>CM053032.1:208695468-209352968 GCA_028564925.1 Lithobates sylvaticus
CCCATTGTCTGAGGCCCCTTTCACACGGGATGGATCTGTATTGATCCACTGCTCAGCAGGGATCGCTCAGCTGATCCCCGCTGAGTCGACAGATGACAGGGCGGTCACTGTGCAGGGACCGCCCTGTCAGATCTCCCCTCTCCCCTATGGGGGATCGGATGAACACGGTCTGTCTGTCCGTGTTCATCCGATCCGCTCTGCAGACAGATGGAAAAATAGGGTTTTCCTCCGTCTGCAGAATGGGACCACAGCGGAGGCGGACAATATCGGGTGTCAGCGGATGCTCATCCACTGACACCCGCTATCCCATAGGGGTACATGTATGTCCGTTTTTCATCCGAAAACGGATGGATGAAAAACGGACATACGGTCCGCATGTGTGAAAGGGGCCTTATAGGCATCAAATGTTGTGTGCTGTTCAAGCACCTGTGATGAAAATCAAACTCTGTTGACAACTCTTCCTGATAACTTCTGTACCTAGTAAAGGTGCCTTATTCCATTGCTTCAGCCAAATGAATCCAGGCTATAGTCGTCCTTAATCTGCTGCCAATGCTTTCTTCCTCATTGCTCTCCTTGCACACAACTTTGTGTACAGTAAATCCTACAAAACAAACACCCCAGGCATGTTCTCATAGGTGCTGCAATGAAAAAGTCTAAATGATGAATGAATTTGTTTTGTTTTTTGCACCAGTTCCAGGTTCACCTGCTATGCACCTTGTGAGCTCAGCTCAGTGTTCTGACCCCATCTACAATGCACCAAAAAGATTTAAGCATTGCAATAAGAAAGATCAATTTATGTACAACAATATATGATTTAAGGTGTAAATCCCAGTTTCTAGTTATCAGTAAAATTTCATCATTTTATTGCACCATAGGGGTCTATTTTTTATGTTTTTACTCATGAATCACACAACTTTCACCCAAAATTCACACATTTTCTAATTGGTTTCAAGTGGGAAAATATGTGAATCCTGGGTGACAGTTTTATGAATCTTTGGTGTAAACATCTATAAATAGGCCAAATGGTGTAATATTGTGGAGTTTTCATAAAGTGTATACATATTTATAAATCAAGCTTTACATTGATAAAACATGAAATGCAGCAGTACATAAGATTTAAGAACAATACGAGGGACTCTAGTGACTTTCTAGGCTAGTATATATTTTGGGGCTAACCTGCTTACACACAATAGGTGTAAACTGTGCATAAAAACAACTAAAACCAATCACATAAGAGAAACACCACCGCTCTAGGCAAATCCAGAGAACACAAAAATAGCTACTCCAGGCAGAGAGATCTGGGTGTAGACCACAGCATGCAGACAGTGTAGGTAATTAGAGGACTCTGGACGGCCGCACTCCAAAACTAATTCAGTGCCTTTATTCAAAAAAAAACACAGAAACACTACAAATAACATCACAGAAAGAAACAACACCAGCTGACGCGTTTCACACTACAGGGAGTGCTTATTCATAGCTGACAAACATGAGGGCAAGCAACAAATATATATGGTATTTCAATTTGATAGGGGGCGGAGCCAAGCGATGATTCAATTGAACAGTGAATACATCACCTGGTTACTAGCCCACCTAGTCCACCTGATTGTATTTAACAAGTGATGGCGGCTCTCAGTGTGAGTCAAACAAGAAAATCATTGTTTTGCAAAACCAAAACCTTGCTCAACATCTATTTGATGAGGGTGGGGTGTCTGAAAAAACGAATAAAAGAAAAAAAAAGTGGCGGGGGGGAGTCCGTATGTCATGATGCATAAAACTGCAGCAGATATAATTATTAGGCGGCCTTATGTATGTGTATAAAAATCGATTAAAAAAACAATTGAATATAATGTATACCATACATGTAAAGACATCTCCACATACAATGAGCAGGCCAAAGACGTTGAAAAAAACACTAATGCTCAATTCAGTTCTATGAAACTCTGATGATAGGTAACATAGCTTCTATGAGGTGATTGATTGTTAAAAGAATATATATATAACCACAACGGTCAATCATACTCCATGAAACTTTAGCAATGTATGTCTTGGCACCCATGAAATGGTTAACCATCGTATATGTAGCAGAGGCAGAATGTGTTGAACGATCTCAGTGGTGTGCTGCAATCAAGCACGGTTAACACAATATCATGGCAATGAATTGTGCTCTGTGAAGCTCTAACGATGTGATCTTAGTGTCTATGGCAGGTGTGCCCAACCTTTTGAAGTACGAGGGCCACTTAAGAGAATTGGTAACTGGTCGCGGGCCACAATGAGCGGAGCGGGAGGATAACAGGTCCACGGACACACCCTAGCCTACTCTATGGGCCCTCGCCTAGACGAAAGGGGCAGATTTCTTTCTATTTTTTTTTTAGGTAGGCGGGTGTAAACAGACACAAGTCTGTTTACATCTGCTTCTCCATAGAGGTGAATAGTAAGTATGATTGGGTCGGACCAATCATGTGAAAGTGGCCTAAGGCTGCTTTCACACTGATGCGCTGCGATTTTCCCAAAACGTGGGTGCGGCTCAGTGAACCTGTGGATTTTCTGTGCGTTAGCTGCACTTTGGCGTAAACTTCTATTATATCCTGCAGGTGTGGCGCACTTTCTGAAGGCGCAACAAGCCTGCAGATAATAACAGAAGTCTATGGCTCAATGCAGGTAACCCGCAGCTGCACTTCACCTGCGGATCAGTTTGAAAGCAGCCCAGTAACCACTGCAAAAGAGATATATCCATATATACTGTGAATTTAGTAGTAAACTTACCTTTAATAACCGTCTTCCATTCTGGTATCGCTGGCTGTTGCTGTTCCAGGCTGAGCGCATTTGGTATCACTCCGCCTGTGACAGAAGTGGGGCCATACAGGAAGCATTGGCTTATGTGGCTCTGCTCTGCAGCCACTTGCTTCCACTACCAGCGGCTTCATTCACAAAATTGCTGCTCTGGGATGGCGGGTCGGCAACCCGTGATCTGGGATTGCCAACCTGCCATCTTAGAGCAGGAGGTCGAGGGCCACATCAGAGGGCTCCACGGGCCACATGTGGCCCTCCGGGCCACTGGTTGGGCACCCCTGGTCTATGGGATAGTTAACATAAAAATGAAAGTAAAAATGTATAATTTGAAATCCCCGCTGACTAACATCGAGAGCCTTCATATAGAGAAACATGCATATGAAACCTGCATCATGAACAAAGAAAAACAGAAAAAATAAAAATATAAAAAAAGTTAAACAAACAAATATATTGTTTTATACAGACGGTAAAACCCACCAAATATGTATATACCCTCTAACGTGTACATATGCATGATTATGACAAATATTAGACACGTGCGATTCGTTTCGTACGAATTCGTACAAATTTTTCGAAATTCGTACGTATTTACGAATCCGTAGTACGAATTTTTTTGAATACGAATTCCGTACGGAATACGAAATTCCGTTTACGAATTTCGTCGCCAAATTTATTCGAACCCGACTACCAAATATCGAATTTCAACTAATATGAAAGAAATTATTATAGCGCATATAACGAATGATTCGAATGGATTCGAATGAATTCGAATGACAAAGTGTCATTTTTGCAGGAAAAATTCCGTTTACGAATTTCAGCTCCAAATTATTCGAATCCAACTACCAATATCGAATTTCAATTCGAATGAAATTATTATAGCAGATATAATGAATGAATTCGAATGAATTCGAATGAATTCGAATGATTCGAATGACAAAGTGTAATTTTTGCCGAAAAAAAAAAAAAAAAAAGCTATTTAAAATCACTTGCGGCTATTGCCGGCAAATGAATTGTCGGCTCCATAACACAGAGAACAGTCATTCATTGATATAAAAAAAAAAAGCGTAGGGGTCCCCCCAAATTCAATAACCAGGCCCTTCAGGTCTGGTATGGACATTAAGGGGGACCCCAGCCAAATAAAAAAATGGCGTGGGGTCCCCCCCAAATATCCATACCAGACCCTTCAGGTCTGGGATGGATTTTAAGGGGAACCCCGGCCAAACAAAAAAAAAATGGCGTGGGGTCCCCCTCAAAATCCATACCAGACCCTTTATCCGAGCACGCAACCTGGCAGGCCGCAGGAAAAGAGGGGGGGACGAGAGCGCCCCCCCTCCCGCCTGAACCGTACCAGGCCACATGCCCTCAACATTGGGTCCCCCCCAAAGCACCTTGTCCCCATGTTGATGAGGACAAGGGCCTCATCCCCACAACCCTGGCCGGTGGTTGTGGGGGTCTGCGGGCGGGGGGCTTATCGGAATCTGGAAGCCCCCTTTAACAAGGGGACCCCCAGATCCCGGCCCCCCCCTGTGTGAAATGGTAAGGGGGTACTTGTACCCCTACCATTTCACCAAAAAAGGTGACAAAAATGGTAAAAATGACAGGAGACGGTCTTTGACAATTCCTTTATTAAAATCTTCTTTCTTCTTTCTTCATCCTTCGGTTTCTTCATCTTCTCCTTCCGTCATCTTCTTCCATCCTCTTCCATCTTCTTCTTCCTCCGATCCGCTTCTTCTTGCTCCGGTCTTCTCGTCCTTCTCGTCCGGCATCGGCGTCGGCGTTTGTTCTCGCGGGCCGCTCCTCGCAATGGGAGGCTCCCGCTGTGTGAGGCTTCGCTCCAGCTGACAGGTCTTTTATAACGGAGGGCACCTGGTAACCCCGCCCCCTCTGACGCACGGGGACGTCATGGGGACTTCCCTATGGCTTTCCCCATTACGTCAGAGGGGGCAGGGTTACCAGGTGCCCTCCGTTATAAAAGACCTGTCAGCCGGAGCGTAGCCTTACAGAGCGGAAGCCTCCCATTGCAAGGAGCAGCCTGCGAGAAGAGACGCCGACGCCGATGCCGGACGAGAAGGACGAGAAGACCGGAGCAAGAAGAAGCGGATCGGAGGAAGAAGAAGATGGAAGAAGATGGAAGAAGATGACGGAAGGAGAAGATGAAGAAACCGAAGGATGAAGAAAGAAGATTTTAATAAAGGAATTGTCAAAGACCGTCTCCTGTCATTTTTACAATTTTTGACACTTTTTTGGTGAAATGGTAGGGGTACTTTTGTACCCCCTTACCATTTCACACAGGGGGGGGGCGGGATCTGGGGGTCCCCTTGTTAAAGGCGGCTTCCAGATTCCGATAAGCCCCCCGCCTGCAGACCCCCACAACCACCGGCCAGGGTTGTGGGGATGAGGCCCTTGTCCTCATCAACATGGGGACAAGGTGCTTTGGGGGGGACCCCAAAGCACCCTCCCAATGTTGAGGGCATGTGGCCTGGTACGGTTCAGGCGGGAGGGGGGGCGCTCTCGTCCCCCCCTCTTTTCCTGCGGCCTGCCAGGTTGCGTGCTCGGATAAAGGGGCTGGTATGGGTTTTGAGGGGGACCCCCCGCCATTTTTTTTTTGTTTGGCCGGGGTTCCCCTTAAAATCCATCCCAGACCTGAAGGGTCTGGTATGGATATTTGGGGGGGATCCCACGCCATTTTTTTTTGGCTGGGGTCCCCCTTAATATCCATACCAGACTTGAAGGGCCTGGTTATTGAATTGGGGGGGACCCCCACGCTTTTTTATTTTTTTTAATCAATGAATGACTGTTCTCTGTGTTACGTAGCCGACTTTTTATTAGCCGCAAGTGTTTTTAAATAGCTTTTTTTCCTGCAAAAATGACACTTTGTGCAGAAACAGTTCTCTATATTAGATATACTGAATCTCAAATTAATTCGAAGCATTCAAAGCATTCGTTATATCCGCTATTATAATTTCTTTCATATTAGTTGAAATTCGATATTTGTAGTTGGATTTACTAACGATTCGTAACTAGCCGGGAAAAGATTAAAGCAGAACTCTATGTTACCAAATGTTCCTATATAGCACCCCCTATGTTAAATAGAACAGCTAACAAGAGCTAATAGTAAATACACCTAATGGTGTGTACATAAATGGGGGGAAATGAATAAAACTATAAGGCCGGCTTCACACTGGGGCGGTGTGGGGCGGCGACGGTAAAGCAGCGCTATATTTAGCGCTGCTTTACCATCGTTTTACCGGCGGTATGCGGCCGCTAGCGGGGTGGTTTTAACCCCCGCTAGAGGCCGAAAAAGGGTTAAAAACCTCCGCAAAGCGCCGCTGCAGCGGCGCTTTGCCGGCGCTTTGCCGGCGGTATCCCTGCGGTCTCCCATTGATTTCAATAAGTAGGAGCGGTATAGGAGCGGTGAACACACCGCTCCTTCACCGCTCCAAAGATGCAGCTAGCAGGACTTTTTTTACTGTCCTGCTAGCGCACCGCTCCAGTGTGAAAGCCCTCAGGGCTTTCACACTGGAGACACAGCAACAGCTGTTTCGGGGCGGTTTGCAGGCGCTATTTTTAGAGCAATAGCGCCTGCAAACCGCCCCAGTGTGAAAGCAGCCTAAGGAAAAAGTCTATCTACATGATAAACATGTGTACTGCAGCAAAATAGATAATGCTATTGGTATTTCAGAAGAAGCAATGATGTAATGGGTAAATGAATAAAGAAAAAAGATTAAATGAAATGAGAAAATGACCGAACAACCATCTTTACTCGTAAAAGTGGGAAACATCCCATTCGAAATTTAGTCCTAACAGAATTCTAGTATTGAGAGAAATGTATGAGTGAGATGTATTTATAAAAATGAATTAAGATTTCTCACTCTCTTGATACCAGGCGGTTTGTAAGCAATTTTTGCCGTCCTATTGACAGATGCATAATAATATTTTTGTATCCACTAAAGGGTCATATGTCTTTACATTTATATTTATTATTCCTTTACTATACACTCAGAATATTCATGCTAGTGTGTGTTTTTTGACACTATCTCTGTAGATATACTTGGTGGAGATCAGACGGCATCAATGCTTATCAGGCACTTTTGCATATATACCTATATGTTTTACGCGCATTTGGTTTTATCCTATGTTTTTTATTTCTATGAAGGTTAATATTTGTCATAATCATGCATATGTACAAGTTAGAGGGTATATACATATCTGGTGGGTTTTACTCGTTCAATGCGTGAATAAAACAATATTTTTGTTTGTTTATTTTTATTAACTTTTTTTATATATTTTTTCTTTGTTTTTCTTTGTTCATGATGCAGGTTTCATATGCATGTTTCTCTATATGAAGGCTCTCGATGTTAGTCAGCGGGGATTTAAAATTATACATTTTTACTTTCATTTTTATGTTTAACTATCCCATAGACACTAAGATCACATCGTTAGAGCTTCACAGAGCACAATTCATTGCCATGATATCGTGTTAACCGTGCTTGATTGCAGCACACCACTGAGATCGTTCAACACATTCTGCCTCTGCTACATATACGATGGTTAACCATTTCATGGTTTCCAAGACATACATTTCTCAAGTTTCATGGAGTATGATTGACCGTTGTGGTTATTTATATATATATTCTTTTAACAATCAATCACCTCATAGAAGCTATGTTACATATCATCAGAGTTTCATAGAACTGAATTGAGCATTAGTGTTTTTTTTTTAAGTCTTTGGCCTGCTCATTGTATGTGGAGATGTCTTTACATGTATGGTGTACATTATATTCGATTGTTTTTTTTATAAATTTTTATAAAAACAAATATTTTTTTCATGTGTACTGTACACATACATAAGGCCGCCTAATAATTACATCTGCTGCAGTTTTATGCATCATGACATATGGACCCCCCCCTTTTTTTTTTTTTATTTTACTTGTTTTTTCAGACGCCCCACCCTCATGTATAGTCTTTGTATTGCTTTTTATATTCACATACACACGTTGTTGTACTTTTACATTTATATTTGTGCACATACACAAATGGTTTATATACTATATATATATATATATATATATATATATATATATATATATATATATATATATATATGTAGCGATACCCCCAGTTAAGAGGGCCGCTGGTTTGTTTTGGGTCCCTGAGTACAGCTCCACCAACCCCCGGCAATTTGCTCTACCCGCTCTGGCACAGTTAGTCAAAGGGTATGTATCTATGCACATAAAAATATCACTTATACTCTAAGTGTAATGGGTATGAACTCACAAGCAGACTGCTGAGATAAGAACTGGCTTTACTTTGGCAGTAAGGAAAAGAAATAGTAACATGCATTTAAACATATAACTTACAATACTTTAGCAGGTCCCTGCAATAGGCACTTTAACATGTACACATATATGACTCAAAATAGCAATGGGGGACGGAGCGCCAAATGTAGCGACCGTCTGCTATGCACCTCTGAGGTGCAATAAATCTATCTGCGCCTACCTAACGGACCAGGCCTGATCCCTAGCGATAGAGCTCAGTCCTTGTACAAGTACAGTGTTCTTCACCGGCAATAAATCTGTAGAGGTGGTGCACATGTAGCTTTAAATGGTGTATTTGTAATCCACAGAAAGTAACATTTGCTGCTCTGAGGTAAATTGTGCCTTGGCAGTTCAATAGGCATAAACGTGTGTATAGCAATGCAGGATGAGCCTTTCGGCTCTCTCACCAATCCTGGGATACCGTCCTCAGCTCCGGTCCCTCCAATGGCGGCTCCGGTCTCCTCCGTCACAGCCCCTGCGCTCCGGTCCTCAGCTCCGACCGACCGACTGTAGGGAAGAGTCTCCGCTCCGCTGCTGCTGACTCTGAGGGATGAGAGTCTCACTCCACCTGCTGCAAGGCCCAGGCTTCAGGCCTTCAGCAGTCCCGGTCCGCACAGGTGTCTCCTCAGGAACAAACCTCCACGTCACCAGCTCAGTAAGAAGAGGCAGCCCAGTCAGCCAAGGCATCAGAAGAGGCATCAGAAGAGGAAGAGGCGGTCTCTCCTCTTCCCTTTTATCACCTCCCCCAGAAGCCTCTCGGGCGGAAACAAGCAGCCCGGGAGCCTGGGGAATTATGGGGAATGTAGTCTCTTCCACTAAAAGGGGTACGACCCCGCTACACACTCCCCCCACTTTGAATCTTTGGTCCCCAAAGACAGTGTTCAAATTACAAGCTTTCTCGGGAACAACACTTTCACATAATTTGGACAGGGGAGCTTCCCACCAATTGGCATAAGATGGGGAGCTGTCCTGTCTACAGGTCACTTCAGTGTGGGCGACCTGTCTAACTGTGCCAGAGAGTGAGCTGGGGTTGCCCTCCACCAAATGAACAGTGGATGGGTCAGGGCGTTCAGCACTTCTCCTTGCTGTGGTAACAGAGTCCTCTGAACTTTCTCCCATCTTGGGGTAAGTTAACTTCTTGGGAGGCTTCACAACTCTGCGAGCTCTCTGTTCTCTTGGGACTTCTTCAGGAACACATTCTGGCAACATCTCTGGTTCTGGAACATCTACTTCTTCTTCTTCTGAGTAGAGACCAGGGATATCTTCCCAGCACTCAGGCACAACACTGAATGGAACAAACTCTGTAGCTTCTGGGTTCAATGTTCCATCTTCCACATCTTCAGTAAGTGGAAGATCTATGGCGGAATTTCCTGGAGTTGAGGAAGGCCATAGCCATTCAAGTTCTCCTCTTTCTTCCTCTGGTTGGGGGTCCTGTCCACCCCTAACTTGGGATGTTTGAGACCGAGTATTAGGCCTGGGGGTATCCAGAATGGAAACAGATTCAGGTACGTCTCTTGCTGGAGGTATTCTGACTGCTTCAGTGAGTGGGAGCAAATGATTCCTATGCCAGGTCTTCAAAGGCCCCACTCTTCCTTCTGGCTTCAACTTGTAGACAGGCAATCCTGGAAGCTTTCTACAAATGATATATGGCTCTGATCTCCATCTATCAGCAATCTTGTGTTTGCCAGGGATCCCTAAATTGCGTAACAGTACACGGTCCCCAGGCTGTAGGTCCTGTACTCGAACCTTCAAGTCAAAGTTCCTCTTATTTCGGGCCCCCCTCTGGTCAGAGGCAGCCTGAGCTTTTTCATAAGCTATCTTCAGACTGTGCCTCAGTCTGTCCACATATCCTTTGTGGGAGGCAGCAGAGGCATGGTCTAAGGAAATGCCAAAGGCCAAATCCACTGGCAATCTTGCTTCTCTCCCAAACATAAGTCGGTAAGGGGAGAAACCTGTTACATCACTTGTGGTGCAGTTGTAGGCATGCACCAGAGCTGATATGTGTTGACTCCAATGTTGCTTCTTCTCTGTTTCCAAAGTTCCCAACATGTTCAATAGGGTCCTGTTGAACCTTTCAGGCTGGGCATCACCTTGAGGGTGATATGGTGTAGTTCTAGTCTTCTCTACTCCCAGAGAATCTAGTAGCTTCCTGATCAGGCGACTCTCAAAGTCCCTTCCTTGGTCTGAATGGATTCTCTGTGGCAGTCCATAGTGAACAAAGTACTTTTCCAAAAGTACCTTGGCTACTGTGGAGGCCTTCTGGTCCTTGGTTGGGAAAGCCTGAGCATAACGGGTGAAATGGTCGGTTACCACCAGAACATTTCCCAATCCACTCAAATCGGGTTCGAGGCAGAGAAAATCAATGCATACCAGATCCATTGGGCCTTGACTCTGTAGGTGGCCCATTGGGGCAGCTTGATGGGGTAAAGTCTTTCTCTGAATGCATCTTGCACAGGAATGGCAATACTCCTCCACTTCGGTCCTCATGCAGGGCCAATAAAACCGGTCTCTGACAAGTTGGAAGGTTCTCTCTGCTCCCAAGTGACCATGCTGGTCATGTAAGGCAATCAGCACAGTCTCTCGATGCTTTTCTGGGAGAAACAACTGCCACTTGTCTTCTGGGCCATCAGAGGGGCCCCTTCGGTAGACCACTCCCTGATGCACCTGTAACTTGTCCAACTCTCTCCTCAGTAGGCGAGCTTCTTTGGAAGGGTGAAGGCGAAGTCCCTCTGGACTCTTGTCTTCCAGTGCTTCCAGGACCAATCTCCCCATGGGATCTTCCAATTGGTCACACCTTAACTCCTTCTTGGACAGCTTCGGTAGACACTCTTCTGCTAGTTGAGTTACCCCACAGTAACACTTTGGGACTCCCACTGTGGTAACGCCTATCTCCTCCGCTCTGGATCCTCCTCTGGCTTGGAGTTCAGGCCCCTGACAAAGGGCTCGCACTCCATCTGGTGCCACTTGAGTCCAGTCTTCCCAGTCGTCGACCATGAATGAATGAATGAATGAATGACTTGTATAGCGCAACCTATGCGAACTGAATCGCCTCAGGGCGCTTTTTGCCACTGGTGTCCATCTGTGGTATAGTGCGGTCCTTGCCCTGTGGGGTCCTGACACGCTTACAAACACATACACATACAACATACACATATTTTGGCCAATTTTATCAACAGGATCTAATTAACCTACCAGCATGTCTTTGGAGTGTGGGAGGAAACCGGAGTACCCGGAGGAAACCCACGCAAGCACAGGGAGAACATGCAAACTCCAGGCAGAAGGTGTCATGGTCAGGATTTGACATGGGATCTTCGGGACAGAGCATCTGCATCCCTATTTCCAGCCCCTGGTCTGTACTTGAGGCTGAAATTGAATCCAGACAACGCCGCCAACCATCTGTGTCCAGTTGCATCCAGCTTGGCGGTGGTGAATAGGTAGGTCAAGGGGTTGTTATCTGTCTTTACAGTAAACTCGGCCCCATACAGATAGTCTCTCAGTTTGTCAACAACTGCCCATTTGAGGGCTAAGAACTCCAACTTGTGGGTGGGATAGTTCTTCTCGGAGGGGGTCAGGCTCTGGCTCACATAGGCCACTGGTCGTAGCTGGTCTTCATACTCCTGGTAGAGTACTCCACCTCATGGCTGGCGAAAACATGTAGCTCATATGGTCTAGTGGGATCAGCGTAGGCCAAAACTGGGGCTGTGGTGAGACTTCTCTTCAAGGTTCTGAAAGCCTCTTCACACCTTGAGTTCCATTGGTCTTGGACCGACTCACCGGGCCTCCTAGGCCCCAATCCATCTTCCTCTCCTTCTGTCTTGAGCAGCTCGTTGAGGGGTTTGGCAATGCGGGCAAACCCATCCACAAACCTGCGGTAGTAGGAGCAGAACCCCAAGAAAGACCGAAGTTCTGTAACTGTTGTGGGTCTTGGCCACGAAGTAACTGCCTCCAACTTCTCAGGGTCTGTAGCCACTCCTTTTTCAGACACTATGTGTCCCAGATAGTTCACAGAAGACTGATAGAACCGACACTTCTCTGGAGAAAGTTTGAGTCCCTCTTCACTGAGCCTCTTCAGTACTTTCTCCAATCTGGCTTCATGTTCTTCCAAAGTCTTTCCAAAGACAATGACGTCGTCCAGGTACACAAGGACTTCTATGAGGTTCATGTCTCCAACTGTCCTTTCCATTAGGCGTTGAAACGTAGCAGGAGCTCCAGATAGGCCCTGAGGCATCCTGTTGAACTCAAAGAATCCTACTGGGGTTATGAAGGCAGTCTTTTCTCTATCTTCTGGATGCATGGGGATTTGGTAATACCCACTCTTGAGGTCCATCACACTGAACCACTTAGCTCCAGACAAACTCTGCAAGGCATCCTCTATCCTTGGCGTGGTGTGCTGGTCAGGAATGGTCCTTCTGTTGAGAGTTCTGTAGTCAATGCAGAGCCTCAATGACCCATTCTTCTTCCTGACTACCACTATTGGGGAAGCGTAGGGGCTTCTGGACTCCCTAATCACTCCCGTCTTCTTCAGTTCCGCAAGCTGCTCCCTCAGATCCTCCAGATCTGCTAGCGGGACTCGCCTGACTCTCTCTCTGAATGGCTTGTCTTCTTGCATGCGGATTCGGTGGGTGGCACTCCTCGCACACCCCACATCAAACTCATCTTTAGAGAAAATCTTCTCCCATCTGGTCAGCTGGGCCTTGGCTCTCTCTTTCCAAGCTCCAGGTAGGTTTGGGTTTTCCATGGAGAGCTTCTCCCAAACATCTTCTCCTTTGCCCGTTCCCTTCACTTCTGACCAGCCAACTGGGACAGCAGGACTCACCTGTCCCAGAAGCATCCTGGCAGGGATCTCCACGGGCTGCTCCGTGGGGTTCCTCACACTGACAGGGACTCTTCCTCTGGCCTTCTTCAGGTCCTTCACTGAGATCACTTCTGGTATCACTTCCAGACCTGAGTGACCCTCCATTGGGTCGGGCTCCAACATTACAAAGGGGCCAGGCTGCTCCCAATTAAGTTTCACCGTGGCTCTCATGCAGGTCACCTCTCCAGGCTGTAACACTGCTCCTTCTTTTCCAAGCCTCCATACCCTTCCTATCCCCTCACTTGGGGTCTTCTGCTCTAGGACCAACCGCTGGTAGGCTGCCTTCAGCATGGGATGGATCTTGGGAGCTGAAAGATTCTCTTTCTTCACCAGGGGGGTCAGAAGCCTTCTGACTAGATCCGTGTTTGTCCCTATGATCAGGGAGGTCTTGCTGGTTCCAGGCGGGCGAGGGCACACCACTGCCAGGGTGTCGAACACTTCAGCCTTCCCAGCTACGGATGGGTCAAAGGCCAATCTTATGGGTAGGTATCCATCATAGGGGAAACTCTGAGTTCCCAGTCCCCTTATCTCCAATTCTTCTATCTTCTGTATGGGCAGATGACTCAGGTATCTGTCATAGAAGTCCCTGTACAATAGGGTCACTTGTGCTCCAGTGTCTAGGAGGGCCTTCGTGTATATTCCTTCCACTTGGATGGGTACAGTAGGGGATGGACCAACTAGCTCTTCTGGGTAGGGCCGAGTTGATGCTGTCCTCTTCTTTGGACTCTTTTCCTTCTCACTTGATTTGCGCTTGATCCTTTCTTGAGCCTGGTATGCATTAATTTTCTCCCTCTTAGTGGGAGTGTGAACCCGTTGAGGGACATTGTTATCTCTCACTTTTAAGGGTTCTCGCTTGGGAGTACTGTGTCTCTTCGGAGGGGTCTTGCCCCCTTTCTCTGGAGTGTACCTTGGTTGAGGATCCCTGGGTTCCTTCCGAGGGGTTTGATCTCCTCGTTTTCTTTTCCTGTTATTCTTCTTGGAGCTCACTGAAGGCGATGGGCACCCGGTTGACTCCTTCACCGGGGCCCTTTGGCGTTTCCCGCCGGCTGGCGGCTATCTGTTTTCTTCTTCTTGGGACTGGAACATACAGCTGCAATATGACCAATTCCTCCACAATTAAAACAGATCATCTCCCAATAGTCAGGTGGGGATGCTGGTGCTGAAACAGCTGGAAACAATTCCCTCCTGCTTGTTTCCTTCTTGGGACTGGGCGTCTCTTTCGCCACTAGAGACGTCAGTATCTCCATCATCTGGGACATCTGCAACTTCAGGGCATCTACCTCTGTCTCTCTTTCAGGGGTTAAGGCCGACCTGACCGTTGCCACTGGAAGTTTTGTAGACCCCATCACTTGCTTTTCCCTTTTCTCTTCCAACATGGCCTCTTCTTCTCTGACCATTCGGATGAGATCAGGGTAGTCCAGGCTCTTCCCATCCTGCCGGGTGCGTAGAATTAGTGCGACAGGGTCTAGGGGTTGGGCTCCCCTCATCACCTGCTGGGCACGGGCTTCATCTACCTTCCCCGGATCTATCCCCTTCTTCAGGATAATCCTATGCAGGATCTTGTCTATGCGTCCCATGTACTCTGACAGCTTCTCCCCTGTCTTCTGGTAACAGTGTTCCAGTTGATAGGTAAGTTCTGTGACTTTCTCTGTCCCACCAAACACACTTTCCAGGATGTCTATGTAGTCCTGGGCAGTGCAATCCTTTTTGCTTGTCTTCAGATTGCGTATGGCCTCTAAGGCAGGCCCCTTTAGGCTCTCAACAATCCTTTGCTTCTTTCTGCCTTCTGAGACCTCCCATTCTTCTAAGGCCTGCGTGGCGCCATCTAGCCACTCTTCAAATCCCTCTTCTCCCGAGGGTACAGGTGTCCTCCCAGAGAACATCCGGAGTTTCCTGTATCCTGACATTGGGTAATCCCCGGGGTCTCTTCTGCACTGAGTCACAATCTCCCCTAGGACAGCACACAATTCTGTGCTAAGAGTAGTCTGTGTGGGTGCGGGACTTTCCGCGCCCTTCTGCTCTTCCTGCTTTGGGGATAGCACAGCTTTCATAGGAGAGCAGTCTCCCTTGCGCGGCAGCGCATGCAGCACTTGGTAGGCCTGACCATTCGGTGCTTGTATGCTTTGGCTCCTGAACTGCTCTGGAGTCTTTTCCTGCCATTCTATTAGGGCGTATGTATACCCAGCGTCATTTCTCATGTCCATTATCCATGACTTTTGGCATGGGGATAGGGACATTATGAGCTGCTTGACTGCCTCTCTCTGCCATATCCCTGGCAGTTCAATAACTGCTGCTGCGGCTGGATCAGTGGCCCATGTTGCGGACCACCGTCCCACTTCTGTTGGGTCCATGCCGGTACCTTCTGGCGGCTTTTCCCGCTGACTCAGGATCCCGGATTACGAGCCCCCACGTGTAGCGATACCCCCAGTTAAGAGGGCCGCTGGTTTGTTTTGGGTCCCTGAGTACAGCTCCACCAACTCCCGGCAATTTGCTCTACCCGCTCTGGCACAGTTAGTCAAAGGGTATGTATCTATGCACATAAAAATATCACTTATACTCTAAGTGTAATGGGTATGAACTCACAAGCAGACTGCTGAGATAAGAATAACTGGCTTTACTTTGGCAGTAAGGAAAAGAAATAGTAACATGCATTTAAACATATAACTTACAATACTTTAGCAGGTCCCTGCAATAGGCACTTTAACATGTACACATATATGACTCAAAATAGCAATGGGGGACGGAGCGCCAAATGTAGCGACCGTCTGCTATGCACCTCTGAGGTGCAATAAATCTATCTGCGCCTACCTAACGGACCAGGCCTGATCCCTAGCGATAGAGCTCAGTCCTTGTACAAGTACAGTGTTCTTCACCGGCAATAAATCTGTAGAGGTGGTGCACATGTAGCTTTAAATGGTGTATTTGTAATCCACAGAAAGTAACATTTGCTGCTCTGAGGTAAATTGTGCCTTGGCAGTTCAATAGGCATAAACGTGTGTATCAATGCAGGATGAGCCTTTCAGCTCTCTCACCAATCCTGGGATACCGTCCTCAGCTCCGGTCCCTCCAATGGCGGCTCCGGTCTCCTCCGTCACAGCCCCTGCGCTCCGGTCCTCAGCTCCGACCGACCGACTGTAGGGAAGAGTCTCCGCTCCGCTGCTGCTGACTCTGAGGGATGAGAGTCTCACTCCACCTGCTGCAAGGCCCAGGCTTCAGGCCTTCAGCAGTCCCGGTCCGCACAGGTGTCTCCTCAGGAACAAACCTCCGCGTCACCAGCTCAGTCAGAAGAGGCAGCCCAGTCAGCCAAGGCATCAGAAGAGGCATCAGAAGAGGAAGAGGCGGTCTCTCCTCTTCCCTTTTATCACCTCCCCCAGAAGCCTCTCGGGCGGAAACAAGCAGCCCGGGAGCCTGGGGAATTATGGGGAATGTAGTCTCTTCCACTAAAAGGGGTACGACCCCGCTACATATATATATATATATATATATATATATATATATATATATATATATTCGCTGGACTAAACGTATCACATTTTAATTATGACGATTATATATTTTTACTAATTTAATCACTCATTTTACACACCCCCATGGACGCCTTGGCCATGCTTAAATATGCACCTTCATATTATATATATATATATATATATATATATATATTTTTTTTTTTTTTTTTTCAGTCTCCTTTTTCACTTTTCACCTTCATACTTCTTTGTTTCTTTAAAATATATGCATATACCTTGCCTCATCAAACAGATGTTGAACAAGGTTTTGGTTTTGCAAAACAATGATTTTCTTGTTTGACTCACACTGAGAGCCGCCATCACTTGTTAAATACAATCAGGTGGACTAGGTGGGCTAGTAACCAGGTGATGTATTCACTGTTCAATTGAATCATCAATTGGCTCCGCCCCCTGTCAAATTGCAATACCATATTTATTTGTTGCTTGCCCTCATGTTTGTCAGCTATGAATAAGCACTCCCTGCAGGGCCATCTTAAGAGCGTTATAGGCCCCCGGGCAATACAGTGCACTGGGGCCCTGTCTACACGATCACACACGAGAATAAAAGTGCAAATTATCGATAAGGTGTTTGATGGGCACAGTGGCAGATTTGATGGGCACAGTGGCTGTTTGATGGGCACAGTGGCTGTGTTTGCTGGGCACAGTTGCCGCTTTTGAGGGGCACAGACAGTGGCTGTGTTTGATGCACAACTTGAACTTACTTAAGTAGACATTATTAGACTTACTTGAGGCCACCGGCCTGGTGCAGTACAGTGTGTCACTCACAGCAGCAAGGCAGCGCTAGCTATCAAGGGCATTATTTCCTCTCCGCTCCCTCTCCATGCTGTCTGAAGAACATGGCAGAGGTGGGCGGAGCCTGTTCACTAGCCACTGGGGCAGCCACGGTGCACTATGAATGTTGGGGCGGCCTCTGATTGACGTCACTGGTTGCTAGCTAGATGCCGGCCGACGAAGTGAGCAACCAGTGCAGTCAGTCAATTTAAGCAGAAGATTGCAGCACTGAGGATCAGCCCTGGATGGGGCCCTCCAGACAAGTGGGGCCCCTGGGCAACTGCCCAGCATGCCCAGTGGAAAAAACGGCCCTGCTCAAGACCTGGACACAGGGTTGGAGATCCCATCCCACCCATGACTCTCAGGGATCTCCAAACTACAGACTCCCATCCAGAACTAGCAAAACCTGGAGAAAACTGAGAGAGCAGTTTTCTCCATTTAAATTCTACACTCTGTAGTCTTGCAGTCCACAGATATTACTCGTCGACTCACAGGAGTAATGGAATGCTGGAGGTCATTCGCCCATTGCATTCGGGTGGCCGAGGGTGTGCTCAGAACGAGCGTTCCATGCCAGGCCTCGGCATGGCGGCGTCAAATCCCGGGCGGCGGGTGACGCCAGTTCCAGTGGGCGGAGACTTCCGGCGGGGCGTAGCAGCAATTGGTTCCGGCTGCTGGAACGCAGGAGGAAGGAGCAGGTCCTCTGGCCGGGACTTCCTTTTGTTTGGTTATGAAAAGTAAGCCATTCAAAAGCGCACGGACGGCGGCTGCAACGATCGTTATGGAGGAGGAATCGTCAGCAGCAATGGCGGATTCAGGCGCTCAGGTTCCCGGCCAGTCCCAGGTAGGAGATGTACAGTGGTACCTCTTTCCTTTACATATCACTGGGTGTGTTTTGTTTCTGTGTTAAAGTTGAGGGCCACCCTGAAAAACAAAACTTCATAAAAATGTTAATAAAAATGTAAAATGAAAAAAAAATATATATATATTTTTTTTTACTTACCAGAAATGGCTGTTGCTGGGCAGATCGTCCTAATCTGCCTCTTCTTGTTCCGCAGACTCGCGGAGCTGTTCTGTCTTCTGCTCCTAGCGCCGTCTTATAGTGAATGGAGCGCGGTGTGTTATGGGAACTGTGTGTCCCACAACACATCGCGTTACCCATTCACAAAGCACTGCGCGACTCACGCATGCGCAGTAGGAAACGGGCAGTGAAGCCAGCAAGGGTGCGCTGCCTTTTTCCCTTAGGTGGAATGGCGGCGCCGGGAACCGAGACCCGAGGGACGATCGGTCTCGGGCGGCTGACATCGCAGGCACCCAGGACAGGTAAGTCTGCTTATTAAAAGTCAGCAGCTACAGTGTTTGTAGCTGCTGACTTTTAATTTTTTTTTTTCCCGGCTGGCCCTCCCCTTTAAGCTAGTAACCTGCAGCTGTCTGCTTTGGTGCAAAGGTCCATGAGCAGTTCAGCAGGGAGTGAGACTCTGGGCACTTAGGGTGTTGGCTATGGGTGCTATCTGTTCTACTCTTTAGAGGCTATAGCTAAAGAGGACCTGGGGGTTCTTTTGTTTTTCTGTTGTTGCAGAAAGCTACTGCCAAGTCAGAGAGAACATCAAAGAAATGCCCCTCATGCAAAAATCCTTTAAGGGTCTCTTGGCCCAAATCCCTGTGCAGATCCTGCATTGCGGATTTAGTAAAAGAGGAGTCCTTGCAGGAGTGCAAGGAACTCTTATCTTTTGTAAGGAAAGAGTTAGCAGAGGCCCTAGGGACAGTGTGTTCCCTTGTGAAAAAACGTGGTTAGAGTTCCAGCCAAGAACAGAGTTCTCAGTCCAGTCTCCCTCCGTCCACTTCCATACAAGTGGAAAGTGAGTCTGAGGAAGAAAGGGAAATCATTCCTCCCTCAACGTTTGATTCAGAGGATGAGGAAGAGGAAGAAGAAGCCAGATCTTCCAGATATAAACTTTCACTTGAGGAGGTAGATGAATTACTCAAGGCAATTTATACTACCCTGGAGATCCAAGAAGAAAAAACTCAGCTATCAGTACATGACAAGATGTACCAGGGGCTGGAAGAAGTGAAACATAGAGTTTTTCCTGTACATAAAGTGTTAACGGACACTATTAAAAAGGAGTGGAAGGATCCAGAGAAAGGGCAGTTCTACTCTAAAGCTCTTAAGAGGAGGTTCCCTTTTGAGGAAAAGGAGGAATTTGTTCGGAATGAAAAACCAAAAATAGATGCTGCTTTTTCACAAGTATCTAGAAAGAAGGACTTAGCCTTTGTGGATATGGGAATTCTCAAAGATGCGATGGACAAGAGGGCAGATGGGCTACTGAAGAAAGCATGAGAGTTTTCCTTAACCAATCTGAAACCTGCAATGGCAGCTACAGTTGTGGCTAGGAACTTAGAATGTTGGTTAGACCAACTCAAGAACCATGTGGTAGCAGGTACCTCCAGGAAAGAGTTATTGGAGTCCTTCCCTACACTGCTTAAAGCCATCAAATACATGGCAGATGCTTTGGCAGAGTCCATCAGGATGTCTGCCAGATCATCAGCACTTGTTAATTCCACAAGAAGAGCCCTCTGGCTTAAGACCTGGTCAGGGGATTCAGCTTCTAAAGTGAACTGTGCAGAAATCCCTTTTCAGGGGACTTGATTAGACATGTGCACAATAGAAAATTTAGTTTATTTTCTTTTCCGTTTCTGTTCGTTTCCGTTGATTCGTAACGATTCGTATTTGGACTCGTTCGTATTTTCGTAAGTCGTCGGTGTTCGTATTCGGACTCGTTCGTATTTTCGTAAGAGTTATTTTTTCGTTGATTCGTTTTTCCGTTAGTCTTATTTATGTTTATTCGAAATTCGTATTTTCGTATTTTCGTTATATTTTGTATTCGGACGCATTCGTATTTTCGTAGATTTAGTTACATTCGTACTTTCGTAAGATTGATTTATTCGTACTTTCGTAACATTGTTTTCGTAGATTCGTAATCGGAGCATAATTCATAATTTTATGTAATGTGTATGCTATTACATGTTTAAGAAACAAAGAATTTCTCTCTCACAAGTCAGAACTTAACTCAAAAATCCACCAAAACAGTGCCTCCGACCCAACCACGTTTATCAACTAACAAAAAAAAGTAACGAATTTACGAATCCATTCGAAGCACGTTAAGCAGCGCCATTGTAAGAGACACGGAAAATTACGAATCAACAAACCCAAAAAAAAAGTTACGAATGTACAAATTTTTTCGTTCATTTTGATTTTCGTTATTTTTTAATCTTTGTTCGGTATTTTCGTTGTTTCTGTTTTCGTTTTCGGATTTTCATTCATTCGTAGTTTTGTTGTTTCTAATTTAATTATTTCGTATTTTCGTTGTTTTTCATATTCGTTCGTTTCGATAATTCGTTAAAATTTTTACTAAATCATTTGTTCATTCGTACGATACGAATGAACGAATATAACGAATTTGAATGGAAAACGAATTCGTAACTAAACAAATTGCACGTGTCTAGACTTGATGTTTGGCCCAGAACTAGAGACTGTACTTGATAGGACAGCAGACAAAAAGAAAGCTTTTCCTCAGAAAAAGACAGTGGTACAGCAGAGGAAAAATTTTCATCCTTTTCGACAAGCCGATAAGGAAAAAGACCAAACAAAGAAAAGACCTTGGAATCCTCAGAGAGGAAGAGGCAGGGGTGGAGTATTGTTCAGAAATCCTGAGCAATCCCCTAAAAAACAAAGACCATCTCCCAGTAGGCGGGAGGCTTCAGGATTTCTTGTCAGTTTGGGGAGAAACAACAAGAAGTCCATTTGTCCTAGGGATAATCCAGCAGGGTTATTATCTAGAGTTCAAACAAACCCCCCCCCCCCCCCAAGTCGGTTTTACATAACAAACCTGCCAAGGGATCAGGAGAAGGCTCTGGCTATGAAATCTCTTCTTCAAGAGCTGATGCAACAGAAGGTCATCTCCCAGGTTCCAGAAGGGCAAGAAGGGAAAGGGTTTTACTCCCATATATTTTTGGTCAAGAAACCATCAGGAAAATTGCGCCTGATTCTCAATTTGAAGTTATTGAATCGGTCCATAAAATACAAAAAATTCAGGATGAACACGATTTTTTCGGTGAAGAACTTGCTGACCCCCAGGTGTCACATGGCCTCCATCGATTTGAGAGATGCCTATCTCCATATTCCAATAAAACCCCCATCACAAAAATGTCTGCGTCTTGCAGTCAATCTGGGGGGGGGGGGGTTTGGCATCTGCAGTTCCGAGCCCTGCCATTCGGCCTCTCCTCCTCTCCCAGAGTATTCACGAAGGTGATGGCAGAAGCTTTGGAGCCCCTGAGGCTGAAAGGGATTCCAATAGTGCCCTACTTGGACGACCTGCTACTTTTTGCAGACTCAAAGAGTCAGGTGGAAGTCAACCTTCAAGTAACTCAGACACATCTAAAACAGAAGTCAAATCTAATACCATCTCAAAGAGTAAGGTTTCTGGGGTACGAAGTAGACTCGCTAGAACAGAGAATATTTCTGCCACAGGAGAAAATAGAAAAGATGCAGTCAGTTCTGAAGGCACTTCAATCCAACTCAAGGATTTCCATAAGACAAGCCATGTCGGCTCTGGGCCTATTGACAGCAGCAATTACCCCAGTACAGTGGGCCATATTTCATGTTCGTCCGCTTCAGGCGGACATTTTGACAAATTGGTCTTACCAGGAATCTCTGGAGAAAAAGTTTGTCATAGGGGCAAGTGCAAAAAGATCGCTCTGGTGGTGGAGGAACCAGAGAAACATCTCAAGAGGACTTCTCTGGTTCTTTCCAGTAACCCGAAGACTGACCACAGATGCCAGCGCATGGGGGTGGGGAGCCCACCTGGAAGAACAAACGATTCAGGGGGTTTGATCCAAGCCAGAGGCAAGAAGGTCGTCGAATTGGAGAGAGTTGAAGGCTATTCATCTAAGCCTTCTATCCTTCCAGGAAGTTCTAGGAGAACAACATGTCCAAATATTGACGGACAATATGACGGCAGTGTTATACTTAACAAAGCAAGGGGGCACAAAAAGCATAAATTTGATGGAGCTAGCCTGTCAAATACTGAGATGGGCAGAGAACAAGTTGGCCTCTCTATCAGCAGTCCACTTAAAGGGTACAGAAAACACCTTGGCAGATCTCCTCAGCAGGAGAGAAGTAAGGGAAGCAGAGTGGTCTCTGAATCAAGATCTATTTGAGACGATAGCCAAGAGCTTGGGTTTCCCTCAGGTGGACCTCTTTGCAAAACAAGAAAACACAAAAGTACCAGTTTTCTTCTCCCTTCAGAGACAGGATCAAGCTCTAGGAATAGATGCTTTGGCCCACAAATGGGACTTCCAGCTGTCCTACGCTTTTCCCCCATTTCAACTGATTCCAAGGGTATTAGCCAAATTCAGGCTGGAATCCATGGAAATAATTCTAATAGCTCCTTATTGGCCAAAAATACCCTGGTTTTCAACCTTGATGAATCTCTCAGTGAAACCTCCTTGGAAGTTACCGAACAGGTCAGATCTGCTGAGTCAGGACCAGATTCTCCATCCAGATCCAGCGTATCTCAATCTAACAGCCTGGTTTCTGAAGAACAAATCTTAAGACAGAAGGGCCTATCAGAAAAGCTTATTACTACCCTTCTTGCAAGTAGGAAGAAGGTGACAAGAGACATTTATTTCAAAGTCTGGAAGGTGTATAATACATGGGGTTCCAGAAAAAACTTTAGTTTGTCTAGTACAATTTCAGTTTTAGAATTTCTTCAAGAAGGATTGGAGAAGGGCTTAGCAGCAAGTACGCTCAAGACGCAGGTAGCTGCTTTATCAGTTTTTTTGGAAAGAACTTGTCAGGGGAACCTTTGATAATTAGATGTTTTAGGGCTATGGCTAAAGTAAAGCCTAGACCTATGGTTATTTTTCCCAAATGGGATTTATCTTTGGTCCTTCAGGGATTGACGAAGCTTCCGTTTGAACCTATAGAAGGAGCATCATTAAAGTTTTTGACATTTAAAACTGTGTTGTTAGTGGCAGTAACATCAGCTCGTAGAGTCAGCAAGTTACAAGCTCTATCAATCAAAGAGCCCTTCATGAGATGCCTACCAGATAGGGTAGTCCTAAAAACAGATCCAGCCTTCTTACCGAAAGTGAGCTCTGTATTTCATCGGGCACAGGAGATTATTCTCCCTACATTTTGCCCTTCACCTTCGGGGCCAGGAGAAGAAGCCTTCCATACTCTTGATGTCAGGAGGTGTCTTCTTAAGTATCTGGAGATAACAAAGGACTTTAGAAAATCATCTTCACTCTTTGTATTAATGGAAGGCACTCACAAGGGATGTAAAGCTTCCAAAAACACCCTCGGAAGATGGTTAAAGCAAGCCATTAAAGAAGCATACACCTCTTTAGGTTTGGAGCCTCCAGAAGGAATCTTACCTCATTCGACCCGAGCAGTAGCGGCATCATGGGCAGAAAAGGCCAGAGCATCGCCTGAGCAAATTTGCAAGGCTGCCACATGGTCCAGTTTTTCAACTTTTATAAAGCATTACCGCTTGGATCTGCTCTCAGCCTCAGACCAATCCTTTGGTAGGAAGGTTTTACAGGCAGTGGTCCCACTCTGAAGTAAATTTCTCAGTTATCCTCTCCAAGGTGCTGTCCTGAAAGGTGAAGGGAGAAAACCTTAGTTAAGCCTCATACACACGATCGGACCATGGACCAACTTTCCCGTGGATTTTTGTCCAAAGGGCGTTGGCCCCAAGTTGGTCTTGCATACACACGATCGGACTTTTTAGGCAACAAACATGAACGTAGTGACGTTTCAACATACTGACAACACTTCAAAAGAGGACATTCGAATACTCCAGCGCCACCTTTGGTCAACTTCTATATTGTTGTCTGATCTTTTGCATTGGTTCTGAGCATGCGTGTTTGTACTTTGTACAAAAGTCGGTTGGTTTTGTGTACACACGGTCGGACTTTGGTCCATCGGACTTTTGTTGGCAGAAAGTTGGTCCGTTCGCACAGCCAACAAAAGTCTGATGAAACCTGGAAAAAGTTGGTCTGATGGAGCGTACACACGGTCGGATGTTGGTCCAAAACAACTAATTTGCATGTTGGTTGTCAAAAAGTCTGATCGTGTGTACGGGCCTTTAGACTTACCGGTGACGGTATTTCTACGAGCCTTTCAGGACAGCAGCCTACTTCCCTCCCTAGGTTATGATGTATAATGTATAATTATAGGGAGTGGTAACTGTCTGCTTATATTTTCCAGCATGTCGGAGGATTTCTCGGTAACAACTGATGGCATGGTGGAAGCAGCTGCTTTTAAAGTGGCGTTGTCACGCAGTGTTTCCTGTGAAGAGGTGGAGCTGCGCTCTCTCCAAGGTGCTGTCCTGAAAGGCTCGTAGAAATACCGTCACTGGTAAGTCTAACTAAGGTTTTTTTCTTTTTTTTTGATTTGTTCTATTGTTTTTTTTTATGATATTGTTTTCTATTATTTTAGAATATTTTCTGTTCTAATTCGATTTTAATTCTATATGAAAGTTGAATTTTGGAAAATGGTTATTTATATGTATGTGTGTATGTGTGTATATATATATATATATATATATATATATATATATATATATGTATATATATATATATATATACGTGTGTGTGTGTGTGTGTGTGTGTGTGTGTGTGTGTGTGTATGTATATATGTGTGTATGTATATATATATATTGTGGCAGAGCGAAGCTCTGTCCCTTTGAAATTAGAGGTAAAGGAGATACAGAGTTTGCATATCTACAGACTATAGAATTTAAATGGAGAAAACTGCTCTGTCAGTTTTCTCCAGGTTTTGCTAGTCCTGGATGGGATCTCCAACTGTGTCCGGGTCTTGAGGATGGCAAACAAGGTGTGTGCCCAGCTGCACACAGACCATATAATGAGGGGCTAATGAGTGGAGGATGGTGGAGTGTGAGCAGCTTGCTGCTGCTGTATGAAGACAGACCTGTGGAGGGGTCATCCCTGTGTAAGGGGGATTCTTTGCCCAGAGACTGGGAAAGGAGGGACAGCCTTGAGAGTCGGGAAGACTAAGGAAGCCAGTGAGTCCAGGGGACTGGAAGGAATCAACTCTGTTGAGAGCAAGCAGAGGAACTGCTGACAAGAGAGAGCCAGGTGGCTTGGTATGTTTTTCATTGATGAATGCTTAATGAAGTTAAACCCCTGCGTGGGACTTCTGGATGGACTTTTGTGTTTTTCCTTTCTTCAATAAACGTGGGCTACCAGGCCCTTAACTCTATACGCCTGTCTGATGAGGACTCACTGCATTTAAAAAATGCATCTTTTCACTTGAGTTAAACACCCCCATGTTACAATATATATATATATATATATATATATATATATATATATATATAATATATTGATATAACCATCTTCAGAAATTCAAATTTAGTATAGAATGAATTCAAATTCACATAGAAAAGATTAGAATAGAAAAACAATACAATATAATAAAATATAATATATATATATATATATATATATATATATATATATATATATATATATATATATATATATTATATTTTATTCTATTCTGTTCTATTGTTTTTCTAGTCTATTTTCTATTTCTATTCTAATCTTTACGAAATATTTATTCATATAACCAACTTCTGAAATTCGATATTCATATAGAATGAATTCAAATTTGAATAGAAAATATTAGAATAGAATGGAAAAACAATAGAACAGAATAGAATAAAATATATCTGTTCTTTTGTTTTTCTAGTCCATTTTCTATTTCTATTCTAATCTTTTCTATTCAAATTCGATTTCATTCTATATAAAAAAAATTCGGAAAGTGGTTTTATATATGTGTGTGTGTGTGTGTGTGTGTGTGTGTGTGTGTGTGTGTGTGTGTGTGTGTGTGTGTGTGTGTGTGTGTGTATATATATATATATATATATATATATATATATATAATATTTATACATATAACCATCTTCTGAAATTCGAAATTCATATAGAATGAATTCAAATTCGAATAGAAAAGATTAGAATAGAATAGAAAAACAACAGAACAGAATAGAATAAAATATCATATATCTGTTCTATTGTTTTTCTAATTCTATTCTAAACTTTTCTATTCAAATTCATTCTATACGATTCGAATGTCGGGACACATGGTTATATATATATATATATATATATATATATATATATATATATATATATATATATATATATATATATATATATTTTTATTTTTTACTGATCTGTTCTACTATCTTTCTATGATATCCTGTTCTATTATTTTCTATTCTATTCTAATCTTTTCTATTCAAATTCGATTTCATTCTATATGAAATTCAAATTTTGGAAAATGGTTTTATAATATATATATATATATATATATATATATATATATATAACCATCTTCTGAAATTCGAAATTCATGTAGAATGAATTCAAATTAGAATAGAAAAGATTAGAATAGAGTAGAAAAGAATAGAATAAAAAAATATAGACGGTCATATTCTATTGTATTTTATTACATTCTATTCTATTCTCTACTATTCTTTTATTTCTATTCTATTGGTTTTTATTTTTATATTCTATTTTATTGTATTCTTTTTTAGAAATCGATTTATATTTTTTCTAATTTGATTCGGATTTATTTTCTAATTCGATTCAAATTTATTTTCAAATTCGAGTCGAATAGATTTCGAATTCGATTAGAAAATATTTCGAATTCGATTCGGATTCAGTTAAATTCGTTAGTATTGTAATTAGGTAATTCGGATGCATCCGAATGTCCGAATAATGAAAAATTTGTCCGGAACGAAACAAAATACACATGTCTAATGGGCAGGCAGCGATCCACATAGAACTCCTCCTGCCACTGACAACCTAACAACAAAGCTGTCGGGATGGCCAACTCTATGTCAGCTTTTGCCATCAGAGCCCCCTGCCCATACCGCCGCACCCAAAAGACTGCTGCATCAAAGGACGTGTATGATACCGTGCATATCTCTGGGTCAATAGCGTCATTTTCTGATCCCCTTTTGGAAATGATAAATGATGAATCAACCTAAATTTGTTAGGCTCCTTCCTTGTCCCCTTTACTGCCAGACTCACTTGTGCAACTTTTTCCTTGCTTAAAGCAGCGGGACGCGGGATGCACATCTCCGCAACCGTGCTTGTACTTGCAAGACCCCCCAAACCTGCATGAACCTTCATTATATTGCCAACACACCCCTCTTTTTTTGTGGCCGATTGTCCGGGGTTGGATGAGCCACCGCCCCGCCCTTGCAAAAACGGATTTGTCGATCTCGCCAGTCATCAGGTGCATCCATAAACTGACGTCCTTGTGGTCCCACCTCCAAGGTCAGGCTTATCGCCCTCCTCTGCTTAAATTGTTTGTCGTAGTGCAGCCACGCCATTCCCCCGTAGACTCTATATGCCTCTCCCACGGTGTCCAGGTAGCAAAACAGCGCCGAGCAGTGTTCTGGGTTCTTTTCCCCAATAACACTCGCCAGTATGGCAAAGACCTGCAACCAGTTTGGAAAGGTCCGTGATATGAGCCTGTACCTCCTTTTCTTCTTTCTCCTTCTTGTGATCCTCAGGCTTAACCCTGTCCAGGTTGAATTTTTCTAACGGCAATAGTGCAAAAATTTCCACATACTCACCCTTCCAGATTTTTTCCCGCACTTCCGGCTTGAGGTGTGCACCGAGGGGCCCCTCAAAACACACATACACCTTTTACACTTCGCTGCGTCCGCCAGCCGGACCAGATCTTGCTTTTTTGAAGCCTCACCCGTTGCTTCCCTGCTGCCTTGGGTACTGTGTCCTGTCCCACCTCCCCCACGACCACCATCGCGGGTGCTTCCGGTCCCATAGTAGGTGCTGTGGTGACCCCCGGCCCTGGAGTACCTGCAACGGTTGCCCCCCCCTCCCCCAGGTGCCACCTGCCGCCAGTGACCCAAGGCCCCTGGCTCAAACCTATGTACTATCTTTTAACCCAGCTAAGAAACCCTGTAGCCCTGTGTCCGCCGTGGCGCAGTCTGTGACTGCTGCAGCCGGAGAGGGGGACGTGGTTGAGGCCGACTGCTCCGCTAAGGGTTGACTGCACGACTTAACCCCTCCCCCGCCCCCTACCCCCAACGACAGTACCTTTTGTCATGTAAAGAAGAACAAAAAGACTTACCGGGCTGCCTGGGAAGGTTCCACCTAGCCAAAGGTTCCTCCTCCATTGCCACAGGGACTAGATCAAAGATTGTTTGTCTCAGAACAGTGGGAAACAAAGTCTTACTTTCGAAGTTTGCAGTCAGGGTGTCCAAGCTGAGGTGTCCTCCCACACACCAATAGACAAACGTTCATAGAATAAAAGCAGCCGGCAACTCCATAACTTCAAGTGTATTTAATTTCAAGCCTTCACAGTGAGTACAGTCAGCAGCAGACTAGTTTCGGCGATAAGCCTTGTTCACAGCACTCACCCATCACCACAGGACGTCATCGCTGTCCCTCCTCCTCCGAATAACACAGCTCACCCTCTGACTGATTGACTGTCCTCTCCTCCTCTCCCACTGACTGCCCTCCAGTGGAATCGTCACTGGATGCAGAGGATCCAAGGTGCTCCAAGCCCCGCCTCCAAGCTCCCGATCCGCCTACCGATTTGTGGGTCGCTTTTCCAGGGCCTCTGCCTTCTGCCATGCTGTGTCACAGTTCTCCCCCGCCATCTGTCTCTGGTCTCCTGAGCAGCCGCCTGCTGAAGCTCCCGAACGCCCGGCGCCCATTGCTGTGGAAGTCTTTTTCTTAGGCCCCGCCCCTGCTGCAGCAAAGCCAGAGGCAGGTGTCTCTCTCCCCTTCTCTTGCCGCGTGTGTGGCCCAGCATCTGCCCTGGGGCTGCCGGCGATCCCCCCGCTGGTCCATGGCCCAGGTACAGGTGTTTTCTGGGTCCCCCCCGCTGCGTGCTTCACAGGGGGCCCTGGAGGTGTCCGCCGATCGCCCTTGCTACCGCTGCACTCTGGGGGGTAGGGGGGAAGGAGGGTCAGGCAAGAACCGGGCCGGTGGCCACGACAGCCGTGCTCTCGCCGTCTCCCGCCCTGCTGTAGTGGCCACTGGGGATCCCTCGCCTAGCGCCGCAGTAAGCCATTCCACCAGCCATCCAGGTCCTTTGGATAGCGCCTCCTCCTTAAGCCAAGCAAATAGCTCCTCCACTGCGGTCATGTTGAAGCTCACTCCTCCTGCTGCCAATTGAGCTGGGGAGGGATCCACTTCCTCCTAAGTTCCACTCTGCTCCACCCCCTCTTCCTCCTATCCAATCCTAACTTCTTTTACATTTCCCCTGCTTTCAGCTTGCCCCTGTTAACCCTGTCATGCCCGCCCTCTGTTAATTGCACAAAAAAATGTGTTTGAAAAATTGTTGTACAAATACTGTGCAACATAAAAAGTTGAAATGACAGCCATTTAATTCTCTAGGGTGTCTGCTAAAAAAAACATATATAATATTTGGAGGTTTTGAGTAATTTTTTAGCAAAAAATTATGATTTTTACATGTAGGAGAGGAGTGCCAGAATAGGCCCGGTATGGAATTGGTTAAAGCATATTATACAGCACAGTTCTTCAGTCTAAAATACCTTGCTGATCCTGCCTGGTTCTGCCCCAGTGTTACCAACCCACCCAAAGTGAAATTTACTGGCAGAATGACAAACTTTACAAACTGCACAATTTTTTTACTGGCGAAAATCGTGAAATTTACTGACAGATCCACATTCTTTACTGGCACTTCAAAAAAGTACCTAAAATTACTGTTTTTAGAGCTAAACAGTGCAAATATCAATACTGGAACTATAAACACACAACTAGTGTTATTATTAGCAATGTGTTTAAGTTAAATAAAAGTAAAAAAACATATTTCTCAATTCACATGAAGGTTAGGTTACTATAACCCAGCCAGCACAGAGTCCCCCCTTACATCAGAGTCTGCAGAATTCCCCCTTATGCCCCGTACACACGGTCGGAAATTCCGACCACAAAATCCGTCAGTTGTAGGAAAATCCGATTATCCTGAACGTGGTGACGTTCGTTGCGTACGACCGGACTACGTAGAGGCTGGTAGCCAATAGCTTTGGTCTTGTAATGTGATCTGAGCATGCGTGGCACTTTGTCCGTCGGAATTCGCTACACACGATCGGAAAAAGTCCGATAGGACTTTGTTGTCGGAAAATTTGAGAGCAGGATCTCAAACTTTTTCCGTCGGAAAAAGTCTGATGGAGCCCACACACGGTCGGAACTTCCAACAACATGGTCCGATAGGACATTTTCCGTCGGAAAATCCGACCGTGTGTACGGGGCATTACAGTGCAAGGGAACTCTTATGTAAAGGGGAACACTGCAGATCATTATGTAAGGGGGAACTCTGATATGGGGGGGCTCTGGTGAATAGAGATCACCTTCCACAGAGTGAATATACTAAGGTAAGGGGGGGTTACTAATATAGGGGGAAACCTTTATATCAGTGCCCCCTTATATTATTGTAATCACTTCCCTCCTTACATCAATGACCCCCCTCAGGTGCATCATGCAGGGCTCAGTCAGACGGCTCCAGCTTGGTGACTGGTTTTATTCTATAGTCTCCTCTCCACAGTCCACACATGCCTGTCTCTTCCCGTAACTCCCATCCCAGTGGCACTCCCACACTTGAATCCTTTCTAGGATCCCCCTTAGGGACTGCAGACATGATAAACGACAAGAGATGGTCAGAGGTTGCGAACATGACACAGGAGGTGGACAGAGGCTGCGTACATGATACAGGAGGTAGACAGAGGCTGCGGACATACTACAGGAGGGGGACAGAGGCTGTGGACATGCTACAGGAGGTGGATAGAGGCTGTGGACATGCTACAGGAGGTGGATAGAGGCTGCGGACATGCTACAGGAGGTGGACAGAGGCTGCGGACATGCTACAGGAGGTGGACAGAGGCTGCGGACATGCTACAGGAGGTAGACAGAGGCTGCAGACATATTACAGGAGGTGGACAGAGGCTACGGACATACTACAGGAGGTGGACAGAGGCTGCGGACATACTACAGGAGGTGGACAGAGGCTGCGGACATACAACAGGAGGTGGACAGAGGCTGCGGACATGATAGTGTCCTCATCTCCCCCTCACAGTAGCCTCCTCCACCATCATATTACTTCTCCACATTATCAGTGTGCTGTGTCTTCCTCCTGTGCCCCTTTTACCCCTTGCACTGCTGCCCTGACCTGTGGAGAGGAAAAAGGGGCACAGGAGGAGGACACAGCACACTGATGATGTGAAGAAGTAATATGATGGTGGACAGAGCAAATCAGTCTCTGTCCCTCCCCTGCATGCCACAGCTTCACCCTCCCGGCTCCCAGTAATGTCCTACTCTCACCAGGGCCGGACTGGGAATAAAAACCAGCCCTGTAAAAAATGTCATACCAGCCCCATAGCATTATTATACCAGCAACAGCATAACTTTCTTCTCAGACATGATACAGGAGATCAATGCGGCCTCACTGTGCCCATCAAGTGCGGCCTTATTGTGCCCATCAATGCAGCCTCACTGCCATGAATGCAGCCTCACTGCCCATCAATGCAGCATCACTGTGCCCATGAATTCAGCCTCACTGTGCTCTTCAATGCAGCCTCACTGTGCCCATGAATGCAGTATCACTGTGCCCGCCATTGCAGCCTGTGCCCGTGAATTCAGCCTCACCGTGCCCACCATTGCAGCCTGTGCCCATGAATTCAGCCTCACTGTGCCTACCATTGTAGCCTGTGCCGTGAATTCAGCCTCACTGTGCCCACCATTATATCCTCACTGTGCCCGTGAATGAAACCTCACTGTGCCCACCATTGCAGCCTGTGCCCATGAATGCAGCATCACTATGCCCACCATTGCATCCTCACTGTGCCCATAAAGGCAGACTCACTGTGCCCATGAATTCAGCTTTACTGTGCACACCATTGCATCCTCAATGTGCCCGTGAATTCAGCCTAACTTTGCCCACCATGGCATTCTCACTGTGCCCATGAATGCAGCCTAACTGTGCCCACCATTGCATCCTCACTGTGCCTGTGAATGCAGCATCACTGTGCCCACCATTGCAGCCTCACTGTGCCCGTGAATGCAGCATCACTGTGCCCACCATTGCAGCCTCACTGTGCCGTGAATTCAGCCTCACTGTGCCCACCATTGCAGCATGTGGCCGTGAATTCAGCCTCACTGTGCCCACCATTGCAGCCTGTGCCTGTGAATTCAGCCTTGCTGTGCCCACCAATGCAGCCTGTGCCCGTGAATGTAGCCTCACTGTGCTTACCATTGCAGCCTGTGCCCGTGAATGTAGCCTCACTGTGCTTACCATTGCAGCCTGTGCCCGTGAATTCAGCCTCGCTGAGCCCACCATTGCAGCCTGTGCCCATGAATTCAGTTTCCCTGTGCCCACCATTGCAGCCTGTGCCCGTGAATTCAGCCTCGCTGTGCCCACCATTGCAGCCTGTGCACGTCAATTCACCCTCGCTGTGCCCACCAATGCAGCCTGTGCCCGTGAATTCAGCCTGGCTGTGCCCACCAATGCAGCCTGTGCCCATGAATTCAGCCTCACTGTGCCAACCATTGTATTCTCACTGTGCCCGTGCATTCAGCCTTACTGTGCAATTATGCAGGCTCACCATTGTAACACTGTCACAGACACAGCGGCTGCGCTTATCTTCCACGTTGTATAACAGAGCTAGATCTGTGTTCGGCAGCTGCGCTGTTACAAGGTCCCGCCCCCTAGACTGGCTTGTGTGATAGGTGGAACCTTCAATCTAATATCACATGAGCCGGTCTAGGGAGGCGGGACCTTGTAACAGTGCGGCCGCCGAACACAGATCCAGCTCTGTTATACACACACAGAAGGAAAGAGGGAGCGGAGCGCTGCACTGCAGCCGCAGCTCAAAGCAGCGCCAGGGCAGGCGGCCTACTGGGAATTTTCCCGGTATCCCAGTAGGCCAGTCCGGCCCTGCCTCTCACTCTGTCCCCTTTTTGCTATGATATCCCCCCACAGTTTCACTCTCCTCCTCACCCCTGCTCAGCTCCTCCGCCAATGGCGAGTGCACTGCACAAGGTGCCGGCCGCTGTGGTCTCGATCGTCTATTCAAAAATAGCGATGGGCAGTGCCATTACGTTACTACACATGTGCCGCTAGGCAGAACACGTACAAGCTTTCCTGAGCCAGGCCGGCTTCAGAACTGCGCATGCACAGTTGCATGGAAGGCTATTTTTTTTACGGGCACCGGTGCCCGTAACGGACTTTAGAGGGCAGCCCAATAACGGGGTTACATTTATGAGCTGCCCGTAAATCTACGGGGGGTTGGCAACACTGCCCTTTGCCTACATCACAGCCGAGAGCAAGTTTAAATTAATTTTTTTCCTTTAGAAATGTCATTATTGCTGCAGCAGGCTCTATACATCGTACAGATGCGCCACTCTACAGGCAGACTAAAGGGGATGCCCCAGGCACTATATTTAAAGGAATTTTTCATTTTTATTGTTTCACTTTAAGCATCATTAAAATCACTGCTCCTTTAAAAATATTTTTTTTTTTTTTTGTATTGATACATGTCTCCCAAGGCAGTATCTGGACCCCCATATATTTGTATGGCAATAACTTGCATATAAGCCTTTAAAATTAGTTTTGATTTTTCATATTCATGTCCCATAGACTTTAGTAGCGTTTGCATGTTCACTAGAACTTTTTCCCTGTTTTGAGATGTTCTGTTGCAAACCGAACAGGGAGTTGTTCAGCCCATCACTAGTGGTAAGCACAATTGTTGGTCTTCAGGAAAGTCATGGATGATGCTGTACTCTGGGGTGTGTCGGATACCTTGTCTCCAGCTGGATGTTGTGGTTCTACATTCTGGAGTAGCTAATGTAATAAGAAGATATAAAAGTAGGCAAAGAGTTTCTGTAGCCAGACCATTACATTTTTTTAAAAACTATCATCCCATAGGATTAGATGTGCATTTAAAGTATTTTAGGCATTTCTTTACCTGTAAAAGCCTCTCTTGTGTAAACATACAAAAGCCTTGAGATTGCCACTGGGCATCACTGTCTTTGATGTCAAGTGACAATCTATTCTCCCCAAACCTGGGCAGTAAGGATGAGCTCTGGCATGTTCGCACACCCCACGTGCAGAGTCTCACTGCCTGTGATTAGCTCAGCGCAGTGCCAACTTCCTGGTGGGCTCTGCACATGGGGTGTGCGAACACGCCGGAGCTCATCCTTACTGGGCAGCTACATAAAAGGTTATCTAGGGGGGTGAGAAGAGGGGTAGAGGACCTTGGCCAGCACAGGCCAGAGTTAGACAATCCCTGAAAAGGAGAGTGCTATGATGTGCAAGAAGAAACGGGGGCTGTACTAGGAATTGTCTTTTCCTGAAGAAATCTAATTATCCAGTGAGTTAAAAATTGTTCATGGAAAATATAAATACTTCAACTAAGCATTTAAAATCTGTTTCTTCCCATAGTACAGCTCTTGGCTGTTCTGACCCATCTACAAGGCATTGAAAGGATCTAAGCTTTGGAATAAGAAAGCTCAGTTTATGTACAACAATATATGGAGTTAAAGGGGTGTTTCACCTTACAAAATTTTTTTTTAAAAGTCAGCAGCTAAAAAAAAAGTAGCTGCTGACTTTTAAGAAGTACACTTACCCTCCCAGGGCGCCCGCGATGTCCGTCGTGGAGGACGAGCTGTCCCTCGGCGATCCGGTTCCAGCGCCGCCATTCTCGGTAAGGGAAACGGCTTCACGTTTCCTACTGCGCATGCGCGAGTCGGCGCGCGCCCAACTGCGCATGCGCAACTCTAATTTGTGAATGGGGAACGCGATGTGTTGTGGGACATAGTTCCCATAACACATCGCGCCCCATTCAACAGAAGACGGAAGAAGAGAAGATCACTGCGGAGCTGGAGGAGGCAGATTAGGACGATCTGCCTAGCAACAGCCATTTCTGGTAAGTTTTTTTTCATTTTAAATGGTTACTAACATTTTTTTAAGTTTTTGTTTTCAGGGTGTCCCCCCACTTTAAGGTGTAAATTCCAGTTTCTATTTATCAGTAAAATGTCATCACTGTTAATGTGCTACTGCGCCATCTTGTGGATTTTTAGCAAAATGCATGTACAGTTATCATTAAAACCTGAATGCTGATAATAAATGCAACATAGGGGGTCTATATTTTTATGTTTTTATCCAACGATCACACAACTTTCACCCAATATTCACACATGTTTATAATTGTTTTCAAGTGGGAAAATATGTAAATCCTGGGTCACAATTGTATGAATCTTTGGTGTAAACATTTATAAATAGACCAAATGGTGTAATATTGTGGAGTTTTCAAAAAAGTGTATACATATTTATAAAAAAAAAAAAGCTTTACATTAATAACACATGAAATGTAGCACTACATAAGATGATTTATTTAAGAACAATATGAGGGTATCTAGTGACTTTCTAGACTAGCATATATTTCGGGGCTAACCTGCTGACACACAATAGGTGTAAAATGTGCATAAAAACAATTAAAACTAATCACAGATCATCCATGATTATACAAGCAAGTTCATGGTTGTTCTGCTATGCTTTAGTTAACTCTTTCCTGAGAGCTGGGCAGAGGATGTCATTCCAGACTATTGCACTCTGCATGAGTCTCACTGCAGTGGTCCACTATCCACCACAGCAACCGGAAGTGACTTGTGCGTTCCATTGTCAGCTGGTCAGTTATCGGGAAACACACAGGGGCTGATTTACAAAGCATTTTCTCCATGAGTTGCAGTGCACGCTGGTGCGCAACGACCGTTTTCGTATTCACAAAGCATTTGCGCCTGTAACACAGCACAATTCCCCATTTACTATTATCTTGCCGGCGCACGGGCGGCCACGATCTGTGCGCCGCTATAGACCTGGCACAAGCATTCTTCAACTAAAAGAAGCTGGAAGTGGCAATATTATGGGGGTGATGTGGGTGATGTGAGGAAGTATAGATATGACTATCGAAGTAACAAATATGCCCAAAATAGAACAGAAAATTATCTTTCTCTGAGCAAGCTTGCTGCGCCTGCAAATACACTTGGACCTGCGCTTGGTCAATTTATGTTCTGCGCATGCGCAAGCGGAATTTGTGCCGTTCATGTGCTCTGGTTCACTGCGCCGGCAAAATCTTAGTAAACGTCAAGCCATGTAGGTTTATTTGCATAAGAAAAAATGAAGAAAAATAAATGCGTGGGGGTGCCCCGAAATTCCATACCACAAAAAATTACGTGGGGGTCCCCCTCAAAATCCATACTAGACCCTTATCCGAGCATGCAACCTGGCAGGCCGCAGGAAAAGAGGGGGGACGAGAGAGCCCCCCTCCTGAACCGTACCAGGCTACATGCCCTCAACATTGGGAGGATGCTTTGGGGTCCCCTAAAGCACCTTGTCCCCATGTTGATGAGGACAAGGGCCTCATCCCCACAACCCTGGCCGGTGGTTGTGGGGGTCTGCGGGCGGGGGGGGCTTATCGGAATCTGGAAGCCACCTTTAACTAGGGACCCCCAGATCCCGGCCTCCCCCCCTGTGTGAAATGGTAAGGGCCTACCATTTCACCAAAAAAGTGACAAAAGTGTTAAAAATGACAGGAGACGGTCTTTGACAAATCCTTTATTAAAGTCTTCTTTCATCTTCTTTGTTCTGGTTTTCTTCCTTCTTCCTTTCTTCATCCTTCGGTTTCTTCATCTTCTTCCTCCATCTTCTTCTTCCTCCGATCCGCTTCTTCTTGCTCCAGTGTTCTCGTCCGGCATCTTCCTCTATGTCATCTCTTCTTCGTTATCGGGCCGCTCTGCACAATGGGAGGCTCCCGCTGTGTGACGCTTCTCTTCTTCTGACAGGTCTTATATAACGGATGTGTGTATTGGAGTAACAGCGCTGTCTAACTTGTGAAATATGTGGATAATCTATATATATATTATCTCAATTGATATATAAATACGAAAAACTGATTCAATAAATAATAATTCCTGCCGCAACTTAATGTGAGATACACACAAAAAATACAATGCAAAAAAATAGCTGCGCTGGAAATTTACAAACGTGAAAATCAATCGTGAAAATAAGTGAAAATAAGTTCAACCTTGAACTAATAATTTGTGCATGAATGTGCACATATTGGGCAACCACTGGATGCAATCTTTTTGGCCCAATATTCAATCGAACTTCAAAAATTATACAACCCAGACAGTGTATAATCAAATAGATACAATTCTTATAAACGTGTGACCATAAATCAAAACTTCATGCAATATCATCATAAAGGGTTAAAGACCTAAAAAAAAGGTCACTTAAAAATATAATAATCATGCAAGAAAGTCCACAAGGGGCATTGGGGTTCTGTTGCTGCTATTTCCGTAGTGCTCCTATACACCTATACGCCGGCGTGCTGACATCACCTCCATTCCCCGTCCATCCAGGAAGCAACGGGCAGTGAGAAAGAGAGAGCCGGCCGGCTCGACAGTTTGATTTTACACTTGCCTATTGACTGCATATAAAATGTAAGTGTGATACAGTTTTTTTATAAATAAAATATCAAAGCAATATTGCGCTATGGATATCCGTTTGTTTTCCATGTAAACGCTTTTGGAGGAGAGCAAGGAGGATCTAGGCAGGACCTTTATGTATGCCTGCACTCTGTAAGAGATACTTGGAGGATCCCGGATAGAGACCCTGGCAGGGGGATAAGCCACAGGTCTTTTTGATCTCTCTGACACAGAGATCAAAGCAGCTGGTAAGCGGCAGAGTTTTTACTTGGTGGAGGACCCTTCCCTTCTTTCCAATCACTTTCTTTCCGAGGGTGTCAAGTATAGGAGCACTACGGAAATAGCAGCAACAGAACCCCAATGCCCCTTGTGGACTTTCTTGCACGATTATTATATTTTTAAGTGACCTTTTTTTAGGTCTTTAACCCTTATATAACGGAGGCCGGGGCCACCTGGGGACCCCGCCCCCCTCTGACACACGGTTCCATGCATCAGAGGTATTTTATTAAAAGTTTAAAATAAAAGTATTTTATTTTCCCACTAGCTTATCCATTAAATTGAATATTTTTTTCCAGAATGGGCGTATTCTGGCGCATTCCCACCATATGTGTGGCATCGTGCCATTTATTTTCTGAGGTCCTTAATGACTTCCTGTACCTCTTCTGCTGAGAAGAGGGCCTCCAACATATTTTTTTATTTTTTTATGTTATTTTAAGTTATTTCCCTATTTACATTTGTTTGCAGAGCACTTGCCATGCTCTTAACATAATTTTGTTGCCATTTGCAGCCCTCTAGCCCTTTCCATTACTTTTTTAGAGCCATTTTAGTCCTCAAAAGTTTGGGTCCCCATTGACTTCAATGGGGTTCGGGGTCAAGTTCGGTACCGAACTCAAACTTTTTTCTGAAGTTCGGCTGAACCCGTCGAACCCCCGAACATCCAGGTGTCCGCTCAACTCTAGTACCGAGGTATTTTAAGTCCACGATAGCAGTGTGGACGGCCTTAGGGTGTTTGGTATTGAGGCCATGCCAAATGATTTGGATAATGGCCAACAACATCAGCTACTGTGTAATAGAGAGGCGTATTGGATTTTCTCTTTAGGGACCATGGCCCCTAAGGGCTTGAACGAAGATATTGAACTGCACAATCTCGTATGAGATCTGCAGTCCTAGTAGAGTCCTTGGGATGCTTTGGGTTTCTGCTATGTCCACTTTGCTTTTATATATTGTGTCCATCTACCACAAATGGATATAATTTGAGGTTCTGCACATAACACTTTCTCTGTAGTTATGTGATCCGATCCAGTATCGCATTCTAGAGTGAGAGTGTCTTTTTTGTCGAGCATAGGCCTCCAAAGCTATTTAGATTTAGGTATTTAGATGGGAAATGTTTAGAATGGGTAGACACGTGGTGTGTAATGCTTAGATTTAGATAGGTTAGGATTTTCTACTGCATTTATTTCTGTGACAGTATTTTTGTTATATTTCTCTTGGTTATTCACATGGCTAGCGGGCTTATGGTCTCCACACAGGGAGATAGCTTTAGAGGTCCCCTGCGATATATATGTATACACCCTGTTCCAAATTATTATGCCTATGATATTTTTCTAATTTACCTAAATAATTGATGTAAACAACAGTCAGCATAATTCTCATGTTATCAACTATTAAGAGTACAATTCAAATTTTATTGAACAAACCTCCTAATAATAACAGTTTTTTTTTCTAAATAAAAAACTTACAATGCACTGTTCCAAATTATTAAGCACAGTAATTTTCAAAACACTTTATATGTTGTAAAGAACTGAAAATTGTCATTTGTTGTGTTTGCAGCATATTTACTGAAATCAAAAGCTATTTCAATCAAACTTTGAACAACATTTTAACTTTTTAAACATTTTAACAGGTCACGTTACATTTTAACATAGGACCCCTTATTTGATAGCAGCTTCACAAGTCTTGCATCCATTGAACTTGTGAGTTTTTGGACAGTTTCTGCTTGAATTTGTTTGCAAGATGTGAGAATAACCTCCCAGAGTTGCTGTTTGGATGTAAACTGACTCCCACCCTCATAGATCTTTTGCTTGAGGATGCTCCAAAGGTTCTCAATAGGATTGAGGTCAGGGGAGGATGGAGGCCAAACCATGACTTTCTCTCCTTTTATCCCCATAGCAGCCATTGATGCAGAGGTATTCTTTGCCGCATGAGATGGTGCATTGTCATGCATGAAGATGATTTTATTACGAAAAGCATAGTTCTTCCTTCTGTACCAGGGAAGGAAGTGGTCAGTCAGGAACTCCACATACTTTGCAGAGGTCATCTTTACACCTTTGGGGACCCTAAAGGGGCCGACTAGCTCTCTTCCCATGATTCCAGCCCAAAACATGACTCCACTACCGCCTTGCTGAAGTCGCAGCCTTGTTGGAACAGGGTGGCCAGCCACCAACCATCCACTATTCCATCCATCAGGACCATCCAGGTTTGCACGTCACTTATCAGTGAACAGGACTGTTTGAAAATTAGTCTTCATGTATTTTTCTGCCCAATGCAGCCTTTTCTGCTTGTAAGCATTGGTTAGTGGTGGCCGAATGGAAGGTTTATGCACAGTTGCAAGACTCTGGAGGATTCTACACCTTGATGTCTGTGGGACTCCAGAGGCACCAGCAGCTTTAAATATCTGTTTGCTGCTATGTAATGGTGGTTTAGCAGCTGCTCTCTTGATCCGATGCATGGATCTGGCAGAAATCTTCCTCATTGTGCCTTATACCTCCACGAAACCCATCAAACTCTGAATCAGCCACAAATCTCTTAATAGTGAGATGATCACGCTTAAGTGTTCGTGAAATATGTAATGTTTGCATACCTCGTCCAAGGCATTGAACTATTTCACTCTTTTTGGCAGCAGAGAGATCCTTTTTCTTCCCCGTATTGCTTGAAAATGGTGCTCTGCTTAATAATGTGAAACACCCTCCTTTAGTAGTTTTTCATTTAATTGGGCTCACCTGGCAATCTAATTATCACAGGTGTCCGAGATTGTTTTCAGTGATCAAAAGAGCCCTGAGACACAATACCATAAATTAGTTAGGCCGGGTTCAGACTGCTGCGATGCGGGAGATCGGATATGATTCGCACCGCACTTCAGTGCAAATCATATGCGATCTCTGTGCGATGCGATTTCAGCCATACAGATAGTATGGCTGAATTCGCATCGCACAGGACCCTTTTTTTGGTCCGCAGCAGAATCGGATTGCATGGGTGTTCTCACCATGCGATCCGATTCCTGTCCGAGCACTGCGATATGCGAACTGATATGGGGGTGTCATTAACATTTGACTGACACTCCCAGCAGCTCGCATAGGGCAGTGTGAACTGCCGGCGGGAGACATGCGATGCGGGAACCCGCAGTAGATTTGCAGCGTTCCCGCATCGCAGCAGTCTGAACCTGGCCTTAAACTGAAAACAAAATAGTTAATCTTTGTGACACTGAAATATCATTGGCATAATAATTTGGAACAGGGTATATATGTATATATATGTGTGTGTATGAGTGCTTGTCTTCTGGTTTTTATAACAGTTGTTTTTAATTAATTAATTAATTAATTTTTTAATTAATTTTTAAATGGGGATCCCCAAAAAAATCTTAAATCTTTTTTGAACAATTGTTTTATATCAATTCTGTATTCATTTTCTACATATTACCACATTGTATTCTATGCTATATGTATACACTGTTATATAGATATGTGTATGTGTGGCCATGCGCTCTATTGCCCCGCCCCCCCTCCTATATCGCCTTTGTTGCTTTTGTTTCCCCTCCTGTAACGCACATTACGATGGATGTCAGCGGGCAGCATGACAAATGTTGCCTTGGTAACGACCGGAAGCATTGGGTGGAACGCATATACACCCGTGCTTCCGGGCCAGGCTATCGACGCATGCAGTTGTTTATATGCGTGTGCCGAGGCGTTAGTGATGGTCTTGGCGCACGCAGCTCTTTAGCTTGCATGCACACAGGCGGAAGTGACGCAAGAGGTGGCCGGAAGTCGCGAGTGGAATGCAGATACACCCGCACTTCCTGGTTGAGAAAGCGGCATTCGCTCCACTCACTAAGGGCTATGGCGCTCCCGGGGGGGGGGTTCTATCAGGCCAGTCCAGTGACATTCCATCCTCCTCAGATGTTGCTGGCAATAAGAGTAAGTGCAGGCTTATTGACAATTAGTGATGGACGAACATCTAACGGGACAGTTGGCAAACGTGATCAAATTAATTTTAATGGCGGGCGAACACTAAAAACCTCCAGGTCATATTTGCACCCACAAAATACTTACTAGCTGTGCACACATAGTCCCACAACATGGACACTGGCATACCAGAAGTATTAAGCGAATCTGGGATCGACAACGACAAGCATTCTTCTTTTATCTGTGAAATTTCGTCAATTTAGGAGCGCATGAAGGCCATGGAGGAGAGGCAAGGCCAGGCCAGGCTATGAAGGGGGTGCAGGAGATGATCCTGCTTTAGGAAAAGTTGCCATCATTTTTTATAAGTTATTGTAGCGGGTATCCCAAATTTAGGGGTGACCTGAGCAATAGATGGCTCAGGTCTTCTAATTGTTTGGACTCTGCCTTGCTGCTGTTTCACCTGGCGTGCAGTTCCCCTTAGGTGTATAGGTGGTGCTGACACTTGTACCCGGGGTTGAACCACAGGTGATGGAGTGGCTATTGGGTGTCCTCTCTCGGCAGCCGTGCAGTGGGCGTGGTCTACCCGCTGTGCATGCCGGAAGACGCCATTGTTCTGGGCGCGAATACCAGGGGACCTGTACCCGGAGGAGTGTATCCCCTCGAGGGGGGATACGATCATTGACTGTGGGGTCTCGGGCACCTTCAGCCCGAGGCTACAGAGTTCCAGGTAGGCCCAGTATCTTTAACTGGGTCTACAAAGCCAGAAAGGAAACCCAGGGAGCCCAGGTGAGGGCGACCGCTCTGACTAAGAGGAAGCCAGGGGAGGATCGGTCCCATAACAAGAAGGGAGTGATAAAGATTGCTGTCTTGGGAGAGGCCTGGTGACCTGTCGGAGGGAAGGATTCCTTGCTCAGCAGACTGCCTTTGCGGAGTGCTGCTAGCCTGCTACCTAAGGAGGGATCTCCTTGACTTTGTCCTTGGAGGGGACTAAGTCACTGTTCAAGCTACATGACGGCTGCTAGTGCCATTGGGTGACTATCCGGGTGAGCTGTACCCACTCGGGACCAAGTGGCGATGAAGCCAAGAGTGTGCCTGAATCAGTTCTATCTGCTAACCCCTTTCTCTTTTCAACTCTCCGGTTACTGAAGCATAAAAGGAAAATAAACTCGTGTTGGAGTTGAAGCGTGGTGTGGACATTGGCCTTCTTTGGGAAAGGTAGTAAAGACTTGCCTCTAAACTCTAGAGGGGAGAACCAGAGGCCGCTCTCTAATTAGGCAAATTAGGCGATCGCCTAAGGCCTCGCACTCACAGGGGCCTCACGGCAGCCTAATTTAAGAGCCACCTCTGCTCACAACAATGCTGCTGCATCAGCGCTGTGCTCCGGCCAGCAGAGGGTTAATGCTGCCTGTGAGCTCCATTGCCAGGCAGTGGAGAGAGGATGGGGCCATGGCTGTGTCTTGGGGAGGAGGAGGGGCTGGCCAGCACTGTGTTGTCTGGGGGAAGAGACTCATTCCAGCAGCCGGAGCAAAATTAAACTATTCCCGCTGCTCCGGAGAAGCAGATTGCCCCCCGTCACCCACAACTGGAGTGCTCTGCTAAGCGATCCCCGCACACCTGGAGGAGGCGTCTGACTAGTAAGCAGAGCTGCAAAGGGGAAGAGGAGGGCCCCACCGGGGAGAAAGCCTCATCAGTGCGGTATATGGAGCCGATGGAAGGGGGTGGGAGGAGAGAAATGGTGTCTGGCCGCCCTCTCTGGGGCTGTCAATCTGGACTCCAGCTGCAGGGAGAGGCACAGCAACCATGCCACAACCCCTTCTGCAGCCATCTACCACCAGCATGAGCTAGAGAGCCAGCCCCCCATCCCTGCTCCTTCAGCATCCCTCAGCCACTGGCCTTTAAATCCACCCACTGCCCCATCACCTCCACTACCTTCCTCCTGGTTATCAGTGCCACAGTCAGGGCAGCGCAGTCCTGTGCCAGTGTCCCAGTGTGCCAACCTGTGCTTGAGCCTCTGACCCCTCCCTCTGCCCGGCCCTTACCCCCACCTATGCAGGGCTCCAGTTCGGGGGTCCAGAGGTGCCAGTCCAGTGCTGATCCTCAGCCATGGTGCTGGCACTGCCTGCTGATTGGCTTCTCCGCTGCTATCCCCCTCACTGACACCAGCACCGAGATAGAACAGTGACACCAGCACCGCGCTAGAGAGCACTGACACAAGCACTGACACCAGCAACTCGCTGCGGGACCCAAAAATATGACACCGCTCAACCTCTTCAAACAGGAGGGTACGGGCATATAGTACGGTGTGCTTTTTTTCTACAAGTGAGCCAAAAGGTAGAAAAAAGGTGCGTGTGCTGCTAGATTATATAAATCGTTTATAGAGTTATGCATATACATGGTCTACTGGTCACATGTGTTGAATTCCTTCGAGATCCATGCCTCATTCATTTTTATAAATGTGAGGTAGTCAACACTGTCGTGAGCTAGGCGAGTGCGCTTATCGGTCACGTTCCCCCCTGCTGCGCTGAACGTCCTTTAGGACAGGACACTGGACGAGGGTCAAGCCAACAGTTCCATTGCAGATTGTGCAAGCTCTGGCCAGAGGTCAAGCCTGCCCACCCAGGGGTTCATCACTTCTCAGAGCATCCACATCGGCCGTTAACCCGATGTAGTCGGACACCTGGCGGTCTAGGCATTCCCTGATGCTGGATCCGGATGACACCTGTCGATGGGTCAGCTGAAAGAATGATCTCATATCAGAAGTGACCAACACATCTTCAAACCGCCCTCTTCTTGCACACGCTGTTGGATTGGTACCCGCAACTGTTTCTCTGAGAGTGGAAATTCCTCTGCCAGCGCACGCAAAAGCAGAATACAGCATTTCTCTAAGCAAGGCCTGGAAGTGCTCCATTCTGACAGCCCTCTGTGATGGTGGTAACATTTCCGCTATTTTTTGTTTGTACCGGGGGTCTAAGTATGTTGCCACCCAGTACTGGTCCTTGCCCTTTATGCTTTTTTATACGGGGGTCCCTCTTAAAACACTGGAGCATGAAGGCCCCCATTTGCACTAAACTGGAAGTGGTGTGGTGGCCTGGCTCCTGCTCATCATCCAGGATAATGTCCTCCACGTTCTCCTCCCCCCATCCACGGACAACAACAGGGATCCCAGAAAGGTTTAAAGCATGCTCTTCTTGCTCCTCCTCATCTGCCCCGGCACCATCCTCCTCTGACTCCTCTTCAGACTCCTGTTGTTGATAGAGTAGCCCCCCCTGGGAATTCATCCAGCATTGCAACTTCCTCATTTTCCTGCTCCTGCTCCTCCGCGGCTTGATCAATGACACGACGCAATGCATGCTCCATAAAGAAGGCGCAAGGTACGATGTCACTGATGGTGCCATGGCTGCGACTGACCAGTTTGGTGATCTCATCAAATGGCGGCAGCAGTCTGCATGCGTCGCGCATGAGCAGCCACTGGCGCGGTGAAAAAAACCAAGCTCCCCAGAACCTGTTCTGCCGCAGAGTTCGTATAGGTAGTCATTAACTGCACATTTCTGCTGGAGCAGCCTATCAAGCATATACAAGGTTGAGTTCCATCTCGTCGGGCAGTCACAAATAAGACGTCTGACCGGCAGATTGCGTCGCCGCTGAATGTCAGCAAGGCGAGCCATGGCCGTGTAAGATCTTCTGAAATGGGCCAAGATTTTCCTTGCCTGCCGCAAGACATCCTGGACCCCAGGGTATTTGATAAAGATTCGCTGCACGACCAAGTTTAAGACGTGTGCCATGCATGGCACATGTGTAATTTTGCCCTGTTTCAACGCGCTCAGCAGATTGGCACCGTTGTCGCACACCATTTTACCAACTGTCAAATTGAGCCGTGTTAGCCACTGATCTGCCTGTGAACACAAAGCTGAAAGGAGTGCAGGGCCAGTGTGGCTCTTGGCTTCCAGGCACAATAGACGCAGCACAGCATGGCAACGTCTCACCTGGCATGTCGAATAGGTTCTGGGGATCTTGGGCGTCGCAGCGGAAGAGACGGAAGCAGCGGAAAAGGAGGAGTCAGCTGAGGAGGAGAGGGAGGATGGAGTAGGAGGAGGAGGAGAAGAAGAGGCAGGCCTGCATGCAATCCGTGGCAGTAAAACCAAATCTAAATGGGTGCCACGGGTTACATGCTTGACGGCCGTCAGAAAGTTCACCCAGTGGGCAGTAAAAGTTATATACCTTCCCTGCCCTTGTTTGCTAGCCCACGTGTCTGTGGTCAGATGTATCTTGGCACTGACACTGTGTGCCAGAGATGCATTCACTTGACGCTGAACATGGCCATATAGCTCTGGGATGCCCTTCTGTGAGAAATATTTCCTTCCTGGGACCTTCCATTGTGGTGTTCCAATGGCCACAAATTTTCAAAAGGCCTCCGAGTCCACCAGTTTATATGGCAGTTGTTGGCGGGCTATTAGTTCTGACAAGCCAGTGGTCAACCGCTGGGCAAGAGGGTTATCCGGCGTCATAATTTTTTTACGCTCGAACATTTGGCCCACGGAAGCCTGCCTTTTTCCAGAAAAACGTGAGGATGGCATGATGAAAGGTGGAGGACAATTGTGAGGAGAGAGGAGAAGGTGAAGTAGAAGAGGCTGGACGGTGAGAGCCTGGAGTGTGGCTTTGTGGGTTCTGATGGCATTGCTCCCACTGGGCTCGGTGATACGAGTTAATGTGCCTTCTTAAGGTGGTTATCCCTAGGTGAGTGTTATGCCGCGTACACACGTGCAGACTTTTGCCGGCGGACTTAGTCCAGCGGACAATCCCGCCGGACTTTCCAGCTGGGTCCGCTGGACTTTCCGAGCGTGTGGACTTGCCCACACACGCACGGACTTCTCCGGCGGATAATCCGCCGGCCAAAAGTCCGCAGGACTTTTGAAAATGAACGGACTTGCCCACACACGGAGCAGTCCGTTCATTTCGAACGTAACTTCAGGTACGTAGCTAGCGTAGGCAGTAAATGCCGGTGCGCTAGCTCCGTGACCTGGCATGGATTTAAAGGGAATCCCCACGCCGAAAAACGGCGTGGGGGTCCCCCCCAAATCCATGTCAGACCCTTATCCTGGCAGGCCAGGAAAGGGGTGGGGACGAACGAGCGCCCCCCCTCCTGAGCCGTACCAGGCCGCGTGCCCTCAACATGGGGGGTGCCCTGGGGAAAGGGGGGCCGTGCGGCCCCCCCACCCAAAAGCACCTTGTCCCCATGTTGATGAGGACAAGGTCCTCTTGCCGACAACCCTGGCCGTTGGTTGTCGGGGTCTGCGGGCGGGGGCTTATCGGAATCTGGGAGCCCCCTTTACTAAGGGGGCCCCCAGATACCGGCCCCCCACCCTATGTGAATGAGTATGGGGTACGATGTACCCCTACCCATTCACCTAAGGTGTAAAATGTAAAGTACAAAAACACACACACTTTTGAAAAAATATTTTATTGCACTGCTCCGGGGGTCTTCTTCCGTCTTGGGTCTTCTCGCCGGACTCCCCCGCCATTTACCAAGCTCTTTTACCAAGCGGGGGAAGTCCGGCTACCTTCTTCGTCGTCGCCGCCGTCGTCTGGGGGTCTCGATCCGCCTTCGGGGGTCTTCCGGGGTCTCTTCTGTTCTTGCGGCGGTCGTCGTCTTCCGCGCCGGCGCCGCCTTCTTCTTCTTCTTCTTCTTCTTGTCCTTCTTGTTCTTCTTCTTCATCCGATGTTGACCCGTCGCTGTCTCTGCCCGGAATGCCTGGGCCGCTCTGCGCTGGGACTTATATAGGGACATGGGGGACAGGGTCACATGCTCATGTCACATGGTGACCCCGCCCCCTTGCGATGTCACAGTCCCAGCATCCTCCGGGACTGTGACAACACAAGGGGGCGGGGTCACCATGTGACATGAGCATGTGACCCTGTCCCCCATGTCCCTATATAAGTCCCAGCGCAGAGCGGCCCAGGCATTCCGGGCAGAGACAGCGACGGGTCAACATCGGAAGAAGAAGAAGAACAAGAAGGACAAGAAGAAGAAGAAGAAGAAGAAGAAGGCGGCGCCGGCGGCGCGGAAGACGACGACCGCCGCAAGAACAGAAGAGACCCCCGGAAGACCCCCGAAGGCGGATCGAGACCCCCATACGACGACGACGAAGAAGGTAACCGGACTTCCCCCGCTCGGTAAAAGAGCTAGGTAAATGGCGGGGGAGTCCGGCGAGAAGACCCCCAAGACGGAAGAAGACCCCCGGAGCAGTGCAATAAAATATTTTTTCAAAAGTGTGTGTGTGTTTTTGTACTTTACATTTTACACCTTAGGTGAATGGGTAGGGGTACATCGTACCCCATACTCATTCACATAGGGTGGGGGGCCGGTATCTGGGGGCCCCCTTATTAAAGGGGGCTCCCAGATTCCGATAAGCCCCCGCCCGCAGACCCCGACAACCAACGGCCAGGGTTGTCGGGAAGAGGCCCTTGTCCTCATCAACATGGGGACAAAGGTGCTTTGGGGTGGGGGGGCCGCACGGCCCCCCTTTCCCCAGGGCACCCCCCATGTTGAGGGCACGCGGCCTGGTATGGCTCAGGAGGGGGGGGGGCGCTCGTTCGTCCCCACCCCTTTCCTGGCCTGCCAGGCTGCGTGCTCGGATGAGGGTCTGACATGGATTTGGGGGAACCCCCACGCCGTTTTTTCGGCGTGGGGAGTCCCTTTAAATCCATGGCAGGTCACGGAGCTAGCGCAGCGGCATTTACTGCCTACGCTAGCTACGTAACCTGAAGTCACGTGCTAAATGAACGGACTTGCCGATGAGCGGCAAGTCCGTTCATTTCAAAAGTCCCGAGGACTTGCCTACTAACGGCGGGATTGTCTGCCGGACTGCCAAGTCCAGCGGATAATTTTAAAACCAAACTTAAAACTTTGGCGCCAAAAAGTCCGCCGGACTTTGGCGCCAAAAAGTCCGCCGGCGCCCACACACGAGGGGATTATCCGCTGGACTTCGGTCCAGCGGATAATCCCGCGGGATAGTCCCTTCGTGTGTACGCGGCATTAGGCTTACCACGACTTATGCGTTGACTGCAAAGGCTGCAGATGGCAACACTATTGTCAGCAGCGGACACGTTAAAAAAAGCTCACACTGCAGATGCCATGTGCCGGCATCCTGGGAGCAACAGATGTGACCGTACATGGTTGATGGCTCGCTCCTGATACATTAGCAGTCTGGTTTGTCCCTCCTGTGCAATGTAAGTTCCGCCTGCTTCTCCTCCCTATCTGCTGGTCCATCTCTCCCTCTGAACTCCCCTCCTTTTCCTCTCTTGTGGGCACCCACGTGACGTCCCTAGACACGTCATCATCGACGTCACCTTCCCCACCACTATAATTAGAGATCTCGAAGTAGGTAGCAACAGCGGGGACCAACCTCCTTGGGCTGATCTGGGTACTGTCATCAGACTGCTGAGTGGCGGTTGTTACTACCTCCTCTTCCTGATCCAATGCCAAGAATGGCTACGCATCAGAAATATCTTGTGATGGATCGGAAAATAATTCCTGTGACTCAAGCGGAGGGTATATGGTGGTGTTGGTGGTAGTGTCTTTGGGGGTGCACACAGCAGAGAGTGAAGAGGGTGCAGATAGAGAGGATGAGGAGGGTGCAGAAGAGTAAGGCTGAGTGAGCCACTCAACCAAGTCAGGTGCGTCCTTTGATCTAATTGAACGCACCTTCTGCAACTTCCCACTTTGGCTCAAGTCTGGTGCTCCTACCCTACCCCTACCACCCCTGCGGAAGGGCCTGCCTCTTTCTCTGCCTGTCATTTTTTAAATGACCCTGTGACAAAAGTCTCTAGAGAAGTGCAGTATATGTGGAAGAAGGTATATAACACCCCGCTTCAATCTGTCGTTTTGGGGGGCCACTGGTCTATCACACCAGTTATAATACTTTTTTCTAATTGCGTTTGTCAATCTTTGTAGTATCGCTGCAGAACCGCTCAGCAGTCACAATGCTGCACAGTAGAAATGCACTATACTATGCTTTCTATATTTGAAAGTATTTTATACGTGTATTACACCCTTATATACTGCACACCAAATAGTACATCTATACCAGTCCTTAAAAGGACTTTTGTGGACCTATATTCTTTAGCGATTTGTGTCGCTACAATCTGTCCCTGTGACACACAGCAACCTCTCCCTACACTGACAAAAGAGCTGCAGAACCGCTCAGCAGTCACAATGCTGCACAGTAGAAATGCACTATAATATGCTTTCTATATTTGAAAGTATATTATAAGTGTATTACACCCCTATATACTGCACACCTATACCAGTCCTTAAAAGGACTTTTGTGGACCTAATAGCAGTGATTAGAGACTGTCCCTGCTCCACACAGCACCCTCTCCCTACACTGACAAAAGACAGAATGTTAAATAACAGCCAGATCAGGTCTATTTATAAGGTAGGGGGTATGTCCATGTGCTGAAATGTCTCAATTGGCTGTCCTGTACCACATTATTGATGTGGAAATTGCTACTATAAAGTAAGAATAAACGTACAGTACCTTCGTCCTAAATTTTAATGAAAAATGGGGATGGCAGAACAATTGAGGCAACTGTGGACTTTTATGGTACGGGTAAGGACTCACAAAACAGTGTGTATAGAAAAATATATAAAGATTTATTACAACAACAGAATAATGCAAATTTATACAATGAATGAAAAAAGAGGACAATTAAAATCAAGAGACAATATTGCGATACAGAATTTTTCCTTATAATTGCACAGTATAGCACATAATTATTGATCCCTATTATTGGAAGCAATGTGGTGAATTTCAAACTGTCGCAAGATGGCACTCAACATGTTTCGCGGACTAGCCGCTTCTTCAGGAGTATACAATAAGGGGAGATATATCTGTATGATTGTCTCTAAAAAAAGGGGGAGAAGGGAATGGGATGATTAGTAACATATACATTATGGAAGACAAGCAGTGTACCTGGAGACAGCTAGAAAACGCCATCCTGATTCTGCCAACAGGAAAGGCGGGAATATGCTGACCCACTATGGTACAAGTCAACAAAAGAGGGTAGTAATATAAGGTATAGAAAAAAGGTTGCATCCAATTGTACGTCCATATGAACAAAGAGCATATCATGACTCACCAGCTCAGAGGTGCACGGGGACAGGCGAAGCTAGGGGCCCCAAATGATGGGGGCAAATTTCACAGGCTGATATGGGAGCCAGAGTAGGGTAAAGTTAGTATTCAAGGGTATAGCATAAAGCTGTAGAAAAAAACATACATGATAATGAATGTAACCAACATGATGAGGACATAGAATCCTAAACAGGGGCACCTATAGGATAGACACCGAGTGCACCTAGAAGTCAGACATGTGTACGATAAGAAAGATCCAAAAGTCGGTATACAGAGGTAAAATATTAATGGGGGAAATGTATATACATACCCAAAGTTAAACGTAAGATGGCCTAAGATAAGCAGGGGTCACAACTTAGGGAGGGAGTGTCAGACGGTTAGCGGGCTGCAAAAGATTATACACACACAACTAAACATGCATATATACATATACACATATACACACACACATATATATATATATATATATATATATACATGTATATAAACATAAATCCCCATGCACACCTGTACAAATACACAGGTGGGTGTACATGAACTCCATGGTTGAATATGTATATTATCTGTATATAGAAAAGGAAAATATCTATTTATTTACCTGGGCCGAAGCATATATGCTAATATAATAGAAAATCAGCACATTAAGTTCCAATTAGCTCACAACGGGGAGCTGTGTGATGTATCAATAAACCACCAAAAAGGCTGTAGGTTGAAAGATATCGAATTCAAAGACTGAGACCTGTGGACAAACAGGTGAATTTCAGACACAGCTCAAGCACTGAACATAAAGTGAAGCAACTGCTGTTAAATGTGCACAAAAAGGGAACGGTGTTTCTCTTTAAATAAGGGAAACGACACACACCTGCAAAGTAGATGGTTTAGTTTGTGTGCATTTGTAGGAACTCCCATCAATAGACAGATCGCTGGAATCCATATGAAAATACAAAATACATAGAGAATGTATATAAGGATTTTTGCTAGCAAGTCCACAAAGGGGAAGGATCTTCCAGAGAAGATGTAAGACATACCTGCACATGGGAAGAAGTACAGGCACAGCACCAGCCAGCAGCACCGAACACTCAGCAAACCCCCACAGACGCGTCTGTGGGGGTTTGCTGAGTGTTCGGTGCTGCTGGCTGGTGCTGTGCCTGTACTTCTTCCCATGTGCAGGTATGTCTTACATCTTCTCTGGAAGATCCTTCCCCTTTGTGGACTTGCTAGCAAAAATCCTTATATACATTCTCTATGTATTTTGTATTTTCATATGGATTCCAGCGATCTGTCTATTGATGGGAGTTCCTACAAATGCACACAAACTAAACCATCTACTTTGCAGGTGTGTGTCGTTTCCCTTATTTAAAGAGAAACACCGTTCCCTTTTTGTGCACATTTAACAGCAGTTGCTTCACTTTATGTTCAGTGCTTGAGCTGTGTCTGAAATTCACCTGTTTGTCCACAGGTCTCAGTCTTTGAATTCGATATCTTTCAACCTACAGCCTTTTTGGTGGTTTATTGATACATCTCACAGCTCCCCGTTGTGAGCTAATTGGAACTTAATGTGCTGATTTTCTATTATATTAGCATATATGCTTCGGCCCAGGTAAATAAATAGATATTTTCCTTTTCTATATACAGATAATATACATATTCAACCATGGAGTTCATGTACACCCACCTGTGTATTTGTACAGGTGTGCATGGGGATTTATGTTTATATACATGTTGTAGCAGAGCGTCCCAGAGAGAGCCAGGAGAAGTCTTGTTCGGGGTTTATACATCTCCCAGGCTCCTCTCATACACATTCAGAGGTCTCTGATACATGATCCAGTTCGGATCTTAGTCCTCCTCTCCAGGCTAATTTTAAGCTCACCTGAGCAAACAGCCTTTGCTCTCTGCCTGGGACACACAAACAGGGATGGTTTGTGAGGAGCCAAAAGGTTGGTAAAACCCTTTAAAACTCTTTACAGAAACTGACAAGCGGTAGGCTTGCTCAGCCTGATAGTTAGAGACGGTGTATGGTATAGTTAGAGCCGAGACACGGCTAGGACTTTTGTTTGGTTATTTCTGTTTTGATATGTTTTCTGGAAGACTGTGCAGCACCTGTGTATGGACTTGTATTTAAATCAAATAAACCCAGCACTGTTTTCACTACCTCAAGTGGATTTGGTATCTGTGCCTAACTAAACAGCTCATCCCAGGGAGCTTTGTACCTGCTACCTGTCCCCCAGGTTACATATGGTGGATTTCAGCGGGCAGCTGTAGTAAGTTACTACTTAAAAGGCCAGTACCTAGAGTGACTAAACATGGAGGAAATCCTAAAACAATTGATGATATCCAACGCTGCGCAACAGCAAACAAACGCTGCACTTCAAGCTGCACAACAGCAAGCAACCGCTGAACAGCAGAAAACAAATGCTGCACTACAGCAAGCAAACGCTGTACAGCAGAAAACAAGCGCTGCACTCCACGCTGAACAGCAGAAAACAAACGCTGCACTCCACGCTGCACAACAGCAAGCTAGTGCTGCACTCCACGCGGCACAACAGCAAGCTAATGCTATCGCACAGGAGCAATCGCAGAGGCTGTTTGAACAGCTAGCCACTGATGCAAAAGCAGATAGGAAAACCTTGTCTGAGGTTGTGGAGACAATAGCACAGTGGTCACCTGCTAACGTTGATAATGTTAGAGTTTGATGACCTTAATGTGCATAAGGAAAATTTTGGTACTGAGCAGAGAAAAGACCATACCCTTTCCAGGGCCTGGGAAAATGTAATAGTGATTAATGATGTACCTGTCGAACCCGGGGACAGGCCCTGTTTTCCTTATTTCAGCAGCAATGAGGATTTACTGTATCGTGTATGTAAAATGAATGATGAAGTGGTTGAGCAGTTGGTGGTCCCTAAGCCATACAGACGGCTGGTGTTAGAACTTGCCCATGGGCACTTGCTAGGAGGCCATTTAGGGGTTGAAAAAACGACTGAAAGGGTGTTGCGCAGGTTTTACTGGCCCGGGATACAGAAAGATGTTAAGAATTACTGTCAATCCTGTCCTGTGTGTCAGATGTCAGCCCCACTATCCCACTTCCGAAGTCCTTTAGTGCCCTTGCCTATCATTGAAGTGCCCTTTGAGAGGATTGCCATGGACCTTGTGGGCCCACTTCCCAAGTCTGCCCGGGGTCATCAGCATATCCTCGTGATCATGGATTATGCTACCCGTTACCCTGAAGCAGTTCCCCTACGTGCCGCGTCTGCTAAAAACATTGCCAAAGAACTGTTTATGGTGTTCAGTCGGGTTGGCATCCCGAAAGAAATCCTTACAGACCAGGGCACCCCGTTTATGTCGCGAATAACTAGGGAGCTCTGCAAGTTATTTAAGGTGACACAGTTGCGAACCTCAGTGTATCATCCTCAAACAGATGGCTTAGTGGAACGCTTCAATAAGACGTTAAAGAGCATGTTAAAAAAGGTTGTGGACAAGGATGGGAAAAACTGGGACTTCCTGATACCATACTTGATGTTTGCCATCAGGGAGGTTCCCCAGTCCTCTACGGGGTACTCCCCATTTGAGTTGCTTTATGGGAGACACCCTCGGGGACTCTTAGACATAGCCAAAGAAACTTGGGAGGGAGAACAGACACCCCATAAAAGTGTCATTGAGCATATTGCCCAAATGCAGGAGAGGATTGCAGCAATCATGCCAGTGGTAAAAGAACACTTACTGCAGGCCCAGGCAGCCCAACAGAGAATATATAACAGGGGGGCACAACTCCGTGTTTTCTCACCTGGTGACAGGGTCCTGGTGTTAGTTCCCACTGTTGAGAGCAAGTTCCTGGCTAAGTGGCAGGGCCCCTTTGAAGTAATTGAGAGAGTTGGGGAGGTCAACTACAAGGTTTATCAACCAGGAAAAAGGAAGCCCGAACAGGTTTACCATATAAACCTGTTAAAACCCTGGAAGGATAGAATGGCATTAACTGCGAGGCCTCTCCCAGTAACGCCTACGGGTACTGAGTCCCCTCTCATCCCTGAGGTCACGATTCCAGACACCCTCTCATATTCCCAAAAACAGGACACTAGAGAATTCCTGATAAGGAATAGAGAGAAGTTTTCAGAGTTACCTGGCACGACTTCAGCAGTTCAGCATGATATTGTTACTGAACCTGGGGTACGTGTCAAGCTCAAACCTTACCGAATTCCTGAAGCGAGGAGAAAGGACATCAGCAAGGAAGTTAAAAAAATGTTGGAGCTAGATGTCATTGAGGAATCCAATAGTGACTGGTCTAGCCCCATCGTGTTAGTCCCAAAACCGGATGGCACTTGGAGGTTCTGTAACGACTTCAGGAAGCTTAATGCGGTGACAAAATTTGACACATACCCAATGCCCAGAGTAGACGAACTTATAGACCGACTGGGCAAGGCTCGCTATCTTACCACCTTGGACTTGACAAAAGGGTATTGGCAAATACCCCTAACTGGTAGCGCCAAAGAGAAGACTGCGTTTGTGACCCCAGACGGTTCCTTTCAATATAAAAAAATGCCTTTTGGGTTGCAAAATGCCCCTGCGACATTTCAGAGGGCCATGGACAGGACCCTAAAACCCCACCGACGATATGCAGCAGCCTATCTAGATGACATAGTGGTACATAGTACTGATTGGGAGTCTCACTTGCCTTGTGTCCAGGCTGTTCTTGATTCCCTCTTCAAAGAAGGTTTTACGGCAAATCCAAAAAAATGTGCCATTGGTCTAGAGGAAGCCAAGTATTTGGGCTACACTATTGGCCGTGGTGTCATAAAACCACAAGTGAGTAAAATAGCAGCCATCCAGGAATGGCCACGCCCTGCAAACAAAAAGCAGGTCAGGGCCTTTCTTGGTATTGCGGGGTATTATAGAAGATTTATCCCAAATTTTGCAACTATAGCTGCCCCTCTGACAGACCTTACGAAAGGGAAAGACTCTGTAATGGTGAAATGGTCCCCAGTAGCAGAGGAGTCTTTCCAGGTCCTGAAGAAGGCTCTGTGTGCACAACCAGTACTGTACTCTCCCGATTTCTCCAGAGAGTTTTTGGTTCAGACGGATGCGTCTGATGTTGGTATCGGGGCGGTACTATCACAGGTATACAATGGGGAAGAACACCCTGTCGTGTACCTAAGCAGAAAGCTCAACGACCATGAGAAAAAGTATGCAGTCATTGAAAAAGAATGTTTAGCCATAAAGTGGGCCGTGGACGCACTCAGATACTATTTGTTAGGGCGCCAGTTTGACTTAATAACTGACCATGCTCCCCTGAAATGGATGGCCCAAAAGAAGGAGACTAATAGACGGGTGAACCGGTGGTTTTTGGCTCTACAGGATTACTCCTTCACCGTAAAACACAGGCCAGGTGTGGAGATGGGGAATGTAGATGCCCTGTCCCGTGTTCACTCCTGTTGGGCCACAGGTGTTCCAACCCTGGGGTTGAAACAAGGGGGGAGGATATGTAGCAGAGCGTCCCAGAGAGAGCCAGGAGAAGTCTTGTTCGGGGTTTATACATCTCCCAGGCTCCTCTCATACACATTCAGAGGTCTCTGATACATGATCCAGTTCGGATCTTAGTCCTCCTCTCCAGGCTAATTTTAAGCTCACCTGAGCAAACAGCCTTTGCTCTCTGCCTGGGACACACAAACAGGGATGGTTTGTGAGGAGCCAAAAGGTTGGTAAAACCCTTTAAAACTCTTTACAGAAACTGACAAGCGGTAGGCTTGCTCAGCCTGATAGTTAGAGACGGTGTATGGTATAGTTAGAGCCGAGACACGGCTAGGACTTTTGTTTGGTTATTTCTGTTTTGATATGTTTTCTGGAAGACTGTGCAGCACCTGTGTATGGACTTGTATTTAAATCAAATAAACCCAGCACTGTTTTCACTACCTCAAGTGGATTTGGTATCTGTGCCTAACTAAACAGCTCATCCCAGGGAGCTTTGTACCTGCTACCTGTCCCCCAGGTTACAATGTGTATATATATATATATATATATATGTGTGTGTATATGTGTATATGTATATATGCATGTTTAGTTGTGTGTGTATAATCTTTTGCAGCCCGCTAACCGTCTGACACTCCCTCCCCAAGTTGTGACCCCTGCTTATCTTAGGCCATCTTACGTTTAACTTTGGGTATGTATATACATTTCCCCCATTAATATTTTACCTCTGTATACCGACTTTTGGATCTTTCTTATCGTACACATGTCTGACTTCTAGGTGCACTCGGTGTCTATCCTATAGGTGCCCCTGTTTAGGATTCTATGTCCTCATCATGTTGGTTACATTCATTATCATGTATGTTTTTTTCTACAGCTTTATGCTATACCCTTGAATACTAACTTTACCCTACTCTGGCTCCCATATCAGCCTGTGAAATTTGCCCCCATCATTTGGGGCCCCTAGCTTCGCCTGTCCCCGTGCACCTCTGAGCTGGTGAGTCATGATATGCTCTTTGTTCATATGGACGTACAATTGGATGCAACCTTTTTTCTATACCTTATATTACTACCCTCTTTTGTTGACTTGTACCATAGTGGGTCAGCATATTCCCGCCTTTCCTGTTGGCAGAATCAGGATGGCGTTTTCTAGCTGTCTCCAGGTACACTGCTTGTCTTCCATAATGTATATGTTACTAATCATCCCATTCCCTTCTCCCCCTTTTTTTAGAGACAATCATACAGATATATCTCCCCTTATTGTATACTCCTGAAGAAGCGGCTAGTCCGCGAAACATGTTGAGTGCCATCTTGCGACAGTTTGAAATTCACCACATTGCTTCCAATAATAGGGATCAATAATTATGTGCTATACTGTGCAATTATAAGGAAAAATTCTGTATCGCAATATTGTCTCTTGATTTTAATTGTCCTCTTTTTTCATTCATTGTATAAATTTGCATTATTCTGCTGTTGTAATAAATCTTTATATATTTTTCTATACACACTGTTTTGTGAGTCCTTACCCGTACCATAAAAGTCCACAGTTGCCTCAATTGTTCTGCCATCCCCATTTTTCACATTATTGATGTGTCATGGATCAAAGTTCTTCACAATGTAAAAGAATATGGCGGCCGCGAACAGCGCCATATGTCCGCCAGTTTGGCGAATAGCGAACGTGCAAAGTTCCCCGCGAACCGCAAGGCCATCTCTATTGACAATGTATATTCCATGTGTTTAAATCATCAGAGCTTTATGGATGTTCACTATATACTTTTTGGCTTTTTGGTTAAATGGTGATCATATTGTCGACCAGGTACACCCATACATACGAGTGGGTGTGACCTGAGGGTGGGGTGGAGTCAGGGGTGTACTGCCACACATACATATATAGAGGAGTTCATAGGAGAGAGACCATTGCACGTTTTATGCTCTGAGGAAAGGGGTTCTCCCCTGAAACGCGTCAGCCATTTTGAGGTATTGTTCGATCCACTCAAAGTCAGGTCCTGGCTTGTTGAAGTTCTGAATAGTGGACTTGCTTTACTGTTCATACCTTCTATCAATACTCGTTTGTGAGTATAAATTTTGCTGTTTTATATTCAAATAAAGCTTTATTAGTGGTAATGCAATAGGTCGGTGCGCCCTCCTTCTTTTCTTTTTTCTTTATTGTATGAATACCCATTTTTCTGAGGAGGGCTGCAAGACACCATGCATTACTATATGAAGCTGACTACATCACGTATTGAGGAACTAGACACCAGAGCGCAGGAGAGTTTTTTTCGTGATCACTTCCTCTGCTTCTGTTTACATTTCAGAAGCAGAGGAAGCATTCCATTCGCCAGAAGCAATCGCGAGGGGGTGGCCATGAATCACAGTTTAGCTCCTGAAGCTAATCTGACCGCCTCAGACCCCCACGCGCTTGGAGGCAGGGACATACAGGTACGTCCATATGCCTGCCCGTGCCATTCTGCCGACGTACATAGTCATGCGGCGATTGGCAAGTGGTTAAAATCCCCCTCCCAGCACAAAATCTCCCCTAATCCCCCATCCTAGCAGAAATCTTTTTCCTCCCATCGCCCCATCCCAACACAAATCATCACTCTTAGCACCCCCCCCAAAAAAAAATGTTCCCTCCTAGGACAATACTTAACCCCTGCCACCCCCCCAAATTCCCTCTTCCAACACAAATCCCCCTCCCCACCAATCTCCTAGTGGCACCCCTCCTCCTCACCTCACATTATACCACGTGCCCAGGGCAACTGCCCCTCCTGCCCACCCCTTGTCCCGGCCCTGTAAATGTTGATATAGGTTTACTCAATATTATATTGGTTTTAGTTTAAGGAGCAGCGCTGAGTTTCATTTTTTTTTTGTATTTATTGGGGGCTTTCACCTTTCACTTTAGCAGCAGCCCTATCATATTGCACATATATTTTTTAAATTCTTATTTCCTTAGCGCGGGTTCTTTCTTTCATTCATGTCTGTGAATGTCAGAGTTTTACAATGCCTCATGGGATGTTTATTTCCGAAAAACACCTGGAGGTTTTACGATCCATGGTCTGCACTGGTGGCTAGCACTGATGGCTTGCACTGATCACTAGCACTGATGATCTGCACTGATGATTTCCACATATATATTGCATATGAATAACAAACAGACATAAATAAAATAAAGGTTAAACTTACATTTTTCACTACATTCATTCACTGACAAAATGTCCCAATTGTCCATACTGATACGGCAGATCCCCAGCCAGGCATTGTCCCTCTTCACTTGATTCTTTGGATCACTTTTGTCATAAAGGACTGTACGTTGTCTCATAAGCCTAATGAGAGCCTCTTTGTCAATGGGCTCTCTGTGCATGACCTCCCTGTGGGCTCTGGTAGACATTGTATACAATCAAAATCTAGCATACAGGTCGGCCAGAACATACAGAGACAACAGCATATAGGAAGTGTTCTGAGAGAGGGAGGGGGCTGCCTGTGTGTAAATGTGGGGAGTACCTGGGTAATTTTTTTTCTTTTTCCTGAAAAGTCGCTTCAATATAGATGGGGATCCGACTTGGAGGCGACTTCCATTGAAATTCCATTGACATTTTTGATCTTTTTATGAAATTTTTTATTTATAGCAAAAAAAAAAAAAACCCACTAGTGATTAAATACCACCAAAAGAAAGCTCTATTTGTGTGAAAAAAAGGACGCAAATTTCATATGGGTACAGTGTTGCATGACTGAGTAATTGTCATTCAAAGTGTGAGAGCGCTGAATTGGTCTGGTCAGGAAGGGGGTGTGCACTGTATTGAGGTGGTTAAAGGAGCAGTGATTTTAACCGCTTAAGGACCGCCTCCTGCACATATACGTGAGCAGAATGGCACGGCTGGGCACATCAACGTACAGGTACGTTGTCCTTTTAAGAGCCCAGCCGCGGCGCGCTCGCGACCCGGTCCTGAGCTCCGCGACCGCGGGACCAGTGGACCCGATCGACGCTGGTGTCCCGCGATCAGGTCACAGAGCTGAAGAACGGGGAGAGGTATGTGTAAACAAACCTCTCCCGTGCTTCCTAGTGACACTGTCACTGATCGTCTGTTCCCTGTCATAGGGAAAGACGATCAGTGATGTCACATGCCAAGCCACGCCCCCCTACTGTAAGAAAACACACACAGGGCTCACTTAACCCCTCCCCGCCCCCTAGAGGTTAACTCCTTCACTGCTAGGGTCATTTACAGAGGAATCAGTGCATTTAAATAGCACCGATTGCTGTATAAATGACAATGGTCCCAAAAATGTGTGAAAAATGTTTGATGTGTCCGCCATAATGTTGCAGTCACAAAAAATAAAAACCGCAGAGATGATCAAATACCATCAAAAGAAAGCTCTATTTGTGGGGAAAAAAAGGACGGCAATTTTGTTTGGGAGCCACGTCGCACGACCACGCAATTGTCAGTTAAAGCGACGCAGTGCCGAATCACAAAAAGGGGCCTGGTCCTTTTGCTGCAAATTGGTCTGGGGCTTAAAGAGGAAGTAAAGCCGATTTAAAAAAAAAAAAAAACGGAACCTGCAAGGCAAAGGCATAATGAGCTAGTATGCATAGCATACTAGCTCATTATGAATGACTTACCTGAGAACGAAGCCCCCGATCTTCTGCACCGCCATCAAACCCGGAGTGACTTCCGGGTCTCGCCGCTCCAGCGCTGTCATTCGCTGGAGCGGCGATGACGTCACTCCCGCGCATGCGCAAGAGAGTGGCATATCGCCATTATCTCGGCATGCGCAGTGCGCCTTGGCGCCGCTGTCTACGGCGCATGCGCCGTAGATAGCGGTGCCTTTTCTTTTCTAAATATCTCATAAACCATGTAGGTTTAGGAGATATTTATTGGACCTACAGGTAAGCCTTAATCTAGGCTTACCTGTAGGTCAAAGTGGTTTGTAAGGGTTTACAAACACTTTAAGTGGTTAATAAGGCTTAAATTGAAACAATAAAAATGAAATATGCCTTTAAATAATCTTGCCTGGGGGGTCCCCTTAGTCTGCCTGTAAAGTGCTGCATCTGTGCGATGCATAGAACATGCTGCAGTAATTATGACATTTCTAAAGGGAAAAATGTCATGTAAACTTGCTCACGGCTGTAATGTATTGCCGTCTCCCGGCAAAACAAATGAAAAAAACGGTGTGGGTCCCCAGTCCATACCAGGCCCTTATCTGAGCATGCAGCCTAGCAGGTCAGGAAAAGGGGGGGATAAGCGAGTGCCCCCCCCTCCTGAGCCATACCAGGCTAATTTCCCTCAACATGGGGTGTTCGGTGCTTTGGGGCAGGGTGGACTCTGCACCCCCCACCCCAAGCACCTTGTCCCCATGTTGATGGGGACAAGAGCCTATTCCCAACAACCCTGGGCTGTGGTTGTCGGGGTCAGCAGATTTATCACAATCTGGATCTCTCTCTAACAAGGGGCCCCCAGATCCCGACCCCCCCTCCTATGTGAATGGGTATTGGGTACATCGTACCTCTCCCCATTCACCAAAAATTGTCAAAAAGTAAGAAACACAGTAAACAGTTTTTGACGGGTCCTTTATTAAAAAAGAAGAAAAAAATAATGTCCCTCGATGTAATCCACTATCAATCACGCCGCCCGCTGACCTGATAAGGGCCACACATTTTTTTTCTCACTTCTGTCATGGGGTTCCTATTAACCATTTCAATACAGGGCACTATCACCCCCCTTCCTGCCCAGACCAATTTTCCGCTTTCAGTGCTCTCACACTTTGAATGACAATTACTCAAGTCATGCAACACTCTACCCAAACAAAATGTTTATCATTTTTTTCACACAAATAGAGCTTTCCTTTGGTGGTATTTAATCACCACTGTTTTTTTTTTTCGACATAAGTAAAAAAAAGGGCAAAAAAAAAAACACATTTTGTTTTAATTTCTATTATAAAATTTTGCAAATAAAAAATTTTTGTACATAAATTTGGGCCAACATTTATACTGCTACATACAGTTTCTCACAAAAGAGAGTACACCCCTCACATTTTTGTAAATCTTTTATTATATCTTTTTAACACTTTGCCAACATTGAAGAAATTACACTTTGCTACAATGTAAACTAGTGAATGTATAGCTTGTATAACAGTGTAAATGTGCTTGTATAACAGTGTATTGTGCCTAGACATGTGCAATTTGTTTAGTTACGAATTAGTTTTCCGTTATATTCGTTCATTCATAATCGTACGAATGAACGAATGGTTTACTAAAAATTCTAACGAAAAACGAACTATCGAAAAGAACGAATATGAAAAACAACGAAAATACGAAATAATTAAATTAGAAACAACGAAACTACCGAACAAAGATTCAAAAATAACGAAAATCAAAATGAACGAAAAAATCGAAATTACGAATATTCGGAAAAAGGAAATCAAAACAACCAAAATACGAATTAACAAAAATTCTGCTGATCGAGAATTCGAAAGAACGAATGTTAGTTCTGATTTTGAAATATTCCATCCAGAGTCCAGAAAGGGTGTGGTTGGGTCGGAGGGACTGTTTTGGTGGATTTTTGAGTTAAGTTCTGACTTGTGAGAAATTCTTTGTTTCTTAAACATATAAATAGCATACACATTACGTAAAATTATGAATTATGCTCCGAATACGAATCTAAGAAAACAATGTTACGAAAGTACAATAAATCAATCTTACGAAAGTATGAATGTAATTAAATCTACGAAAATACGAATTTCGAATCAACGAAAATTAGATTAACGGAAATACGAATCATTTCAAATCAACGAAAATATAGCTCTTCCGAAAATACGAATGTGTCCGAATACGAAATATAACGAAAATACGAATTTCGAAATAAACGAAAATTATGAATCAACGAAAAAATAACTCTTACGAAAATACGAACGAGTCTGAATACGAACACTCACGACTTAGGAAATTACGAATCGTTACGAATCAACGGAAACTAACAGAAATGAAACAAAACGAAACTAAACTAATTTTTCTATTGTGCACATGTCTAATTGTGCCCTCAAAATAATTCAACACACAGCCATTAATGTCTAAATCACTGGGAACAAAAGTGAGTACACCCCTAGGTGAAAATGTTCAAATTGGGCCCAATTAGCCATTTTCCCTCCCCGTGTCATGTGATACGTTAGTGTTACAAGGTCTCAGGTGTGAAGGCGGAGCAGGTGTGTTAAATTTGGTGTTATCGTTCTCACTCTCCCATACTGGTCACTGGAAGTTCAGTATGGCACCTCATGGCAAAGAACTCTCTGGGATCTGAAAAAAAGAATTGTTGCTCTACATAAAGATGGCCTAGGCTATAAGAGGATTGCCAAGACCCTGAAACTGAGCTGCAGCATGGTGGCCAAGACCATACAGCGGTTTAACAGGACAGGTTCCACTCAGGACAGGCCTCGCCATTGTCGACCAAAGGAGTTGAATGCACATGCTCAGGTTCATATCCAGAGGTTCTCTTTGGGAAATAGATGTGTCAGTGCTGCCAGCATTGCTGCGGAGGTTTAAGGGGTGGGCGATCCGACTGACAGTGCTCAGACCATTAGCTTCACACTGCATCAAATTGGTCTGCATGGCTGTCATCCCAGAAGAAAGCCTCTTCTAAAGACAATGCACAAGAAAGCCCACAAACAGTTTGCTGAAGACGAGCAGACTAAGTACATGGATTACTGGAACCATGTCCTGTGGTCTAATTCAACCAAGATAAATGTATTTGGTTCAGATGGTGTCAAGCATGTATGGTGACAACAAGATGAGGAATACAAAGACAAGTGTGTCGTGCCTACATTCAAGCATGGGGGTGGGAGTGTCATGGTCTGGGCCTCATGAGAGCTTCCGGCACTGAGGATCTACAGTTCATTGAGGGAACCATGAATGCCAACATGTACTGTGACATACTGCAGCAGAGCATGATGCCCTCTCTTTGGAGACAGGGCCACAGCGCAGTATTCCAACATGATACTGACCCCCAAACACACCTCCAAGACGACACTGCCTTGCTAAAGAAGCTGAGGGTAAAGGTGATGGACTGGCTAAGCATGTGTCCAGACCTATACCTTATTGAGCATCTGTGGGGCATCCTCAAATGGAAGTTGGAGGAGCACAAGGTCTCTAACATCCACCAGCTCTGTGATGTCCTCATGGAGGAGTGGAAGAGGACTCCAGTGGCATCCTGTGAAGCTCTGGTGAATTCCATGCCCAAGAGGGTTAAGGCAGTGCTGGAAAATAATGGTGGCCACACAAAATATTGACACTTTGGGCCCAATTTGGACATTTTCATTTAGGGGAAATTAGTTAGTTAGTGGATATTTTTTAGTCTGTGTCAAAGTTATTGATCACACATGATGTACCAATGGCCTATCTCATTTCTTGAGGCCCTGAAATGTTAGGACAGTACAAATACCCCACATGACCCCTTTTTGGAAAGCAGATAGTCCAAGGTATTTAGTATAATGCCCCGTACACACAGTTGGACATTCCAACCACAAAATCCGTCAATATTTCCCGACGGATTTTGTCCGAAACTGGTGTTGCCCACACATGGTCGGACAAAGTTGTCGGAATTTCCGATCGTCAAGAACGCGATGATGTAAACTGCGTACGACGGGACTATAAAAGGGAAGTTCAGCACCACGTGCTGCAACCTTTGGGCCCCGTCTGCTGATTTCGTGTTTATCGCGTGTTAGTAGAAGTTTGGTTAGAGATGATTTGCGCTTTTCAGACTTGTGCTTCAGATCGTTACTGCTCTTCAGTTTGTGCTTGTCGGTGCGTATCTGCTTATCAGTGTGTGTAGTCAGTTTGCATTTGTTTGTCATTGTGGCCTATATTTATATATAGTACGCTTTGATTTTCAGTGCTCGTTTCTGGTTTTCAGTTCGTTCTTTCAGGCCTTGCTGTTTATCGGTGCTTTCTGTTAGTCCGTTCTGACCAGCCGACTGTTTTGAAGCCATGTTGCGTGTACGTACTCGTCGTAGAGTTCGTGCTGTGCAGGGGCTTGGTGTTTGGCTTTTAGCTTTGACCCAAGCCCAGTCCATGAACAGGGCGAGGAGGAGTTCATGGAGCAAGAATTGGCTGTGCCAGTGTGACCAATCTCCCACATGCCTTTGCTTCGTGAGATCCGTGAGAATAATTCTGATGATTTCAGGAACTTTCTCAGGATGACGGACCCCATTTTTCACCATCTGTTGGCTTTGCTGTCCCCTTATATCAGCAGGCAGGATACCTGCATGCTGCAAGCCATCACTCCGGATCAGAAGCTAGTTGCCAAGTTGCGGTACTTGGCGATGGGGAGAAGCCTTCAGGCCCTCAAGTTCTCGACAGGCATCCTCCCCCCCCCAGGCTCTGGGGATCATTATCCAGGTCCTGCAGAAGGACTATATTAAGGTAAGATTTATCTTTAACATCACATTCTATGTATTTAATGTTTGCTAATGTATTTTATTTAATCGTTCCCTAATTACCATGATTGTAATATGCAGTAATATGCTGTGCCCCTTTGTCCTCATGCATGCTGGAAGCTTTAAAAGTTCCTTGTTTGTACTTCATGCATATTTGCCTTCACTAACCTCCCCAGCATGCTCTTCTGGGCCCATACACCTATAGCCTGGTCACTTAACAATGTATTTTGTCAGCTCCATAGTAGTGCTTTCCCCTAAACACCCCCTAAAACGTGTACAAATGTTATTTGTATCTTTATCTTTAAATTCCAGGTTAGTGTTTAGAGTGCCAGAGTTTTTTTTTGGTGGGACAAACTCATTAGGAACCCCCCTCCCCCAACCGCTAAGTCAGCTGATACCAATCCTCTATCTGCTGACTTTGCCAAACCCATACACACTATACCTACCTCTTTAGTGGTCAGATTTATGGATTAATTTCCCAAAGCATGTAGTGCAAGGGCCTGCCTCAATACTTTCAAATGCTACTGTGTTAATTTTTTTGTGCCTATTATTATCTTGATAAGGTAATATCAGAATGTAAAAATGTGCTTCCATTTTTATTATTATTTTTTTATTTTTTTGTATTATGACACTTTGTTAGGTATCTGGTGGTGAGCCTGACTTGGCAGGAGAAGACCTCTCTTACGGCTCTGGTTCAGGGCCCACTGGAGTGGAGACAGTGGTCCCGTGAGCACAGCGGGGTAGGAGTGTTTGTTCAGGTTTGCAGCAACTGGTGCGGGGTGAGGTGGTGGTTCTCCGGATGGCTGGAACTGCAGGAGATGATACAGCAGACAGCGGATCAGCAACCAGAGATCGGCAGACACTGGGACAGCAGCAGCAGGACCTGAATGGAGCACGACACACTCGAGCAACAGAGGGGTAGTCAGACAGGCCAGGTCACAATGGATAAGCAGGCAGGCAGATACAGTAGGCAGAAGCAAGGTCAAGGGCAAGCAGAGGTTTCAGCAGCAGGAATCAAGCAAGTCCATAAACAGGGTCAGGCAGGCCGGAATCAGGGTTGGAGAGATCAGCAGGGTCAGACAAAGCCGGGTCAGGAATCGATAGTCAAACAGGCAGGTATCAGGAAACTCAGGTTCAGAGCTGCAGACAAACAGCGCCGCAAGATTGCAGCTGTCATCCTTAAATAGGGCCACTGGCGCCAAACGGCGCTAACGCGCACGTGTGTGCGCGCACACACACTAGTTGCACACGTGCGCACGCACTAGTTGCGCACGGGCGCGCGCACATGCACGCGCGGCCGAGGTGCTCGATGATGCCTGGATTGCTCAGCGGCGCACGTGCGCATGCCTGTTCTGTGTGGGTAGAGCCCTGACATTGCCCCCTCACAAGGGGCAACCTCCGGGTGCCCAACAAGTTCCTCTTTTCCGGGTGGGAGGAGAAAATGGCACAAATCAATCTTTCAGCATGCAGGTTACTATCAGGCTCCCAAGAATTTCTCTCCGGGCTGTAACCTTTCCACTTAATCAAAAATTGTCTTTGCCCTTGCCGCCTTCTACAGTCAAGAATAGCCTCCACCTCGTATTCTTCGCTACCCTTGACCAAAACGGTTCCAGGCGGTCTGGTTCCCCTATCTGGGAAGGGATCGGGCACAGAGGGTTTTAACAGGGACACATGAAAAACTGGATGTATTTTCATTGAATCAGGTAAAGACAGTTCGTAAGACACTTCATTAATCCTCCTCTTCACAGGGAAGGGACCCAAGAATTTGGGGGCAAGCTTCCTTGACGGACAGGCTAATTTAAGATTAGTCATAGAAAGCCATACCTGGTCTCCAATTTGAAGGTTCAATTCTCCTCTTCTCTTTCGGTCGAAGGCCTGGGCCTTAGCTACCACCTCTTGTAGTACCCGGTTGTTGTGGCTGAGGAAGGTCACTGTGTCCTGGACTGCCGGAACTGGGGATTCTGGAAGAAAATCAGGGAGAAATGATAAGTGAAAGCCGTAATTGGTGAAAAACGGGGACTGCCCTGTGGCCGAATGACTGGCATTGTTATATGAGAATTCCGCTAGGGGCAGCAGGGACACCCAGTTGTCCTGTACAAAGGACGTGAAACATCTGATGTATTGTTCAAGAGTCTGATTCGTTCGTTCTGTCTGCCCATTGGTCTGGGGGTGATAGGCTGATGACAGAGCTAGCTCGATCTTCAAGGTTTCACACAGGGCCCTCCAGAAACGGGATGTAAATTGGACCCCCCTGTCTGATACTATATTAGCAGGAACTACATGCAACCTAACAATCTCCTTGATGAAAATACGGGCCGTCTCAGAAGCAGATGGGGTCCCCTTTAACGGTAAGAAGTGGGCCATTTTAGAAAGTCGATCTACGACTACGAAAATGGCTGTGCATCCCTCGGAACATGGAAGCTCGATTATAAAGTCCATGGTAATCATTCTCCATGGCCTATCGGGTGCAGGAAGAGGTTTTAGTAGTCCCCAGGCCCGGTTTCTTGTTGCCTTGCTTCGGATGCAAACAGGACAAGAGCTGACATATTTCTTACAGAACTCCCTTAAAGTGTAAGTAAAGTCCCATTTTGGACTTTCATCTACAGGTAAGCCTATAATGAGGCTTACCTGTAGGTAAAAAAAATATCTCCTAAACCTTTACGGTTTAGAAGATATTCCCCGTGCAATACGCCGCTGACTGCAGCGGCGCATGCGCACGGGAGATTCTCGGCTGAAAGGCCGGCAGAATACGAACCCTGCCGGGACGAAGTCTCCCGTGCGCATGCGCGGGAGTGACGACATCGCGGCTCCAGCCACTCACAGCGCTGGAGTCGCGATACCCGGAAGGCACGCCGTGGCAACATGTCAGCGACCTCGGCGTGGACCAGGTGAGTATTTCATAATGAGCTAGTATGCGGTGCATACTAGCTCATTATGCCTTTTCCCTTACAGGTGTCTAAAAAAAAAAAAAACATGGCAGCGGGTTTACTACCGCTTTAAACCTGGCCACCAAAAGGTGCGTTGCACAAGTTCCATGGTCTTGCAGACCCCAAAGTGCCGTGCTAATGGGTGGTCATGGAGGAGGGCCAAGACTTTAACTCAGATAATTTCAGGAACGAAAACTTGGCTCCCTTTCCAAAAAAGGCCTTCTCTGGATGTCAGGGTAACTCCTGTAGGTGTTGGTGAGTTCACAGATGCTTCTCTGATCTGTGAGAGCAGATCTGGTTGCACGAGCAAGAAGTTGCTTGCAGGTAAGATGGTGTCCGGGGCAGCGGTGTCTTTAGGGCTGTCAAACATACGCGAGAGTGCGTCTGGTTTCACATTCTTCGATCCTGGGCGATACGTGATATGAAAACAGAATCGAGAGAAAAACAAGGCCCAGCGAGCCTGCCGGGGGTTCAGTCACTTAGCTGTCCTTAAATATTCAAGGTTCTTATGGTTGGTGTAAATTAACAATGGGTGAACCGCGCCCTCCAACAAGTACCTCCACTCCTCTAATGCTGATTTAATGGCAAGTAGTTCTCAGTGCCCGACATCATAGTTTCTCTCGGCAGGAGAGAGTTTCCGGGAGAAGAACCCTACGGGGTGCATCAAGTCATTACTGCCTTGTTGCTGGGACACGACTGCTCCCACCGCTACTTCGGAAGCATCTACTTCTAATATGTAAGGTAGAGAAGGGTCAGGGTGGCTGAGGATAGGAGCGGAAGTAAAAAGATTCTTGAGTCTTTCAAAGGCTTCCTGGGCCTCTGGGCCCCAATGGAAGTGTATGTTTTGATGAGTGATGGGGGTGATTATGGCAGAGAACCCCTTGATAAATTTTCTGTAGAAATGTGCAAATCCTACGAAGCGCTGTATTCCCTTTTTATCTGTGGGTGCCGGCCAGTCCAGTACAGCGGACACTTTTTGAGAATCCATTCTGATACCTGCTGGGGAGATCTCTAGTCCGCGGAATTGAATGTCTTGCTGTTCGATTTTACATTTCTCTGCCTTTGCATACAGTCCATGCTGACGGAGGCGGAGTAACACCCTGCCCACATGTCTCCGGTGCTGTTCAAGGGATCCGGAGAAAATCAAAATGTCGTCCAGATAGACGATTACAAAAATGTCCAGAAAGTCTCTAAACACATCATTAATGAGGTGCTGAAAGGTGGCAGGGGCGTTACAGAGACCGAAAGGCATGACTAGATATTCGTAGTGCCCAAAACGGGCCAGGAAAGCTGTCTTCCACTCGTTCCCGGCCCGAATGCGGACCAGGTTGTAGGCCCCCCTCAAGTCCAATTTAGTAAAAATTGTGGCCGATTTCAGTTTCTGAAAGAGCTCCAGTGCTCCAGCTCTGAAAGAGCTCTAGGGGCAGAAGGTGGGGCAGAGGGTAGCGGTTTTTGACTGTGATCTTATTCAGTTCACGATAGTCCACACAGGGCCTGAGCGTCTGGTCTTTCTTAGTGACGAAAAATATTCCTGCGCCTGCTGGAGAGGTTGAGTGGTGGATAAATCCCTTTTCCAAATTTTCAGAGATGTAAATTTTCAAGGCATCCTGCTCCTTCTCTGATAAGGGAAAAATGCGCCCAAATGGGATCTCGGCCCCCGGAAGGAGCTCGATGGGGCAGTCATAGGAACGGTGGGGCGGAAGGGAATCTGCCCCCGTTTGCTAAACACATCAAGAAACTTGTGGTATGGTTCGGGCACAGACTGGCATAGATTCTGGTCAGAGTCCAAGCAAAAAAGATTAGCGGGCAGAACAGGGGTCTCATGTAAGCAATGTTCTTGACAGTAAAGGGACTGGAACCTCAAATCCCCAGTGGACCAGTTGATAAAGGGATTATGGGCCTGGAGCCAGGGTATGCCCAGAATCACAGGAGACAAGGGGGAGGAAATCACATCAAGAGTCAAAAGTTCCTTGTGCTGGGAAAGGATAGTGGCAGACAAGGGCAGGGTTTCTTGGGTTACTTGACCCGATTTGTTGCGGGAACCATCGGCCAAGAAGATGGAAAGTCCATGAATTTTCTCCCGAAGGGGCAAGGCTTGTAGGCTGGCAAATGCGGCATCAACAAAACAGCTGCATGCTCCAGAGTCAATGATGGCACTGATGGAGACTGTCCTTCCCTGGAACTGCAACGAGAGAGGGAGAGCAAGGTGGGTTGTGCTGGCTGACAAGGATGCAGGATTGGCAGAAACAGAGGAAAGGCACTTACGTGTCTTGGCAGGACAGTTGTTCACATAATGTCCAGGCCCAACCGAGTAGAGACACAGGTTTAGCTGCCGGCGTAGAGCACGTTCCAAGGTGGGACGCATAAGTCCTAGCTGCATTGGCTCAGAATTGTCAGGAGCAGGGCTGACAGGATCTACCTGAGGAGCAGGTAGGTAACGGGAAGCAGGAATCGGAGCCTTTGCGGTCATCCAAGCCGGGCGGTTCGGTTGGGAGGAACGCTCAGCTCGGTGTTCCCAGAGCCGGCGGTCTATTTGGATGGCTAGAGTGATCAGGCCTTCCAGAGAATCTGGAGTACCCACATGGGCAAGTTTGTCTTTAAGTCCTTCTGATAGGCCCATGCGGAACTGGTGCCTTAAAGCTGAGTCGTTCCATTGGGTGTCCGCGCTCCAGCGTCTTAAGTCAGTAACATAGTCCTCGGCCGCTCTTCGACCTTGCTGGAGCGTGGACAGAGCAGATTCAGCCGTGGCGGTTCGCTGGGGATCCTCGTAGAGCTGCGCCATTGCCTCGAAGAAGGAAGGAAGGGATTGAGTCAGCGCGCTGTCTCCCTCCAGGAGACGATGGGCCCAAGTCTGAGGCTCCCCCTGCAACATGGAAATCACAAATCCCACCTTGGTAGCCTCTAAAGAAAAAGTCCTGGGTTACAGCTGGCAGGCGTTGCGGAAGGCCCGGAATTTTGATCGGTCCCCCAAGAATCTTTCAGGGATAGGTACCCTCGGTTCTGGAAGAAGCATCACAAATGCAGGCTGGGAAGCGGGCTGTGCTGGTAGCGAAGAAGGTGCGGCAGCCATGGGACCGGAGAGATGCTGGACTTGTTCCTCCAACTTGGAGTAACCTTCCTGCAGAGACTTTACCGCTTGTGTGAGAGCCGCATGGTGGGTTCAGATCTCCAGCATGGCTGAGGCTTCTCCTGCAGGCTCAGTCATGGCTGTTTGTACTGTTAGGTACCTGGTGGTGTGCCTGACTTGGCAGGAGAAGACCTCTCTTATGGCTCTGGTTCAGGGCCCACTGGAGGGGAGACAGTGGTCCCGTGAGCACAGTGGGGTAGGAGTGTCTGTTCAGGTTTGCAGCAACTGGTGCGGAGTGAGGTGGTGGTTCTCTGGATGGCTGGAACTGCAGGAGATGATACAACAGACAGCGGATCAGCAACCAGAGATCGGCAGACACTGGGACAGCAGCAGCAGGACCTGGATGGAGCACGACACACTCGAGCAACAGAGTGGTAGTCAGACAGGCCGGGTCACAACGGATAAGCAGGCAGGCAGATACAGTAGGCAGAAGCAAAGTCAAGGGCAAGCAGAGTTTTCAGCAGCAGGAATCAAGCAAGTCCATAAACAGGGTCAGGTAGGCCGGAATCAGGGTTGGAGAGATCAGCAGGGTCAGACAAAGCCGGGTCAGGAATCGATAGTCAAACAGGCAGGTATAAGGAAACTCAGGTTCAGAGCTGCAGACAAACAGCGCCGCAAGATTGCAGGTGTCATCCCTAAATAGGGCCACTGGCGCCAAATGGCGCTAGCGTGCACACGCACTAGTCGCGCACGTTCACGCGCACTAGTCGTGCACGTGCACGCGCACTAGTAGCGCATGGGTGCGCGCACATGCACCGGTCGCGCGCACGACGATGCCTGGATTGCTCAGCGGCGCACGTGCACGCAAATTAGCCAGTTCTGTGCGGGTAGAGCCCTGACACACTTTTTACCTGTCCAGTGGGCGGCCAATAGTGTAAGTAAGGAGGGGCTAGCCAAAATAACACACATTATTTATGCCTTCAGCTCTCAATGAAGTGGAGCGGGTTACCTGTCCAAAACATTCACCCCCCCTAATTTTTTGCAATGGGCCATCAGATGGGGTGAGGATAATGGGACCTTATACTTTTGCCTTTAAATACTAATTTCCAAAAATGTTTTGCTGATCTTGGCCAAACATGTTTGTGTCTAGTCTGCTTGCAATGTTGATGTGCAAAATGACAAATTGATGTGCAAAATGACAAAAATCTTGTTTGACTCCACAGTTTCCTTCAACGCCACAGGAATAGCAGACTGTGGTCTCCCACTTTGCCACCCGTTGGGACTATCCCAACTGTGAAGGGGCAATTGATGCGAAACATGTCTTCATCGTCCCACCCCCCAACTCTAATAACACCCTAATAAAAAGGGTGTCCTGGTGTCCCACACTAGTGCTCCTGAGTCCAGATGTGTAAACTGAGTGTCCTCTCCTTTACACCGAATCAAGTTTGCATTTCATTCTATTACAAACCCTCTAGACAACAAACTTGCTTTGTCTAGAAATAGGCCTGAACAAATGTAGTTAACTCCAACTTTAAAAAACATTGTATTTGAAGTGGGCGAACGAACGATGTTTACTACGAATGATTGTTGAACCCATGAATATGAAAGCAGCCATTTTAAATTGTCCAACATTAAATCAAAGCACATGGAGCAGTATGCAAGCAATAATAATAATATGGACACATGACAACTACTTACTTTTTTGAAGAACTCTCTGGATCTTTCTGTACTGATCGTGCTCCCTCAGTTTTAGGTCTGACCAGCGTTTCATCAGTTGATCCTTGGATCATCGTACCCCAACATTCTTCTGCAGACTCTTCACAACTTTAGCAATGATCTTGGCCTTTCTGACATTTGGGTTGGGGTAAGGCCCATACTTCCCATCATGATCGCTCCTCTTCAATATGTCCACCATCTCGGCCATCTTTACAAAAGACATATTTGAGTCTTCTCCTGCGGGATCGGGACATTTCTGGCTCCGGGATTTCGTCGTCCTCCTCCTCGTTAGTATAATATTTAGTGTGCACCTGCTGTGTCTCCACCATGTGCTCTCCCCACTGCGCTGAAAGAGAAGGGGCGGGGAATAGACTAGACAGAACTTCGGGCGGGCAGAGTTTCACGCATGCGCACTGTAAATAAAACGGAACACGTGTGCATCGTACGTACAATCTGTGAGCGGAGGAAGCGCCGATCGTTTGAACGAAGGTACAATTTTAACTTGGTACATCACTAGCCTATACTGCTTCTAGATTGAGGCCTATATTGGGACAAGATTAGGAGAGTATAGCCTGACATTAGGGTTTGTCTTGTATTGTGTCTTGCAGAGAATATGGATGGGTTCAAGGAACCACATTTTCTGGGGCTAGTCATAGATATTCTCAGGGAGCTGCCCTGCCTGTGGCAGATGAACAACCCCTTTTATATGGACCGAAGAAAGAGGAAGGCAGCGCTGGAGAAACTGCTTGCTTTGGTGAAGACGAGGGTCCCCACGGCAGACATCACCTAATGTGAAGTTAAAAATTGGTGGCCTGAGGAGCACATATCTGAGGGAGCGAGGAATGTCCAGAATTCCCTGAGATCAGGAGATGCAGATAACATTTATGTCCCCAGGATGTTGTTCTATGACAGGCTGCATTTTCTGGCAGACCCGAGGGAACCCAGGCCACCACTCTATAGTCTTCCTTCAAGGATTCCTTCCCCCCAGCTGAGACTTCCAATGTCCAACCTGGGCCTTCCAGGCAGGAAGATGTGGAGGGGCCCAGACAGGGTATAGCATTGTTCAACATATTGATTGTCGTACATTTAATGATGTTATTAGTGATCAGTAAGTTCTGATTTAACAAAGTGTTTTACATATCAATAGACAGTAGTGACTAAAAATGATTATGACAAGACTGAAAAATTATGGGTTCAGAATGATAGTCTGTTCTATTTATTAACATTCATTTTGCAACAGTCATGAGCTGAAAATTCTGTGATTGATGAACAAAAAAATAAAACTATGTCCCATTTTCATATACAGGAAGACCTCAGCCGGGAGAAGGCTGTGGCAAGTGGCAGCCGGGAGGTCGACCATCACCCTCCTCCTCCTCCACCTGCCACAACTACAAGAGCAGAGCCACAGCCTGGAAGGAAATGCCTAAGGAAGACCAAAGAGTGATGGCCTGGGTTCAGTCTGGTCTGAAAGAAGATGCAGGCTGGTATATGACCACAGCCTGGGGACATAGATGTCATCTGCTCTTCCTGATCTCTTGGACTTCTGGACCAGACTGTACTCGCTAAGATATGGACTCCTCAGGCCACCAATTTTTCCATTTAAATAGTTGATGTCTGCCCTGGGGGCCAAAGGCTTCGCCAATTTACCCAGTTTCTCCAGCTTTGCCTTCCTTCCTCTTTATTTGATTATGACACCTAATAAAGTTTTTTTGTGTTTAAATAAATACTTGTCTATGTGTTTTACTTAAAAAAGGACAGTTTATTTGTGAGTAGGCAGGCACATTTCTAAAATACAAAGTCAAATTAAAGAGGAAGTAATCCCTAATGGATAGCAATACCACATGTGTGAGACTTTTTCTGGCCACTTAGAGAGGCCCATCATGCAGGGAGCACCATCAGGCGTTCCCCATTTTGGAAAGAAAACACCCTACAGTATATTCTATGAGGCATGGGCTGCAGATAGGTACTCAGGTACTCTGATGGGCTGGGGTGTGTAATAATAGGGGGCGCTACATTAGCCACTTGCTGCACGCCAGCCGTCATATGATGGCCAGGCGGAGAAGCTCTCATTCTGGGCGGGCGTCATATGACTTCTGTCCATTTAAACAGGGCATGCGTGCGATCAAAGGTATACCACATGTGTGGTGCTACATGTGATAAATGGTTTATTGGTATATGTCCTATTTGGGGTATTAGAAGTAAATGACAGAATCTTTCTAGTTTTATGGCTATTACATCGGCAGACAAAACATCTGCCACATTTGTAAAAGCCAACAAGTTGATGAAAAAAGGAGGGTCTAGAGGGGGGATCTAAAAAATTCTGTACTACCCTATCTTTAATGGAAGATACACCCCTATAGACAACTTGGGGTCTAGGTGGAAGCAATGGCACAAGAATGTTATCATTAAGGAAAATTTGCCAATTAGGGATGAGCTTTATGTTTGGGTCGAACACGAGCGGTTCGCCCGTTCGCCGAATAACCAACAATTTAGGGTATTCGCAGCAAATTTGAAAGCCGTGGAACACCCTTTAAAAGTCTATGGGAGAAATCAAAAGTGATCATTTTAAAGGCTTATATGCATGGTATTGTCATAAAAAGCCCAGGGGACATGTATCAATGCAAAACAAAGTTTTAAAAACGACAGTATTTTCAGGAGCAGTGATTTTAATAATGCTTAAAGTGAAACAATAAAAGTGTCTATAGTATGCTTGTAAAGTGGCACATTTTTCCCGTGTTTAGAACAGTCCGAGAGAAAAATTTAATTTCTAAAGGAAAAAAATCATTTAAAAGTACTTTATTAGTACTCGTGGCTATAATGAATTGTCGGTCCCGGCAATACACATAAAAGTTAATTGATAAAAACGGCATGGGATTCCCCCACAGTCCATTACCAGGCCCTTTGGGTTTGGTATGAATATTAAGGGGAACAATGAACCAAAATAAAAAAAAAATGGTGTGGGGGTCCCCCTCAAAATCCATAGCAGGCCCTTCAGGTCTGGTATGGATATTAAGGGGAACCCCGTGCCAACATTTAAAAAAATGGCGTGGAAGTCCCCCTCCAAAATCCATACCAGACACTTCAGGTCTGGTATGGATTTTAAGGGGAACCCCACGCCAAAATTAAAAAATAAATTGTGTGGGGGGCCCCCCAAAAATCCATACCAGACCCTTATCCAAGCATGCAACCTGGCAGGCTGCAGGAAAAGAGAGGTAGACAAGAGAGTGCCCCCCCTCCTGAATCGTACCAGGCCACATGCCCTCAACATGGAGTGGACGTCTTCATGTTGATGGGGACAAGGGCCTCATACCCACAACCCTTGCCTGGTGGTTGTGGGGTTCTGCGCACGGGGACTTATCGGAATCTGGAAGCCCTCTTTAACAAGGGGACCCCCAGATGCCGGCCCCCTGTTTGAATTGGTAATGGGGTACAAGTGCCCCTACCATTTCACAAAAAAAGTGTGGCATACATCCTGGCTATATGTTGGAGACATCACTTGGTGGAGGATATCGTTGGTTACCATTTGCACAAGCACTTTATACAGCACTTCTTGTTTTGCTTTTCAATTGATCTATTGGACTTATAGATCATCTGTTGGTCTTTGTTTATAATAGTGTTCACTAAGCGCAACTTTTTGTATTTTTCTTTTGATTTGTTGTGTCATCTCTCACATATACTGCTTTTTGGTTATACTTTGGTTACACTTTGGTGATTAACCACTTGACCACTGGGCACTTAACCCCCCTTAATAACCAGACCAATTTTCAGCTTTCGGTGGTCTCGCATTTTGAATGACAATTACTCAGTCATGCAACACTGTACCTATTTAAAATTGTTGTCCTTTTTTCACACAAATCAAGCTTTCTTTTGGTGGTATTTAATCACCGCTGGGTTTTTTATTTTTTGCGCTATAAAAGAAAAAAGACCGAAAATTCTGTAAAAAATGCATTTTTCTTTGTTTCTGTTATAAAATTTAGCAAATTAGTAATTTTTCTTCATATATTTTGGCCAAAATATATACCACTACATATCTTTGGTAAAAATAACCCAAATCGGTGTATATTATTTGGTCTTTGTGAAAGTTATGTCCACAAGCTATGGTGCCAATCTCTGAATATTGAAGTACTGACGGCCTATATCATTTCTTGAGACGCTAACAAGCCAGGAAAGTACAAATACCCCCCAAATGACCCCTTTTTGGGAATTTTTTTCCCACAATTCTTTGCAAAATCAAGATTTTCTTTTTTTTTCACAAAATTGTTATATTAGCAGGTTATTTCTCACACACAGCATATTCATAGCACAAACTAGACCCCCAAACACATTCTACTACTCCTCCTGAGTATGGCGAACATGAACATGTCATTTGAACATGTCATTTTTTTCTACAAGTTTTTGGAAAATGTGTAAAGAAAATGAAAAAGCATTTTTTTTTACACAACGTTGTCCATTTACACAATATTTCTGACACATAACATGTACATACCAAATATTACACCCAAAAATTGATTTTCCTACTCCTCCTGAGTATGGCGATACCACATGTGTGAGACTTTTCCACAGCGTGACCACATACAGAGGACCAACATGCAGGGAGCACAGTCAGGTGTTCTAGGGACATATGTTTTAAATCTAATTTGATGACCTATTACAATTTTGTGAGGCACTGTAGTGGCATGGATGTGGCATGGATGAGCATGAATGGGGATAGATGAGCCGTGGATGGGGATGGCTGAGCATGAATGAGTATGGCTGGGTACGACTGAGTATGGATGGGTACGGCTGGGTATAGATGGGATGGCTGGGTATGGCTGGGTATGACTGAGTACGATTGAGTATGGCTGGGTACGGCTGATTATGGATGGGTATGGCTGAGTACGGCTGGGTATTGCTGGGTACGGCTATGGCTGGGTACGGCTCATTTGACGGAGCGATCACGTGGTAAATGGCCGTGATCAGCGGCCGTTCACCGTGATGCGCCGGATTCTCTGGACCCGGCGGTCACAGAGGTTCTCGGGTGCACGCCCCAGGGGGTGTGCGATAGCGGGATTCTGCAAGGACGTAATAGTACGCCCTCCCAGAGTTAAGCAACCGCCCTGTAGCCATCATTCGGCTATGGGCCAGTTGCTAAGTGGTTAAAATAACATATAACAAGGGGTGTGGTGACTGCTCATCAACATGGCTGCTTAAGCAGAGAGCTCTGCTCTGCACGGGGAATCAACAGCGCTATGATCAGACACCTCATGGATTTAGACTGCCATTGTCAGGGTGACGTGGAGCCTGGACTGACATTGGTGATGTCAGCAGAGAGTGGACTTCAGCCCGCTCTCTACTGAAAATGGGTCACAGGAGTACAAAGCAAATTGAACTGTGATCCAAAGGAGAAGTACAGCCAAATGAGCTTTGGCTAAACTTCTCTTTTAATGCTTTATTCCTATAAAATGCTTTTAAAAGGAGAAGTATGAGAATCAGGGTTACTGCAGATTAATACATACCTAGGTGGATGCTGCATCTGTCCCCCGGCGCCTCTAAAACTGAAAACTGAGTGATCGAACACCGCCAATCACTCGGTTTTCAGAGCTCCGTGAGCAGAGAGCTGCTGCCTGTCAATCAGCAGCTCTTCTGCTCTGCTCCTCCACGCTCACTGGAGTGCTGAGCTGTGGAGGAGCAGCTCGCTGGGAGGCTGAGGCAGCTATCAGTCCAGTCACCTAGTGGATCCAGACTCCCAGAGTCGGGATGACGCAGTGCCTGGACTGATCTGTGTGACATCAGCCGATAGCGGACTTCAGACCACTCTCTTCTGAAAACAGGTCACAGAAGTGCAAAACGAATTGCACTCCTGTGACCAATAGGAGAAGCAAAGCCAAATAAGCTTAGGCTGGACTTCTCCTTTTAGGGAAAAATTGGTACAGTCAGAGTTTAGGATGAGGTTAAAACCACCTTCATTGGGTAGGAAGAGAGATGAATGCTTTCCCTGCCTAAACTGCATGCAATGCAATCTGATGGTGAAAGGAGATAACTATATTCACCCAAGCAATGGACAGAAAGTCAGGATAAAGGGTTTTCACATGTGTCATTCTGTATATGTAATCTATAGCTTAACATGTCCATGCAAGCTAATTTATATGGGAGAAACCGCATAAAAGATCAGACAGAATTTCCCAACACCGTAGCTCCATTAGGAATAAACAACCTGGATTGCCGGTACCAAATAATTTCTTAGAACAGGGACATAAGTATTCAGATCTGCAATTTATGATTTTGCAAGAAGTGTCTAGGGACAGGAGGGGTGGGGACAGCATTTTAAAATTAAAACAAAGAGAGGTATGGTGGATTAATACACTCCAATCCTTGAATCCTCATGGGATGAACAGGGATTATGATCTGTACTTATTTTTATGAACAGGATACATTATGATTGATTGCTATGCTTTTTTGTAGGTGTGAACAGATACAAAAGCAAAAAGACAGTAGATTAAATAATATGCATGAAGAAGATTACATGGAAAGAAAAAATGTATAGAGATGTGACAAAACATTGATATTGTGTAAATAGTTGTATCATTATAGTTGATGATTAAATCAGGGACGAAATGTAAGTGGTAAATCTTGTATGAACTTTTGTACAGTGGAACCTCGGATTACGAGTATAATCCGTTCCAGGAGTATGCTCGTAATCTATAGTACTCGCATATCAAAGCGAGTTTTCCCATTAAAGTCAATGGAAATGAAAATAATTTGTTCCGCATTGACTTCAATCGGATTCAATGCTGCATGCAGCCAGAGGCAGGGGGCACCGGAGAGCCTTGGAAACGTCCGAAAAAGCCGAGCACACCGTTCAGGAGCCTTTCTGAGGTTTGGCAAGGTCAGCCGAACTGTCCTCGGTCCTTTCCATGCATTTCCGAACACCAATGATCGGCACTGTTTGGCTCTGGCGCCCCCCACCTCAGGCCAAAAGCGGTACTGCTCACCGCTTTTAGCCTGAATCCTGCTCGTTTTGCAAGACAACACTCGCAAACCGAGTTAGGATTTTTAGAAATACAGCGCTCGTTTTGCGAAACACTCGTTAACCGCGCTACTTGCAAACCGAGGTTCCACTGTATATAGTTTAATAAACCTGTGAATATAGTGAACTGAGAGGGTTTATTTGGAGAGGATCAGTGATGAGGGATCCACCTGTGTGGCTACACCTTGCTGTGTGGATATATAGGTAGGAATCTGTTGCATATAGTTACACACAGCTTGATGAAGAACATGGATGGTATGCTCAAAACTGTACAGTTGCTGATGAATGCACGTATTATATGGAAAAAATATTCAGTAAAGCTTTTGTATTGGAGATCATGTCTTTTTCCATATATATATATACAGTTGTGTTCTGTATGGGTTGTACAGGAATCAGTTTAGCCAATTTAGCGCTATCATGGGATTAAATGAGAGCAATGGCAGATATGCCAACAACTCCGACAGTATGCACCACACTAAACAGGGTACATTGGGAGAGTGTTGGAGGACAAGGCCAAGGATTCTCCACTTCTGTGTCCAGTGCCTATAGAGACCAAGCAATAATGTTCAAATTGTGCTTGGCACCATAGGACATTATCTGTGGACATAGTTATCTAAACCTGACTATGAAAAATTATTGTAAGGACACATTGTATAACCACTTGCCGACCAGCCGCTGTCATTATACTGTGACAGGTCGGCACAATCCCACAAGCCGTTGTAGCTGTACGTTGGCTCCTTTAAGCGGGATAGCAGGCACTGCGGGGGTGCTGATGCTCGTGATCGCCAGCCACACGTGATCACGGGCACGAGAGGCAGAACAGGGATGTGTGTGTGTGTGTGTGTAAACACACACGTCCCTGTTCTGTGAGGAGAAGCAGATTGTGAGTTCCTTATAGCTAGGAACCATGATCTGTCATCTCCTATAGTCAGTCCCCCTCCCCCTACAGTTAGCACACACAGTCAGGGAACACTGTTAACCACTTGATCGCCCCTAGTGTTAACCCCTTCCCTGCCAGTGACATTTATACAGTAATCAGTGCATTTTTATAGCACTGATCGCTGTATAATTGTCAATCGTCCCAAAAATGTGTCAAAAGTGTCCGATACGTCCACCATGTCGCAGTCTCGATAATCGCAGATCGCCACCATTACTAGTAAAAAAATAATAATATAAAAAATGCCATAAATCAATCCCCTATTTTGTAGGCGCTATAACTTTTGCGCAAACCAATCAATATACGCTAATTGCAATTTTTATTACCAAAAATATGTAGAAGAATACATACCGTATCAGCCTAAACTGAGAAAAAAATTTGCTTTTTTAAAAAAGAATTGGGGATATTTATAATAGCAAAAAGTACAAAATATTGTGTTTTTTCAAAATTGTCACACTTTTTTGTTTATAGCGCAAAAAATAAAAACCGCAGAGATGATCAAATACCACCAAAAGAAAGCTCTATTTGTGGGAAAAAAAGGACTTCAATTTTGTTTGGGTGCAACGTCACACGATCTTGCAATTGTCAGTTAGAACGACAAAGCGCCGTATCGCAAAAAATGGCCTGGTCATTAAGCAGCCAAATCTTCAGGGGCTGAAGTGGTTAATGTGTATTTGAAATCTCCATACATAACAGAGTTATATACTGCTACTGTAACCTATTTATTTATGACCGCTAAGGATGCATTCACACTACAGCGTTTTGAATCGCGGCCAGATTTGCTGTGAATCTGCCCACAATTTGACAGCACCAATGTGTGAATAACAAATCACGAGACAGGCATTCGGGATGCCATTCATTTGAATGACACCTCAAATCGTGGTGCGGGCCTGCCATGATTTTTGCATGGCAGAGTTGTCACAATTGCAGCACAAATTATTGTGCAACAATTGCGGCAAACCCGCACCTCGATTTGAGGAGTCATTCAAATGAATGACATCTTGAATGGCATCTCAAATGTGCAACCCGTAATTTGTCAATCACAAATCAGCGCTGTCAAAACGCCAAGAGATTAATGGTAAATCTGCCTGTGATTCAAAACACTGTAGTGTGAATGCAGCCTAAGGGTAAATGCTGAGAGAGATGTTAGGCAAGATTTTCATTTTTTTTATTTAAAATCAAGGTCATTTAAATGACATCAAATTATAGTACAATAACTTATACTGAAAGCTCCAGAAGTTATCCTTCCAAAATATTAAACAGTATACTTTACACATCATATTCTAAATAGTCTTGGTAAAAATAACACAACTGCACACAATTCGTTGATGTTAATAAAGTTTATTGATTAGAGAATAAAGATAGAGTTAAGAGTTTTGTGGCACATGGAAATGTAGGAAAGGAAATGTAAGGAAATCAGAAAAAAATCATTGATTTGATTTTATATTTTTTTGTATTTTTTAATCATGCTGTCCTATTTGCTACGTTTGAAGTTCAAAATGCATCTAGGAAAAAAAAATAATAATTAGATATCAATAAACATCTAAATATAATGCATTCAGTATTGCAGTATTAAGAATACTTTATGTGGATCTCTTATCTGCACATAAAAACATGACAAGAAGAATATATAGAGTTAGAGATGTGACTCTGGGAAGTGTTTTGATCAGTAATTAGATAAAATTCAATACAGTGCCTTGAAAAAGTATTCATACACATGCAGAGCCGATGCGCCCTATATGCGGACTACGCAAGCTGAGTAGGGCCCCGCGGCGGATCGGCACTGCTCGGGGGCCCCTGGGGCCGCTGCCGCCGCTGTGAGGGCAGCGGCGCCTGAAAAAAAGATGGCCGCGGGGCCGACATGCAACTGAACATGCGCCCACCTTTCCGAAAATTGCCGAGCAGCGGCAACAGCGCTGGCGCATGCACAGTTGCATGTCGGCCCCGCGGTCATCCTTTTTTCTTCCTTCGCAGCCTCTGACCACCTGCCCCCCCCCTCGCAGCCTCTGGCCTCCTGCCCCCCCTGCAGCCTCTGACCTCCTGTCCCCCCCCTACGCAGCCTCTGACCTCCTGCCCCCCCTCGCAGCCTCTGACCTCCTGCCCCCCCCCCTTCGCAGCCTCTGACCTCCTGTCCCCCCCCCCTTGCAGCCTCTGACCTCCTGTCCCCCCCCCCTTGCAGCCTCTGACCTCCTGTCCCCCCCTTGCAGCCTCTGACCCCCCGTCCCCCCCTTGCAGCCTCTGACCTCCCCCCCCCCTTGCAGCCTCTGACCTCCTGTCCCCCCCCACAGCCTCTGACCTCTCCTGTTGCCCCCCCCACAGCCTCTGACCTCTCCTGTTGCCCTCCCCCACAGCCTCTGACCTCTCCTGTTGCCCTCCCCCGCAGCCTCTGACCTCTCCTGTTGTCCCATCCGCAGCCTCTGACCTCCCCTGTCCCATCCGCAGCCTCTGACCTCCCCTGAGTCAAGAGAGGGAGCGCAGCCAGGATGGGGGTCATGGGAGAAGTCAGACATGTATGGACTGCGGAGAGGAAACTATGGGATAAAACCACCAAGCTGGAGCCGACTGACTGAACCCTGCATGATGCACCTGAGAGGAGGTCAGTGACAGCACCGCCAGGCCAGTCTAGGGGGGGTCAATACAATATTGTAAGGGGGCACTGATATAAAGGTTTCCCCCTTATATCAGTAAACCCCCTTATCTTAGTGTTTTCTTTCTCTGGTCACCAGAGTCCTCCCCACATTCCCAGAGTTCCCCTTTACATCATAGTATGCAGGATTCCACCTTACAGTGCAAGGGGGAACTCTGATGTAAAGGGCAATGCTGCAGACCCTGATGTAAGTAGGGAGGCTCTCTGAGGACATGGATGTATGGGGGGCTCTCTGGGGACCCCGATATAAGGAGGGGCTTTATAGGGATGCTCTCTGGGGACCCTGATGTAAGGTGGGTGCTCTCTGGGGACCCTAATGTAAGGGGGGTGCTCTCTGGGGACCCTGATGTAAGGGGGTGCTCTCTGGGGACCCTAGTGTAAGGGGGGTGCTCTCTGGGGACCCTAATGTAAGGGGGGTGCTCTCTGGGGATCCTGATGTAAGGGGTGTCTCTCTGGGGACCCTGGTGTAAGGAGGGGCTCTCTGGGGACCCTGATGTAAGGAGGGGCTTTATAGGGATGCTCTCTGGGGACCCTGATGTAAGGGGGGTGCTCTCTGGGGACCCTGATGTAAGGGGGGTGCTCTCTGGGGACCCTGATGTAAGGGGGGTGCTCTCTGGGGACCCTAATGTAAGGGGGGTGCTCTCTGGGGACCCTAATGTAAGGGGGTGCTCTCTGGGGACCCTGATGTAAAGGGGTGCTCTCTGGGGACCCTAATGTAAGGGGGGTGCTCTCTGGGGACCCTAATGTAAGGGGGGTGCTCTCTGGGGACCCTAATGTAAGGGGGTGCTCTCTGGGGATCCTGATGTAAGGGGTGTCTCTCTGGGGACCCTGGTGTAAGGAGGGGCTCTCTGGGGACCCTGATGTAAGGAGGGGCTTTATAGGGATGCTCTCTGGGGACCCTGATGTAAGGGGGGTGCTCTCTGGGGACCCTAATGTAAGGGGGGTGCTCTCTGGGGACCCTAATGTAAGGGGGTGCTCTCTGGGGACCCTAATGTAAGGGGGGTGCTCTCTGGGGTCCCTAATGTAAGGGGGTGCTCTCTGGGGACCCTAATGTAAGGGGAGGCTCTCTGGGGACCCTGGTGTAAGGGGGGGCTCTCTGGGGACCCTGGTGTAAGGGGGGGCTCTCTGGGGACCCTGGTGTAAGGGGGGGCTCGCTGGGGTCCCTGGTGTAAGGGGGGGGCTCTCTGGGGACCCTGGTGTAAGGGGGGGCTCTCTGGGGACCCTGGTGTAAGGGGGGGGCTCTCTGGGGACCCTGGTGTAAGGGGGGGCTCTCTGGGGATCCTGATGTAAGGGGAAGCTCTCTGGGGACCCTGGTGTAAGGGGGGGCTCTCTGGGGACCCTGGTGTAAGGGGGGGCTCTCTGGGGATCCTGATGTAAGGGGTGGCTCTCTGGGGACCCTGGTGTAAGGGGGGATCCACACTCAGATATGTAAAGATAAATATATAATGTCTGTTCTATATTGTTGTACTTATTCTTTGACTGTTTTGTTTAAAGGAGGGAGGATTGTATTGGGAGCGCTGAAGTGTCAGGTGTGACTGTGTGGCAATGGCAAATGGTTTACATAGCTCACAGCATCACGGGTCAGGTAGAGGGCCCCTCAGCAGAATTTTGCTTAGGGCCCCAGGGAGGTCAGGATCGGCACTGTACACATGCTTCAGAGGCTGTGATTCCCCTGGTTCAAACATACATATATTCTGGGATTGCAATAAAACTACGCATATATGGAAACAGTTAGAAAGGTTTGCCTCTATAATCTCAAATAACAACATTGTCCTAACCCCACACAGCTGTCTCTTATTCGCTCCTGTTACTGGTCTCTCATCACACAATACTAGATTAGTACATACAATCTGTGTTGCAATTCACTGGTTAATAGCATATCATTGGAAATCCCAATCAATTCCTTTAGAACATTTGAAAACCAGAATTAACAACATCAATCTCATGGAAAAAATATTTCATACAATTCAGAACACCATCCATTTATACAATAAAAAATGGGATCCTTGGTATAAACATTCCATATCCTTCTTTAATCCAACCTGAGAATGTCTGCACATAAAACACCAGTCTATCCTTTATAATGTACTATAGACCATAATCAAAACTTTTGTACCACAGCTAAGAATACTTACCTAATTATTTGTATCTTACAATGTTACATATGTAAAACATATTATGACTGTCAAGTTTCGACATATTTTTGTACTCTTTTTGTACCACCTTTTGCACCCAATAAAATAGTTTGTAAACAAAAAAGAAAAAGTGTTCGTACCCCTTGAAATTTTCCACATTTTGTCATGTTACAACCAAAAAAGTAAATGTATTTTACGGGGATTTTATGTGATAGACCAACACAAAGTGGCACATAATTCTGAAGTGGAAGAAAAATGATAAATGGTTTTCATTTTTTTTTAGAAATAAATATGTGAAAAGTGTGGCGTGCATTTGTATTCAGCCCCCCTGAATCAATACTTTGTAGAACCCCCTTTCACTGCAATTACAGCTGCAATCTTTTTGGGGATTTCTCTACCAGCTTTGCACATCTAGAGAGGGACATTTTTGCCCATTCTTCTTTGCCAAATAGCTCAAGCTCTGTCAGATTGGATGGAGAGCGTCTGTGAACAGCAATTTTCAAGTCTTCCCACGGATTCTCAATTTGATTTAGGTCTGGACTTTGACTGGACCATTCTAGTTTAATTTTGGTCCCATCTGACCAGAGCACCTTCTTCCACATGTTTGCTTTGTCCCCCACATGGCTTCTCGCAAACTGCAAATGGGACTTCTTATGACTTTCTTTCAACAATGGCTTTCTTCTTGCCACTCTTCCATATAGGCCAGATTTGTGGAGTGCACGACTAATAGTTGTCCTGTGGACAGATTCTCCCACCTGAGCTGTGGATCTCTGCAGCTCCTCCAGAGTTACCATGGGCCTCTTAGCTGCTTCTCTGATTAATGCTCTCCTTGCCTGGCCTGTCAGTTTAGGTGGACGGCCATGCCTTGGTAGGTTTGCAGTTGTGCCATACTCTTTCCATTTTCAGATGATGGATTGAGCAGTGCTCCATGAGATGTTCAAAGCTTGGGATATTTTTTTTATAACCTAACCATGCTTTAAACTTCTCCATAACTTTATCCCTGCCCTGTCTGGTGTGTTCCTTGGACTTCATGATGCTGTTTTTTCACTAAGGTTCTCTAACAAACCTCTGGAGGGCTTCACAGAACAGCTGTGTTTATACTGAGATTAAATTACACACAGGTGGTCTCTATTTACTAATTAGGTGACTTCTGAAGGCAATTGGTTCCACTAGTTTTTAGTTAGGGGTATCAGAGTAAAGGGGGCTGAATACAAATGCACGCCACACTTTTCAGATATTTATTTGTAAAAAAATTTGAAAAACCATTCATCATTTACCTTCCACTTCACAATTATTTGCCACTTTGTGTTGGTCTATCACATAAAATCCCAATAAAATACATTTACGTTTTTGGTTGTAACATGACAAAATGTGGAAAATTTCAAGGGGTATGAATACTTTTTCAAGGCACTGTACATTTAAAAGTGGAGGTCTTGTTACCAATATACAGTAATATGTATGAGAAAGAACTCCTTAGTCCTATAACTCTGAATCTATTGATATGAGATAATATTGAAATATTTGCTCCTCTGGCAATTCATGAATTTTGAATCCAAAACCCTCTTCATCATCAATCTCCCACAACTTGGTGCACTGTTATATTATGATTCCATTGAAATAAATACCTTGTCAGCAAAGACAGTGGAGGCTGTACATCAAAGTACAGAACTGACAATTTAGCTTGGTTCTCCTGCCTACAGACCTAGTAAGTGAGTCATTGTCTATGGAGGCAATGGAGTTACATAGTTACATAGTTAGTTAGGTTGAAAAAAGACACAAGTCCATCCAGTTCAACCACAAATAAAAAAAAAAAAATATATATATATACATATATATATATCTTACAATCCCATATACCCCATTCTATACCCACAGTTGATCCAGAGGAAGGCAAAAAAACCCCAGCAGAGCATTCTCCAATTTGCTAAAGCAGGAGAAAAAATTCCTTCCTGATCCCCCGAGAGGATTTTCCCCGGATCAACTTTACCTATAAATGTCAGTACCCAGTTATATTATGTACATTTAGGAAAGTATCCAGGCCTTTCTTAAAGCAATCTACTGAGCTGGCCAGAACCACCTCTGCAGGGAGTCTATTCCACATTTTCACAGCTCTTACTGTGAAGAAACCTTTCCGTATTTGGAGATGAAATCTCTTTTCCTCTAGACGTAAAGAGTGCCCAGAGGCACTAAGGAGTGCACTTAGGAGTCTAAGCATGTTTGTTGCAGAAGGTGGTGTTGGTGACCACAAGTGTGATGGTGTCTAAAGTGTTGTGCAGCGGAGCTTATAAAAGACAGGAAACTGAAAATCTTTATGGTCAATGGCATCACTCATGGGATCCAAAAGAAGTAGAGTATTTAGTACTCTCCTCCGTCCTCCATCTCTGCTCTACTCATCCTCTGCCATGGTTCTCCTATTCTGACCACCAGTTATTCATCAGATTTGTGTCCCTTTTCTCTATCCTATGAAATTACCAGGCCTTTCTGCCTCCCCTTTCCTTTCTTTTATCATATACATCGCTGTATGCGTTTCTCTTCCTTTTATCCCCAAATGTTTCCTCTTCCTCCTCCATACCATGAGGCATTTCCCAGGCATTATTAATTCTCTCATATTTTTTGCCACCCTGCTTATAAACCAAATCTGATTAAAACTGAGTAGGTCAACCTGTTGCCCAGGTGCAATGTTCCCACCTAAATCCAGCACAACCCCAAGTCCTGTGACACTGGCATCACCCAGAGGAATGAAGGATTTTTTTTCCCGATTTTTAAATGTCTCTTCCTTTGGAACCGGCCCTGGCTTGATGTCACAATGTCATAGTCTGGTGGCTTCCTTGCAACTGTAAGTACAATGTTTGATGTACTGAACAAAGGTGACTATTGTGGAAGTTTGAGACTATTCAAATGTCTGGAAATAAGAAGGAAGAGCTACATGTGCTGCATGTGCCGTCTGCTCATCAATACTGATGCCACTACCTCCCTCACCATTTTTGGTAATTTGGATTGTAAGTATTGTGAACATTGGCTTTACCTCTGTTGTGGTCATGTCAAAAATATATTTTTGAACAGCATAGTAACTAGCACCAATCTCACAAACTCTAGCAGAACAATGAGTGCAAATTCTACTACAAAGTGTTTTAAAGACATTGTCAGAACCTGGATAGAAAAAACAGTCACATGGGGGTTGGTTTAGTAAAACTGGAGTGTACAGAATCTGGTGAAGCTGTGCATGGTAGCCAATCAGCTTCTAACTTCAGCTTGTTCAATTAAGCTTTGAAAAAATGGAAGCTGATTGGTTTCTATGTAGAGCTGCACCAGATTTTGCACTCTCCAGTTTTAGTAAATCAACCCCATAGTTTGTAGATATAAAGAACCCTTTTTGTCAATCAGTGCTGCTTCAAATACACTGAGATTTCATGAAAAGTGTCAGCAACGGGCTCTAATACAGCCAGCAATGATCTAGGAACAACTATTTTTGCATGAATAGTTCTTACTTTTATATCAATGAGTTCAAGAATATTATGTCAGCGTTTAGCCATAAAACAACCAGCTCAGGACAGCCCATGGTGGTATACTATGCATGAGAGTGCTGGGTGGAGAGAACTAATGCCAGTGTCAGGCTGGAACTCAGTTGGCCGGGAGAAATACCAGAAATCAAAAGTATAGATCATTAATACAAACTCATCTAAATCATGCACCTAAAGGTATCACTTTAAAAAGTTGTTTGCACAAAGTTACTGCATTGCTGACTGCATACAAATACCAGTAACTAGGGTTGAGCGAACCCGAACTCTAAAGTTCGGGTCCGTACCGGACTTTAGGGTGTTCGGGTCCCGGACCCGAACCCGAACAATTGACTGTATGTTCGGGTTCGGGTCCGGTGTTCGGGGATTTAATGTTGCTTTTAAAAATGTCTTTTAAAAGCACTCGCGGCTATATGAATTGATATTCATATAGCCGCGAGTGCTTTTAATACAGAGAACAGTCATTGAAGTCATTTATTTTTAAAAAGTTAGTCATAAAAAGTGTTTGGGGACCTGGGTCCTGCCCCAGGGGACATGTATCAATGCAAAAAAAACTTTTAAAAACGGCCGTTTTTTCGGGAGCAGTGATTTTAATAATGATTAAATTGAAACAATAAAAGTGTAATATTCCTTTAAATTTCGTACCTGGGGAGTGTCTATAGTATGCATGTAAAGGGGCGCATGTTTCCCGTGTTTAGAACTGTCTCTGCAAAAAGTGTCATTTTTGCAGAAAAGAAAGCTATTTAAAATCACTCGCGGCTATATGAATTGTCGGCTCCCGTAATACAGAGAACAGTCATTCATTGAAAAGTCATTCATAAAAAAAAAGTCATTGATAAAAAATAAAAAAAATAAAAAGCGTAGGGGTCCCCCCAAATTCAATAACCAGGCCCTTCAGGTCTGGGATGGATATTAAGGGGGATCCCAGCCAAAAAAAAAAAATGGCGTAGGGTCCCCCTCAAAATCCATACCAGACCCTTGAGGTCTGGGATGGATTTTAAGGGGAACCCAGCCAAAAAAAATGGCGTGAGGTCCCCCTCAAAATCCATACCAGACCCTTATCCGAGCACGCAACCTGGCAGGCCGCAGGAAAAGAGGGGGGGACGAGAGCGCCCCCCTCCCGCCTGAACCGTACCAGGCCACATGCCCTCAACATTGGGAGGATGCTTTGGGGGTCTAAGACCCCCAAAGCCTCTTGTCCCCATGTTGATGAGGACAAGGGCCTCATCCCCACAACCGTGCCCGGTGGTTGTGGGGGTCTGCGGGCGGGGGGCTTATCGGAATCTGGAAGCCCCCTTTAACAAGGGGACCCCCAGATCCCGGCCCCCCCCCGTGTGAAATGGTAAGGGGGTACAAAAGTACCCCTACCATTTCACCAAAAAAGTGTCAAAAATGGTAAAAATGACAGGAGACGGTCTTTGACAATTCCTTTATTAAAATCTTCTTTCTTCTTTCTTCTGGTCTTCCTTTCTTCATCTTCTCCTTCCGGCATCTTCTTCTTCCATCTTCTTCTTCCTCCGATCCGCTTAGTACACATTTATTGTTTCAATTTAATCATTATTAAAATCACTGCTCCCGAAAAAACGGCCGTTTTTTAAAAGTTTTTTTTGCATTGATACATGTCCCCTGGGGCAGGACCCAGGTCCCCAAACACTTTTTATGACTAACTTTTTAAAAATAAATGACTTCAATGACTGTTCTCTGTATTAAGGGGGAGGGGAGCCGACACATTATTATAGCCGTTCGGGTCCCCATTGACTTCAATGGGGTTCGGTGATCGGGGTCAAGTTCGGGTCAAGTTCGGTCCCGAACCCGAACTTTTTTCTGAAGTTCGGCCGAACCTGCCGAACCCGAACATCCAGGTGTCCGCTCAACTCTACCAGTAACCTTTCACATTTATTGATGGAATCTGAGGGTAAGCATTCATTAAAATAAAGTTTCAAACCTTGTCATGTTCTGATATTGGAATCTTGGTTAACCGGTTCCAGACGGCGCACGACGATGTACGTTGGCAGAATGACACGGACAGGCATAAGGGCGTACAGGTACGTCCCTTTAAGAATGCCGCCGTGCCATCGCGTGCCCACCGTGCCGGTTGGGACCCCCGTGAGTCCGGTCGCGAGTCCCGCAAACTCGATCGCCGTGAGGATACCTGCGATCGTCTCAAGGGAAGGCTGAACAGAGAGATGCAGAAGTAAACAGCATCTCCCTGTTTTGCCTAGCAACAAGTGACACTTATCTCTGCTCCCTGTGATTGGAGCAGAGATCAGTGTTCACTAACACACAGCCACGCTCCCCACAGTTAGTAACACACCCCTAGAAACACTTAACCCCTACACTGCCACCCCTAGTTAACCCCTTCACTGCCAGTGTCATTTACACAGGAATCAGTGCATTTAAATAGCACTGATTGCTGTATAAATGACAAGGGTCCCAAAAATGTGTCAAAAATGTGTGATGTGTCCGCCATAATGTCACAGTCACAATAAAAATCGCTGATCACCGCCATTACTAGTAAAAAAAAATTATTAATAAAAATGCTATAAAACTATCCCCTGTTTTGTAGACGCTATAATTTTTGCGCAAACCAATCAATAATCGCTTATTGCGATTTTTTTAACAAAAATATGTAGAAGAATACATATCGGCCTAAACTGAGGAAAAAAAAAATTTTTTATATATTTTTGGGGGATATTTATTGCAGCAAAAAGTAAAAAATAATGTGTTTTTTTTTTCAAAATTGACGCTTTTTTTTTGTTTATAGCGCAAAAAATAAAAACAGCAGGGGCGATCAAATACCACAAAAAGAAAGCTCTATTTGTGGGAAATAAAGGACGTCAATTTTGTTTGGGAGCCACGTCGCACGACTGAGCAATTGTCAGTTAAAACGATGCAGTGCCTAATTGCAAAAAGTGGTCTGGTCTTAAACCCGCAAAATGGTCTGGTCTGAAAGTGGTTAAAGGGAACTTATGCCTCCAATACTTACCTCTGCTCCAATGTTGTCCAGGAACTCCCTCACCAGCACTGACATCTTCACCTGGTCTTCTACAAAGTTTATCTTCAATCACGTGATTGGCTGGGCCAGGATGATGTAACTCCCACACACATGCCCAGGAATGAATTATTTTCAGCACTGAGGAATGCTGAGGAAGTACACTGAGCTGTGCATTCAAAGGAAGTTTGTGAGCAGGCAGGTCTGAATGTTTTATAGAAGAAGAGACATAGTGGGGGAGATTTACTAAAACTGCTGTACACAGAATCTGGTGCAGCTGTGCACAGTAACCAATCAGCTTCTAAGTTTTACTGTCAAAGCTTAAAGAGTAACGCAACTTTTGTTGAGGAAAAAACATTCCCCTCTGGGTGATCTATGTACATTGCAGGGATTTTAACAAACTTTGTTGCAGATTCCTACCTTTTGTTGTTCTGAGGAAATTGCTGTTTGTTTGTCTGTGTCTGTATGGAATCTGTATGAAAGCAGTTTTATAAATATCAATCAGCTGCTGCAACAGCAGGGCTCTAATGAGGAAGGCTGCAGGGCCTACATCCCTTTAACATGATTTCCATTTGAGAGTGTCACACAAAAAATGACATATTTGTTGCAGGGGATGCTCAAAATCTAACTTGTGTCTTAGTGCAGATGTCTGCTAAAGTCAGTGAGCCATTTAGACAAGCAGGAAATGACATTTCTGGGGGGCGTTCTGTACACCATCTGTGCACAGAACACCTCCAGGTAGCCATATTGCATTTTACAGAAAGATTTCAGTGCCTCAGATTGAAAAGGAAAGGTAATTTTTAATAACATTCAATTACAATATGACTTGTGTCACAACTGTATATGTTATGTTATTTATTTTTTACTTGCTTTTTTTCCCCACAAAAGTGGAATTAGAGCCGGTTCACACGGGGGCGACTCGTAAGGCGACTTAGCCGACTGACAAGTTGCGTCCCGTTCTGTACAATGGAACCATTCTAATAGGAGCGACACAAGTCGCTCCGACTTAGAAAAAGGTTCCTGTACTACTTTGGGGGCGACTTGCATTGACTTCTATACAGAAGTAATTTTGCAAGCCGCCGCTGCTGTCGTGTCCAGTTCGCCTGAGGCAGTGGTGCTCCAAGTCGTGCTGCCTCAGTGGGAACCGGCTCTTACCCTTTCATTGAACACTCTGAAATTAGAAATTGATTGGTTACTATGCACAGCTGCACCAGATTGTGTGTGTCCCAGTTTTAGTAAATATACCCCAGTCTCTGCAATAAAAAGTCTGTATGCTGGCAAATTTTTGTTCAGGGGTAAAGTTCTGCTGTAAAGAGATAGATGACCTCTCTGATGCACTGATACTTACCTTGTCATCACTCCACCTACCCTCACCCACTAGAGCTGATACCAGCCAGTGAAAATCTCCTGTGCTTTGGGTATGAGCAGTGGCGTACTAAGGGGGGTGCGGGGGGGCGGGCGGCACCGGGTGCCACACACTGGGGGGGTGTCAGGCCGGCGCCCCCCTCCGCGATGGAAGCGGCGAAAGCGCACGCTCTCCGCGGCTCTGATCTGTCTCGGCTGTGTCATACAGCCGAGCAGAGTGAAGCCGCCGGCTCCGCCTCCCCCTCCTCCTTGTAGTCTACACGTGTAGACGTGTGTCCCGCGCTGACACTCCAAGGTACGCTGACACTCCAAGGGGGGGTCTCCACTGTAGGGGGGTCTCCACTGTAGGGGGGTTTGTACTGAAGGGGGGGTCTGCATTGTAGTAGGGGGGTCTGCATTGTAGGGGGGGTCTCTACTGTAGGGGGGGTTTGTAGTAGGGGGGTCTGCATTGTAGTAGGGGGGGTCTCCACTGAAGAGGGGGTTTGCATTGTAGGGGGGTCTCCACTGTAGGGAGGTCTGTACTGAAGGGGGGGGGGGTCTGCACTGTAGGGGGGTTGTGCAGGGGGGTCTGTATTGTAGGGGGGGGTCTGTATTGTAGGCGGGTCTGTGTAACATGCAGGGGGTCCAGAGCTGTTAGGGGGGTGTCTGTGTAACATACAGGTGTCCAGAGATGCAGGGTGCTGTGTAATGTAAAGGGGTCCAGAGGTGCAGGGTGCTGTGTAATGTAAAGGGGTGCAGGGTGCTATGTAATGTAAAGGGGTCTAGAGGTGCAGGGTGCTGTGTAATGTAAAGGGGTCTAGAGGTGCAGGGTGCTGGGTAATGTAAAGGGGTCTAGAGGTGCAGGGTGCTGTGTAATGTAAAGGGGTCTAGAGGTACAGGGTGCTGTGTAATGTAAAGGGGTCTAGAGGTGCTGTGTAATGTAAAGGGGTCTAGAGGTGCTGTGTAATGTAAAGGGGTCTAGAGGTGCTGTGTAATGTAAAGGGGTCTAGAGGTGCAGGGTGCTGTGTAATGTAAAGGGGTCCAGAGGTGCAAGGGCTGTGTAATGTAAAGGGGTCCACAGGTGCAGGGTGGTGTGTAATGTAAAGGGGTGCAGAGGTGCAGGGTGCTGTGTAATGTAAAGGGGTCCAGAGGTGCAGGGTGCTGTGTAATGTAAAGGGGTCCAGAGTGCTGTGTAATGTAAAGGGGTCCAGAGGTGCAGGGGGGTATGTAATGTACACAGTAGTGACAAAGAGGTATGCAGGGAGCACAGTGGGGTGTTTTTACGTTTTAAGGTGGGGGGGCAGATATAGGATCCGCCCCGGGTGCCAAATGCACTAGGTACGTCCCTGGGTATGAGGGATGTGACCTTCTACCAAGTGACAGTGCTTGTGTCTAGCAATGAATCATTACAGAGGAGTGATGTCACTGCTCCCCCTAGTGTCTGACATGGAGGATTGTGGCGACAGCTGTGATGGAGGAAGAAGTGGAGAGGGAGGCAAGGTGAGTATCAGTGTGTCGGGGAAGTCCCTTTGCACAGACGTTGGCACTTTGCCCTGAATGGATATGGTGACGGTTTGTCTTTAAGGGATATCATTTTTTTTTACAGTTTGAGGGGAACAATTAGATGATAGTGATGTCCTAATATAAAATATCTAATATAAAATATCATTACATTCTGTCTGTAAGGATAACCGTATAGAAGCCGTCATTGCTGATATGGGTTTAAAGGGACAGGCTCTGAAGTAGTCATAAATTTGAACAAACATGTACCGGTGTATTTAAACACAGTTCCTGCTTGTGTATCCAAGGATGGCAATTCTCTAGATAATGAGTCCAGGATCAGGGTGACTGCCCTGGAACCTGCAACTTAAATACCAAGTCAGCATTGGCAGTCCTCATATTTCTGACCTCACAGGTTCCCTTAAGATGAAATGTCTGATTTAACCACTTGCTTACTGGGCACTTAAACACCCTTCCTGCCCAGACCAATTTTCAGCTTTCAGTGCTCTCACACTTTGAATGACAATTACTCAGTCATGCAACACTGAACCCAAATTAATTTTTTGTCCTTTTTTCCCCACAAATAGAGCTTTCTTTTGGTGGTATTTGATCACCTCTGGGTTTTTTATTTTTTGTGCTATAAATGAAAAAAGACCGAAAATTTTGAAAAAAAAATAATTTTTCTTTGTTTCTGTGATAAAATTTAGCAAATTATTAATTTTTCTTCATAAATTTTGGCCACAATTTATACTGCCACATATCTTTGGTAAAAATAACCCAAATTAGTGGAAATTATTTGGTCTTTGTGAAAGTTACAGACTCTACAAACTGTGGTGCGAATTATACAAAATTGATCACACCTGATGTACTGGTGACCTATCTCATTTCTTGTGACCCAAACAAGCCAGGAAAGTGCAAATACCCCCCAAATGACCCCTTTTTTGAAAGTAGACATTCCAAGGTATTTAGTAAGAGGCATGGTGAGCTTTTTGATGTTGTCATTTTTTTCCCACAATTCTTTGCAAAATGAATTATTTTTTTATTTTTTATTATTTTTTCCACAAAATTGTCATTGTAATAGGTTATTTCTCTCACATGGCATGTGTATACCACAAATGACACCCCAAAATAAATTCTGCTACTCCTCTTGAGTATTACGATACCACATGTGTGGGACTTTTCCATAGCCTGGCCACTTAGAGAGGCCCAACATGCAGGGAGCGCCATCACATGTTCTAGGAGCATAAATTACACATCTAAATTGTTGACTACCTAGTACACTTTTGAAGGCCCTGGAGCACCAGGACAATGACACGTGACACTGACGTGGCACTAATGACAGGTGGCACTGATGACACGTGACACTGATGTGGCACTGATGACAGATGGCACTAATACGGGGCACTGATGACACGTGACACTGACAGATGGCACTAATATGTGGCACTGGTGACAGATGGCACTTATACGTGGCACTGATATCATGTGGCACTAATACGTGGCACTAATGAGAGATGGCACTAATATGTGGCACTGATGACAGATGGCACCGATACGTGGCACTGATGACACGTGACACTGATGACAGATGGCACTGATACGTGGCATTGATGGCACGTGACACTGAAAGGTGGCACTGATGACAGATGGCACTGATACGTGGCACTGATGACAGATGGCCCTGATGACACGTGGCACTGATATGGCACTGATGACAGATGGCACTGATGTGGCACTGATGACTGATGACAGATGGCACTGATGTGGCACTGAAGTGGCACTGGGGACAAGTGGCACTGGGGACAAATGGCACTGGGGACAAATGGCACTTGGGACAGGTGGTACTGGGGACAGGTGGCAGCGGGGACAGATGGCAGCGGGACAGATCACTTTATTTTTCTTTTTTTTTCTTACGGCGCAGCAGCGCCGTTTATCTCTCCCTCCTCACATGCTGTCTGTGTGAGGAGGCAGAGCGGCGCTGAGAGATGATCCCATATGTTTGCATATGAGATCATCTCTCATTGGTCACGCCGATCTCGCTGTAAACAGCCGCTGTGATTGGCCGATTACAGCGATCTGTGACTGGCTGTGTCCGATGGACACGGCCAGCACAGAATTTCCCCGATGCACGCTCTCAGGAGCGCGCATTAGGGAAGTAAACAGCAGGGAGCGTCCACGCTGCAGCCGTCTTTCGGCTATAGCGCGGGCGCGTAGTGGTTAGTTATAAGTCCATTTCTCTTATTTCCTTGCAGTAAAATCCTGGTAGATGTATTAAAGAATATATATAATAATAAACTTACCACATTCAGAAACCACTTCACAGCCGGGCCATTTCTGACATTTCTTTCCTACAATGTAAAATTCATAATTACATAGAAAATTACATAGAACCCACAAACATTTTTTTAGCAAAGACCCTAGAGAAAACAATGGCAGCGGTTGCAACTTTTTATCTTGCACGGTATTTGCGCAGCAATTTTTTTAACACGTTTTTTTTTAAAAAAAAACTGTTTCATGCTTTAAAAAAAACAAAACCGTAAAGTTAGCCCAATTTTTTTACATAATATATATATATAATAATATAAAGATGAAGATACGCCGAGTAAATAGATACCCAACATGTCACACTTCAAAATTGCACGTGCTCGTGCAATGGCACCAAACTTTGGTATTTAAAAATCCCCATAGACGACGCTTTAAAATTTTTTACTGGTTACATGTTTTGAGTTACAGAAGAGGTCTAGGGCTAGAATTATTGCTCTCGCTCTAACGTTTGCGGCGATACCTCACATGTGTGGTTTGAACACCGTTTTCATATATCGGCGGGGCTTATGTATGCGTTCACTTCTGCGTAGGAGCTCACGGGGACAGGGGCGCTTTAAAAAAAAAATATTTTATTGTTAATTTTACTTTTATTTTTTTAGTTTGACACTTTAAAAAAGAAAAAAAAAATATTACTTTTATTCCTATTACAATAAATGTAAACATCCCTTGTAATGGCATGTTCAGACCTATTTACAGTGAGATATGGGGTCAATAAGACCCCACGTCTCACCTCTAGGCTGGAAAGCCTAAAATAAAAAAAAAACATAAAAAAATCTCTGCTTCCCAGCTGTGGCGGCGCCGTTATTTGAATGCAGAGGTCGGGCATGGCGTCATACCATGTCGCCCGGCCTCCGATCGATCATAGAGACTCCGGCGACCATCTGGTCCGCAGGAAATCTCTATGATCACCACCTGGGGGCCGGCGGATCCTGTGTCCGACTCACCGATGGAAGCAGTGAGTCGGAAGAAGCACCGCAAGAACGATCAAGCGGCAGAACAGCCACTATGATCATTCTTATGGTGCAGGGAATCGCTGGCTGAAAAAGCCGATATCTGAATGATGTCTGTAGCTGCAGGCATCATTCAGATATACCCCCGGAAAGTCAAGGACATCCCAGGACGTCCCTCCGGCGCTAAGTGGTTAATGCAGTAAGTAGTGTCCAGCCTAAATTCATTTACCGGGCAAAGGGTTGATCTTGGGAAGAATAAAATATATATATATATATATATATATATATATATATATATATATATATATATATATATATATATATATATATATATATATATATATATATATATATATATAAACATTAACTGTTGATAGAAAACCATGTTGCTTCATGTCAGGCTTGCAATATATGGACTGTTAAAATATACATAGTTACAGCAAACAGTTTTTTCCCCTTTGGAATAAAGGTTCTACATAAATAAAAAGGTGATCACTGCATGCACCCCTGTCAGTGTTATATGGGTTGTTTCAATCCTCTAACTGCTACATCTGTAGGATAGCTTGTTATGTTGAAAAATAACAGATTTACTAGCGAGATCACCTGATAAAAATAAAGGAAAGACATTCTAAAAAAGAAAACTAATGCAGCCATTACATCTAGGAATTTGTAAGCTGTAATACAATAAATGTTTTCTTTTGCGTTTTAATAGCACTTTAATTCAGAATACTAGATGTTACTGAAAGATTTTGGCAGAATGATAGCATGGGCAGTTAAATAACAAATGAATGTTATTATAGCATTGAGCACATAAACCAAGGGAATTTCATTGCCCTTTATTGATTAAGGCAGTAGCTATGCTTTATGATCACATTTTAGGTACTATTGTATAATAAAGACAAGAAACTGAATACAGGTATACCCCACTTTTAAGTACACAATGGGGTTTATTTACTAAAGCTGGAAAGTGCAAAATCAGGCTCACTCCTGCATAGAAACCAATGAGCTTCCAGCTTTTATTACCAAAGCTTAATTGAACAAGCCAAGGTTAGAAGCTCATTGGTTTCTATGCAGAAGTGAGCCTGATTTTGCACTTCACAGCTTTAGTAAATAAACCCCATTGTGTACTTAAAAGTGGGGTATGCCTGTACAGAGACAGGCAACAAAACACATAAAGGTTTTACACTGGTGGCAGTGCATACTGCTATCTTAAAAGCAATCTGCAGTGAATCACTTTTCAAAGAGTGGTATGGCAGTGACTGGCAGGCAATCCTGCTACCACCTGAAAGACATGTACGGAGCTGCAGTGAAATGTAAGCGTAGTGCAAACATGACAGGGTGCAAGGGGGTTACCGGGAGGTCAGCAAAAGGGGTTGGTATATTTACCTAGGGGGGCTTACCTTATTGGAGTTCAGCAGTGGTGGGTGGAGTACAGGTCATTGGTGTGGTGGGGAGCAAGGAAAGGTCACCAGTCCAGAGGTAGCAGGCAAGGAGAAACGTTGGGAAGCAGGACCCTGAAAAAGATGAGTGGATTAGAACAACTGTGGGAGCAGCTTAGGCAGGCAGCTGAACTACATGGCTCAGACTGGCTTCACAGCCAAATTGCAGCCAATTTGCAGGGGGTAGGGCAGGGACCCCAGACAAGTAGGGACCCCCCGTTGCGGCCTCGGAGGTCTATTCCTCCGGTGCGCCTGAGCCCGGACAATACCCCACGGACTCGACGCCGTATAGGGAGCCCCACTAGGGACCCTCCAGGCCCCTCTGCCAAGCGGACACCACGGTCGGCGGGCAGGGGCCCTGGGAGGAATCCCCGAAAACGTCAAAGTCCCAGGAGAGGGGGGGGCACTCACCCATCCGGATCATCGGCCCCCTCCAGGACCATCCAACCCGAGGGACACCAGGCGGCTGCTGCTGGCGATGCTCCGGTCGGGGCAGCCGTCCGACGTGGGAGGATGCGGTCCCCGGGTACCGGCCTTGTCGGTGAAGCGGCCGGTGACCTGCCACGTGTGGGCGCCATCTTGCCTCCTGGAGGAGGGCCAGCGCCATTGATGCAGCGGCAGTCGGGAGGCCACGCCTCCAGGCCCAAGTCCGGGTCTGGGAGGGACGGTCGCTACAGCGCGAGCACGTCGACGGCGGCGCAGATGGATGACGGCAGCGGAACTGACGTCAGTGACGACGGCCGGAAGTCGGCGGAAGAAGATGGCGGCCGCCATCGGAACATCCAGGAAGAAGACCGGAGGCGGCCTGGGGTGCCTAGCGGAGCGGCACGGAGGCCTGTGACGGTGACCGGAAGGCGTGAGGACAGCAGCTGCGAGGAGGGAGAGCTGATGGAGGAAGAAGAAGACCCGGCGGGAGCAGCGATCGGTGCGGCTGGTGGGCCACCCAACCTACGGCAGCCAGGTAGGACACGGGGTGTCACTGGGCATCTGGGGGGGAGGGTGCAGGTACTGATGTGTGGGGAGCGGGCACGGGGTTGGGAGGTCATGGGGGGGGGGGGGGAGGGGGGGTGGTGGACGTGCTCAAGGCGTTGCTACAGAGGCTGGGAGGGGGGACAACACAGGCAGCTGCCCCGACCAACCCCTGGATGCCCCCCAATACCACACCGCAGGAGACAGGGCCCAGGCAGGGGGCGGGGGTCACGGCGGAAACACAGACGGAGACAGCGAGGGACAAGGCCGGTGCTGCGCTGGACAAGGAAGGGGACAAGGAGAAGGACAAGGACGGTGACAAGGAGAAGGAAGTCAACAAGGATAAGGATGCTGAAAAGATTAGGTTAGCGGATGCGGCCCGCTGCGAGGTTTATGTGTGTTTCGAGGGACCGCTGGGGGCACATTTGAAAAAAGAGGTGAGGGAGAAAATCTGGAAGGACGAATTTGTAGAAATTTTTTCCTTACTCCCGTTAGAAAAATTTAATTTGGACAGGGTCAAGCCCGATGAGAGCAAAAAGGAGGAAGAGGAAAAGCGTAGGTATAGGCTGATTCCTCGCACCTTCTCAAATTGGTTGCAGGCATTTGCGATCCTGGCAAGTGTGATTGGGGAGAAAGCGCCGGAACATTGTTCGGCTCTCTTCTGTTACCTGGAGGCGATTAGCGAGGCCTATAGGGTTTATGGGGGGTTGGCATGGCTCCGCTACGACGAGCAGTTTCGCCAGAGAAAAGCGGTGCGTCCGGCCATTAGATGGGACCATAAGGACATCAGCCTGTGGATGAAGTTGATGACTTCTCCCCGGGCTGCGGGACAGTTTTTTCAAGGGGGGGCCGGCGGAGCTTCCTCAGCAGGATCGCCGGCCCCAAAAAAGAAAGGGGTGTGCTGGCAGTTTAATGACGGAACATGTAAGTTTGGGAACTCCTGTCGTTACAAACACGAATGTTCCGGTTGCAGTGCGGCACACCCTTTCTCCAGATGTTTCCGGAAAAATCGCTCAGGAGATTTCACTGGAAAAAGGGACGACGCCGGTGAAGTTGGAAAGGATGCGGCCTTTCCTAAGTAGATACCCCGACCGGGCGGCTGCCCAGTTGCTGGAAGCGGGCTTTAGGGAGGGGTTTAGGATTCCGAGCGTATTGGGTGAGGTTCCGCCAATTTCGGATAATCTGAGGTCGGCGTTAAAACATACGGAAGTGGTGTCAGGTAAATTGGGGAAGGAGGTGGCGCTCGGCAGGATGGCCGGTCCATTTGCTGCCCCTCCGGTGTCCAATTTGGTAGTTTCTCCTTTGGGAGTAGTACCCAAGAAGGAACCGGGGCAATTTAGGATGATTCACCACTTGTCGTACCCAAAAGGGGGCTCGGTAAACGATGGTATCGACCCGCAAGCTTGTGCGGTAACCTATACATCGTTTGACGCAGCGGTATCATGGGTGAGGAAGTATGGACAGGGGGCCTTGATGGCAAAGACGGACGTAGAGGCAGCGTTTAGGTTGTTGCCAGTCCACCCCCAGAGTATGCATTTGCTGGGTTGTTATTGGCAAGGAGCGTACTTCGTCGATCGCTGTTTGCCCATGGGATGTTCGATTTCATGTGCCCTGTTTGAAACTTTTAGTTCATTCTTTGAATGGGCAGTTAGAGAGACGGCGGGGGTGAATTCGGTCATCCATTATCTGGACGACTTCCTTTGCGTAGGCCCCCCGGGATCCCGCGGATGCGGGACCTTATTGGGGACGCTTCAGTATCTGGCGGATAGGTTCGGTATCCCCCTAGCGGCGGACAAAACAGAGGGCCCGACTTCGGAGCTGGTGTTCTTAGGAATTACAATTGATTCCGTGGCAATGGAGTGTAGGCTGCCGGAGACCAAGGTGGTGGCATTGCGGCAGGAAGTCAAGGAGGCACACGGAAAAAAGAAATTGAGGTTGAAGGAAGTGCAATCTCTCCTGGGCAAATTAAATTTTGCTTGCAGGATTATCCCGATGGGGCGGGTGTTTTGCAGGAGACTGGCGGCAGCAACGGCGGGGGTTAGGATGCCCAACCATTTTATCAGGTTGTCAGAGAGGTTGAGGGAAGATTTGAGAGTATGGTACTCGTTCCTGGTGGAGTTTAATGGGCGATCAATGATGTTGGAGGGACCAGTCAGCAACGCTGACTTGGAACTGTTTACTGACGCGGCGGGTTCTGCGGGTTACGGGGCTTATTGCCAAGGGAGTTGGAGTGCAGGGCCTTGGCCGGAGGAGTGGAGAGCAGCGGGTTTCTTGAAGAACCTGGCATTGCTGGAGCTCTTCCCCATACTGTTGGCGGTGAGGTTATGGGGGGACAAGCTGGCAAATAGGAAGGTGCGGTTCAATTGCGACAACATGGGGGTGGTGGTGGCCATTAATAACATTTCAGCCTCATCCCCCCGGTAGTTAGATTGTTACGGCAGTTGGTACTTTGTTGTTTGAAATTGAACGTGTACATGTATGCGGTTCACATCCCGGGGATCGAGAATAAGTTAGCGGATGCTCTGTCTCGTTTCCAGTGGGAGGAGTTCCGCAGACTGGCTCCAGAGGCAAACGCGACGGGGGACCCGTGCCCGCCGGATCTATGGAGGATTGCGTTGGGATCGCCGATGGATTGATTATGCAGTCGCTCAGCGAGAGTACTAGGACGGCGTATCACAGGGTGTGGAGTGAATGGTCCGCTTGGTTGGTTGAGGTAGGAGGGTCGGAAGACCCCGGGGTATTGGTACATTGGGTATTGTGCTTCATTTGCGGTAACTACGTGAAGGGGGTGTCGGGCACGGCAATTAGTAAGAAGGTATCAGCGTTGGCATTTAGGTTTCAGTATAAAGGGCTGCCTGACGCGACCAAGAATTTTTTGGTTAAAAAAGCATTGAGGGGTTACAGGAGGGGCCTAGCGCAGAGGGATTCCAGGCGCCCCATTTCGTTTGCGGTGTTGAACATTGTATTGGAACAGGTTAAGAAGGTGTGTTCTACAGTTTTTGAACAAAAACTTTTCCGGGCTGCCTTCCTGTTAGCATTTTTCGGGGCATTGCGAATTGGGGAGCTGGTGTCGCCATCAAAGTCCATTCCAGGTGGTTTGAGGTTTGGGGACGTTACGCTGTCACAGTCAGCAGTAGTTCTATGGGTTAGGAGGTCGAAGACGGACCAGCTGGGAAAAGGGGCACGGGTCGAGCTTTTTGCAGGTTCAGAACCACAAGTATGCCCGGTAGCAGCAGTGGACCAATTTTTAAGGGAGCGCCCAGTAGGGGAAGGGGCCTTCTTGATTCATGGGGATGGCTCGTGTTTATCCAGGTATCAGTTCACAGCGGTACTTAGGAAATGCTTGGAGGCAGGGGGCCTACCCCCAGGTGAGTATGCGAGTCATTCTTTCAGGATTGGAGCGGCCACGGAGGCTTCCAGGTGGGGTCTACCGGTGGAAGTTATACGCAGGATTGGCAGATGGGAGTCAGCACGTTATCAAGTATACATCCGCCCCCACCTGGTGTAACGATGGGGGGGATTAGGGGTTAGTGTGTGGGTTGTACATGTTTTTGATATGATTCGGTTATTGGTGTTAGATATCTATTTTTTATGTTTTTCAGCCCCTGTGTGTCTCATATGGATCCTGGGACATTCGTTTGTGTTCTGGGGCGCTAGAAGGGCAGATGTACGGCCGGACGGCAGACAGCTCAGGATGTCCAGGGAGGAAGGCAGGATTCGGTGGATTGGGGTCCCGGGCATGAGGTGGAACAGGGTGTTACCAGAAGTCCACAGGTTTGCAGGAATGGATCGACATCCGGACGTTCTGGTCCTGCATGTGGGGGGAAACGACTTGGTGGTCCGACCCATGCGTCAGATAATCAAGGACGTACAGTGGGACTTTATTAGGCTCAGCACCTCTTTCCCCGGCATGATCATAGTATGGTCAGATATTGTGGCCCGCATGTCGTGGAGAGGGGCCCGCTCCTGGGAGAAGATCAACAAGACCAGGATAAAGGTCAATAAAGAGGTGGGCAGGTTTATAGCCAGAAACGGAGGCATAGTGGTCAGACACCGGGAATTAGAGGTAGATACGTGGAGGTACCTTAGGGGAGACGGAGTTCACCTCAACCCGGTTGGGATTGATTTGTGGTCTCTGGACTTGGAAGAAGGCATCAGGAGAGCGATGCAGGTGTGGCGGCTGGCACAAGTGTGAGGTGTCACACTTGTCCCGCGGTGGCGTGTTGGTTTTTCCTTGACGACAGTTAAGTGACTCAGTTAAGAGGTGTTATTCTAAAGTTAGGACCCATCACTGGTATGGAGTCCGCCCGAGTGGTCTGACAGTTGGCCAGACTCACGGGTTAAATCTGTTGGGGGGTCTGTGGTCAGTTGGCAAGTCCCCGAGGCGAGTCTGCGGCTGGGGAGCTTGCCAACAAACGGGATTACAGGCTCAGTTGCAAGTGGTCGTCAGGGATCAGAAAATAATAAGTTGATTAGCTGGATGAGGAGTGTAAGAAAAAGGTAAAAAGTTTTCAGTGGTTTAGAAGTTAATAAAGTTTGATTGTTTGAGTTAATTTTAAATAAAAGGCCGAACAGGCCATTTACATCCAGCAGGTGTCAGTGTCTTTGTTATATTTATTGTAGAAGCATAAGTATATATGGTACATGTGTGGGTCAGGGCAGTAAGTCATCTGGCTACCCTAGTCAAGACATGTACGGAGCTGCAGTGAAATGTAAGCGTAGTGCAAACATGACAGGGTGCAAGGGGGTTACCGGGAGGTCAGCAAAAGGGGTTGGTATATTTACCTAGGGGGGCTTACCTTATTGGAGTTCAGCAGTGGTGGGTGGAGTACAGGTCATTGGTGTGGTGGGGAGCAAGGAAAGGTCACCAGTCCAGAGGTAGCAGGCAAGGAGAAACGTTCCCGCCCGCCCGCCCTATTGGTAGGGTGAGATGGTACGTTGGGTTTAAAAAAGCCAGGGTTGGCGTGTTGGTTTTTCCTTGACGACAGTTAAGTGACTCAGTTAAGAGGTGTTATTCTAAAGTTAGGACCCATCACTGGTATGGAGTCCGCCCGAGTGGTCTGACAGTTGGCCAGACTCACGGGTTAAATCTGTTGGGGGGTCTGTGGTCAGTTGGCAAGTCCCCGAAGCGAGTCTGCGGCTGGGGAGCTTGCCAACAAACGGGATTACAGGCTCAGTTGCAAGTGGTCGTCAGGGATCAGAAAATAATAAGTTGATTAGCTGGATGAGGAGTGTAAGAAAAAGGTAAAAAGTTTTCAGTGGTTTAGAAGTTAATAAAGTTTGATTGTTTGAGTTAATTTTAAATAAAAGGCCGAACAGGCCATTTACATCCAGCAGGTGTCAGTGTCTTTGTTATATTTATTGTAGAAGCATAAGTATATATGGTACATGTGTGGGTCAGGGCAGTAAGTCATCTGGCTACCCTAGTCATGTCGGTTTTTTAATATCAAAGGGGGGTATTTGTATTAAAAAATGCACAGCAACCACAAGTCAAGCGCTGGGCCCACGATTGCATGACTAGGGCAGCCAGATAACTTACTACCCATAAACAAAACATGTACATGACTTAAATTACTAACAATAAAGACCATGACACCTGCTTGGATGAAAATGGTCTTGACGGCCTTTTATTAAACAAAACAAACTATAAACTCTATTTCACATAATTTAACCATTTAAAACTATTTTAACTCTCCAGTTCTCATCCAAGCTAATGGTTGCTGGTCCCTGACGACTCCATTAACTTAATGAGCCTGCAGCCCCTTTTATATAGCATCTGCCCCAGCCGCAAACTTGCCTCGGGGACTCGCTACTGACCGCAGACCCCCATAACTTAATACCCATTAGGCCGGACTAACACCAGCACAATAGTAAGGACTCCATAACTGTGATGGGTCCCACATTTTAAACCTTAATGTCGCCAAGGACCCAACGCCACCGCGGCACAAGTGGGAAGCCTCACACTTGTGCCCGCAGCCACGCCAACAATGCCCTCCGTATGCCATCCTTCAAACCTAGGTTCCAAAGATCGATGCCCACAGGGTTCAGGTGTACTCCATCCCCCCTTGTACTCCATCCAGGTATCACTTTCTAATTCCCAGTGACGTACCACCACTCCCCCATTACGGGCAATAAATCTCCCCACCTCCTTGTTCACCTTAATTCTGGTTTTGTTGAGGCTTTCCCAAGACCGAGCCCCTCTCCAAGTCATGCGGGCCACTATGTCGGACCATACTATAGTCATGCCCGGAAAGGCCTTCTTGAGCCTGAGAAAGTCCCACTGCACATCTTTTATAACCTGTCGCATGGGCCGAACCACCAAATAGTTTCCCCCCACGTGCAGGACTAAAATATCAGGGGCCCTGTCCAATCTGGCAAAATGGTGGACCTCCGGTACCACCTGATGCTATCTCATGCCCGGGATGCCAATCCATCTGACAGTTCCCTCTTCCCTAGGAATCCTAAGCTGCCTTCCGTCTGGCCTGACATTCGCCCTCCGAGCCCCCCAAAAAACAAATGAATGTCCCAAAATCCAAATGAGACATCTCGGGGGACCTGAAAAAACATAACAAAAATTCATCCCAGTCACATCTTGTAATCAAACAAAATAAACCCTTTATGTATAGCATGTCCTATCACAACAAATGTGGACGCACATACAGTTGGTATCTATTTGATTCCCACCTGCCTATTTTCTTTATCATTGCTGTGGGGAGTCCCCACCTGGCTGCTTCTGTAGCTGCCCCAATTCTAAATGTGTGTGCTGCATACTCCCCGGAGCGAAGCCACCCCTCTGTAGGCACTTCCTAAACACCGCCGTGAACTGGAACCTAGACAAGTACGACCCATCCTGGTGTATGAACAATGCATCCCCCCCTGGCGGTCTAATCGCCAGGAATTGCTGCATCGCCGCCACCGGGCAAACTAGAACGTCCGGGCCCTTGAACAATTCTATCCTGACCCCCTTACCCTGCTGGTCAGTCTTGGAACGCCTAATCCATATTTGCAATGACCCTTCCCCACCTTGTATGTCACCCAGTCGCAAGCCTCCTGCCATCTTTTTTGAGGGGGACACCAATTCGCTTATCCTAAAAGCCCCGAAGAAGGCCAACACAAAGGCAGCCCGGAATAGTGCCTGTTCAAAGACAGACGGACACACCCTGTTCAACTCTTTTAAAATTGCCTCCAACACCGCAAACGAAACTGGGCGTCTGGAGTCCTGTTTTTGAGATCCCTTCCTATAGCCTCTTAACGCTCTACGCACCAAAAAGCTCTTAGTGAAATCCTTGTAACCCTTTAGCTGAAACCAAAAGGCAAGTGCTGCCATTTTTTGGCCTATCGCTGACCCTGACACTCCTCTTGCATAATTACCACAAATAAAACATAACCCACGTTTGTGCCTCCTCTGACTCTTCTGACCCTCCTACCTCCTTCAACAGAGCTCGCCATTCCTGACACACTTTTTGGTAGGCCTTCCAGGTTCCAGCGCTGAGCGACTGTCGAATCAGTCCCGCGGCGATTCCAACGCAACTTCCCACAAGCCTGGAGGACATGTCTCCCCCATCCGTCGTGCCTCCGGTGCCAGCTTGCAAAATTCCTCCCACTGGAAACGAGACAAAGCATCCGCTAGCTTATTGTCCACCCTAGGGATATGAACTGCATAAATAAAAGCGTTTATACGCAAACAACTAAGCACCAGGTGGCGCAATAACCTAACCACTGGCGGAGAAGGAGCCGAAATGTTATTGATCGCCCAGACTACCCCTAGGTTATCACAATTGAAACGCCCCTTTTTGTCCAGCAACTCTTCACCCCACAACTCCACTGCTAACACTATAGGAAAAAGCTCTAACAAAACTAAATTCCGAAGGAACCCTGCCTGCTCCCAACTCTCAGTCCACGGCCCCGCACACCACTTACCCTGACAGTAAGCCCCATAGCCTAAAGAACCCGCTGCATCCGTGAACAGAACCAAGTCCGCGTTGCTGACTGGGCCCTCCTGCCACATAGAACGACCATTAAAAGATTCCAAAAAAGCATCCCAAATCTGTAAATCTGCCTGCAGCTCCCTAGACAATCGAATAAAATGATTGGGAATTCGCACCCTCGCCGTGGCAGCCGCCAGGCGCCGACAAAATATAAGCCCCATCGGGATGATCCTACATGCAAAATTTAACTTTCCTAATAACGATTGGACCTCTCGTAACCGTAGCTTCCTCATCCTACTTGCTGTACTCACCTCTTCCCGCAGGGCCACCAAATTGTCCTCTGGTAACCTGCATTCCATGGCCACGGAATCTATGGTTATCCCCAAGAACACCAACTCGGATTTTGGCCCCTCTGTCTTCTCTGCCGCCAACGGGATCCCAAATCTTTCCGCTAGGTGCTGGATCGTGCCCAGCAATATTCCGCAGCAGCGGGAGTCTGGTGGGCCTATGCACAGGAAATCATCCAAGTAATGGATGACCGAATTGATCCCGGCAACCTCTCTAACTGCCCATTCAAAAAACGAGCTAAATGTCTCAAATAGTGCACAAGAAATTGAACAACCTATCGGTAGGCAACAATCTACGAAATAAGACCCTTGCCAGCAACATCCCAACAAATGAACGCTCTGGGGGTGCACAGGCAAGAATCTAAAAGCCGACTCAACATCAGTCTTTGCCATAAGGGAACCCCTGCCATATTTTTTGACCCAGGAGACGGCCGCATCAAAAGATGTATAGGTAACTGCACAAGCCTGCGGGTCAATACCATCATTTACTGAGCCGCCCTTCGGGTAAGACGAGCACAGGTCCACCAGGCTGCCACCTCCGGCGATGCTCCGGTCGGGGTGGCAGCCCGACGAGGGAGACGGGGTCGGCGGGCGCCGGCCTTGTCCCGGAAGCGGCCGGCGGCCTTCCTTGCACAGGCGCAATCCTGCTTCCTGGAGGGAGCCCGGCCATTGGGCGTTCTACAAGCCGATCAACAGGCCCCGCCTCCGGGGTTAGTGGGGACCCAGGGAGGGATGGCCAGAGAGGTGCCGTTCGGGCGCAGCGAGATGACGTCACACGGAGCGCGGCGATTGGCCGCTCAGCATGCCGCTCATCGGGCCCCGCCTCCCAGGGCCGCCACGAGAATGGGGGTTCCTACACGGCCCTCTACCCACCGACCGAGGGGTAAATCTATCAGGGGGGGGAACAGGGGTCCAGCTGGGACTCACCCTTCGCCGCCGGCTCCTTGGTGTCATCTCCTTACTCAGGCGCTCCGGGGGCCTGGTGCGCCTAGTCCGTGTGGAAGCAGGCCGCTCCACCGCCGGGCCCTGTCCAACACTAGCTAAGGTGCTGGCAATCTGGCTCTGCAGCCAGTCTGTGCCATGCACCTCTGCAGCCTGTCTGATCTGCTCCCAAAGTTGACCCAAACCACTTATCTTCCCTATCCTGATTACTCCACTAACAAAATTCTCTTCTTCCCTTGCAGAGCCACCTAACTAACATCCTTCCACCTTGCTGCCCAGACTGCATGTGACTACCTAACCTGCTAATTTCCATGAGGCATCTACTCCTCCCCCCTGCTCCCCCCAACCAATCTGGTAAGTGCAGAACATATCTTTCTACCCTCTCCTCTAATTAACCAGTTCCTCACTCTGTTACTTGCACCCTGTCATGTTTTGTACTTCGCCTCCATTGCACTGCTGCTCCGTACATGTCTAAGGGCTCACATTGACCTCAACAGTACAATTCACAGGCGGTGTCACCTGTCAAACTCTGCAAGCTGAGTTAAAATTGGAGTGGTTAAACCGCAGTTCAACAGTCTGTTTTTACTGCCACCCGGATGAAAGAGCTCTAAAAGACATGGAAAATCTTACAGTGAAAGATTGGACACTTGAGTATCCGTGGTTTGAAAAAAATGTTGGAAGTGATTGAATTAAAACATTTAAATATGTCGAAAGTGAAAGAAATGTTGGTGAATTGCCTTTTTATTATAAGGACTTTACAAAGTACAAGGGGACATCAGCTGTGTATGGAGGAAAGGAGATTTTATCATCAGTTCATAAAGTATTTCTTTACAGTAAGGGTGTAATCTGTGGAATGCTTTACTGTATGATTAATAATGACATGGAAAATTAAATTTAAAAAAAGAATAAATTATATTCTTGCAACTACAAAAGTCATAAAACTAAGACCAGTAATATTTCGGTCCAGGGATTTGATCCAACTGCCCTTGGTGCTTCAAGAAAGACTTTTTTTTCCTCCTCTGTGGAAATAGCAACCGTTTCCCAAGGGGTTTTGTTTTGCTACTCTGAACCAATTCTGCAGGAGCTGATAAAGTTTGTATTTGATAGGCGTCGGGTTTGTTTCATTTAATCCAGTGCCAGAGCTGTTTTTGCACACATTCAAATCTGTTTAGGCCTGACGATTAGTTAAAACCTTTCAAAGAGTATATATTTTCTATAAGCAGAGACCCTGGAGAATAACATAGTGGTAGTTCCAAATACTGTATGTAACACAATATTAGCACAAAGGTTTATCAAATGCAAATTTGCCATAAAAATACACTAAAGTTAAAATATTAACCCACATCCTATCACACCCTAAAGTATTAACCCACATTAACCTATCCCACACCCACCTAACTGTCCCAAGCAACCCCCATCAAATCATTTTCCGCAGCTATTACCTTTTTGTACCACCACTAGGGATGGGCCCGGTGTTCGATTCAAACCCATGTTCGAATCGAACATCGGCCGTTCGTCCGCTGAGGACTGTTCGCATCAAATTTGTGTGATGCGAACAGTCCACAATGCACTGTACCAGTCGCAGTGCATTGCTGGCTGATGATTGGCCAAGCATGCACTGTGACCCCGCATGCTTGGCCAATCATAGAGCCAGCGGCGAGGAGAGCAATAATTGGCCACAGGCAGGAAGTCTGTGGCCAATTATAGCTCAGGGGGTTTAGTACACGCCCCACACTATACAAGACCACCGCGCCGGCGGCCTTGTGTAGTGTGTTCCGGCGTTGAGGGAAAGAGTATTGCTAGGCAGGGACAGTGTACTGTACACTATATGTGAATCATTTCTGTGTGGGGAAAGTGTAGGGATAGAGGAAAAATAGGCAGGGATAGTGTGTTCTTCTCAGGCGTTTGCGTGTGGGGAAAGTGCTGTTCTCTAGCCATCTGCAGGAGTTAGTGTGTGTGCTGTATGAGTCTAGCACAGCACAGTATACAACCTGCACCTGTACCTGCCCTTCTGCCCTATTGGCATCTAATCCAGCCATCTGCGACATGACATTAAAGCCGCAAGCAGTTTTAAATGGCTTCTTTTTTTCCTTTACAAATGTCATTTTGTGCAGGGACAGTTCTAAACACGGGAAACACATGCCACTTCACAGGCATACTTTAGACACCCCCCAGGTACCATATTTAAAGGAATATTTCACTTATTTTTTTTCACTTTATGCATCATTAAAATGACTGCTCCAGAAAAAACAACCATTTTTAAAACTTCTTTTTGCATTGATACATGTCCCCTGGGGCAGGCCCCCCCCCCCTCCCTTTATAGTGTAAGCTCTATGAGCAGGGCCCTCCTGGTCCCTTCTGTATTGAACTGTACTGTAATTATGCTGTCCCCCTCTACATTGCTGCGTAAACTGCACTATATAAATCATGTATTATAATAATAATAATAATAATAATAAGTATTCTCTGCAAGATAAAAAGCATTTCATGATCATCTTCCCCTAGTCTCACTAAATGCTTACCTGAATCCTATCTTGATCCAGCACTGCTCTCTCTCTATCTCCTCACAGGAGAGCCATTGGCTCCTGCTGCTATCAATTAAACCTTGTGAGGGAGTGGGCCAAGCTGCGCTGGGTGTGTCTATAGTTGTACACAGCCTGGCTAGTTGCTTAGAGCACTGGAGGGGGACCCCAGAAGAGGAGGTTTTGGCCGGTCTGTGCAAAACCATTGCACAGAGCAGGTAAGTATAACAACTTTTTTATTTTAAGAAAAAAATTAACCTTGGCAACCAAATGTAATTTTAGGGCACACAAATACAATATATTACCCAATCTTTTGGTAAAATACAAAAGATTTGGTGTGTGTGCGTGTGTACAAAACCTCCTGCTGATACGGACATATGCCACATGTCATTGGCAATAAAGGAGTTAACCTCCCTAGCGGTAATCCTGAGTGTGGCTCGGGGTGAATCTTCACTACCAAAGTGAAGCCACACTCAGGATTGCTTCGCAGGATCCAGGCAAAGTTACTTACCTTGTCCTCAGGATCCTGCGATGTCCGCCCGCTGTGTCTGTGGGTTGTGTCCTCTGCCCGATGTACTGTGTTCCGGGCTCTGTTCCCTGCAAGCGTCATGACGCATGAGGGGGAACCTAGCGGCAAATTCAAAAAGTGAAAAACACATACAGTACACTGTAATCTGTAAGATTACATTACTGTATAAATTCATTTCATCTCCCTTTTGTCCCTAGTGCTTTTTCCAGTGCCCTGCATTAACTTTTATATTATATATACTGTTCTTTCTGCCTGGAAACTTTAGAATGTCCATGGTATTCAAAAAGCGTCCCTTTACGTCAAACAGCGATAGTACATAAGAATCACTTGCAGAATTGAGCGATAGTGATTAGTGAGGAAATTTGTCATCAGACACTGAAAGTGATGACAGCGACATTTCTGCGACTGAGCAAATTTCAGTGTTTTTGATTTGATTACATTTTTGAATACATTTTATTATTATTATATTATTATTTTTGATAATTATTTATAGTTATTTATATTATAATTTATAATTTCGTGTTTCAATCTTTATCATACCCGGGATGTCTACTATACTCTTGTTTGGACAGATTTAAACAAGTTATTCCTAAGAATTACAGGTCTACAATATAAAACGCTAAATTTCTATGCAAAACAATGTACCGCTTTGAGATGCAAAAATCTGACATAATCATACCGCCAGAGAGGTTAAATATGAATGTAAAATGAATCTGAATTTATATATTGAACGCTGTCATTATGTATACTAAAGCCAAACTTTAGCCTTCTGTCACTTTAAATCAGGATGGTCCAAACAAACTATCACCTTCACTAACAGATGGGCCAGCTGGAAGTCCTGTATAAACTGTATGAGGCATCAGATTCATACAGTATACAGCGCTGTGTTCAGACAGCAGGACAGGGACTTCCATCAAGCTCCTGGAACAAAATTGAATTTGGCTGAGCATTGCTTTGTATTTTCTGAGTACAAAGCTCCCTGTGATTGGTTGGGGTGGAGATCATGACATCATCGGCCTGCCTCTCCACCACTGGCAATGAGAGGAAGCCTTCTATTCATTCAGAAAATACAAAGCTTCCTGTGAATAGCTGAGCAGCACTCATCCCAACTCAATTTTGTTCTGGGAGTGGGATGGGAAGTCCCAGTACTGCTGCTGGAACACCGCACTGTACAGTATACTGTATATACCTGATGCTACAAACAGTTTATACAGCGCTGACAGTGTGTGAATCTGTTAGTGAAGGGGAGGAGTCTGCGTAGCAGGCGGAGCAGATGGTGAGAACCACTGACCACTGCTCCTATTTGGGCATCCATTGACATTTCTGAGTCAAAAATGACTCCGAGACTCTTAGCCTTGGTCCTTGGGGCGATGGTCTGTCCAAAGATGGTAGGAGGTGTCCAAGGGATCTTGGTTCGGGGGTTATGATTTGCATGTGTGGGATCTTGGTTCGGGGGTTATGATTTGCATGACAGTGTGTGAATCTGTTAAAGCGGGAGTAAACCCGCTGACATTTTTTTTTTTTTTTTAGTGAAGGTAATGGTTTGCTTAGGCCTGCTTGATCCAAACTAACTTTTTTAAAGTGAGAGAAAGCTGGAGTTAGGCTATAACGCTTTGCTGTTTTCAATATAGTCATTTTCATGACAGTATTCTTTTCATGACAATAAGGCTGCATTCACACTACAGCGTTTTGAATCGTGGGCAGATTTGATGGGAATCTGCCCGTGATTTGAAAGTGCCGATGTGTGAATGACAAATCACGGGACTCGCAATTGAGATGTCATTCATTTGAATGTCACCTCAAATCGCGGTGCGGGTCTGCTGCGATTGTTGCATGATAAATCGTGTTGAATCACGGGAACCATGTCACCCAAAAAAAGTTCAGGAGCTGATTTTGGGTGACATGCTTCCCGCGATGCAGGTTGCCACAATTGCAACACGATTTATCACGCCACAATCGTGGCAGATCCGCACCGCAATTTGAGGTGTCATTCAAATGAATGGCACCTCATTTGCGGGTCCCGCAATTTGTCATTCACACATCAACGCCTTTAACTCGCGGGCAGATTAGTGGCAAATATGTATGCGATTCAAAGCGCTACAGTGTAAATGCAGCCTTAAAGTCCCGCAATTTGTCATTCACACATCAACGCCTTTAACTCGCGGGCAAATCTGTATGCGATTCAAAGCACTGCAGTGTAAATGCAGCCTTAAAGCAGAGCTCCACCCTACAGTGGAACTTCCGCTCATCGGAACCCCCCCCCCCCCCCCCCGGTGCCACGATTGGAACCTTTCAGGGGGGAGGGGGTGCAGATACCTGTATAATACAGGTATCTGCACCCACTTCCGGGCATAGATAGCCTCAGATTCTGCGGCTATTATGCCACTTCCCGTCCCCGTCCCCCCCCCCGCTGTCTGCTGGGAAACACACGGATCCCAGAGACAGCAGGGACTATCCGTACTGGGCAGCGCGACTCGTGCATGCGCATTAGGGAACCGGGAAGTGAAGCCGCAAGGCTTCACTTCCTGATTCCCATACCGAAGATGGCTGCGGCAGCACCCGAGAGCCGAGCGACAGTTTGGCTTTGTGTGCCGACATCGCGGGCGTGTTGGACAGGTGAGTGTCCATATTTTAAAAGTCAGCAGCTGCAGTATTTGTAGCTGCTGACTTTTAAAAAAACTATTTTCGGGGGAACTCCTGATTTAAGCAGGGCAGACACAGACAATAAACCCTTGTGAGGGGGTCTGGTTTAAGAGATCAGCATATTTGTGTATTAGTAGCTAGTGTAGCTTTAGAAATTAGAATTATTGACAGTTTAGAGATTTCTACAGAGTTATGGAGAAGATTTGGTTTAGACCAGAGTAGTTCTGTGTAGGTGTAGTGGAATGTAAGAGTTAACATAAAGGTTGGACAAAATATATTTTTCACCCTCACTTAGGCTATTTTCACACCGAGGCGCTGGGTGCGCTGGCGGTAAATCGTCGCTATATTTAGCGCGCTTTAGGAGCGGTAAATACACCGCTCCTACAGCGCACCAAAGATGCGGCTTGCAGGACATTTTTCAGCGTCCTGCAAGCGCACCGCTCCAGTGTGAAAGCCCTCGGGCTTTCACACTGAAGACACAGCAACGGCTGTTTCAGGTCGGTTTGCAGGCGCTATTTTTAGCGCAATAGCGCCTGCAAACCACCCCAGTGTGAAAGAGGCCTTACAATGCAGTTGTTATTATTAGAGTGAACTTTATCTTTGATCATTTACTGTTGCTGTAAATAAACTGCACTTAAAGCGGAGTTCCACCCTTTTTGTAGCTGCTGACATTTAATAAACAAAAAAAGCCTGGAACTCTGCTTTAAAGAAATGATTATACTTTTATACTGTATATGATTTAGCCAAACCCAAAAGCAGATTATACAATGCAGAATCTTAAAATAATACTATTTGAAAGAGAGGGCCGGACCGGGATGCAGCACAGCAAAGGTAGGGCAGGCCTGGCCATGACAGTGTGTCTAGGACACACATTTACAATTTTAAGGGGTGTGGCTTAGCGCAGCGGGCCAATCAGGAGACGGGGGGAGCGGCCATATAAAAAGGGGGCGTGGCTAGGACGGACATTCGGTGGGCAGTAACACATGAGGAGGCAGGTTTTTTACTCTGCTCCTCGTTTTTCAAAATCCAAGATGGCGGACGTCCGGGACCTCATGGTCCAATTGAGAGCAGCAGCAGCATCCCGGGGACCAGACTGGCTTCAGGAACAAGTCACAGCCGTGCTGGCTGAACAGGGAAGGCGAGGGGAGACCATGCGGGCTGCGGTGGAGCGGCGATCGATCGACGGACGGCGATCGGCGGTCGACAGGAGCCAGGCGAGCGGCAGGATTTCCAGGCCGCCTGCAAGGTACTCTCCGGGGGCGAATGCTGGGCCATCCAGGGTCACTAGGAGCCCGAGGGGGGAGTACTCGACCCCCCCGGCAAAAAGGGCGCAGAAGGAACAGACAGGAGGGCCTGGGCGGAACACACGCCGCGGGGCTCAGGCGGGGGGGGGCCACGGGCCTACAGGGTGCCGCATCCCCAGGTAGCAGAAGAGAGGAGCAGGCTGCAGATCCCCCTGCAGCCCTGGACGAGCAGAGGGGGGGTAGACAGGACAGAGGGACACAGTCAGCAGCAGCAGCAGCATCCAGGGATATTCACATGGAAGAACCAGCAGGCCCATCCACTATGCTGACCCCCCCCCAGCAGCTCTGCACGAGCCGAGGGGCAGAAGTTCAACACTCAGGAGAGGGGCTGCAAAAAAGGGGGGTAATACACCCAGGAGGATATCGGCCGCGGCACTCCCAGCAGCTCTGAACGAGCCGAGGGAGGAGGACAGAAGGATTAGTGATTTGACGGCTGCAGCTGGACCATCGGGCAGCTTGGCACGCAGCACGGCAGGTTGGCGGACGCCACCTGGCGGAGGTAGTCAGGGGTCACGTGGCGGGAGTGGTGCCGGGACCGGCCCAACCGCACAGGAATGGGTGGAGGGGGGGGCGGCGGGTGGGAGGGAAGGCACTGGCCAAGTCAGCGGACAGACGGAGGCATGATACATCCAGGAGTCCCTCCCCAGAGGGATTGCCGCTTTTGTTCCGACAGGAGGTTGAGAGCAGGTCGGAAGGAGAAATTTCAGAGGAAGAGGAGCTGGAACCCAGTCGTCCACAAGCACCGGTGGTAATTGGAACAGCAACAGAGCGAGGGGTGCCCGGTCGGCCCGGTAAGTCATGTGACAATTTAGCATTTACAGCTGTATTACAGAACTTAATGGGGGTTGTATCTGGTGGGGGGGGGGGGCTGCCCCTCCGGCACCGCTGTTGGCAGACACATACCAACCGCGGGCAGGGAGCGGGCCTACAGTGGGGTCCGGCGGTCAGATACAGGAATTGCTAGAGGGCCTACGGGCGTTGGTGGGACGGATTGAAGGAAGACAGTCGTCCGCAGGGGGGTCAGGTGAAGGCACCGTGGGTACAGCACAAGTAGCAGGGCCGGTCGCAGCAGCTACGGCAGTGCCACAGGACACCGTAGCAGGTGAAGTGGCAGAGAAGGTGAGTACAACGGAAAAAGGGGGGACAGAGGCCACTGTCAGAGCGGACATTGTGCGGTTGGCAGACGCTGCAAAATGTGAGGTGTATGTGTGCTTCGAGGGACCCCTAGGCGCTCACCTGAAGCAGGAAACAAGAGAGAAGATATGGAAGGGCGAGTATGTAGAGATTTTCTCCCTATTGCCCTTAGAAAAATTTAATCTGGACAGGGTAAAACCAGATGATACAAAGAAGGAGGACGAGGAGAAGCGGAGATACCGTTTGATTCCCAGGACGTTTGCCAATTGGCTGCAAGCGTTCGCCATTTTGGCAGGTGTAATAGGTGAAAAGAACCCCGAAAACTGTTCGGCGTTATTTTGCTATATGGACGCTATTGGGGAGGCATATAGGGTATACGGGGGCACAGCGTGGCTACGTTACGACGAGCAATTCAGGCAGCGCAGGGCGGTGCGTCCCGCACTGCGGTGGGATCGCAAAGACATCAGTCTTTGGATGCGACTTATGGCATCGGCAAAAACGCCAGCACAGCCATTTCATGGGGGGGCCGGAGGTAGCAACTCCTCGGGATCGCCGGCCAGTAGGAAGTGGGGAGTCTGTTGACAGTTTAACGAGGGATCATGTAAGTATGGGGGATCCTGCAAGTTTAAACATGAATGTTCAGGGTGCGGGGGGGCGCATACACATGCAAAGTGTTTCAAAAAAGGAAAACGGGGCGGTGAGGCTGGTAACAAAAGGGATGACTCCGGTGATGGGGGAAAGGATGCTTCCTTTTCTAAATAGATACCCGGACAGGGCGGCGGCGTTGTTACTAGAGGAAGGTTTTAAGCACGGTTTTCATATTCCGTGCACATTAACAGTCGTCCCTCCTATGGCCAATAATTTGAGATCGGCATTGCAGCACCCGGCAGTGGTATCCGAAAAATTGGCCAAGGAGGTGGCTTTGGGTAGGATGGCGGGGCCATTTGAGGTGAAACCAATAGAAGATTTAGTAGTATCCCCGTTGGGGGTGGTCCCTAAGAGAGAACCAAACAAATTTCGTTTGATTCATCATCTATAGTTTCCCAAAGGGGGATCGGTAAATGATTTCATTGACCCAGAAACCTGTACGGTTTCGTACACGTCTTTTGACGCGGCTGTACACTGGGTGCGACGTTATGGAAAAGGGGCATTGATGGCTAAATCGGATGTGAAGTCGGCGTTTAGACTTCTCCCGGTTCACCCGGCCAGTTTCAGGTTGCTGGGTTGCCATTGGGAGGAACAGTTTTATGTGGATATGTGTTTGCCCATGGGCTGTTCTATATCATGTGCACTGTTTGAAACATTTAGCTCCTTTTTAGAATGGGTGGTCAGGGATGTCACGGGTATTGAATCCGTCATCCATTATTTGGATGACTTTCTCTGCGTGGGCCCTCCCTCTTCCAATGTGTGTGCGATACTGTTGTCCACGTTGCAACACATTGCGGAGAGATTTCGGGTGCCTCTGGCAGCTGATAAGACGGAGGGTCCACGGACAGAGCTGAGCTTCTTAGGTATAGTTATTGATTCCATGAAAATGGAATGCAGGTTACCTGAAGAGAAGCTCAGGGATTTACAAAAGGAGATCAGGGAGATACATGGGTGCAAGAAAGTGCAGCTGCGTACGTTGCAATCCCTGTTAGGAAAATTGAATTTTGCATGCAGGATCATTCCCATGGGGCGAATATTTTGCCGTCGGATGTCTTCAGCTACGGCTGGGGTGAAGGCTCCCACGCATTACATTAGGCTGCGGAGGGAACATAGGGATGACCTGCAGGTATGGTATCAATTTTTAGCAGAGTTTAACGGAAGGTCGGTGTGGATGTCTGGTCCGGTAAGTAACTTCAACGTGGAGTTGGTGACAGACGCCGCAGGATCTACTGGGTATGGGGCGTACTTCCAAGGACGGTGGAGTGCGGAACCGTGGCCACGGGCTTGGGTAGAGGCTGGGTTTTTACGTAACCTGGTGCTCCTGGAACTCTTTCCGGTAGTACTAGCGATGGAACTGTGGGGCGAGTCATGTCGAAATTTGAAATTACGTTTGAATTGTGACAACATGGGGGTAGTTCAGGTCATCAATAGCATGTCGGCGGCTTCGCCACCTGTCATTCGGCTGATGCGACAGTTGGTGTTGCGCTGCTTGCGATTGAATGTGTTTTTATATGCTGTACATATCCCGGGGGTGGAGAACACACTGGCTGACTCTTTGTCTCGGTTCCAGTAGGACAAATTCAGGGCTCTGGCGCCAGAGGCACAGAAGGTGGGAGTTCCGTGCCCAGCCTGGATATGGGATTTGGCACTAGAATAGCGGCAGGATGGATATAGAAGTCGGTGAGTACGTCCACATGGGCAGGGTACCAGAAGGTGTGGAGAGAGTGGGGAGAACTGATGCAAGAAGCAGGTGTGGGTGAGTATGGGTCGTCAGGTCGTCTGTTGGTGCTATATTTGGTATCCAGGAACATGGAAAGGGGGCGATCGGTATCGGCTATTGAGAAGAAAATGGCGGCTTTGGCCTTTTTGTTCAAATTACAAAAGAAAGTAGATTGGACAAAGGATTTTTGGGTGAAACAAGCCATTAAGGGTTACAGGAAAGAAAACAGGACTAAGGACACGAGGCGGCCGATTACATTCAAAAACTTATTGGATTTGGGGATACAGTTGGGATCGGTTTGCAGGGATAGTTATGAGCGTTTATTGTTTACAACCGCTTTTTCATTGGCGTTTTTTGGGGCATTTCGTATAGGGGAATTGGTCAGCCCAGCAAAAGGAAGGGCGGGCGGTTTACTGCGGGGGGATGTAGTGGTCCTGGAGGACAGGGTGTCCGTGCGGTTGCGGAAGTCCAAAACGGACCAAAAAGGTGTGGGGGTACAGATATCGCTGTATGCAGTAGAAGGTTGTGCAATGTGCCCGGTAAAAACGGTAAGGGATTTTGCGGGCATAAGGCCGGGAGGGGATGGCTCCTTTTTGGTACACGAGGATGGAGCTAATTTGTCCAGGTTCCAGTTTGTTGCTGTTTTGCGTAAGTGTTTAAAGGGGTTGGGGATGGATAGTTCCGCCTTCGCCTCACACTCCTTCCGCATCGGGGTGGCCACTGAGGCCGCTAGGTACGGGCTGGATGAGGTGGATGTGCGACGGATGGGGAGATGGGAGTCCAGGCGATTCCGCACCTATATTCGGCCTCAGTTAGTGTGGGAAGGTAAAAATAAAAAAAAATAAAAAAAAAGGTGGGGTGTTAAGATGTTGTTGTTGTTGTGCATATCTGCCTACAAAGGGGTAACCTGGTCAAGGGTCCTGGGGGTGCAAGTCCTTTACACTATGTTTGTCATTTCAGACGCAGTGCTCCCACGCCTTATCTGGATTCTCGGACACTCGTATGTGTGTTGGGGCGCACGGAGAGGGGACGCGAGACCAGGTGGGAGGCAGTTGGGGATTTCAAGAAGGGAGGCAACCATAAGATGGTTGGGTAAACCGGGAATGATGTGGGGCAGGGTAGTCCCAGAGGCTGAGAGGTTTGCGTGGTTGGACAGGCCGCCAGCAGTGCTTGTCGTCCATGCTGGGGGGAACGATCTGGGGGTCCGCACGGTCAGGGATCTGATCGCGGACATTAAAAATGACTGGATTTATCTGCGATCGAAATTCCCAGACACGTTGTTAGTCTGGTCGGACATAGTGGCAAGGACAACATGGCGTACGGCCAGGTCCGTTTATCGGATCAACAAAGCCAGAATTAGGGTGAATAAGGTGGTTGGGAGGTTTGTGACATGGCATGGGGGGTTGGTGGTACGTCACAGGGAACTAGAGAAGAATGTGGGCCTCTATTTGAGGAGGGACGGGGTCCATTTAACTGATGTGGGCATCGACCTGTGGTCGTTGGGTCTGCAGGAGGGGATTCAGTCGGCCCTGCGGGTGTGGAGGTGCCTGCAAGGATGAGGTGTCAACCTTTTAGGCTATGGCGTGTTTGTTCGTTGGTCAGTGACGGAGCAGTTATGTAGGTGGTAAGTGTGTGTGGGGGGCTCATCATTAGATGGCCCCTCCGGTTTGTGGGGGGCTCATCATTAGATGGCCCCTCCGGTTTGTGGGGGGCTCATCAGTAGATGGCCCCTCCTGGTAGTACATCAAATTATATATTTGATGATTACTCGTGCACTGCGGGATAGGTGTTTGTCTCTGGGCGGCACAGATGGAGGCCAGTTGGTTATGTTGTATCCCGCAGTGCCCCCGGTGGTGTTATATATATATACAGTTACAGTAGTTATATATATGCTTTATAGTACTTAGCTCCGTCACTGACCAATCAACAGGGTGTAACTGATTGTTTACAGTTCTTGATGTTTGTTTATTGGTTATGTGTTGATATGTTATTTATCACTATGGTTATTTATGTGTGTTTCAGTTATTGGAGTTATGTTTTTAATAAAAGGCTGTTGCGGCCATTTACTCCATAAAAGAAGGTGTGGTCTATTATTTAAGTTAAAGTAAGGGGAAGTATTTGGCTGTATCAGCTGGTGGGTAACATCTAGGCTACACTAGTCAAGAGAGGGCCGGACCGGGATGCAGCACAGCAAAGGTAGGGCAGGCCTGGCCATGACAGTGTGTCTAGGACACACATTTACAATTTTAAGGGGTGTGGCTTAGCGCAGCGGGCCAATCAGGAGACGGGGGGAGCGGCCATATAAAAAGGGGGCGTGGCTAGGACGGACATTCGGTGGGCAGTAACACATGAGGAGGCAGGTTTTTTCCCACCCACCCTCCCTAATATAAGGCATTGTTTTGGAGGTTTTAATGTTTTTGTTGTCGTTTCAGGAATCGGAAGCAGAGGGTTCATCATATGAAAAGGGGTGGCGTGTTTGTTCGTTGGTCAGTGACGGAGCAGTTATGTAGGTGGTAAGTGTGTGTGGGGGGCTCATCATTAGATGGCCCCTCCGGTTTGTGGGGGGCTCATCATTAGATGGCCCCTCCGGTTTGTGGGGGGCTCATCAGTAGATGGCCCCTCCTGGTAGTACATCAAATTATATATTTGATGATTACTCGTGCACTGCGGGATAGGTGTTTGTCTCCGGGCGGCACAGATGGAGGCCAGTTGGTTATGTTGTATCCCGCAGTGCCCCCGGTGGTGTTATATATATATATACAGTTACAGTAGTTATATATATGCTTTATAGTACTTAGCTCCGTCACTGACCAATCAACAGGGTGTAACTGATTGTTTACAGTTCTTGAGGTTTGTTTATTGGTTATGTGTTGATATGTTATTTATCACTATGGTTATTTATGTGTGTTTCAGTTATTGGAGTTATGTTTTTAATAAAAGGCTGTTGCGGCCATTTACTCCATAAAAGAAGGTGTGGTCTATTATTTAAGTTAAAGTAAGGGGAAGTATTTGGCTGTATCAGCTGGTGGGTAACATCTAGGCTACACTAGTCATGACAGCATATGCAAAGCCTTTTTACTTTTTACTAAGGAATGCATTTCAAACTTACCACGGTACATAATGCACTGCTAGCCAAATCGACTTTCTATAATAAATATAAGACAAGATAATTAATAAACTGTGGTAAAGCTATTTAATAAGAGAAATATTGTTTTAAGTATTTATACTGTTACATTTTTGCAGCTGTAAACAACATAATAAGGAGGTTACAAGTTTTTTTTTTCTTTAGCTGTAAAGTAGTTAGGTGGAATTTTCATTCAGGAAAATTTAATATAAAGCGGAGTTCCACCTTAAAGTATAATACTTACCTTAAAGTAATACAGGTATCAGCACCCACTTCCGGGCGTAGATAGCCGCAGAATCTGCAGGTATTTACGCCACTTCCTGTCATCCCCCGCTGTCTGCTGGGAAACAAATGGATCCCAGAGACAGCAGGGAGTGTCCTTATTGCGCAGCGCAACTCGCCAAAACCGCCTTCTCATCCTCAAAGCCTGCTACAAATCGAAGGGAGAACGAAGATTCGCAGTACAGGGACCTCGGCTAGGGAATGCTCTACCTAACAACATCCGCTTGGAAGAAAACCAGCAGGCCTTCAGGAAAAAACTTAAGACCCACCTCTTCTAAATATTGCATGACAACAAGAGCAGTCAAGCACCTTGAGGCGATTCAGTTCGCATTTTCAGCGCTATACAAATCATTCATTCATTCATTTAGTAGGGAACCGGGAAGTGAAGCCACAAGGCTTCACTTCCTGATTCCCATACCGAAGATGGCGGTGGCAGCACCCGAGAGAAGATCGACAGATTGGCTTTTGGGTGCCGACATCGCGGGTGTGCTGGACGGGTAAGTGCCCATATATTAAAAGCCAGCAGCTGCAGTATTTGTAGCTGCAGACTTTTAAAAAAAAAATTTGCCGGACTCCCTCTTTAACCACTTCAATACAGGGCACTTAAACACCTTCCTGCCCAGACCAATTTTGAGCTTTCAGCACTGTCGCACTTTGAATGACAATTGCGTGGTCATACTACACTGTACCCAAATTAATTTTTAATAACTTTTTTCCCACAAATAGAGCTTTCTTTTGGTGGTATTTGATCACCTCTGCGGTTTTTATTTTTTGCTAAACAAATAAAAAAAGACAGAAAATTTTGAAAAAAAATATGTTTTTTTGTTTTAGTTTCAAAACTTTGTAAATAAGTATGTTTTCTCCTTCACTGATGGGCACTGATAAGGCGTCACCGATGAGGTGGCACCAATGAAGTGGCACTGAGGTGGCATTGATGGGCACTGATATGTGGCACTAATGGGCAGCACGGATGGGCACTGATAGGTGGCACAAATTGGCACTGATAGCTGGCACAGATTGGCATGGATAGGCGGCATGGATGTGCATGGATAGGCGGCACTTATAGGTGGCACGAATGGGCACTGATAGGTGGCACGGATAAGCACTGATAGGCAGCATTGTTTTGTACTGATGGATGCCAATCAGTGCCAAACAATAATGCATGCCAATCAGTGATGCCCAATGTGGGCACTGATTGGCATCCATTGTGGGCACTGATTGGCATCCATTGTGTCATCCCTGGTGGTACCTATAGTGTGTTAGTGTCAGCACCCATAGGACCTACAGTGTGTTGTGAGCACACATAGGAGCTCTATTTTTTATACAATATACACTACCGACTACAATGGCTGGAAGACCGCCAAGGAGAGGCAGACCGTCCCGAGGCAAGAACACAGGGCAAGCAGGCTCTGTTTCTAGAGACAACAGTGCTGGTCGTGGACGTGGTCGTGCATCGTCATCAGCACGTGGCCATGGGACACGCTTGTCATTGTTTTTGGCAGCTGGACATGTTGAGCCGCATCATGCCGAAGGCTTGGTAGAATGGATGACCAAGCCCTCCTCATCCTCCTCATCCTCTCTCACCCAGGCTCAGGGTACTGGCAGAGCAGCTGCCAACGCGTACTCAATGGCATCATCAGCCACCCCTTCCCTAGACCCACCATGTCCTCCTGAAGAGTCCCCCGAACTGTTTGAGCACAGTGTTGGGTACATGCTCCAGGAGGATGCCCAACGATTGGAAGGCTCGGATGATGATACCCAGCTTGAGGAAGGCAGTAGTGTGCGCGCAGAGAGAGGGGATGCTGAATGACAGCAATCTGGCAGTAATGTTCCACCAGCTGCAGCTTACTGCCAGGTTTGCTCTAGTGGTGAAGAGGGAGGGGATGATGAGGTCACTGACTCCACCTGGGTGCCTAAAGGGAGAGAGGAGGAGGAGGATGCAGCGGCACATGTCCAACGAGGCAGGATGCCCCCTGGAGGCCAGCTAGAGGCCAGCACACCAACTGTATCACACCGCAGCGCTCCGCCTGTGCAGGGCGCTGCCTCTGCACGTTATCACAAAAGTTCTTTGGTGTGGGCCTTTTTTGAGACGAGTGCATCAGATCGCACCACTGCTATTTGCAATATTTGTCTCAAGCGTATCTCGCGTGGCCAAAACATCAGCCTGCCATGCAGCTCGTTGGCAAGCACACATAAAAGACCCACACCAAAGAACAAAGCGAACCTCTCCTTGCTCCTCATCAGCTGGGATCTCCATCCCCACTATATCTTCAGTCCTCTCTGAAAGCTACTCTGAGAGGACTGAAGGTGTAGAATTAGGTGTGTCACAACCAAGTACTTGCAGTACACCGACGTCCGATTGTAGCAGGCAAATTTCCCTGCCCCAGCTGCTGGACCGTCGAAAGAAGTATACTCCCAGCCATCCACATGCCCAGCGGTTGAATGCTAGCTTGGCTAAATTGCTAGCACTTCAACTGCTGCCTTTTCAGTTGGTAGACTCGGCCCCCTTCCGTGAGTTTGTTCAATGTGCGGTTCCTCAGTGGCAGGTTCCCAGGCGATTCCGTCTCTCTACCGGCATGTGGAAGGCAATGTCCATGCCTCGCTGGACAGGGTGGTCAGCGGTAAGGTGCATATTACCGCTGACTCATGGTCCAGCAGGCATGGACAGGGACGTTATCTTTCTTTCACGGCCCATTGGGTCACTCTATTGGCAGCTGGGAGGGATGCAGGACAAGGTGCAGTAGTTTTGGAGGTTGTTCCGCCACCACGCATCCAAAATGCTACTACTGGTTGTGACACACCTCTCTCCTCCACCCCCTCCTCTTCTTCTTCCTCCAGTGCTCTGTCCTCGGAACCAGCGGTGCTCCGTAGGCGTACAAGGGGCTACGCGAGTACGCAGGCAAAAAGATGCCATGCCGTGCTTGCGCTGGTGTGTTTGGGGGACAGGAGCTACACTGGGGCAGAGGTTCTGGCAGCTCTGCAGGGGCAGCCCGAGAGGTGGTTGACGCCACGCCAGCTTAAGCCAGGAATGGTCGTTTCTGACAATGGCACCAACCTCCTCTCCGCCCTGCCACAGGGGCAGCTCACCCATGTGCCCTGTATGGCTCACGTCCTCAACCTGGTGGTGCAGCGGTTCTTGGGCAGGTATCCAGGCTTACAGGATGTCCTGAGGCAGGCCAGGAAAGTCTGTGTGCATTTCCGCCGATCTTATAATGCCAGTGCTCGGCTGACTGAGCTGCAAAAGGAGCTGAACCTGCCCAAGAACCGCCTAATCTGTGACATGCCCACCAGGTGGAACTCAACATTGGCCATGCTGCAGCGACTGCACACGCAGCAGAGGGCCATCAATGAGTACCTTTGCGACTACGGCACCAGGACAGGGTCAGGGTCAGGGGAGCTTGGCTTTTTTTCCCCACGCCAGTGGAGCATGATCAGGGATGCATGCACTGTCCTCTCACCATTTGAGGAGGCCACGAGGATGGTGAGCAGTGACAGTGCATGCATCAGTGACACTGTACCTCTTGTCCACCTGTTGGAGCATACGCTGCGTGGGATAATGGACAGGGCACTTGAGGCAGAACAAAGGCAGGAAGAGGGGACTTCCTTGCCTCTCAAGGCCCCCTTTATCCAGACAGTGTTCCTTCTGTCCCACCCATCACACAGGAAGAGGATGAGGAGGAGGAGGAGGAGGATTGTGTGAGCATGGAGGTGGAGCCTGGCACTCAGCATCAGCAGCAGCCGTCTTTGAGGGATGATGTACAGTCCCAACAAACCAGTGGACTTGTACGTGGCTGGGAGGAGGTGGCTGGCGATCATGTCATCCTCAGTGACCCAGAAGACTCCGGACCGAATGCCTCAGCTAACCTACGTAGCATGGCCTCCCTGATCCTGCAAAGCCTGCGGAAGGATCCTCGTGTTCTTCGGATCAAGGAGAGGGACCATTACTGGCTGGCCACTCTCCTTGATCCACGGTACAAGGGTAAGGTTGCGGACCTTATCTTGCCGTCGCAGAGGGAGCAGAGGATGAGACATCTCAGGGAGGCCTTGCAGAAAGGTCTGTGCAACGCGTTCCCAGAAACTGGGAGGTTACAAACTCCTGGTCCTGGACGACAAGTTGCTGAGGCTTCGGTCAGTAGCAGAAGGAGTGGTGGGGAAGGTGGATGTCTGATCGATGCGTTCAGACAATTTTTTAGTCCGCAGCCCCAAGGTATGATCGGTTCCAGCAACCATCGCCAGCGTCTGATATACATGGTGCAGGAATACCTAGGGGCAAAGTCAGACTTGGACACCTTTCCCACCGAAAATCATCTGGCTTACTGGGTCCTGAGGATGGATCACTGGCCAGAGCTTGCACAGTATGCAATTGAGCTACTGGCCTGTCCTGCATCCAGCGTTCTTTCCAAACGCACATTCAGTGCTGCTGGAAGATTTGTCACCGATCACAGGGTGCGCCTGTCCACCGACTCGGTTGATCGACTGTCCTTCATAAAAATGAATCAGTCTTGGATCACCACCAGCTACCAGGCACCTGAAGCGGATATAACGGAATAATTTATAATGTCACATCCCTTCAAGACTGCCTATGCTGATGCTGAGTGACTGTCCTGTTATGTTCACTGACTATCCTCTTCCTCCTCCTCAATGATCCATGCCACCACACCAGTGCCTAAGGCACAATTTTTCAGCCCCTGTATAACAGGGGCGTGTAATTACAATTTTTGAAAAAAATGCTTTGCAACAGGTTTGACTGCTGTGCTCCAAGTACAGTATCTGTGAGGGGTTGCAGTGTTGTGGCACCAGCACCAGTGCCTAAGGCACAACTTTTCAGCCCCTGTTGGGGCGTGTAATTACAATTTTTAGGCAATGCTTTGCAACAGGTCTCATTGCTGTGCTAAGAGTACAGTATCTGTGAGGGGTTGCAGTGTTGTGGCACCAGCACCAATACCTAAGGCACAATTTTTCAGCCCCTGTATAACAGGGGCGTGTAATTACAATTTTTTTGAAAAATGCTTCGCAACAGGTGTGACTGCTGTGCTCCAAGTACAGTATCTGTGAGGGGTTGCAGTGTTGTGGCACCAGCACCAGTGCCTAAGGCACAATTTTTCCGCCCCTGTTGGGGCGTGTAATTACAATTTTTAGGCAATGCTTTGCAACAGGTCTCATTGCTGTGCTCAGAGTACAGTATCTGTGAGGGGTTGCAGTGTTGTGGCACCAGCACCAGTGCCTAAGGCACAATTTTTTCAGCCCCTGTTTAACAGGGGCGTGTAATTACAAATCTTGATCTAATAGTTCACAGCAGGGCCCATTCCTGTGCCCACCAAGAGTAACTGTGAGGGCCTACAGTCTTGTGGCAACACCGTCCACCACCACCACCAAAGGCCCAATTTTTCTGCCCTGTTCAACAGGTGCATGCAATTACAAATCTTGATCTAATAACTCACAGCAGGGCCCATTGCTGCACCCACCAAGAGTAACTGTGAGGGCTTACAGTCTTGTGGCAACACCGTCCACCACCACCACCACCACCAAAGGCCCAATTTTTCTGCCCTGTTCAACTGGTGCATGCAATTACAAATCTTGATCTAATAACTCACAGCAGGGCCCATTCCTGCACCCACCAAGAGTAACTGTGAGGGCTTACAGTCTTGTGGCAACACCGTCCACCACCAAAGGCCCAATTTTTCTGCTCTGTTCAACAGGTGCATGCAATTCCAAATCTTGATCTAATAACTCACAGCAGGGCCCATTCCTGCGCCCACCAAGAGTAACTGTGAGGGCTTAGAGTCTTGTGGCAACACCATCCACCACCACCGGCCCAATTTTTCTGCCCTGTTCAACAGGTGCATGCAATTACAAATCTTGATCTAATAACTCACAGCAGGGCCCATTCCTGCGGCCACCAAGAGTAACTGTGAGGGCTTACAGTCTTGTGGCAACACCGTCCACCACCACCACCACCACCAAAGGCCCAATTTTTCTGCCCTATTAAACAGGTGCATGCAATTACAAATCTTGATCTAATAACTCACAGCAGGGCCCATTCCTGTGCCCACCAAGAGTAACTGTGAGGGCTTACAGTGTTGTGGCTACACCAACATCTAATGGGGCAAATTTCTGCAGAGTATATACGGCAGGCCCCTACTTTCAAACATCCAACTTACAAACGACTCCTACTTGCAAACGGAAAGAGAAAACAGGAAGTGAGAGGAAATCTACCCCTAGGAAGGGAAATTCTATCCTGTTAGATTTAATTTGGGAAAAAGGTATCTCCTCTCTACTGATGCTTTATCACCAATCCTTGTTTCAATTAAAACCCCACTTTTCCAAAAACATTTGTCATTGGGACGGAAAGTGAGGTGAAATGTTCTGAACAGATGTGCAAAGACAGCAAATGTTACAGGGGTGATAACCCCTCCCTATGTTCTCCAAAAAGCTTAAAAATAGATTTTTTTTGGGATGGAGCTACACTTCATAATGTACTGTAATCAGATTCTACTTAAGAACAAACCTACAGTCCGTGTCTTGTTTGCACCACCAATATACTGCTGTTCAGAGTATATAGGGTTGTAGGTATAGGGTTTTATTTTGGGTGCGGGGTCCCCCTTAATATCCATACAAGACCCAAAAGGGCTGGGGTGGGGGGGGGGGTGATGGGTAGCTATGCCATTTTTCTCAAGGATTTTCAGCCATATGGCGGCCAGGACAAGACATGACATTAAAGCCGCAAGTGGTTTTAAATGGCTTCTTTTTTTCCTTTACAAATGTCATTTTGTGCAGGGACAGTTCTAAACACGGGAAACACATGCCACTTCACAGGCATACTTTAGACACCCCCCAGGTACCATATTTAAAGGAATATTTCACTTTTTTTTTTCACTTTATGCATCATTAACCGCTTCAGCACCGGGCCATTTTTTACCCTTCCTTACCAGAGCACTTTTTGCGATTCGGCACTGCGTCGCTTTAACTAACAATTGCGCGGTCGTGCGACGTTACACCCAAACAAAATTGACGTCCTTTTTTTCCCACAAATAGAGCTTTCTTTTGGTGGTATTTGATCACCTCTGCGGTTTTTATTTAAAAGAAGAGCGACAATTTTGAAAAAAACACAATATTTTTTACTTTTTGCTATAATAAATATCCCATTTTTAAAAAAAAAAAATATTTTTCCTCAGTTTAGGCCGATACGTATTCTTCTACATATTTTTGGTAAAAAAAAAAAAAAATCGCAATAACCGTATATAGATCGGTTTGTGCAAAAGTTATAGCGTCTACAAAATAGGGGATAGATTTATTGAATTTTTTTTACTAGTAATGGCGGCGATCTGCGATTTTTTTTTCGTGATTGCGACATTGCGGCGGACACTTCGGACACTTTTGACACATTTTTGGAACCATTCACATTTACACAGCGATCGTTGCTATAAAATTGCATTGATTACTGTGTAAATGTGACTGGCAGGGAAGGGGTTAACACTAGGGGGCGCTGTAGGGGTTAATGTGTTCCCTATAGAAGTGATTCTAACTGTGGGGGGAGGGGACTCAAGGGAGAAGACCGATCATGTGTTCCTCCGTACTGGGATCACATGATCGGTCTCCTCGCCACTGACAAGACGTGGAGCTGTGTGTTTACACACACAGCTCCACGGTCCCGCACGGTCCAGTTGTTTTAACGGGCATCGTGGCCGCCGGGCACTCGCACCGGGTCCCGAGCGATGCCACGGGCACGCGCGCCCCCCAGGCGGCCGGGAATCCGAGGACGTCATATGACGCCCACCCAGGATGGGAGATCCACCTTGTGGGTGTCATATGACAGTGGGCGGTATTGAAGTGGTTAAAATGACTGCTCCCGAAAAAACGTTAGTTTTTAAAACTTATTTTTGCATTGATATATGTCCCCTGGGGCAGGACCCGGGTCCCCAAACCTGTTTTATGACATTAACATGCATATTGGCCGTTGTAATTAGCAATTTTGATTTCGAACGTTCGCGTCCATTATAACGAATAGGGTTCGAAAATTTGCGCAAACTTTCGGTCCGTTCGAAGGTTCTGGTGCGAACCGAACCCGGGGGTGTTCGGCTCATCCCTATTCCCTAGTGTCACTAGCCCAAACTTCCAGTCAGGAGGGTGTGCACTGTAAACATCACCAAACTGCCAAATGACTTTCTGCAGCAGGACTCCATGTCCCATCAATCTTAGCACAAATAACACAATATGCATTCATAGACAGCATTGAATTTCAGCTGGTCCCCCCATGCACTCAGGGTGTCTCCAGGGGATCCTGCACGGGACTGGAGCCACCCTAAAAATGAAAGAAGATGTTAAGGAGATATTAAGTGGTAATTATAAAGTGACAACAAGAGGAAAACATCATCAAACTGCCAAATGACTTTCTGCAGCAGGACTACATGTCCCATCAATCTTAGCACAAATATCACAATGTGCATGCCTAGCCAGCTTTGAATTTCAGCTGGTCCCCCCACGCACAGCTGCCATTCAGTCCCACCGGCAATACAATGTGGAACTACACTCAGCGTGTCTCCAGGGGATCCTGTATGGGATTGGAGCCACTCTAAAAATGAAAACTGAGGTTAAGGAGATATTAAAGTGGCTGTTACCCTAAAAAGAAAAATATGATCATGTTCCTTTAAAGCATATTTTACAGCACAGTGCTTGTGCTGTGTAATTTGGCCCTTCCTATCATCTAAAATAACTGTCTGTTTCTGCCACCCTTCGGCTAATCATGGCTCAGGGGTCAAGTCCACGCCCCACACTATATAAAGCTGCTTACACGGCAGCCTTGTGTAGCGTGTTAGTTAGTGGATGGTGTGTTGTTCAGTCAGTTTAGTGCAAAACAGTGTAGTGTGAATAACAGAGTGTAGTGGTGCCACGGAAGTGTTGATGTGTAAAACACTTCTGTGTCACCACTGATCCCATTTTTTTGTTTCATTAATTATTTTATTTTTTATTTTTTGCAGCATCAGGTTCTGTTGCTGCATTATTAGTACTCCACCTTCTATGTTGCAGGTGTTATGCCCCGTACACACTGTCGGAATTTCCGACGGAAAATGTCCTATCGGACCATGTTGTCGGAAAATCCGACTGTGTGGGGACGCCATCGGACTTTTTCCTTCGGAAAAAATTTGAGATCCTGCTCTCAAATTTTCCGACAACAAAGTCCGATCGGACTTTTTCCAATCGCGTGTAACGAATTCCGACGGACAAAGTGCCACGCATGCTCAGATCAAATTACGAGACCAAAGCTATTGGCTACTAGCCTCTACATAGTTCCGTCGTACGCAACGAACGTCACCACGTTCAGAATGATCGGATTTTCCGACAACTTTGTCCGACCGTGTGTATGCAACACCAGTGTCGGACAAAATCCGTCGGAAAAAATCCGACGGATTTTGTAGTCGGAATTTCCGACCGTGTGTATGGGGCATTATTCCTTATGCATCAGCCCGGAAGTGGTATACTTTATTTTTTTTGGCGCAGAATATTTAGGGCATACTTGCTGTCACCCCTTTTTGCGTTGCAGGTGTTCCTCTTTCTGCAATAGCAATGGTTTCCTTTTTAATTTTTTTTTTTTGCGCAGCAGCACTTAGAATATTTAGGGCATAATTGCACTTTTGCATTCTTTCTACGTCAGCAGTGGTTCCTTTTTTTCTTGGCTTTTTTTATTATTATTTTTCCAGCATCAGCAAAAAAAAAAAAAGAATCTCTCCATAATTGCTGTTCCTTCTTCTGAGTCGCAGGTGGTCTTCCTTATGCTTCTATGTCACCACTGTTTTTTGTGGCCCTTTCTTAATTTTTTGGACATTTATTTTATTTTAGTGTTTTTGCAGCAGCAGCAGTAAAACAAAATTATCCACAATTGCTGCACCCTTATTTTCTTTATTAAAAAAAAAAACTATAATTAAACAGTTTATAGTGCACCAAGCACAAAAGTATTGCACCCAAGCACCATATTCCCATTCCACACTCTATAATAAAAAGTTATAAAAATCCCCCCAAAAAATCTCCATCATGTCCGAAAGGCCAACAAGGAGCGACAGATGCTTACAGGCCATTAAAGGGGGCAAGCAGCCTCTGTGTCCACAGTGAAAAGTGGTGGTCACTGACATGGTGTATCCTCTGTATCCTTTTTTTTCCAGTGCTGGCTATGTTATTGAGCCACAACATACAGAAGAGTTGGTGGAGTGGATAACTAAGCCGTACTCATCCTCTGTCACCCAGGCTCATACTAGTTGACAGAAAGACACTTCTGGGAGAAAAGGAAATAGTGCTGCACACCCCGAATAGTGGCAAAAAATAGGAAATTTCCCCCAATGGAGTTTTCTCGGCAGCAGAGGTTGAAAAGAATAATGGTGGATGTAGTTCATAAATTGTACCTTTATTGATCAAAACGATGGCACAATGACATTGACAGTTAAAGTATGAGCTCTGGTACAGAACATTTTAAAAAGTTATCATCAATCAATACATGTGGTGCAAACGCAATGTAATACACAACATTATAGGTCAGCAAATGCACATGTACATAAACTGACGCGTTTCGACCCTTGTGGGCCATCTTCAGAGGATACGTTTGCTGTGGAGGAATTACAATAGCAATACAAATTTGTGTTTAAGGAACATTTTACTAGTATTAATGAACATCTTTAATGTATAATTACCAATCACACTGTATAGAGTGGAATTTCTTAGGCAGAAATCCTCTAAAGGTTCCTCACATGATCCCACAGAGAGTCCCCCGGCCAACCAACATCTCCAAATCAGGGCGTCCCATGCGTCCATGCACGGCTTGCAAAGAGTCACACTAGTAGGAGGTATTCCCCACGCACACGAGGCGTGCAGATAGGGGGAAAGAATCAGCACCTGTAGTAAATCAGCAGGGGACATTGTTGTTGTAGAGTACGTTGTGTATTGCACAGCCACAGGGTTCAGGGTTTTAAGTGCAACGTATTAATTCATTTGATTCTAATTATAAAAGGCCGGTCAATCATACCTTCGGGCATAGCCCACATTCACATATTGATCTAATACATATATATGTCATAATATGTCTCGGTATGGCATAATATGGCAGTGGACACAAATATGGTAAATAAAAATGCATATTGCATATTGAGCCGCATCAAGCGCTCCCATGCAATGGATATATGGGATCCAATAGGGCTAGTTGGGGGCCTATTATATCTACTGGTAATCAATGGGAACCAACTAGAGATAGGGTAAGAGAAGAAAAGATAAAAACGAGGAATAAAAGAAGGGGTGTGTGTGTGTGAATAAGGAAATGACAGGAAAATTTGAAAAAAAGTGAAAAAACCTGGGGTGGAAAAGTGTGTATGGGAAAGTAGATATGTGAAGAGGAAAAAAGGAAAGTATGTGTGAGAGAATCAGTGAACAATGAAAATAATGAATGAAGGTGGGCTGATGTGTGGGAGAAAAAAGTGAAGGAACTAAAGAATGAAGAAAGAAAGAGAGTGAGCTAACAACTATTGTATAGTGAAATGTTATAATGATAGCACAATGTTATGGTATTGTAATACTACAACACTAAAATATAAAAGAGAGATGTGAATGTGCGAAATGAAAATAAGACGAAAAGAAAGGAAAAACAAGAGAAAAGGAGGGGAGAAAAGAAAAAAGGGGGGACACCCAAACCAAACTAAACCCAAAAATAAATAAACAGAACAGAAACAAGTGAGTATGGTGTAGATGAGGGATGAAAGATGAAAATGGTGACACGGTGATAGAGTGGAAGGCAAAAGAATAATAAGAGTAGGTGACATGGAAATGTGATAAAGGAATAGGGAAATGAGTGAAAGAAAGTGAAATGACAGGCAGCATAACAAGGACAAGTGGTTACCTTGATACAAATAGAGGAGTTAATAGTCCACCAGGAATATCCAGTTTAAAGGTCCCAAACGGAATTCCAAGAAGCCTTAAAGATTGTGGGTCTGCTATGGCCAACCAATCTATATGTTCACTGACCTTAGGCTCTGTCGTGCAGTAAGTTGCACAGCGGAGTCCAGGTACTGCAACAGCCATAAGAGAAATAATGTTACCTGCATGTGGGATACCAGAAAATGTGCGACCATCCAAGTGGAAGACTAGCAGTCATCTCATGACCGACCAAGAATTTCACTGTCGTATATATAGAATGATAGGCTCCCCTGATGAGCCACAGGTGCCGTTCCTCCCGCCCCATGCTACCACGGCACGGCGATGACGCCGCAATTGTGTCGCTCCTCATGTGACTCCCTCGGCGTTCTAAAGGACAGAAGTCTCGGTATCCACCGCCACTTCCGCCGTAATAGCGTGATGTGTAAGAATCTTTTGAATATCTCTATATGTTCACTGTCCTTAGGCTCTGTCGTGCAGTAAGTTGCACAGCAGAGCCCAGGTACAGCCCTTGACTTTTTATAGCAATGGGTGCCACAGGTACTTGCACCCAAATCTGCTAGCAGTACACCACCTGTTGATTTCATCAGGCAAATTTCGCTACCCCAGTTGCTTATGTTTCTGCCAGAGTTTATTCACTATTTTCCATTTATTATAATTGCTTCACATCGAGGACAGGCTAATTATTTGATTGAGACTGTTTCTTGAATAGGGCTGTATGCATATATTGCAGCATTTTTCGCTGCAGTGATTATGAATATCAGTATTTTATGTGTTAATTAATATCCTATTAAACATGTTTGTTATTCGTTTGATGATCACACACCTGATATATTATATTAGGTGTGTGATTAACTAGCTGGGTATTTGCATCAGCTCCCCATACTTGTCGGTATAAGGATATACACATTTAATTCGCCTTTGGTCTTAGAATATTCGGTTTTGATCGTTCATTTGGTCTATTCCTATATTTATTTTTATTTTTTTATCTTTCCTATCTATGCATTTTATCATAGGAGAAGGCCTAAATAGACACATCCAATAATGAAATATTTGAAATCTTTCTATTATGCAGCTTTTTTTAGCATGTGTCATTTTTAGGGAATATTTGTGTTTTTCTCTGGCGGTTTTGATATTCAATGAGCCCCATGCATCGGCATGTACACACATTGAGAGTTTGTTTCTTTTTTCTGTGTGTCTGCAGATGCGTATGATTTTTTTACATACAAAATGAAAAATGTTTTTATATATGTAATTTTTTATTTTTTTCAGGTTGCACCTGTACCTCTTCACCTAAAGATAAGATTTAAAATGTTATTTATTTATTACCATTATGTATGCTTTCAACATGTCAGCTTGGTTTAAGTGTTTTAGGTGAAAAAGGTTTTTTCCTTCCATCCATTTAAATGTTAACCTTCAGACTTTGGTTGTTCACAGGTGCAGGTGCTTCCCTAATTGCTATCTTGTTATACACGTATTTTATTCATTTGTTTAATTGCTTGTGTGTGTATATAGCTTGGTATGTATATTCTGCTCATTAGCTATGACTAAGCACCGTGTTCGGTGTGAAACATGTCAGCGGCTGTGCAGTTAGTCTGTATACAAGCCTAGATGCTATGATTTTAATTACATTTTTTAAATAAATAATAATTTGGAGTGAGGTTATCCAGCTACATCTTTTCTACTTTAGTTCCTGTTGCAAACAGAGCCGGCACCCTGTGGGATTGTGGAGACAGCTGTTTTGGGAGAAGTCATTACCTTAGAGCGGTGATTCTTTGTACCCCATTTGCTTAGCCGTAAAAAAAATACTGCCCCAGCCGTCCACATGCTCAGCGTCTAAATGCTAGCTTGGTCAAATTGCTAGCACTACAACTGCTGCCCTTTAATCTGGTAGACTCTGCCCCTTTCGTGAATTTGCGGAATGTGCTGTACCACAGTGGCAGGTGCCAAAAAGAAATTTCTTGTCACATAAGGCCATTCCAGCTTTTTACCATCATGTGGAAGGCAATGTTTTGGCCTCGTTGGACAGGGCTGTCAGCAGCAAGGTTCACATTACTGCTTACCTGTGGTTCAGCAGGCATGGTCAGGGATGTTACATTTCCTTCATGGCACACTGGGTAACTCTGCTGGCAGCTGGGAATGATGCAGGACAGGGTTCAGTGCTGGAGCTTGTTCCGCCACCACGTCTCAAAAAATCTGGTGGTGATTCTGTCACATCTGTCTGCCCCACCCCTCTTCTTCTTACTCTATGGCCTCTTCTGCTTAATTGTCCTCTGAACCAGAAGTGCTCCCAAAGCATTTAAGGGGCTACGCAATTAGGCTAAAAGATGCCATGCGGTGCTTCAGTTGGTCTGTCTAGGGGACAGGAGCCACTCCGGGGCAGAGATTGTCAGCTTTGCAGGGACAGGCTCAGAGGTGCTTGACTAGGGTGCCCACGTGTCCCGGATTGCCCGGGATTGTCCCTGACTTGAGATTTTTGTCCCGTGTCCCGGGCATCTTCATTCCGGGACAATACAGTGTCCCGGAATGAAAAAAAAAAACCCACAGTGACCACTGACCAGACCAGTCCGCTCCGCCGACTCACTTCTCCCTTCCTTTTCTTCTGAAGGCCCCCTTTATGCAGATACCATTCCTGCAGAGCCGTCAAACACACAGGAGGGAGAGGAGGAGGAAGAGGATTGTCTCAGCATGGATGTAGAGCAGGGGTGCCCAACCAGTGGCCCGGGGGCCACATGTGGCCCACGGAGCCCTCTGATGTGGCCCTCGACCTCCTGCTCTAAGATGGCAGGTTGGCAAGCCCAGATCACGGGTTTGGCGACCCGCCATCCCAGAGCAGAAGTTTTGTAAATGAAGCCGCTGGTAGTGGAAGCAAGTGGCTGCGGAGCAGAGCCACATAAGCTAATGCTTCCTGTATAGCACCCGCTCCTGTCACAGGCGGGGTGATACCAAATGCACTCCGCCTGGGAAAGCAACAGCCAGCGATACCAGAATGGAAGACGGTTATTAAAGGTAAGTTTACTACTAAATTCACAGTATATATGGATATATCTGTTTCGCAGTGGTTACTGGGCTGCTTACAAAATGATCCGCAGGTGCAGAGCAGCTGCGGGTTACCTGCATTGAGCCATAGACTTCTGTTATTACCTGTGGGTTTGTTGCACCTTCAGAAAGTGCGCCACACCTGCAGGATATAATAGAAGTTTACGGCAAAGTGCAGCTAACCCACAGAAAATCCACAGGTTCACTGCGCTGCACCCGCGGTTTGGGCAAATCGCAGCGCATCAGTGTGAAAGCAGCCTTAGGACCCTTTCACATGACTGGTCCGACCCAATCGGACTTACTATTCACCTCTATGGAGCAGCAGATGTAAACAGACTTGTGACTTGTATCTGCCCCTTCCGTCTGGGCAAATAGGATTGGATCAGAGGGCCCATAGAGTAGAGTGGGCTGTGTCCGTGGACACGGACCCGTCATCCTCCCGCTCCGCTCAGTTACCAATTCGCTTAAGTGGCCCTCGCTCTTCAAAAGGTTGGACACCCCTGATGTAGAGGATAACATACAGAAGTCTTCAAGGGATGGTTTTCAGTCCCCAGAAACCACAGGAGTTGTACGTGGCTGGAAGGAGATAGTTCCTGATAATGTCATCCTTAGTGACCCAGAGAAATCTCATGTCTCCTCAAACTTATGCTGCATGGGCTCCCTGATTCTGCAAAGCCTACGAAAGGACCCGAGGATTTGTGGTATCAAGGAGAGGGATCATTACTTGCTGGCAACCCTTCTTGGTCCACGTTACAAAGGGTAAAGTTGCAGAACTCATCCTACCTTCACAGAGGGAGCAGAGGATGAAACATCTTCAGAACTCCTAGAAGAAAAATTTGTGTAACACCTTTGCAGACACTTTGAGGTTACCATTTCAGGCAGTGTCTGCATTATATGGTGCAGGATTATCTAGGTGAAAGAGCAGACTTGGAGACATTTCCAACTGAGCATTCACTGGGTTACGTGGTCTTGAGGATGGACCACTGGCCATAATTTCCTCAATATGCAATCGAGCTACTGGCCTTTGCTGCATCCAGCGGGCTTTCTGAATGAACATTCAGTGCTGCTGGAGGTTTTATGAGGGATAAAAGAGTGCGTCTGTCCACAGACTCTATTGACCGGCTTACATTTATCAAAATTAATTAGTCCTGGATCAACAGCAGCTATCAAGCCCCTGATGCTGATGCAACTGATTGAATTTTCTAGGGATCTGGGCCCTTTGCAGACTGCCTTTGCCGCCTGTCCTATTCCTGAATCTTAATTATGCTAGCTTCCAACAATATTTTGGTTTAGGACACCACCAACACCCAAGGCCCAATGTTTCTGCACCTGTTTGACAAGTGCATGTAATTTCAATTTTTCTGCCTAAATTTAAACAGCAGGGCCCATTCTTGCACCCTGCAAGTGTAACTGTAAAGGTGGTTACAGTGTGCAGGCACCACTAGGGATGGGCAAAGTTTGTCCTGAACATAGCCCATTCAGGTACTCGCCTAACACCCAAACTTTCTGGGCACTTAGTGTGATGTTCAGCCACCGAGCGCACAGTCAATAGGTTGTTAAGGCTTCCCCACTAATGTAAATTAAATAAAATTGGGGGAAAAAACTACATGGGGGACCTTTGGGTCTGGTATGGATTTTAATCACTTCCATACCGGTGCATTGTAAAATGACACCAGCAGGAACACTCCCTCCCTCCTGCAGCCCATCAGAGTACCTGTTTCCAGCCCATTAGATTATTTAAGTACTTATCAGCTGGTATTTTTTCTTTCCAAAATTGGGTAATTTTGGGGGTAATTCCACTGTTCTGGTGCTCCAGGACCTTTAAAAGTGTAATAGGTAGGAATGAAATTAGATGTGTAATTTATGCTCCTAGAACCCTGATGGTTCTCCCTGCAAGTCAGGCCTCTCTACATGGCCAGGCTGTGAAAAAGTCTCACACATGTGGTGTTGCCATACTCAGGAGTAGTTGCAGAATGTATTTTGGGGTGTAATTGAAAGTATGCATATGCTGTGTGTGACAAATAACTTGTCATTATGACAATTTGGGTCTGATATAAATTTTAAGGGGAACTCCACACCAATTATTTTTTTTTAAATGGCGTGGGGTCCCCCACAAAAAATCCCTACCAGACCCTTATCTGAGTATGCGGCCTGGCAGGACAGAAAAAGGGGGAAGATAAACCATACCAAAGCACCTTGTCCCCATGTTGATGGGGACAAGGGCCTCTCCCCAACAACCCTGGGCTGTGGGTTTGTTGGGGGCTGCGGGTGGTAGGATTTTAGGAATCTGGAAGCCCCCTTTAACAAGGTGGGGCCCAGATTCCGGCCCCCTCTCCCCCTTTGCAAATGGGTATCGGATATATCGTACCCCTACCCATTCACCAAAAAAGTGTCAAAAAGTAATAACCACAGGAAACATTTTTTTTTTATTAAAGGACCAACTCAAAAAATGAAAAACAATAGAAAACAAAACCCCCACTGTCGCCTCTTGGGAGGCCTCTGACCGTCTGCCTCCCCTCTGCTTTGACCGCTTTTATTTAGGCAAGGGGTAGGGCCACCTGGCTACGTCACCTGGTGGTACCGCCCCCTCCGATGTCATGTGACCTCACCGGAGGCAGTGCCACCGGGTGACATAACCATGTGGGCGCGCCCCTTGCCTACATTCCAGCCGAGAAAAAGTTTAAATTACATTTTTTTCCTTTAGAAAAGTAATTATTGCTGCAGCAGGCTTTATACATCGTACAGATGTGACACTTTACAGGCAGACTAAGGGGACCCCCAGGCACTATATTTAAAGGAATTTTTCATTTACAGCAGAAGAATGTCTCTCCTGCGCGAATCGCCGTATATGTACGGCTGCTCCTTTTAAGAGCCACAGCAGGCACATGTGCGTGCCTGTTGCATGGCGGGGGATCGCCGCCGACCACCCGCAATCACGGGCACGAGAGCCAGAATGGGGATTTGTGTAAACACACAAATCCCTGTTCTGACAGGGGAGAAGAAACAGATCGTCTGTTCCTACCAAGTAAGAACAACGATCTGGCTCCTCCTAGTGAGTCACATCCCCTCACAGTTAGAAACACACCTAGGGAACACATTCAGCCCCTTGATCGCCCCCTGGTGTTAACTCATTCCCTGCCAGTGACATTTACACAGTAATCAGTGCATTTTTATAGCACTGATCGCTGTATAAATATCAATGGTCCCAAAAAAAGTGTCCGCCGCAATGTCGCAATCCCGCTAAAAAACGCAGATCACCGCCATTACTAGTAAAAAATAAATAAATAATAAAAATGTACGCTAATTGAGTTTTTTTTTTTTTTACCAAAAATATGTAGAAGAATACATATTGGATTGGATAAGAAAGTTGTTTTTTAAAAACATTTTTGTGTATATTTATTATAGCAAAAAGTAAAACATATTGTTTTTTTTTTCTTTCAAAATTGTCACTCTTTTATTGTTTTATAGCGCAAAAAAAAAAAAAATAAAACACACACAGGTGATCAAATACCACCGAAAGAGAGCTCTATTTGTAAGAAAAAAAGGACGTAAATTTTGTTTGGGGACAGTGTCGCACAACCACTCAATTGTCAATTAAAGCGACGTAGTGCCGTATCATAAAAAATGGGTCATTGGGGGGCAAATCCTTCTGGGGCTGAAGTGGTTAAGCATCATTAAAAATCACTGCTCCTTTTAAAAATGATTGTTTTCAAAAGAAAATTGCATTGATCCATGTCCCTCAAGGTAGTACCCGGACCCCCATACACGTTTTATGACAATAACTTGCATATAAGCCTTTAAAATTAGTTAGGCATTTTTTTTTTTTACCTGTAAGGCCCCTTTCACACTGGGGCGGTGATCCGCGGTGACGGTAAAGCAGCGCTATATTTAGCGCTGCTTTACCGTCGTTTTCACCGCGGTTTTCGGCCGCTCGCGGTGCGGTTTTACCCCCCGCGAGCGGCCGAAAAAGGGTTAAACACCCCCCGCAGAGCGCCGCCGTAGCCGCGGTATTGCCGCGGTAACCGCGGTATTGCCGCGGTTTTACCGCGGTCTCCCATTGTAATCAATGGGAAGGAGCGGTATAGGAGCGGTGAACACACCGCTCCTATCCCGCTCCAAAGATGCTGCTAGCAGGACTTTTTTTGTCATCCTGCTAGCGCACCGCTCCAGTGTGAAAGCCCGCTGGCTTTCACACTGGAGTTAATGGGGCCGGATTTTTTCATGCGGTGAACAGGCGCTATTTTTAGCGCTGCACCGCATGAAAAACGCCCCAGTGTGAAAGGGGCCTAAAAGCCGCTCTTGTGTAAACATACAAAAGCCTTGAGACTGCCACTGGGCATCACTGTCTTTGATGTCAAGTGACACTCTATTCTCCCTGCCCCTAGCAGCTACATAAAAGATTATGTAGGGAGGTGAGAAGAGGGGTAGAGGACCTTGGCTATCACAGACCATAGTTATACAATCCCTGAAAAGGAGAGCGCTATGACGTGCAAGGAGAATGGGGGGCTGTACTAGAAATTGTCTTTTCCTGAAAAAATCTAATTATCCAGTAAGTTGAAAGGCATATTGCAAATTAATTTTTTTTTTTTTTATGGAAAATAAAAATACTTCAACTAAGCATTTAAATTTTTTGATCTGTCTGTGCTTTTACCTGCACTTTAAGTGTGGTGACAGGGTCTCTTTATTCTAAACCAGGTTAGGACTTGCAATAATACAATTAAATTGTTCTGTATATTCTAGAAAGTCCAACAGACATGTGTTGTCTTAGGCATCAAATGTTGTGTGCTGTTCAAGCACCTGTGATGAAAATCAAACTTTGCTGACAACTCTTCCTGATTTCTTCTGTACCTAGTAAAGGTGCCTTATTCCATTGCTTTTGCCAAATGAATCCAGGCTATAGTCGTCCTTAATCTGCTGCCAATGCTTTCTTCCTTATTGCTCTCCTTGCACACAACTCTGTGTACAGTAAATCCTACGAAACAAACACCCCAGGCTTTTGCTTGTGTTTTTTGAACCAGATCCAGATTCACCTGCTGTGCTCTTTGTGACTTGTATACCTGTTTCTTCCCAGTGTTCTGACCCATCTACAAGGCATTGAAAGGATCTAAGCTTTGGAATAAGAAAGCTCAATTTATGTACAACAATATGTTAAAGTGGAGTTCCACCCCAAAAAAAAAAATGTATTAATGGGCTTTAAAAAAAAAAAAATTTTTACTCACCTCTAAATGCCTGTTGCTAGGGGGTCCCTCGTAGTCTGCCTCCATCGGCGCCTGGGCTCCTGACGTCACTTCCCTCGGTGCAGGAAGGGAGATCGCCTCTCCCCCCTCCCTCTTATCAATCCGTGTCAAAGATGATTGCGCGGCCAGTCACGGCACGCGGCGCACGAATGCACAGTGGGTACCCAAAGTTAAAATGCCAGCGCCTCAGAACGGAGGGGGAGACGAGCGGGGCTTCAATCCCCCGCATGGCTGGACCCTGGGACAGGTAAGTGTCCGATTATTAAAAGTCAGCAGCTGGAGTTTTTGTAGCTACTGACTTTTTTATTTTTATTTTTTAAGCGGAACACCGCATTAAGGTGTAAATTCCAGTTTCTATTTATCAGTAAAATGTCGTCATTGATAATGTGCTACTCCGCCATCTAAAATGCATGTACTGTTATCATTAAAACCCGAATTCTGATAATAAATGCAACACAGGGAGTCTATTTTATTTATTTATTTTTACCCAAAAATCACACAACTGTCACTCAAAATTCACACATTTTTCTAATTGGTTTCAAGTGGGAAAATATGTGAGTCCTGAGTGACCGTTTTATGAATCTTTGGTGTAAACATCTATAAATAGGCCAAATGGTGTAATATTGTGGAGTTTTCATAAAGTGTATACATATTTTATAAATCAAGCCTTACATTGATAAAACATGAAATGCAGCAGTACATAAGGTGATATTTAAAAACAGTATGAGGGACTAGCATATATTTTGGGGCTAACCTGCTTACACACAATAGGTGTAAACTGTACATAAAAAAATGAAAACCAATCATAGATCAGCTTGTATCCCCTTTGAGCATCCATGACAATATAAGCAAGTTTATGGTTGTTGTTCTGCTATGTTTTAGTTAACTCTTTCCCGAGAGCCTGGCAGAGGATGCCATTCCAGACTATTCACTCTGCATGAGTCTCACTGCAGTGGTCCACTGTCAACCCCCCCACCCTCGCTGAAGCTCTACAATTCTCAACCCCCCAAAGCTCTACAATGCTCAAAGTCCACACTCCCTGCTGGTTTTTTTTTGGAAGGTGGATTTGGGCTTTAACCACTTCAGCCCCGGACCAATTGGCAGCCAAAGGACCAGGCCCCTTTTTGCGATTCGGCACTGCGCCGATTTAACTGAAAATTGCGCGGTCGTGCGACGTGGCTCCCAAACAAAATTGGCGTCCTTTTTTCCCCACAAATAGAGCTTTCTTTTGGTGGTATTTGATCGCCCCTGTGGTTTTTATTTTTTGCGCTATAAACAAAAATAGAGCGACAATTTTGAAAAAAATTCTATATTTTTTACTTTTTGCTATAATAAATATCCCCAAAAAATATATAAAAAAAAATGTTTTTTTCCTCAGTTTAGGCCGATACGTATTCTTCTACATATTTTTGTTAAAAAAAATCGCAATTAGCGATTATTGATTGGTTTGCGCAAAAGTTATAGCGTTTACAAAATAGGAGATAGTTTTATAGCATTTTTATTAATAATTTTTTTTGTCATTTATACAGCAATCAATGCTATTTAAATGCATTGATTCCTGTATAAATGACAGTTGTAGTGAAAGAGTTAACCACTAGGGGGAGGGGAGGGGTTATCGGCTGTGACGTGTGTTGTGTTTTTTTACATTAGGGGGCGGGGCTGACGTCTGACGTCATTGATCGGCTTTCCCGATGACCGGGAACAGCCAATCAATGACAGGCAGAGTAGGAAGCGCGGGGAGAGGTTTGTTTACACATACCTCTCCCCGTTCTTCAGCTCCGTGACCCGATCGCGGGACACCAGCGGCGATCGCGTCCGCTGGTCCCGCGGCCGGGGTCACGTAGCTCCCGACCGGGTCGCGCGAGCGCGCCGCTGGCGGCGCGCGCACGACCCACGGGCAGGCATTTAAAGGGCCACGTACCGGTACGTGATCTTGCCTGCTCGTGCCATTCTGCTCACGTATATATGCAGTGGGCGGTCGGGAAGCGGTTAAAGTGGAGCTTTAGTCAGAAAATTAAGTCCTGCTGGATCACTTCAGGCTGGCCCCTTTTGTGGGTATAGCTACAGAAACTCACAAAAGTGAGTACACCCCTCACATTTTTGTAAATGTTTTATTATATCTTTTCATGTGACAACACTGAAGAAATTACACTTTGCTACGAAGTAAAGTAGTGAGTGTAAATTTGCTGTCCCCTCAAAATAACTCAAAACACAGCCAATAATGTCTAAACCGCTGGCAACAAAAGTAAGTACAAGTGAAAATGTCCAACTTGGGCCCAATTAGCCATTTTCCCTCCCCGGTGTCATGTGACTCATTAGTGTTACTAAGGCCTCGGGTGTGAATGGGGAACAGGTGTGTTAAACTTGGTGTTATCGCTCTCACTCTCTCATACTGGTCACTGGAAGTTCAACATGGCACCTCATGGCAAAGAACTCTCTGAGGATCTGAAAAAAAAATATTTTTGCTCTACATCAAGATGGCCTAAGCTATAAAAAGATTGCCAAGACCCTGAAACTGAGCTGCAGCATGGTGGCCAAGGCCATACAGTGGTTTAACAGGACAGGTTCCACTCAGAACAGGACTTGCCATGGTCGACCAAAGAAGTTGAGTGAACGTGCTCAGTGTCATATCCAGTCTTTGGGAAATAGATGTATGAGTGCTGCCAGCATTGCTGCAGAGGTTGAAGGGGTGGGGGGTCAGTCTATCAGTGCTCAGACCATATGCTGCACACTGCATCAAATTGGTCTACATGGCTGTTGTCCCAGAAGAAAGCCTCTTCAAAAGATGATTCACAAGACAGCCCACAAAAAGTTTACTGAAGACAAGTAGACTAAGGACATGGATTACTGGAACCATATCCTATGGTCTGATGAGACCAAGATAAATGTATTTGGTTCAGATGGTGTCAAGCGTGTGTGGCGGCAACCAGGTGAGGAGTACAAAGACAAGTGTGTCTTAACTACAGTCAAGCATGGTGGTGGGAGTGTCATGGTCTGGGGCTGCATGAGTGCTGCCAGCACTGGAGAGCTACAGTTTATTAAGGGAACCATGAATGCCAACATGTACTGTGACATACTGAAGCAGAAAATGATCCCATCCCTTCGGAGACTGGGCCGAAGGGCAGTATTCCAACATGATAACGACCCCAAACACACCTCCAAGACAACAAGTGCCTTGCTAAAGAAGCTGAGGGTAAAGGTGATTGAGCATCTGTGGGGCATCCTCAAATGGAAGGTGGAGGAGCACAAGGTCTCTAACATCCACCAGCTCCGTGATGTCATCCTGAAAGAGTGGAAGAGGACTCCAGTGGTAACCTGTGAAGCTCTGGTGAATGCCATGCCCAAGAGGGTTTAGGTTGTGCTGGAAAAGAATGGTGGCCACACAATATTTACACTTTGGGCCCAATTTGGACATTTTCACTTAGGGGTGTACTCACTTTTGTTGCCAGCGGTTTAGACATTAATGGCTGTGTGTTGAGTTATTTTGAGGGGACAGCAAATTTACACTGTTATACAAGCTGTGCACTTAGAGTTCCCACCTCATCCCTTTAAACCCGAACACATATGAATTACACAGGTTCTGTGGCTAATTTAATGCAGATAAGGCACTAAGTGAGTTTAAAGTGGAAGTAAACCCTTCCACATGACTTTGGCCTACAGGTAAGCCTAGATTAAGGCTTACCTGTAGGTCCAATAAATATCTCCTAAACCTACATGGTTTAGGAGATATTTAGCGATGAAAAGGCATCGCTGTCTACGGCGCATGGCGGCGAAGAAGATTGAAGATAAGGACCGCTACGGGGGCTTCGTTTTCAGGTAAGTTTTTCATAATGAGCTAGTATGCTATGCATACTAGCTCATTATGCCTTTGCCTTGCAGGGTGTCTTTTTTTTTTTTTTTTTTACAGAGGCTTTACTTCCTCTTTAAATACCACCTGAATCAGCCACAGAACCTGTGTAATTAATATATGTTTGGTTTTAAAGGGATGAGGTGGCAACCCTATGTATACTGTGGTAGTGGGGTACCTACCTCACCAGTGTATGGACGGAGGATTCTCAACCAGGCAGGTTGAGGGGCTCCAGTTTATTTGCTTATTTGGGAGGAAACTGGCTTTTCCTCATTGTTTACTAAAATCCGTTTTGGGATCTGGAGCCCGGGGATTTCGTAGCGATCCGGGTGGGATGAAATCCTCAGTCCTGGGTCCAGGTCTTGAGATCCACCAGCATACTGACTGGTCAGGTGTGTGCTGGGCTATTTGTACACACCTGACCATGGTTCTGGGCTCCACCCTCCCGAGGAGTCCAGGCAAGCAAGGGAGAAGTGTGCATGTCTGCACAGGTCTGTCTGAGCAGACAGAAGGTCCAAGCCTGTGGGCTGGAAAAGGAAGCTGGAAAAGAGTGCTGAGGTACTGGGTGTACAGGAACTCTGTTAAAGAGCCGAGAGGGCTGAAGCACAAGTCTGAGCAGCCGTGCTGCTAAAGAGAGCCAGGTGGCTTGGTATTTTTGGTTTGATTTGCATTGTTGCTGTGGAAAGCTGAAACCCCTGTGTGGGCATCTCTTCTGTTCTATGGACATTTTCTTTCTTTAATAAAAGTGGGCCTACAAGCACATCTGGTGTGGACTCACTGGTAAGCTCTACCCTTAAGCTAAAACATCCCCCGATGTTACAATACTCACTACTTTACATTGTAGCAAAGTGTAATTGCTTCAGTGTTTTCACATGAAGAAATATTTACAAAAATGTGAGGGCTGTACTCACCTTTGTTAGATACTGTATGTAAAACATTAAAAATTCCTATTCTGTTTATAATCCAGTATTACTCTGTCTCACCCTGCTCTGCACATGCTCAGTTGCTCTCTAATTATAGGCACTGTTACGAATTTGTATTTGTAATTTGTAGAGGCCTATCTGCTGAAAGTCTGAAGATTTAGTGCTGTTCAGATGCTCTGGGCTTCAGCAAAATGGCAGCCTCCAGCAAGAAGAATCGGGAACAATTCTGGCGGCAATTTACAGCACACACTAATTTTGGTAGCATAATTATTCACGTGTAATGAATGTTTCTTGCTAAACAACATTATTTTTATCAAGTATTTTTTTATTTTTTTTTTATGGGTAAATTAGTTATCATAAAACCTTTTCCTGACCACCCACTGTCATAACGGCTTCAAGAAACATCTGTTGTTCCGGGCCGCCGTCATATGACGGCATTTCCTTTGCGGTCACTAGGGGGCACGTGCCGCATCGCTGGGGACCTGATGCACGTGCCCGGCGGCTGCGATGTCCCATGGGCACCTGCGATTGCCCATTAACTGAGCAGGACGTAGATCTGTGTGTGTGTGTAAACACACAGATCCATGTGCTATCAGAGGAGAGGAGACCGATGATGTGTCCCTTGTACATAGGGACACCGATCGGTCACCTCCGCCAGTCAGTGCCCTCCCCCACAGTTAGAATCACTCCCATAGGGAACATATTAACCCCTTGATCACCCCCTAATGTTAACCCCTTCCCTGGCAGTCCCATTTATACAGTAATCAATGCATTTTCTATAGTACGGATCGCTGTATGAATGTGAATGGTCCCAAAAATGTATCAAAAGTGTCCGATCTGTCCGCCGCAATATCGCAATCATGATAAAAATCGCAGATCGCCGCTATTACTAGTAAAAAAAATAAAAATACTAAAAATGCTATAAATCTATCCCCTATTTTGTAGACGCTATAACTTTTGCGCAAACCAATCAATATATGCTTATTGAGATTTTTTTTTTTACCAAAAATATGTAGAAGAATACGTGAAGAAACTGAGGAAAAAGTTTAAAAAAAAAAAAATTTGGATATTTATTATAGCAAAAAGTTAAAAATATTGCGTTCTTTCAAACTTGTCACTCTTCTTTTGTTTATAGTGCAAGAGATAAAAACTGCCGAGGTGATCAAATACCACCAAAAGAAAGCTCTATTTGTGGGGAAAAAAATTATAAAAATTTTATTTGGGTACATCTTTGCATGACCGCGCAATTGTCATTTAAAATGCGACAGCGCTGAAAGCTGAAAAATGGCTTGGTCAGGAAGGGGGTGTTCATGCCTGGAAGGAAAGTGGTTAAAAAGACTGCTTTACACAATAGTTTGATGTGTTTCACATAACGTCATGACAGTAGATTAGCTAATAGCAGCAGGAACTGCATCCTTAGTTGACTTTTTTGCAAGAGCATAGTGCCTTTGCCCCTGTGTAAATGAAGCTTGCAAACAGTGTTTCTAGCCTTCATCTTGGTCCCAGACTTTGTTAACCCCTTCCCTAAGGCAAACAGATGATGGTGACTGTCCTAGTGCTCCCCTCCTTCCATCGAGTGACCCCTAATGTGGAAACACTCACCAGAGTGCCTAACCCCTGCAGGGGTAGTAGGCATATAATATCCTGGGTATGCAGTAAGGATCCTCCTCTGTGCGGACGGTTTCCACTGAAAAGCCTCCTCCGTGGGGATGTTCAGCCTCTGTCCCTCTCCAAGAATGGGGGTAAAAACACCAATTGGGTCCGTGTGTGTAAAAAATAAAAAAACACTAATAGTGTGATATTCCTAAACTCAATATTGTTTTTTTATTTTGCAAAAAAATGATGACTCAAAGATACAGTGTACCCAATGCTGAGTGCGCAGCTCGAGGGCAGAGCGATGACGGCACCGCAAAGCCCCGGACTAGCGTGCGTTCCACTGGCGGTGATTCCGAAACCGGAAGCCGCAAACAAGGGGGGAAGTGACGTGTTGTGTACCAAGGGTATCGCCTTGTTTGCGGGTTTCGGAATCACCGCCAGTGGAACGCACGCTAGTCCGGGGCTTTGCGGTGCCGTCATCGCTCTGCCCTCCAGCTGCGCACGCTGCTTTTTTATTATTTTCTTTTTTACTGCATGTATTCATGTTCTTTAACCCCATTGGGTACACTGTATCTTTGATTCATTTTTTTGCAAAATAAAAAACCAATATTGAGTTTAGCAATATCACACTATTAGTGTTTTTTTATTTTTTACACACACGGACCCAATTGGTGTTTTTACCCCCATTCTTGGAGAGTGACAGAGGCTGAACATCCCCACGGAGGAGGCTTTTCAGTGGAAACCGTCCGCACAGAGGAGGATCCTTACTGCATACCCAGGATATTATATGCCTACTACCCCTGCAGGGGTTAGGCACTCTGGTGAGTGTTTCCACATTAGGGGTCACTCGACGGAAGTAGGGGAGCACTAGGACAGTCACCATCATCTGTTTGCCTATATGCCATATGTTGTTACAAGATTGCTGAGATTTAAAGGACAGCACAGGACTTCACCACTTTGATCACTTATTTATATATTTTCTCTTCTTTTTTACACTTGGGACAATTGTCAAGAATTTATTTCACATTTTTTATTCATCTATATTTTTTATCCATCTATATATATTTTTATCCATCTACTTTTTTATCCATCTATTTTTTCATTGTTTGGGATTTGTGCACCTGCACCACAATTTTTAGGAGGACACACATAATCGATTGTCCTTTATCACTAATATTTATGTATTTTCTATATTATCGTAGCACGGAGTCACTTTTTATTTAATTTATATTTATGCCTTCTTGCCTGTTATTTACAATTGTTTACACATTTTTCTCATGAGGTATTGCACATAGTCATTTCATTTATTCCATTTGGGTTTTTGAATGCAGTTGCCTTAATATCTCTTTTATTTATATATATATATATATATATATATATATATATTTTTTTATCAGTCGAGTGCACATTCACTTTTACCATTCATACGTACCCATCCGATATTTATATATTTATATCATTTTATCCTGCTCGCCCCATATTCACTCTGAACAGCGCCACCATCCCTTAATTTAATACCAACTATCCCTGTTTAAATTCCCTTGTCCCATGCTGTGTCCCGATATCTCAGTGTGAGGTGCTGCTACTAATGCTGCCCAGCTCTGCCCTATTGTGTACAGATGATTCACCTGCAGACCCTGTGTTTACATGTAAATAACCGGCATTGATATGTAAATAGCGGATGCATTCATATGTTTATCATGCCCCCTGATGTCATCTCCACCATCAACTCTACTGAATGCTGCCCACTGGGGAGATAAAGGGGCATTCTTAAGTCCTGCCTGCAACTGTGGTCTTTCAGCCGAACATTAGCCTGTTCTGCAAAGGTAATCAAATTGGTGGGCGGGAGGGTAGTGTGTGTGTGCGCAGAGGTAGGCAGAGAAGGAATTACAGTTTGGGTGCACAGGTGAGCAAGGAGGGGATGTAAAGAGGTAAGGAAGGTTGGTGCAAAGTTGAGCAGAGGAGGCAGGTAGAGTTAAAGGGGTGGAGGGGTGGAGGGTTGGAGAGGATGTGGGAGGTTTGGGGTGCAGAGGGTAGCAGGGGTTTTAGGATGCAAAGGTGTACTGACAGGGTGGATAAAGATGTGTAGGGCAGCCCGATTGTTTCAATGGGCTGCTCTATGTACTAGAAATGAGGAAGAAAGTTCCTAATGCTTTTTCAAAATCACACATTTGCACAGCACATGTTAGCAGATGCGTGAGGGTGTCATGAACAATTGAAGGCATTGCTGTGTGTCTCCAGCATGTTTCTGTGGTGTCAGGAAAGCGATTTTGAATGCGTTCCCGACACACACAAATGTGAACTCAGGCTAAATGCCTCAGTTACATTGGTGGTCAGTGTAAATCTTCTCATTACATTGGGGCTTGGTGTAGAATCCTACACCTTACACAGGGGCAAAGGCACTGGCCAGCGTGAAGGTCCCCCTTACATTAGTGGTCAGTGTAAATCCCTCCTTATATTGGTGGTTACTGTAAATGCTCCTATTACATTAGTGGTCAGTGTAAATCCCCTTTACTTTGTTGGTCATTGTAAATCTTCTCATTACATTGGGGCCAGTGTAAAGGTCCCCCGCCTTACATTGGTGGTAATTATGAATGCTTCTACTACATTAGTGGTCAGTGTAAACCCCTATTGCATTGGTGCCCAGTGTTGAAACTCCTCTTTATATTGGTAAAAAAAAATCAGCATTGCCATTGATCACACCCTCCCCTCCCCCCAGCACTGCCACTGATCCCAGGAGTTCTAGGATCCCTAAGAGTTTTCTGTTTATTGATGGGTCCCCTCACCACCCCAGTCCATGGTGTGCAGTCAGGTGGAGAGTGAAATTGGATGGGGGGGCCCAAGAATATGTTTGCTCAGGGTCCAATCAATATTAAAGACTGCCCTGGTTCCCTCATGTGTATTTCTAACTGTGGGGGGATGTGACTGACTAGAAGAGGAGACAGGTCGCTGTTCCTAATTACTAGGAACAGACTATCTGTCTCTGCTCTCCTGTCAGAACAGGAATTTGTTTGTTTACATACACAAATTCCCATTCTGGCTCTCATGCCCGTGATCGCAGGTGGCCGGCGGACATCACGGCCTCCGGCCACTCGCATCAGGTCTTCTGCCGTGCAGAGCCTGCTATGGCTCTTAACCGTTTGCCGACCAACTCACGCAGATATACTGCGTCAGAATGGCACGTACTGGCAAACTAACGTACCTGTACAGGAAAGGGGAACTAATGCGCTAAACCAAAGTGTAGTAAACAAAATGTAAATTTAAGGATCGGAGAAGCAGCCAGACATATAAAAGTGTTTCCACACAGAAGAGACTATTAATAGTAATAAGAAGTATGTGGCGCTAACTAGAATGTGTAAATTTAACACAATAAATAAACCTAAAACGTGTTCCTAGTGAAAATCCTTCAATGTGACATCAAAAATATAATATTAATGTATAAGCAAAAATACAATCAATGAATCAAATACTAATCTTAAAGTGCATACAGGTGAAAAAAAAATCACATAAAAATTAAAAAGATTGCATAAAGTGAAGAAAGTCGCATAAGTTGAAACAAATCGCATAAATTGTAAAAAAAAAAAAACACAGTCCAACAAAGTGCAATATGATTCCAACGTGAACAAAGACAAATGTTCATATAGCAGTTCATGCAAAGAATATTAGGAAAAGTGCATGTGCAAGAAATTGTCGGTTTCAAATTCGTCCAATCATCAACAATCCGTGGTGCGCCACTTGATTCCCCCAGCCTCTCACCACTATAAGAGACCCCTACGGGTCAAGTCAAGCCTGCAGTCAGGGAATAGATGAAAAACCAGCAATCGATCGATATCCTCCGATCGTCACGACACTAGCGGGTCTCTGATGGAGAACTTCAGACTTGGCAAGTAAGGTGAGAGCATGTAACATAAAGGAATATCCACATTGTGTAGTAGTCCTACACAATTTTATTAAAGACAAAACGTAGTGACTTACAGTAAAAAAAATTTGGATAAACCGCACAGAAAAAGAGTACTGCAGGTCTCAGCTGCAACCGGAAGTGACGACACCTGACTCCTCTGTGACGCGTTGTGTCACTGCGCATGTGACTTCATCAAAGGGTGATGGAGTCAGGTGACAGGTGTCTTTTTATATGGTCCGTTCCATTAGCAAAACAGCTGAATATTCAATTAGTCTATCTTCACTACAAAATACATTAAAAACATTACAAACATCTCATTGGAGTCTGAATATTATATTGGGTAAAACTTCCAATACTAAATTCTGAATAAAATATATATAAATAAAAGAATAAAAGACAAGAAATATCCTATATAAATACACCATAGGACAGCGTTATGGTGGTAATTGGTCAATTAGACCTAAAAACACTGAAAAAAAACACAGGTGACATCTAGTGGTGAAAATCTATTATCATTCCTAAAATACAATTCATATAATACTACTCCTTAGTGTATGCTTCACATATACTGCCATCTTGTGGAAGACTAGCAATAAACATTTATACATTTCATAATGTAAACAGGTTGAATCAGTATGTAGAGAGAACAGGGGATTAAGAACATACATAGGGGATTTTTTTAAAACATGAGTAGCATGAATAGCCAGATCATTTTAGCCCCAAAAAATATCAGAAACAAAGACACATAACCGCACATAACACAAAGACACATAACCGTATAAAATCAGAGACAAAGACACATAACCGCACGGAGGGGAGGGAAATAAAAAATATATAGATATATAAATGGTAGACTAATAATTATTAATGTTTTCAAAAAATCCCCTATGTATGTTCTTAATCCCCCTGTTCTCTCTACATACTGATTCAATCGGTTTACATTATGAAATTTATCATTGCGGCCGCCGGGCACGTGCACGGAGTCCCCAGTGACACGGCGGGCACGCGCGCCCCCTGGTGGCCCAGGAAGGGGAGGGCGTCATATGACCTCCAACGAGATCTGCGTCACCTGGCCATCAATTGACAGCCGGCGGTCGGCAAGCAGTTAATATATTTTTTTGCTATATTTTTGATGTCTCATTGAAGGTTTATAACCAAGAACACGTTTTAGGTTTATTTATTGTGTTAATTTATTTACACATTCTAGTTACACATACTTCTTATTACTAAAACGTACCTGTACGTTGCCCTTTAAGAGGCGGCCTGCGGGCGCGTGGCAAGCTCCGTGAGTCGGATTGCGGGTCTCGCTGATCGCCGCCATTACTAGTAAAAAAAAAAAATAAAAAAAAATTATTAATAGAAATGCCATAAAAGTATCCCCTATTTTGTAAACGATATAGCTTTTGCGCAAACCAATCAATAAATGCTTATTGTGATATTTTTTTTTTTTTTTTACCAAAAATATGTAGAAGAATACGTATCGGCCTAAACTGAGGAAAAAAACGTTTATTTGGGGGATATTTATTATAGCAAAATTTAAAAAATAATGATTTTTTTTCAAAATGGTCACTCCTTTTTTGTTTATAGCGCAAAAAATAAAAACCGCAGGGGTGATCAAATGGCACCAAAAGAAAGCTCAATTTGTGGGGAAAAAAGGACGTCAATTTTGTTTGGGAGCCACGTCGCACAACCACACAATTGTCATTTAACCGCTTGACCACTGGGCAGTTTAACCCCCTTCCTAACCAGACCAATTTTCAGCTTTCGGTGCTCTCACACTTTGAATGACAATTACTCCGTCATGCAACACTGTACCCAGATTAATTTTGTGTCCTTTTTTTCACACAAATAGAGCTTTCTTTTGGTGGTATTTAATCACCGCTGGGTTTTTTATTTTTTGCGCTATAAATCAAAACAGAGCATTGCACAGTGGTTGGTGGCAGAGCATTGCACAGTGGTTGGTGGCAGAGCATTGCACAGTGGTTGGTGGCAGAGCATTGCACAGTGGTGGCAGAGCATTGCACAGTGGTGGCAGAGCATTGCACAGTGGTGGCAGAGCATTGCACAAGGGTGGCAGAGCATTGCACAGTGGTGGCAGAGTTCACCGTGATCCGTGATGCCCCGGGTCCTCGGGACCCGGTGGTCACGGATGTTCCCGAGTGCGCGCCCCAGGGGGCGCGCGGGAGCAAGTTTCTAGGAGGACGTCCGTAGGACGTCCACTTAGAACAAGCCGACCGCACTGTGGCCGTCTTTCGACTATAGCGCGGTCGGCATGTGGTTAACCACTTTCAGACCGGACCATTTTGCTGGCTTAAGACCAGACCACTGTTTGCGATTCTGCACTGCATTGCTTTAACTGCCAATTGCGCGCTCATGCAACGTGGCTCCCAAACAAAATTGACGTCCTTTTTTTCCCACAAATAGAGCTTTCTTTTGGTGGCATTTGATCACCACTGTGGTTTTTATTTTTTGCGCTATAAACAAAAAAAGAGCGACAATTTAGAAAAAAACGCATTATTTTTTACTTTTTTCTAAAATATAAATATCCCCCAAAAATATATAAAAAAAAAATTCTCCACAGTTTAGGCTGATACGTATTCTTCTACATATTCTTGATAAAAAAAGTCGCAATAAGCGATTATTGATCAGACCCCCCCCCCCCACTAGCACAAATCCTCTCCCCCCCCCCCCCCATACTCCCAGCACTCCATGTCTGCATCTGTTATCTGCCCCCCTTCCCGGTTACTGTGTTCTCCTCCACTGTGAACTATACACAGATCTCAGACCAGCAGCACGGCTCCTGCACTGAAGTCGTGTCCCTCCTCTGTTGCTCCTCCTCCTCCTGGCTGTGTACACTAGAACATTGGAGCCAAGGAGTGTGTGTGGCTGACAGTGGGGAGAGAGGTGTCGGCTGCTATGGAAAGCTGATAGCCACTTGTGGGACCCCTGTCTGGCCAGTTACCAGATCTCAGTGCCGGAACTTGTTGTGGCACTTGGCTCCGGGACAGTGGCGTCACTAGGGTTGGTGTCACCTGGTGCGGTAAAAATTGTGTTTCCCCCTATTTTTGGACCGGAGGCCCAGCGTTGGAGCTCATTGTGGTGGTCACTAAGGCCTAGAGGATATCAGGTTAGGCACTTAATGGCTCGGTTCCTGGGAACAGTAATGGATAATGGCCAACAGGCCCTCTTACCAGACCCGGTGAAACCGCAACAGTGATCCCTCCAGCTGGACGATCGCTCACTCTGGGTTGCCCAGGCCGACTCTAGTCAGTAGTGTAGCATGTCTGTACCCTGGCAGTGGCTCAATCTTTCTCCCCTCTCTGGTGGTGCGGGTACAGTGTGGCTCCCTCTCTGGTGGTGCAGGTACAGGGTGGCTCCATCTCTGGTGGTGCAGGTACAGTGTAGCTCTAACTCTGGTGGTACAGGTACTGCGCGGCTCTCTCTGGTGTTGTGGGTACAGTGTGGCTCTCTCTCTCTGGTGGTGCGGGTATAGCGTGGCTCCCTCTCTGGTGGTGTGGGTACAGTGTGGCTCTCTCTCTGGTGGTTTGGCACAGAGTGGCTTCCTCTCTGGTGGTGCAGATACAGCGTGGCTCCCTCTCTGGTGGTGTGGGTACAGTGTGGCTCTTTCTGGTGGTGCGAGTGCAGCGTGTCTCCCTCTCTGGTGGTGCGGGTACAGCATGGCTCCCTCTCTGGTGGTGCGGGTATAGTGTGGTGCGGGTACAGTGTGGCTCCCTCTCTGGTGGTGTGGGTACAGTGTGGCTCCCTCTCTGGTGGTGTGGGTACAGTGTGGCTCCCTCTCTGGTGGTGCGGGTACAGCGTGGCTCCCTCTCTGGTGGTGCGGGTACAGTGTGGCTCCCTCTCTGGTGGTGCGGGTACAGCGTGGCTCCCTCTCTGGTGGTGCGGGTACAGCGTGGCTCCCTCTCTGGTGGTGCGGGTACAGCGTGGCTCCCTCTCTGGTGGGGCGGGTACAGCGTGGCTCCCTCTCTGGTGGGGCGGGTACAGCGTGGCTCCCTCTCTGGTGGTGCAGGTACAGTGTGGCTCCCTCTCTGGTGGTGCGGGTACAGTGTGGCTCCCTCTCTGGTGGTGCGGGTACAGTGTGGCTCCCTCTCTGGTGGTGCGGGTACAGTGTGGCTCCCTCTCTGGTGGTGCGGGTACAGTGTGGCTCCCTCTCTGGTGGTGCGGGTACAGTGTGGCTCCCTCTCTGGTGGTGCGGGTACAGCGTGGCTCCCTCTCTGGTGGTGCGGGTACAGCGTGGCTCCCTCTCTGGTGGTGTGGGTACAGCGTGGCTCCCTCTCTGGTGGTGCGGGTACAGTGTGGCTCTCTCTCTGGTGGTGCGGGTACCGTGTGGCTCTCTGGTACGGGTACAACGTGGCTCCCTCTCTGGTGGTGCGGGTACAACGTGGCTCTCTGGTGGTGCGGGTACAGCGTGGCTCCCTCTCTGGTGGTGCGGGTACCGTGTGGCTCTCTGGTACGGGTACAACGTGGCTCCCTCCTCTGGTGGTGCGGGTACAACGTGGCTCTCTGGTGGTGCAGGTACAGCGTGGCTCCCTCTCTGGTGGTGTGGGTACAGCGTGGCTCCCTCTCTGGTGTGGGTACAGTGTGGCTCTTTCTGGTGGTGCGAATGCAGCGTGTCTCCCTCTCTGGTGGTGCGGGTACAGCATGGCTCCCTCTCTGGTGGTGCGGGTATAGTGTGGTGCGGGTACAGTGTGGCTCCCTCTCTGGTGGTGTGGGTACAGTGTGGCTCCCTCTCTGGTGGTGTGGGTACAGTGTGGCTCCCTCTCTGGTGGTGCGGGTACAGCGTGGCTCCCTCTCTGGTGGTGCGGGTACAGCGTGGCTCCCTCTCTGGTGGTGCGGGTACAGCGTGGCTCCCTCTCTGGTGGTGCGGGTACAGCGTGGCTCCCTCTCTGGTGGTGCGGGTACAGCGTGGCTCCCTCTCTGGTGGGGCGGGTACAGCGTGGCTCCCTCTCTGGTGGTGCGGGTACAGTGTGGCTCCCTCTCTGGTGGTGCGGGTACAGTGTGGCTCCCTCTCTGGTGGTGTGGGTACAGTGTGGCTCCCTCTCTGGTGGTGTGGGTACAGTGTGGCTCCCTCTCTGGTGGTGCGGGTACAGCGTGGCTCCCTCTCTGGTGGTGCGGGTACAGCGTGGCTCCCTCTCTGGTGGTGCGGGTACAGCGTGGCTCCCTCTCTGGTGGGGCGGGTACAGCGTGGCTCCCTCTCTGGTGGTGCGGGTACAGTGTGGCTCCCTCTCTGGTGGTGCGGGTACAGTGTGGCTCCCTCTCTGGTGGTGCGGGTACAGTGTGGCTCCCTCTCTGGTGGTGCGGGTACAGTGTGGCTCCCTCTCTGGTGGTGCGGGTACGGTGTGGCTCCCTCTCTGGTGGTGCGGGTACGGTGTGGCTCCCTCTCTGGTGGTGCGGGTACGGTGTGGCTCCCTCTCTGGTGGTGCGGGTACAGCGTGGCTCCCTCTCTGGTGGTGTGGGTACAGCGTGGCTCCCTCTCTGGTGGTGCGGGTACAGTGTGGCTCTCTCTCTGGTGGTGCGGGTACCGTGTGGCTCTCTGGTACGGGTACAACGTGGCTCCCTCTCTGGTGGTGCGGGTACAACGTGGCTCTCTGGTGGTGCGGGTACAGCGTGGCTCCCTCTCTGGTGGTGCGGGTACCGTGTGGCTCTCTGGTACGGGTACAACGTGGCTCCCTCTCTGGTGGTGCGGGTACAACGTGGCTCTCTGGTGGTGCAGGTACAGCGTGGCTCCCTCTCTGGTGGTGTGGGTACAGCGTGGCTCCCTCTCTGGTGGTGTGGGTACAGCGTGGCTCCCTCTCTGGTGGTGCGGGTACAGCGTGGCTCCCTCTCTGGTGGTGCGGGTACAGCGTGGCTCCCTCTCTGTTGGTGTGGGTACAGCGTGGCTCCCTCTCTGTTGGTGTGGGTACAGCGTGGCTCCCTCTCTGGTGGTGTGGGTACAGTGTGGCTCCCTCTCTGGTGGTGTGGGTACAGTGTGGCTCCCTCTCTGGTGGTGTGGGTACAGTGTGGCTCCCTCTCTGGTGGTGCGGGTACAGTGTGGCTCCCTCTCTGGTGGTGCGGGTACAGTGTGGCTCCCTCTCTGGTGGTTCGGATACACCGTGACTCCCTCTCTGGTGGTGTGGGTACAGTGTGGCTCTTTCTGGTGGTGCGGGTACAGCGTGGCTCCTGCGGGTACAGCGTGGCTCCCTCTCTGGTGGTGTGGGTACAGTGTGGCTCTCTGGTGGTGGGGGTATAGTGTGGTTCCCTCCTCTGGTAGTGCGGGTACAGTGTGGCTCCCTCTCTGGTGGTTCGGATACACCGTGACTCCCTCTCTGGTGGTGTGGGTACAGTGTGGCTCTTTCTGGTGGTGCGGGTACAGCGTGGCTCCTGCGGGTACAGCGTGGCTCTCTCTCTGGTGGTGCGGGTACAGCGTGGCTCCATCTCCTTCTTTTTTTTTTTTTTTTTTTTTTTTTTATACTTTTTATTTATTTCTGCAATAAAACATTACAATTCAAACATCAGCTATGGCTACACCACGTCCGAATGTAGAAGCAATTTTCCCTATCCCAGTTGCTAAACCAGTGAAAGAAATTCGGTCCCAGCCATCCACATGCCCATCAGCTGAATGCTAGCTTGGCTAAATTGCTAGCACTCCAACTGCTGCCTTTTCAGCTGGTAGACTCTGCCCCCTTTTGGGAATTTGTGGACATGTTCCCAAACGCCACTTTTTTTCACGGAAAGAGATTCCGGCTTTCTACTGGCATGTGGAAGGCAATGTCTTGGTCTTGCTGGACAGGGCGGTCAGCGGTAGGGTGCATATTACCGCTGACTCATGGTCCAGCAGGCATGGACAGGGACGTTGCCTATCTTTCACGGCGCACTTGGTGACTCTGCTGGCAGCTGGGAAGGATGTAGGACAGGTTGCAGTATTGTTGGAGCTTGTTCCGCCACCACGCCTCCAAAATGCTACTAGTGGTGATTCTGACACACCTCTCTCCTCCACCCCCTCCTCTTCTTCTTCCTCCATGGCTTCTTCCTCTATAGATTTGTCCTCGGAACTAGCGCTGCTCTGTAGGTGTTCAAGGGGCTACGCAAGCACTCAGGCAAAAAGATGCCATGCAGTGCTTGAGCTGGTGTGCTTTGGGGACAGGAGCCACACTGGGGAAGAGATTCTGTCAGCTCTGCAAGGGCAGGCTCAGAGGTGGTTGACGCCACGCCAGCTTCAGCCAGGAATGGTGGTTTGCGACAATGGCACCAACCTCCTCTCCACCCTCCGGCAGGGACACTTCACCCATGTGCCCTGTTTGGCTCACGTCCTTAATTTGGGGGTGCAGCGGTACTTGTGCAGGTACCTGGGCTTACAGGATCTCCTGAGGCAGACCAGGAAAGTCTGTGTGCATTTCCGTCAGTCATATAATGCCAGTGCTTGGCTGGCTGACCTCCAAAAGGAATACAACCTGCCCAAGAACCGTCTAATCTGTGACATGCCCACCAGATGGAACTCAACGTTGGCCATGCTGCAGCGGCTGCACACACAGAAAAGGGCCATCAATGAGTACCTGTGCGACTATGGCACCAGGACAGGGTCAGGGGAGCTTGGCTTTTTTTCGCCACTCCAGTGGCTCATGATCAAGGATGCATGCACTGTCCTGTCACCATTTGAGAAGGCCACGAGGATGGTGAGCAGTGACAGTGCATGCATCAGTGATACTGTCCCTCTTGTCTACCTGTTGGAGCACACGCTGCATGGAATAATGGACAGGGCACTTGAGGCAGAACAGAGGGAGAAGGAGGGGGACTTCCTTACCTCTCAAGGCCCCCTTTATCCAGACAGTGTTCCTGTGGGCCCCCCAATCGCACAGGAAGAGGAGGAGGATTGTGTAAGCATGGAGGTGGAGCCTAGCACTCAGCATCAGCAGCAGTCTTCAAGGGATCATTTACAGTCCCCAGAAACCCATGGGCTTGTACGTGGCTGCGGATCATGTTGTCCTTAGTGACCCAGAGGACTCCGGACCGAATACCTCAGCAAATCTACGCTGCATGGTCTCCCTGATCCTGCAAAGCCTGCGAAAGGACCCTCGGATTCGTGGGATCAAGGAGAGGGATCATTACTGGCTGGCAGTTGATCCACATTACAAGGGTAAGGTTACGGGAACTTATGCAGCCGTCGCAGAGGGAGCAGAGGATGAAACCTCTTCGGGAGGCCTTGCAGAAAGGTTTGTGCAACGCGTTTCCAGAGCCTGGGAGGTTACAAATTCCTGGTCCTGGACAACGTGTTGCTCAGTCACAGAAGGAGCGGTGGTGAAGGTGGCCATCTGACAGATGTGTTCAGACAATTTTTTAGTCCGCAGCCCCATAAAAAATGAATGAATCAGTCTTGGATCACCAGCTACCAAGCACCTGATGCTGATGTAACAACCATTTTTTTATGAATGTGAGATCCCTTTAAGACTGCCTATGCTGATGCTGAGTGACTATCCTGTTATGCTGAGTGACTATCCTATTCCTCCTCAATGTTCATGTTGAACATTGTAAGAAAATTTGTAAGCTTGTAAGAAAATTTTTGGTTCTGGGCACCAGCACCAGTGGCTAAGGCCCAATTTTTCTGCCCCTGTTGAACAGGGGCGTGTAATTACAATTTTTGCTGTAATATTTTGCAGCAGGGCTTGTTCCTGTGCTCAACTAGAGTATATGTGAGGGGCTGCAGTGTTGTGGCACCAGCACCAGTGGCTAAGGCTCAATTTTTCTGCCCCTGTTGAACAGGGGCGTGTAATTACAATTTTTGATCTAATATTTCACAGCAGGACCCGTTCCTGCGCCCACCAAGAGTAACTGTGAGGGCTTACAGTGTTCGGGTACCACCAACACCTAAGAACCAAATTTCTGCAGAGTATATAGGGCAGGCCCCTACTTAAACATCCGACTTACAAACGACTCCTACTTACAAATGGAGGGAGACAACAGGAAGTCAGAGGAAATCTACCCCTAGGAAGGGAAATTCTCTCCTGTAAGAGTTAATATGGCAAAAGGTGTCTCCTCCACTGATGCTTTATCACCAATCCTTGTTTCCCTAAAAAAAAAAATTCAAAATCCAATTGTCATTGGGACAGAAAGTGAGGTGAAATTTTCTGAACAGGGGCACTGACAGCAAAACAAATGTTACAGGGGTAATAACCCTTCCCTATGTTTTCCAAAAAACTTAAAAATTGATTTTTTTTTGGCTGGAGCTATGCTTACAAAATGTACCTGTTCCAAATTACAAACAGATTCAACTTAAGAACAAACCTGTCTGTCTTTCTTGGGACTGCCTGTATACTGCTGTTCAGAGTATATAGGGCCTGGGGGAAACACTCGCCACTTTACAGGCATACTATAGACACCCACCAGGTACAATATTTAAAGGAATATTTAACTTTTATTTTTTCACTTTAAGCATCAGGGCCGATCCTAGGCGGGTGCTCGTGGGGTGCAGTGCACCTAGGCGCCAGAGAGGTGGGGCGCTCAAGCGCCAGAATTCTCCCTTCCCTCCTCTTGTTTTTTTCCAGAGGCAGCTCTCTCCACCGCCGCCACCGCTGTGTTTGCTGCTCAAGCCCCTCCCGTCAGAGAAGGAGAGCAGCCGGAGATGAGATCGGAGGCGGAGCGGCTGGTCTCTGTGTGGAGAGAGACCAGCCACGCAGTGATGGCACTGGGGGGGCAGTCCGTGCCTAACACGTTCTCCTTCTCCTCTCTGTGTCTCTCACTGCCTGCTGTGAACTGCTCTCCACCCGGGTGCACACTGTCCTCTCCTCTCCAGCTGCCGCCTGGGTGTTTTTATGTACCCTAATGGAGTGGGGTCTGTCCTGGGGGGTCTGTAATAATGGAGGGGGGTTCTGTCCTGGGGGTCTGTACTAATGGAGTGGGGGTCTGTACTAGTGGAGGGTGGTTTGTCCTGGGGGTCTGTACTAATGGAGGGGGGTCTGTCCTGGGGGGTCTGTACTAATGGAGAGGGGTCTGTCCTGGGGGGTCTGTACTAATGGAGGTGGGGTCTGCCCTGGGGGTCTGTATTAATGGAGGGGGGGGTCTGTCCTGGGGGGTCTGTACTAATGGAGGTGGGGTCTGCCCTGGGGGTCTGTATTAATGGAGGGGGGTCTGTCCTGGGGGTCTGTACTAATGGATGGGGGGTCTGTCCTGGGGGTCTGTACTAATGAAGGGGGGTCTGTACTAATGGAGGGGGTCTATCCTGGGGGTCTATCCTGGGGGTTTTGTACTAATGGAGGGGGGTCTGTACTAATGGAGGGTGGTTTGTCCTCGGGGTCTGTACTAATGGAGGGGGGGTCTGCCCTGGGGGTCTGTACTAATGGAGGGGGATCTGTCCTGGGTGGTCTGTACTAATGGAGGGGCGTCTGTCCTTGGGGGTCTGTAATAGTGGAGGAGGGGTCTGTACTAATGGAGGGGGGTCTGTCCTGGGGGTCTATACTAATGGAGGGGGGTCTGTACTAATGTTGCATCTTCTTCTTCCATCATCTTCTTCCTCCGATCCGCTTTTTTTTGCTCTGGTCTTCTTGTCCGGCATCTTCTTCCACGGCGTCGGTGTCTCTTCTGGGCAGCTCCGCGCAATGGGAGGCTCCCGCTGTGTGAGGCTTCGCTGCGTCTGACAGGTCTTTTATAAAGGAGGGCGGGGCCACCTGGTGACCCCGCCTCCCTCTGACGCACGGGGACATCATGGGGAAATCCCTATGGCTTTCCCCATGACATCAGAGGGGGGCGGGGTCACCAGGTGGCACCGCCCTCCGTTATAAAAGACCTGTCAGACGCAGCGAAGCCTCACACAGCGGGAGCCTCCCATTGCGCGGAGCGGCACAGAAAAGACACCGACGCCATGGAAGAAGAAGCCAGACGAGAAGACCAGAGCAAGCAGAAGCGGATCGGAGGAAGAAGAAGATGGAAGAAGATGCTGGAAGGAGAAGATGAAGAAACGGAAGGATGAAGAAAGGAAGACCAGAAGAAAGAAGATTTTAATAAAGGAATTGTCAAAGACCGTCTCCTGTAATTTTTACAATTTTTGACACTTTTTTGGTGAAATGGTAGGGGTACTTTTGTACCCCCTTACCATTTCACACAGGGGGGGCCGGGATCTGGTGGTCCCCTTGTTAAAGGGGGCTTCCAGATTCTGATAAGCCCCCCGCCCACAGACCCCCACAACCAATGGCCAGGGTTGTGGGGACGAGGCCCTTATCATCAACATGGGGACAAGGTGCTTCCAATGTTGAGGGCATGTGGCCTGGTACGGTTCAGGAGGGAGGGGGGGCCGCTCTCGTCCCACCTCTTTTCCTGCGGCCTGCCAGGTTGCGTGCTCGGATAAGGGTCTGGTATGGATTTTGAGGGGGACCCCACTCCATTTTTTTTTTTTTTTGCCCGGGGTTCCCCTTAAAATCCATCCCAGACCTCAAGGGTCTGGTGTGGATTTTGAGGGGGACCCCACACCTCTTCTTCTTTTTTTTTTTTTTTTGGCCGGGGTTCCCCTTAATATCCATAGCCGACCTGAAGGGCCTGGTAATTGAATTTGGGGGGACCCCCACGCTTTTTTTTTTTTATCAATGACTTTCAATGAATGACTGTTCTCTGTGTTACGGGAACCGGCAATTCATTAGCGAGTGATTTTAAACAGGGTTCTTAAGTTTGCACGGACTTTAGGTCCGTTTGCGTGTTCTGGTGCGAACTGAACCCGGGGGTGTTCGGCTCATCCCTAGTCTGTACTAATGGAGGGGGATCTGTACTAATGGAGCGGGGGTCTGTGCTAATGGAGAGGGGTCTGTACTAATGAAGGGGGGTGTGTACTAATGGGGGGGTCTGTACTAATTGAAGGGGGGTCTGTCCTGGGGGGGTTTGTACTAATGGAGGGGGGTCTGTACTAATGGAGGGGGGTCTGTCTGGGGGGTCTGTACTAATGGAGGGGGGTCTGTACTAATGGAGGGGGACGTCAGTACTAATGAGAGGGTCTGTCCTGGGGGTCTGTACTAATGGAGGGGGGTCTGTACTAATGGAGGGGAGGTCTGCCCCGGGGGGGGGGTCTGTACTAATGGAGGGGGCTTTGTCCTGGGGGGTCTGTACTAATGGGGGGGGTCTATACTAATGGAGAGGGGGTCTGTACTAATGGTGGGGGAGGTCTGTCCTGGGGGGTCTGTACTAATGGAGGGGGTGGTTTGTCCTGGGGGGTCTGTACTAATGGAGGAGGGGTTTCGTGGGGAGGTCAGTACTAATGGAGGGGGGTCTGTACTGAGGGAGGGGTTTATACTTAGTGCGGGTTCTGCACTGACGGAGGGGGGTCTATACTTAGTGGAGGGGGGTCTGTATTGAGGGGCGACTATAGTTGGTGGAAGGGGGGGGTGACACCAACCCTAGTGATGCCAATGCAGCTGCAGGCTATTCTTCCCCCTCCCTCTCCTCCTTGCTGTACTAGTGAGCGGCGCTTGCCAGCACAGCTGCCCACTATGTTTCTTCCCCCCCCCCCTTCATATCAGCCAGGGAAGAAATAGAATAGAAAAAGGAGCAGAGAAGAGGATTGGGGGACATATAGTCCTGAGGACTGGCAGCCCCACTGTAACACGGAAACTGCAGCCCAGAGAGAGAGAGAGAGAGAGAGAGAGAGAGAGAGAGAGAGAGAGAGACTGGGAAAGCTTTCAGAGAAGTACACCCAGGACTCCAGAGGGACAGGACAGTGCTGAGGAAACACCATCAGAGCGAGAACCCCGCAGCCCTGTGCCACCAGAGGGAAAGCCACACAGCCTAGCGCCATCCCTGGCGGAGAAAGGAATGGAGTCATTGCAGGAATACAGATCTGGGTGCTACCCAGCGGAGTCGCCATGGGCAATTCAGAGTGAGCTGACTCCTGATCAGAGGAATCGTTGCTGTATCGATGGGTCAGGTGAGAGGGCCGACCAGCCATTATCTACTAACGTCCATAGGAACTGCAGTCTCTGACCATCTCCTGTACTATGTCTGCAGTCTCTGGCCATCTACTGTACTATGTCTGCAGTCTCTGACCGTCTCCTGTATTATGTCTACAGTTTCTGACCATCTCCTGTACTATGTCTGCAGTCTCTGACCATCTCCTGCATTATGTGTGCAGTTTCTGACCATCTCCTGCATTATGTCTGCAGTTTCTGACCATCTCCTGTACTATGTCTGCATTCTCTGACCATCTCCTGTACTATGTCTGCAGTCTCTGACCATCTCCTGTACTATGTACTCAGTCTCATGCCAAAGTATTGGTCCTGGCAGTAGGCAAGAACATGGTCCATAAGCAGGCAGTTCAGGTAGCAGGCAGAGGCATGGCCAGCTCAGGTGGCAGGCAGAGGCATGGCCAGTTCAGGTGGCAGCAGGCAGTACTATAAGGCTTAGGCCCTCAGTCAGGTAAGACCTGAGGACAGGGGTAGAGGCTTCTTCCCACCCAAATCTCTTCGAAAGCCTCAGTCTCCAGACCCTAATTTGAGAAAACAAAAACCCAGAGAAAAACGTTTTCTCCACTCGGCGTGGAGACTAGGGGGGGCGGGGTGTGTGAGCCGCACCCGGGTGACACCTGCCAGAGGGGTTACACCTGTGCGCAGTGGCACTGCTAACACCGCCGCACCCCCACTGATCTGCATATCGCCGGCCAGCTATCTCCCTGTCTCACGGAGCTGACGGAAGCTGCCTCCCCCTCCTCTCTGTTTACATCTACACAGGAGGAGGAGAGTGTCTGAGGGACACACACCGCGATGTTCTGAGGTCTGTACTGATTAATGTAATGTATGTGGACTAGGGCTGGGGAAATTAAAGATTAATTCCTTGATTAATCGTTAATTTTTTTGATCGATCAAAATTCTTCTGATTGGTACTCGCCTCTCCGCTGGCTTCCGGGTCTTCAGGGAATTCTGTCAGAGATCCAGTGACGGACATCGACATCACCAGACTCCTCCTCCCCCTTCCCCAAGTGCCTCTGTCTGCTAACGAAGGGAAGGGGGAGGAGTCCGGTGACGTCGAAGTTCTGATTGAATGTAACGCGTACGGGGGAGGAGCTACGCATGATATCACCCGCTGGAGAAGTGAGAGTTTATGGTCCGTGTTAATCCTTTTGATACCCGCTTGCATGACCATCTGTTTGCACAGGGGTCCATGCCATAAGGTGAGAGTGATTAGCTAGACCAGAGGTGGAGGGATTGTCACGCTACTGTGGGAAAAAAAATTCTTACGTCAGTGCTACAGTTTGAATTTAAAAAGTATTTGTGTGAACTGTGAAGTTAAGTCATGGATTGTGGAAACTAACTAGTGTCGGGTGATTGTATATAGTGTATACCACATTTACCACTGACTAATGCAGAGTTGCAATGCAAGGAGATCAGCTAAAAGTAGTTGGATCTGTATGTGCATTATAATTAATCAAAATTAGTCGATTAATCGATTTAAAAAAAATTGATTAATCGAACACGAAATGTTTAATCAGTCCTAATGTGGACAGAGGACAGAGACAGTGACCAGGAAGGGGGGCAAAACAATGGAGGAGTGCTGGGGGGGGGGGCGCTTTGAGAGGGGAGAGGGGGGTCCACTAGCACAAGTGGAGAGGGGGGTCTATACTGTTAGAGGGGGTCTGCACTGAGGGGGTCTATACTGATAGAGGGGGTCTGCACTGAGGGGGGTCAATAAGGATAGAGGGGGTCTGCACTGAGGGGAGTCAATAAGGATAGAGGTGGTCTATACTGATAGAGGGGGCCTGCACTGAGGGGGGTCTATACTGATAGAGGGGGTCTGCACTGAGGGGGATCTATATTGATAGAGGAGGTCTGCACTGAGGGGGGTCTATACTAATAGAGAGGGGTCTGTACTTGGGGGGGATTATAGTTGGGGGGGGTGATGCCATGTTTTTCGGCACCGGGCGACACTGTGTGAGACCCCATGTGCTGTCTTAAATCCCACAAATATAGTGGCAGGGCAAAAGATCAGTTCAGGAGGCAGGCAAAAAGCATGGTCTTTTAACAGGCTGAGGTCAATTCACGTGGAAGGCAGTAGTTGGCAGAGGCATAGTCCGGGTCATAAACAGAAATAGCGTAAACTGGAAAAACATCTTCGCTTCACAGTCGATAAACAGTCCGGGTCATACACAGAAATAGCAGATAGTGGAAACTGGAAAAATATCTTCACTTCACATATACTTCACTAATAGTGTAGTGAAGTGTGATAGCTCCAATAGCGCTCTCCAATACCGAGGCCTGGCTGGGAGGGATATTGGGGACAGTAATATCGGATGTCGTGGCAAATTCCTCTACTTGAATATACACAACTTTTTTGGGGGGTTTGAGGCCTGTTTGGGTAAGAGGGAGGATATCGGGGAAGTGCCTTCTTATGAAGTCTGGATAATGTATCATAGTGAATTTGTTCAGGGGCATGGCCATGGGGATAGAGAAGGGCTGTAATAATGACCTCTTTAAATCTTAGATAGGATAGGTATCTTTGGGGGCATTTGGAAAAAATAACATAAGAATTGAACAGGGCTAGTTGCATCAAATAAATGGCGACTTTCTTGTACCAAAACAGTGATCTCCTGGTGGCCAAGTAGGGCTGCATCAGCTGGTCATTCCTATCCACCCCCCCCCCATGAAAGGTTATATTCATGCACACATTTTGGCTTCTGGATGGGACCTTGTCTTATCTGCAGTTCCACCAAGGTGTCATCATCATGCATTGTGGAAAGGATGTAGACATCTCTTTTTTTCTGTCCACTTCAGGGCTAGTACCTCTTCATTCCACATACTGGCTTTTTCCCCCGTTTCAATTTCTTGGTAACCAATAGAGATGGGCCTGATGTTGGAGTTGTCGTAAGTTCGACTCCATCATCGTGTGTTCGTTTGTTTGTAGAATGTGGGGCGCTCGCGGGACGTTCGCCAGGCGACAAACGCCACATAATGCACTGCAAGCTTTCAGTGCATTGAAGGCCGCTGATTGGCCAAAATATGCACCTGACCCTTATGCTTTTGGTGCCAGGGTGCCTTTGGCCAATCATGGCTAAAGGGATAAGTCCACGCCCCACATATATAAGGCTGCTTACACGACATTTGTGTATAGTGTTTATGAATGGAGAGAGATTAGGCAGGTTAGTTAGTGGATTGAGCGTGCAGAATATACAGTGCTTTGAAAAAGTATTCATACCCCTTGAAATTTTCCACATTTTGTCATGTTGCAACCAAAACCGTAGATGTATTTTATTGGGATTTTGTCACAAAAACCGTCATGTCAGACAGCCTATTGGTGTGCGCCGGCGCGCGCCGACGCGCGCTGGTGTGCACGCTCCTGTGCGCGTTCCCGCGGGTGCGGGCTTGCGTGCACGCATCCGGGGGCGCGCGCGCGGTGGTTTGAATGCACCTGTGCGCGATGTTGGCGCCAACCAGCCTATTTAATCAGGCAGCACCTGTTGGCCAGTGCTGCCTGATCTTCAGCTTCCCAGAGACCTTGTTCCTGTGTTTTGAATCCTGTTATACCTTGTCTGATCCTGTGACCCGGCTTGCCCTTTGGAATTCCTTGACCTCTGCCTGCCTAACGACTTCTGCCTGACTGACGACTATTCTGCTTGCTCCTTTGTACTTCGCCATCGGAACGCTGCCGAACCCTGCAAGTATTTGGATTATCCCACTTTCTGCTGAGAGACTTGTGCCTGCTTCCTATACCGCACCTTCTTCCCAGTGAGCCTTTGCTATCTGCATCCGGGACTCTTAACTATTCCTCCTGCCCAGTGCACCAATATACCTGGACTTTACCATACCCTCTGGATACCCTGCATATCCCTACCCATCTTGCCAACCAGTGGAATCTCCATCCGTGTATCCCGCATACCTGCACCCAGTGTTGGTCATCTTACTTTAAAAAAGTAATTAGTTAAGTTACAAATTACTTCTCCCAAAAAGTAATTGCGTTAGTAACTCAGTTACTACATTGGAAAAGTAATTAGTTACGCAGCAAAGTAACTGACTTTTTAAAAAAATATTCTATACGTGTAACTAAGGGGCGGGTCTAGTATTACTGTAACCAAGGGGCGCATTTATTATTATTGTTATATATGGTGTAACCAGGGGGCTGCTCTATTATTACTCTAACCAAGGGGCAGACCTGTTATAGCGTGTAAGCAAGAGAGCGGGTCTATTATTATTATATCGTGTAAGGGGCGGATGGCTACAAAAGAGGGCGAATGTTAAATTAATGGGCAGAGCTCGATATATAACAATAATAATAAATGCGCCCCTTGGTTACAGTAATACTAGACCCGCCCCTTACTTACACGATAGACGCCCCTTGCAGAGTAGCACGAGCATCAGGAGCGTGCGGAATCGCCTCGTACAATTACATGTTAACTGCACCTGCGCAGTGTAGAGTTCACTCAGAGCTGTTTAGGTTCGGCAATTTTCGGAAGCTCCGTAGTCCTTCGTACTGCGCAAGCCCTGTGCCTGCGCAGTACAGGGGGTCCTTATCCAGCGGGGGAACTTTTTTGGCAGGACACCGGAATTACACTACTGCCATCTAGTGGCGGTAGATGTAATTGGGGTAACTAAGCCAAAGTAATGGGAACTGAGTTACCATGAGGGGAAAAGTAATCAGTTAGATTACTCGTTACCCTCTAAAGTAACTGCGTTAGGTAACTCAGTTTATTTTAACTCAGTTACTTACATCACTGCCTGCACCCCATCTTGTCACCAGTGGACTCTCACCACCAACGCCCGGACACCCTGCACCAGGCTCTCATACCCTTCCTGACTCTCGTGCCTCCTGTACCCATCCCCAGGGGCCGTGAGTGGGACCCGTACGGGAGACCTTCCTCTGCCCAAGTGGACTCACCGGTCAGGTACGTACCAGCGTGATAGTATCAGGCAGCCATGACCGAGTCCGGGCAGGGGGCCTCCCCCATGGAAGAGATGTGCAGACACCTAGCGGGTCTAACCCAAGCTGTGAAAGGCCTACAGGAAGGCTATTCTCGATTGGAAGAACAAGTCCAAGCCATGTCTGCATCTTCTGTCCCTCAGGTGGCATCTTCTGTTGGGTACCCCCAAGCACCCTCCGTGGTCATGCTACCACCAGAACCCAAGGTACCAATACCGTAAAAATTCTCTGGGGAACTGTGACGGACCCCGTACTCAAGATGTCCGCCGTAAATGCTTCCTCTGTCCGGTACCACACAATCCAAGACCCCTTAGCTCACCCAGTCACCAGACAACACCAGTGTAGGGTACATCAGGAATTCATCTTTATTTGACATGTCACACATATATACAGCCAGATGACTAACCTAATTAGCATGAGCTAATTATCTTAATCAACACTGGGCTCCATCATTCAATTGCAGGGTTAATTAGCACACACAACAATATGTGAAACACTCCTACAAGCCAGACTATACTCAATTACATAACAGACAGGCTGTCTGGAGTTCATGACATTAGCATCTCTTGCTAATATGCCAAATACACATACAGATTCTATGTGTATTGGGGGGCCAGCATGGACCTGAATCCAAGTAACACCAGCTCAGGGGTCCCAGGCTTGCAGCTCAAAGAGCACCATTCCCCCAAATGCCAGGGCCCATAATCGCAAGGTAATAGGCTCGCATTCAGTCCCCTCCAACAGCCTGTGTCCCGGCTAGGTCTGTCACATTTCTCCCCTTTCGGCAGGAGACTAACACAGGAGGAGACCCCAGACGGGTTGACTCCGAAGTTAGTCAGTGGTTCCAGTCCTCTAATGCTGGGATCCACACAGTACCCCAAACAAATAGTTCCAAACGGAGTATTCCTCACCCAGCCAACCTCTGCCTCTCTCATAGAACATATCCGCCGCTGGGGAGAGGCCTGGACTGGCCCTTCTCCCTGGAGTCTTTTCAGCCGCTGGAGAGAAGACAGGGTGACTGGGCTCACTCCATCATGCTGTTGGGGATCTGGGCCGACCGCCCAGCATCCCTGGGGTATACCAGTGGAGACTGAAGTCCCATCCACCAATATCAGCTCAAGCTGCAGTTGTGAAGGGCAGATTGCATTCTCTCCTTGGGTCCTGATCTGCTGCTCAGGAGTGACCACCACCTCCTCACCCTGGGCCTCCAGAACTGCCACAGGTGTGGGGCAGAGGTCTTGGACCCTCTGTCCAGTTGCCAGCACTTTAGCTGGGTTGGTATCATCATTCTGGGGCGCTGTCTGCTGCTGGACAGTGTGACCGATTGCCCCAGCTTTCTGAAGCTGTGGAGACATCGTAAGTGCTAGGCAGAGGCTAGCGGCGCTCTGCCCTGTTGCCAGTGATTCGGCTGGGAGTAGCAGCTTTACTACCTCAGCTTGTCGCTGGAGAGAGGGGCCAACTACCCCGGCTCCCTGGAACTCCACAGTTGTTGCTGGTGCTGGACAGAGGTGGGTAGCACTCTGCCCTGTTGCCAGCACTTCTGCTGGGGACTCCACATCCTCCGCTCTGGCAAACCATTGGGGCAGGAGGCTGGCTTCCTTTTCCATTCCCTCATCTGGCTGCTGGGACAACATGTCTCTGGTACTGTCTCCCAGGTGCACAAATCTTTGCTGGGGAGGAAAGATCGCTTTCTCCACCCTGGCCAACTGTTGGGGAGGGACGACAAACACCTCCTCTCCCTTCTCCCCCTGTATCTGCTGCTGGGAAGTGATCGCCACCTTCTCACCCTGAGCCTCCATAACTGCCACCGGTGTGGGGCAGAGGTCTTGGACCCTCTGTCCGGTGACCTGCGCTTCAGCTGGGGAAGTTCCTTGTAACTCCACGGATACTGCTGTTGGTGCTGGGCAGAGCTCAGTGAAGTTTGGCCCTAATAATAGCTCTTCTGATGGAGGCTCATCAGGTTGTTTTTCCTCAGCAGAAAAGTCTATTAAATCCCCAGTCTCTACAACTGATGGCTGGGGATAGAGGTTCACCATCTGTCCGTGGAACCTAGAAGATAACATCGGTGCTGGGCAGAGGTTAGCAGAGCTCTGCCCTGTTGTCAGCACTTCAGCTTTGGGGATGGCAATCTCCAGATTTTCCACTGCCGATTCTCTTGCATGCTGCTGGACAGGCATATTCCTCCATCCAACCTCGTTTTGTGCAGTAACAGGTTTGTCAAGGTCAGTCAGCACCTGCTGCATCCGCCATAAGACCTCCGCGTCCATAGCTGCGGGGGCAGGTGGGCAAAGCACTCTGTTACTATGTCACATTGCTGAGTCTTCAGCCAGGATTTCAGAGCTGTCTGCTGGTATTTCCTGATAGTCCCAAAGAAAGGGAGCCCCACCCTGCTGCTGAGCAGTGTCTAGCAGCTGTATGTAGGCAATCTCCAGCTCCCATTCCTGAGCGGCCAGGAACTCCAAATCTTCCTGTGCCCAGAGCACTTCCGAGACGTTCAATCTTTGCTCTCTGTGCTCCATTATTTCCTCCAAACGCCACTCCAGATCACTCCCAAAGTCGGGGTCCTCGGACAGCCTCCAGTACAACAATCCCAGGCCATTATAATCAAAGCCTTCCGTGGGCCTGTCATCCGCTGTCCACGGGCACACTTCGGCTACATACCACCGGAGGGCTCTGTAGCTCTCGTCCAAACGCATTTCTGCCCGGATCAGCCTGCTTAACTCAGCTGTCCACTCCTGCTTCGGTTGTTCCCCCAATAACAGCATTCGTACTTCATACTGCGACCAGTACCTTACATGGATGGAGGGGAGAACTTTTCCCTGGTGTTGCTGCTCACAGGCTAGCGTTTCTTTCCAGAGTTGTAGGCGAACAGAATCATACCATCCCAGCAGGACCTGCACCGATACTGGTCCTCTGTGCTGTAACCGCATCTCTCGCAACCTCCTTCCAAATTCCTCTTCCATGACAACGTATCTGTACCTCTGCTATCCGGGCCTTGGATCCAGGTGATGGTTTGGATGTGTTCACGTCAAGGAAGCACGATCCCAATGCTGCCAGCCAATTGTGACGGACCCCGTACTCAAGATGTCCGCCGTAAATGCTTCCTCTGTCCGGTACCACACAATCCAAGACCCCTTAGCTCACCCAGTCACCAGACAACACCAGTGTAGGGTACATCAGGAATTCATCTTTATTTGACATGTCACACATATATACAGCCAGATGACTAAAGCCTAACCGAATTAGCATGAGCTAATTATCTTAATCAACACTGGGCTCCATCATTCAATTGCAGGGTTAATTAGCACACACAACAATAGGTGAAACACTCCTACAAGCCAGACTATACTCAATTACATAACAGACAGGCTGTCTGGAGTTCATGACATTAGCATCTCTTGCTAATATGCCAAATACACATACAGATTCTATGTGTATTGGGGGGCCAGCATGGACCTGAATCCAAGTAACACCAGCTCAGGGGTCCCAGGCTTGCAGCTCAAAGAGCACCGTTCCCCCAAATGCCAGGGCCCATAATCGCAAGGTAATAGGCTCGCATTCAGTCTCCTCCAACAGCCTGTGTCCCGGCTAGGTCTGTCACAGGAACGAAGTAAGTACCGTGCTTTTCGCAATGCCTGTGAACTTTACTTCGCGCTACAACCACTAACTTTTTCATTGGAAGCTACAAAAGTGGGGTTCATCATCTCCCTTCTGACTGGTGAACCACAAACTTGGGCCCACCGTCTATTGGAGCAGAAGTCTGTGTCCTTGGATTCCCTGGATCATTTTTTCACCGCAATGGCTCAGCTGTATGAAGACCCTCAACCTGCTGCCACGGCTGAAACAGCATTACAATCTTTACAGCAAGGTCGCAGAACGGCCGAGGATTATGCCGTTGAATTCAAACGCTGGAGCTCTGATACAGAGTGGAATGATGCGGCACTGTGACACCAATTTTGCAGAGGACTATCCGATTCCCTAAAGGATGAGCTGGCTCGTGTAGGGATCCCTCAGTCCTTAGATGAACTTATTAATCTGTCGGTTCAAATTGACCGCCGTCTCAGGGAAAGACGGGCCGAAAGATCTTCTGGTCCATCTCGCCCCTTCTGGATGCTTCCCAAAGTACCTGGTCCCTCCAACCTAGTCCCCTCGGCTTCATCTACCCCGGTTTCAGGGGCTCCTGAACCAATGCAGATCGGACTGCTTTGGCCTTCCTTGACCCCAGAGGAAAAGATGCGCAGACGGGCCCATAATCTATGTTTGTACTGTGGGGAACCTGGACACTATGCAAGAACGTGCCCCAACAAGACACGTAAGTGTTTGTCTGCTTCTTCCTTATGTGCACCTGTCTTACTCCCAACCGGCACTCACCTGGCTCTCACTATTGTTTTGCAGCTCTCCGGTCGGAGCATTCCAGTATCAGTCATCATTGACTCAGGGGCTTGCAGCTGCTTCATTGTCCAAGTTTTTGCAACCAACCATGGCATTCCTCTTCAACCCAAGGTCCGGGGCCTTGCGGTCCACCTGGCGGATGGTTCCACACTTAGTTCTGGCCCAGTTACCCAGGAAACGGAACCCCTATTGACCACCATAGGATCCCAACACCAGGAGCTCTTACGGTTGGATGTCATACCTTCTCCTCTCTTCCCGATAATTTTAGGAATGCCCTGGTTGTGTGCCCACAACCCCAGTATCAACTGGGCTATGGGTGAAGTCCAGTTTCCTTCCAGTTATTGCCGTCAGAACTGTCACTGTGGGATTCCCGACCAACCGGCTTCACTACTATGCCTGGATACTGACTCTGAACTCCACCAGTCCATCCCTGAACCCTACCGGGACTTTGTAGATGTGAGGGGGCAGAGACACTTCCGCCACACAGGCCTTATGATTGTCCCATAGAACTTCTACCCTGAACAGAAGTACCCTTCAGAAGAATCTTCCCACTTACTGAACAGGAATTGGGCACTCTAAAAGACTACATAGACGAGAATCTGGCAAAAGGGTTCATTCGTCCTTCCACATCCCCGGCCGGTGCAGGTATCTTTTTCGGCGAAAAAAAAAGAAGATCATTCTTTACGCCCCTGTATTGATTACCGCAAATTAAACAAGATCACCATCAAAAACAGATACCCCCTTCCATTGGTGCCAGAAGGCTTTTCAAAGACTCGGTTCGGGCACTACGAGTACCTCGTCATACCATTTGGGTTATGCAATGCCCCAGCAACTTTCCAGCACTTCGTTAATAACATCTTCCACGATTATTTGGATTTGTACGTCATTGTCTATTTGGACGATATTCTAATTTTTTCTTCCTCCTTGGCTGACCACCGCAGACATGTCCGAAACGTCCTTACCCATCTAAGACAACATGGACTGTATGCTAAATTTGAAAAATGTAATTTCGAGATCCGGGGTGTACAATTTTTGGGACTAATCATATCGGCAGAAGGGATCAGAATGGATCCCGAAAAAGTATCCGCCATCTTGGATTGGCCAGCACCCATAGACAGAAAGGGAGTACAACGCTTCATTGGCTTTGCTAATTTCTATAGGAAATTTATTAAAGGATTCTCCTCTATTATTTCACCCATCACTGAACTTACCCGACAAGGAATTCGGTTTCATTGGACCCCCAAAGCACAACTGGCCTTTGAGAAACTTAAAGAACTTTTTACTTCAGCCTCTATTCTTAAACATCCGAACCCAGCCTTGCCCTTTGTTTTAGAAGTCAATGCCTCAGAGATTGCAGTGGGAGCAGTGCTATCTCAGTGACAGGGTGCCAAGGCTCTTCTTTTTCCAGTAGGCTTCTTCTCCCGCAAACTAACCTCTTCGGAACGTAATTACGATGTGGGCGATAGGGAAGTTCTTGCCATCAAGGTAGCTTTGGAAGAATGGCGCTACCTATTGGAGGGTGCTGCACATCCTGTTCTGGTGTACACCGATCACAAAAATTTGGAGTACCTGAGAACAGCTAAAAGATTAAGACCGCGACAAGCCAGGTGGGCTCTATTCTTCTCACGTTTCCAACTCCACATAACCTATTGTCCTGGCTCTAAGAACATCAAGCCAGATGCTCTTTCTCGGATGTTTCTGGATATCGAGCACGACACTCCCCCTGATACCATTCTACCCGCCGGGAATTTCCTGCTCTTGCAAGAGGATCTCATGTCTCGGATCAAACAAGCCTCCATTGGGATGCCTCCCCTGGATGGAGTTTCCAGTAAGGACGGATTGTTCTGGCATGATGGCAAGATTGTGGTTCCAGAAAAATTGAGGTTACATGTACTAGAATTATGCCATGACCACAAGCTGGCCGGGCACTTTGGTATCTCCAAAACAATTGACCTACTACTACGTACCTTCTGGTGGCCCCATCTGACCAGAGATTGTAGGAAATATGTCGAATCATGCTGTGTCTGTGCCCGAAATAAGACTAGCCGAACAAGAGCCTGGGGTCTATTAAAGCCCTTACCAGTCCCAGAAAGACCGTGGAGTATGGTTTCAATAGACTTCATTGTCGAACTCCCACCATCAGAAGGTTTTTCCTCTATCTTTGTCATAGTGGACAGACTGTCAAAAATGGCACATTTCCTGCCCATGAAGGGCACTCCTTCAGCTCTGGAAACAGCACAAACATTCATTTAAGAAGTGGTAAGGTTACATGGAGTTCCAGCAAGTATAGTTTCAGATCGTGGTGTCCAGTTCACCTCGAGATTCTGGAAGGCTCTCTGTGGATCTCTGGAAATCGAGTTAGCGTTCTCATCTGCATACCATCCACAGACAAACGGCCAGACTGAGAGAACCAATCAGACATTGGAACAATATTTACGCTGCTTTTCTACCTTTTCCCAAAACGATTTGGCCTCCTTGCTTCCTATGGCTGAATTCTCATATAATAACTCTCTGCACTCAGCTATTAACCAAACACCGTTCTTCGCCAATTATGGGTACCATCCATCCTTTTTACCTAGGTCAATTCCGGAATGCTCCATACCCGCAGTTTCGGAGACACTGGACTTCTTCTCCACAAACAACAAGCTACTACAGGAGAACATGTCTAAGGCACAGGAGAATTACAAAAGAATCTTTGATGGAAAGAAGCGCGGAGAACTTATCCTGGAACCCGGTGATCAGGTCTGGTTGTCCACCACCAATTTAAAGATGGCCTGCCCTTCCAGGAAATTAGGTCCTAAATTTTTGGGTCCTTTTTCCGTGAAGAGAAAAATTAATAATGTCGCCTACGAATTGGATTTACCTACTTCCCTGAGAATACATCCAGTCTTCCATGTTACTCTTTTGAAGCCGGTGACTCCAAATCCCTTTTCTGGCTGCAGGGTTGGTCCCCCCAAACCCATCATTGTCAATGACGAAGAGGAATTTGAGGTGGAAGCAATTCTGGATTGTAGAAAATGGTGTAATCAGATCCAGTTTCTCATCAAGTGGAAGGGGTACGGGCCTGAAGATAATTCATGGGAACCTGAGGACAACCTGCATGCGGGTGAGTTGTTACGAACTTTCAAAAACTCACATGCCTCCAAGTTAGCTCAACTAGGCATCCGAAGGCTGCCCTTAAGGAGGGGGCACTGTCACAAAAACCGTCATGTCAGACAGCCTATTGGTGTGCGCCGACGCGCGCTGGTGTGCGCGCTCCTGTGCGCGTTCCCGCGGGTGCGTGCACGCATCCAGGGGCGCGCGTGCGGTGGTTTGAATGCACCTGTGCGCGATGTTGGCACCAACCAGCCTATTTAATCAGGCAGCACCTGTTGGCCAGTGCTGCCTGATCTTCAGCTTCCCAGAGACCTTGTTCCTGTGTTTTGAATCCTGTTATACCTTGTCTGATCCTGTGACCCGGCTTGCCCTTTGGAATTCCTTGACTTCTGCCTGACTGACGACTCTTCTGCTTGCTCCTTTGTACTTCGCCATCGGAACGCTGCCGAACCCTGCAGGTATTTGGATTATCCCACTTTCTGCTGAGAGACTCGTGCCTGCTTCCTATACCGCACCTTCTTCCCAGTGAGCCTTTGCTATCTGCATCCGGGACTCTTAACTATTCCTCCTGCCCAGTGCACCAATATACCTGGACTTTACCATACCCTCTGGATACCCTGCATATCCCTACCCATCTTGCCAACCAGTGGAATCTCCATCCGTGTATCCCGCATACCTGCACCCCATCTTGTCACCAGTGGACTCTCACCACCAACGCCCGGACACCCTGCACCAGGCTCTCATACCCTTCCTGACTCTCGTGCCTCCTGTACCCATCCCCAGGGGCCGTGAGTGGGACCCGTACGGGAGACCTCCCTCTGCCCAAGTGGACTCACCGGTCAGGTACGTACCAGCGTGATATTTTATGTTATAGACCAACACAAAGTTGCACATAATTGTGCAGTAGAAGGAAAATGATAAATGGTTTTCAAAATTTGTTACAAATTAATATCTGAAAAGTGTGGTATGCATTTGTATTCAGCCCCCTTTACTCTGATACCCCTAACTAAAATCTAGTGGAAACAATTGCCTTTAGATGTTACCTAATTAGTCCACTTGTGTGTAATTTAATCTCAGTATAAATACAGCTGTTCTGTGAAGCTCTCAGAGGTTTGTTAGAGAACATTAGTGACCAACAGCATGATGAAGGCCAAGGAACACACCATACAGGTCAGGGATAAAGCTGTAGAGAAGTTTAAAGCAGGGTTATATTATAAAAAAATATCCCAAGCTTTGAACATCTCACTGTTCAATCCATCATCTGAAAGTGGAAAGAGTATGGCACAACTGCAAACCTACCAAGACATTGTCGTCCACCTAAACTGACAGGCCAGGCAAGGAGAGCATTAATCAGAGAAGCAGCCAAGAGACCCATAGTAACTCTGGAGGAGCTAGAGAGATCCACAGCTCAGGTGGGAGAATCTGTTCAGAGGACAACTATTAGTTGTGCACTCCACGAATCTGGCCTTTGTGGAAGAGTGTCAAGAAGAAAGCCACTGTTGAAAAAAAAAAACATAAGAAATTCTGTTTGCAGTTTGTGAGATGACATGTGGGGGACACAGCAAACATGTGGAAGAAGGTGCTCTGGTCAGATGAGATCAAAATTAAACTTTTTGGCCTAAAAGCAAAACGCTATGTGTGCCGGAAAACTAACACTGCACATCACCCTGAACACACCATCCCCACAATGAAACATGGTGGTGGCATCATCATGTTGTGGGGATGATTTTCTTCAGCAGGGACAGGGAAGCTTGTCAGAGTTGATGGGAAGATGGATGGAGCCAAATACAGGGCAAGCTTAGAAGAAAATCTGTTAGAGTCTGCAAAAGACTTGAGACTAGGGCGGAGGTTCACCTTCCAGCAGGACAACGACCCTAAACATACAGCCAGAGCTACAATGGCATGATTTAGGTCAAAGCATATTCATGTGTTAGAATGGCCCAGTCAAAGTCCAGACCTAAATCCAATTGACAATCTGTGGCAAGGCTTGAAAATTGCTTTTCACAGACACTCTCCATCCAATCTGTCAGAGCTTGAGCTATTTTGCAAAAAAGGATGGGCAAAAAGTTCACTCTCTAGATGTGCAAAGCTGGTAGAGATATCCACAAAAAGACTTACAGCTGTAATTGCAGCAAAAGTTTTTTTTACAAAGTATTGACTTTATACAAATGCATGTCACACTTTTCACATATTTATTTGTAAAAACAATTGAAAACCATTTATCATTTTCCTTCCACTTCACAATTATGTGCCACTTTGTGTTGGTCTATCACATATAATTCCAATAAAATACAATTATGTTTTTGGGGTATGAATACTTTTTCAAGGCACTGCATAATACAGTGCAGTCATTGTAGTGTATATAAAACGCAGTGCATAGTATATAGTGCAGTCAGTGTAGTGTGTAAATGATGCAGTGCAGAGTATATAGTGCAGTCAGTGTAGTGTAGAAAACATAGTGCAGTGCAGAGAATATAAAGCAGGGCAGTGCAGAGTATAAAATACAGTGTATTGAAGTGGTTAAGGAGAACCCTATAACAGAATTAAGAAAAAAAACGGCATGGGGCCCCCCTGAAATCCATACCAGGCCCTTTGGGTCTGGTATAGATTTTAAGGGTAAATCCACGCCAATTTTTTTTTTTTTAAATGGCGTGGGGTCCCCCCCAAAATCTATACCAGCTCCTTATCTGAGCAAGCAGGAAATGGGGGGGGGTGAGCGAGCAACCCCCCCCCCCTCCTGAACCATACCAGGCCGTTTGCCCTCAACATGGGGATCGGGACAAGGGTCTCTTCCCTGCAACCCTGGCCGGTGGTTGTTGGGGTCTGTGGGTGGGGGGCTTATTGTAATCCGCCCAGATCCTGGTCCCCCCTATGTGAATGGGTATCGGGTGCATCATACCTAGGGATGGGCCCGGTGTTCGATTCGAACCCACGTTCGAATCGAACATCGGGCGTTCGACCGCCCGTCAAGCCCAGAACTAGTTGGGCCGTTCGCATCAAATTCGTGTGATGCGAACGGCCCACAATGCACTGCGGCAGTCGCAGTGCATTGCTGGCTGATGATTGGCCAAGCATGCACTGTGACCCCGCATGCTTGGCCAATCATAGAGCCAGCGGCGAGGAGAGCAATGATTGGCCACAGGCAGGATGCCTGTGGCCAATTATAGCTCAGGGGGTTTAGTACACGCCCCACACTATGTAAGGCCGCCGCTCTGGCGGCCTAGTGTAGTGTGTTCCGGCGTTAGTCAGTGACTGTTTCCGTCACATTATCTGCTGTGATTCATTCTGCACTGTGCTGACAGACAGTATCTGCTGTGTTATTCATTCTGCTGAGTGCTCATAGTATCTTCTGTGTTATTCTTTCTTCTGAGTGGGGCAGCACAGTGGTGTAGTGGTTAGCACTTTCACCTAGCAGTAATAGCGTCGCTGGTTCAAATCCCGACCATGACACCTTCTGCCTGGAGTTTGCATGTTCTCCCTGTGCTTGCGTGGGTTTCCTCCGGGTACTCCGGTTTCCTCCCACACTCAAAAGACATGCTGGTAGGTTAATTAGATCCTGTCGATAAAATTGGCCAAAATATGTGTATGTTGTATGTGTATGTGTATGTGTTTGTAAGCGTGTCAGGACCCCACAGGGCAAGGACCGCACTATACCACAGATGGACACCAGTGGCAAAAAGCGCCCTGAGGCGATTCAGTTCGCATAGGTTGCGCTATACAAGTCATTCATTCATTCATTCATTCATTCATTCATTCATGAGTGCTGCTGCTGACATTGTCTGCTGTTTTATTCATTCTGTTGATGATGAGTGCTGAAATTATCTGCTGTGATTCTGGGGATTAGTCTAAAGTGTGCGTGCTGTTAGTACAGCATTGCAGTATCACATTAAACCACCTTTACCCTTCTGGCCTGTTGTCATCTAAGCCAGCCAGCCAGCCATCGCAGGAGTTAGTGTGTGTGTGTGTGTGTGTGTGTGTGTGTGTGTGTGTGTGCTGTGTGAGTATAGCACAGCACAAATAAACCACTTCAGCCTCTATCTGCCATAAGGCCCTGTTGTTTTCATCTAAGGCAGCCAGCCAGCCATTGCAGGAGTTAGCGTGTGTGTGTGCTGTGTGAGTATAGCACAGTGTCAGGAAATGTTCCATCCACTGGTAATATCTGCCTTTTGGCATGCAGTACTGCTGTCCACCAGCAGGTGTCTCCTGGCAGTTTGGAACTGTCAGGAGAGCCTTTTCCTGCTGCTGTGTCATCATTGGGCTGCAGTACTGGCATCCACCAGCGGATGGATCCTGGCAGTATGGGGCAGACAGCACCTCCTGCGCTCAGGTGTCACTTGAGGACAATTAGTTCACTCTTATAAATACCCGGCAAGCCCATACATGCTTGCCTTGGTATCGCTCTCTCCAGGTGGCCCTGGCCGCATTATCTGTACCTGAGCCTGTATCTGACCCGACCCGACCTGATCTATCCCAATACCATCCTGGACCTGTCCCTCCTGTCTCCTGCCTACCTTGGATCCCTGCTCTGCAGCCCATCCATCCGTCATCTCCCTCTCCATCCATCCTTACCCATCCACTGACCCCCTTGTGTATGACCACGGCCTGGCTTTTCGTTTACGATTCTGGTATTGCCCATTTATTGTATATATTATTTGTTTGTAGTTTGTGGTTGGTAGTGCACTGTTTGTTTTCACTTCTTGTCATTTATTTAAATAAACACTTATTATTTCACTTACATGTGTTTTGGGTTTCCTCTGTGCAGTCCACACAGTCTGGTCTACTAATTCCCTGATACACAGCACACAATAAACCACCTCAGCCTCTATATGCCCTAAGGCCCTGTTGTTGTCATCTAAGGCAGCCAGCCAGGCATTTGCAGGAGTTAGCATGTGTGTGTGCTGTGTGAGTATAGCACAGCACACAAACCACCTCAGCCTCTATCTGCCCTAAGGCCCTGTTGTCATCTAAGGCAGCCACCACCTCAGCCTCTATCTGCCCTAAGGCCCTGTTGTCATCCAAGGCAGCCAGCCAGGCATTTGCAGGAGTTAGTGTGTGTGTGTGCTGTGTGAGTATAGCACAGCACACAATAAACCACCTCAGCCTCTATATGCCCTAAGGCCCTGTTGTTGTCATCTAAGGCAGCCACCACCTCAGCCTCTATCTGCCCTAAGGCCCTGTTGTCATCTAAGGCAGCCACCACCTCAGTCTCTATCTGCCCTAAGGCCCTGTTGTTGTCATCTAGGGCAGCCACCACCTCAGCCTCTATCTGCCCTAAGTCCCTGTTTTTGTCATCTAAGGCAGCCACCACCTCAGCCTCTATCTGCCCTAAGGCCCTGTTGTTGTCATCTAAGGCAGCCATCTGCAGGAGTTAGTGTGTGTGCTGTGTGACTCCAGCACAATATACACTACCCACTAAAATGCCTGGAAGACCGAAAAGGAGAGGCAGACAGTCCCGAGGCAAGAAAACAGGGCAAGCAGGCTCTGTGTCTAGAAACAACAGTGCTGGTCGTGGACGTGGTGCATCGTCATCAGCACGTGGCCATGGGACACGCTTGTCCTTCTTTTCGGCAGCTGGACATGTTGAGCCGCATCATGCCGAAGGCTTGGTAGAGTGGATGACCAAGCCCTCCTCATCCTCTCTTACCCAGGCTCAGGGTAATGGCAAAGCAGCTGCCAACGCGTACTCAATGGCATCATCAGACACCCCTTCCCTAGACCCACCATGTTCTCCTGAGGAGTCCCCCGAACTGTTTGAGCACAGTGTTGGGTACATGCTCCAGGAGGATGCCCAGCATTTTGAAGGCTCGGATGATGATACCCAGCTAGAGGAAGGCAGTAGCGTGAGCGCAGAGAGAGGGGATGCTCAAGGACAGCAATCTGGCAGTCATGTTCCACCAGCTGCAGCTTACTGCCAGGTTTGCTCCAGTGGTGAAGAGGGAGGGGATGATGAGGTCACTGACTCCACGTGGGTGCCTGAAGGGAGAGAGGAGGAGGAGGCACATCTCCAACGAGGCAGGATGCCCTCCGGGGGCCAGCTTGAGGCCAGCGCACCAACTGAATCACATCGCAGAGCTCCGCCTGTGCAGGGCGCTGCCTCTGCACGTTATTACAAAAGTTATTAGGTGTGGGCCTTTTTTGAGACGAGTGCATCAGATCGCACCACTGCTATTTTCAACATATGTCTCAAGCGTATCTCGCATGGCCAAAACACAAGCATGACCAGACATATGCCGACCTGCCATGCAGCTCGTTGGCAAGCGCACATTAAAGACCCACACCAAAGAACAAAGCAGGCCTCTCTTTGCTCCTCCTACCTTCAGTCCTCTCTGAAAGCTGCACTGAGAGGAATGAAGATGTAGAATTAGGTGTGTCACAGCCAAGTACTTGCAGGCACTCTGCTAGCAGTACACCGACGTCCGATTGTACCAGGCAAATTTCCCTGCCCCAGGTGCTGGACCGTCAAAAGAAGTTTACTCCCAGCCATCCACATGCCCAGCGGTTGAATGCTAGCTTGGCTAAATTGCTAGCACTTCAACTGCTGCCTTTTCAGTTGGTAGACTCGGCCCCCTTCCGTGAGTTGGTTCAATGTGCGGTTCCTCAGTGGCAGGTTCCCAAACGCCACTTTTTCTCACGGAAGGCGATTCCAGCTCTCTACCGGCATGTGGAAGGCAATGTCCATGCCTCGCTGGACAGGGTGGTCAGCGTTAAGGTGCATATTACCGCTGACTCATGGTCCAGCAGGCATGGACAGGGACGTTACCTGTCTTTCACGGCCCATTGGGTCACTCTTTTGGCAGCTGGGAAGGATGCAGGACAAGGTGCAGTAGTGTTGGAGGTTGTTCCGCCACCACGCCTCCAAAATGCTACTACTGGTTGTGACACACCTCTCTCCTCCACCCCCTCCTCTTCTTCTTCCTCCATGGCCTCTTTGAGTGCTCTGTCCTCGGATCCAGTGGTGCTTCGTAGGCGTCCAAGGGGCTGCGCAAGTACGCAGGCAAAAAGATGCCATGCCGTGCTTGCGCTGGTGTGTTTGGGGGACAGGAGCCACACTGGGGCAGAGGTTCTGTCAGCTCTGCAGGGGCAGGCCGAGAGGTGGTTGACGCCACGCCAGCTTAAGGCAGGAATGGTGGTTTGTGACAATGGCACCAACCTCCTCTCTGCCCTGCGACAGGGACAGCTGACCCATGTGCCCTGTATGGCTCACGTCCTGAACCTGGTGGTGCAGTGGTTCTTGGGCAGGTACCCAGGCTTACAGGATGTCCTGAGGCAGGCCAGGAAAGTCTGTGTGCATTTCCGCCGATCATATAATGCCAGTGCTCGGCTGGCTGAGCTGCAAAAGGAGTTGAACCTGCCCAAGAACCGCCTACCCAAGAAGGGCCATCAATGAGTACCTGTGCGACTACGGCACCAGGACAGGGTCAGGGGAGCTCGGATTTTTTTCCCCACGCCAGTGGAGCTTGATCAGGGATGCATGCACTGTCCTGTCACTATTTGAGGAGGCCACGAGGATGGTGAACAGTGACAGTGCATGCACCAGTGACACTGTACCTCTTGTCCACCTGTTGGAGCATACGCTGCGTGGGATAATGGACAGGGCACTTGAGGCAGAACAGAGGCAGGAAGAGGAGGACTTCCTTGCCTCTCAAGGCCCCCTTTATCCAGACAGTGTTCCTTCTCTCCCACCCATCACACAGGAAGAGGATGAGGAGGAGGAGGATTGTGTCAGCATGGAGGTGGACCCTGGAACTCAGCATCAGTAGCAGCAGTCTTTTAGGGATGATTTACAGTCCCAACAAACCAGTGGACTTGTACGTGGCTGGGAGGAGGTGGCTGCGGATCATGTCGTCAGTGACCCAGAAGACTCCGGACCGAATGCCTCAGCTAACCTACGTTGCATGGCCTCCCTGATCCTGCAAAGCCTGCGGAAGGATCCTCGTATTCTTCAGATCAAGGAGAGGGACCATTACTGACTGGCCACTCTCCTTGATCCACGGTACAAGGGTAAGGTTGAAGACCTTATCTTGCCGTCGCAGAGGGAGCAGAGGATGAGACATCTTCGGGAGGCCTTGCAGAAAGGTCTGTGCAACGCGTTCCCAAAGACTGGGAGGTTACAAACTCCTGGTCCTGGACGACGAGTTGCTGAGGCTTCGGTCAGTAGCAGAAGGAGCGGTGGGGAAGGTGGACCTCTGACCGATGCGTTCAGACAATTTTTTAGCCCGCAGCCCCAAGGTATGATCGGTTCCAGCAACCATTGCCAGTGTCTGATATACATGGTGCAGGAATACCTAGGGGCAAGGTCAGACTTGGACACCTTTCCCACCGAAAACCCTCTGGCTTACTGGGTCTTGAGGATGGATCACTGGCCAGAGCCTGCACAGTATGCAATTGAGCTACTGGCCTGTCCTGCATCCAGCGTTCTTTCCGAACGCACATTCAGTGCTGCTGGAGGCTTTGTCACCGATCACAGGGTGCGCATGTCCACCGACTCGGTTGATCGACTGACCTTCATAAAGATGAATCAGTCTTGGATCACCCCCAGCTACCAGGCACCTGAAGATGATATAACTGAATAATTTATAATGTCACATTCCTTCAAGACTGCCTATGCTGATGCTGAGTGACTGTCCTGTTATGTTGACTGACTATCCTCTTCCTCCTCAATGATCCATTCCTGATGATAGCTTGGAAGAACATTTTTGTTTCTGTGTGCCACCACCAGTGGCTAAGGCCCAACAGGGGCATGTAATTATAATTTTTTAAGCAATGCCTCACAACAGGTCTGACTGCTGTGCTCCAAGTACAGTATCTGTGAGGGGTTGCAGTGTTGTGGCACCAGCACCAGTGCCTAAGGCCCAATTTTTCAGCCCCTGTTTAACAGGTGCATGCAATTACAAATTTTGATCTAATAATTCTCAGCAGGGCCCATTCCTGTGCCCACCAAGAGTAACTGTGAGGGCTTACAGTGTTGTGGCAACACCAACATCTAATGGGGCCAATTTCTGCAGAGTATATACGGCAGGCCCCTACTTTCAAACATCCAACTTACAAACGACTCCTACTTGCAAACGGAAGGAGAAAACAGGAAGTGAGATTAAATCTACCCCTAGGAAGGGAAATTCTATCCTGTTAGATTTAATTTGGGAAAAAGGTATCTCCTCTCTACTGATGCTTTATCACCAATCCTTGTTTCAATAAAAACCCCACTTTTCCAAAAACATTTGTCATTGGGGCGGAAAGTGAGGTGAAATGTTCTAAACAGGTGCACAGACAGCAAAACAAATGTTACAGGGGTGATAACCCTTCCCTATGTTCTCCAAAAAGCTTAAAATTATTTTTTTTTTGGATGGAGCTACACTTAAAAAATTACCTGTTCAAAATTACAAACATATTCTTCTTAAGATAAGAACAAACCTACAGTCCCTGTCTTGTTTGCACCGCCTGTATACTGCTGTTCAGAGTATATAGGGTTTTAGGTATAGGGTTTTATTTTGGGTGCGGGGTTCCCCTTAATATCCATACAAGACTGAAAGGGGCTGGTAATGGGGTGGGGTGGGGGGGGTGATGGGGTAGCCATGCCATTTTTCTCAAAGATTTTCATCCATAATGCCAGGACAAGACATGACATTAAAGCCGCAAGCAGTTTTAAATGGCTTTTTTTTCCTTTACAAATGTCATTTTTTGCAGGGACAGTTCTAAACACGGGAAACACATGCCACTTCACAGGCATACTTTAGACACCCCCCAGGTACCATATTTAAAGAAATATTTCACTTTTTTTTTTTTCACCTTATGCATCATTAAAATGACTGCTCCCGAAAAAACGTTACAATTTTTTTGCATTGATACATGTCCCCTGGGGCAGGACCCGGGTCTCCAAACCTCTTTTATAACATTAACATACATATTGGCCGTTATAATTATCACTTTAGATTTTGAACGTTCGCGTCCATTGTAACTAATAGGGTTTGAATATTCGCGCAAACTTTCGGTCCGTTCGCAGGTTCTGGTGCGAACCGAACCCGGGGGTGTACAGCTCATCCCTAATAATACCCAGTTCACCAAAAAGTGTCAAAAAAGTAAGAACCACAATGTCATGGTTATGCAGTAATGTTTGTCTGTCAGCTTACCTCTCCATGTGTTCAGATTAAGAGGCCAGCCACTCTCACCTGGCTGCTTAAGTAATCTTCCTCAAAGCATGGCTCCACCCCAGTCCCTATCAGGGAACTCTATATTAACCTGTGCACTGCAAACCAGCGCTGCTGATCAACATTGTGTGTTTAGCTTTCGTGTGTGACTTGTTGTGTCTTCTACGTCTGATTCCAGTTACCGATCTTGGCTTGTTCTTGACTATCCTTACCTGCTTGTTACCCCAATCTTTGGCTATCTTATGACTATCCTTGCCTGCTTGTTGCCCTGACCTTTGGATATCTCCTGACTATCCTTTGTTGTCGTAGTCTGCCGCTTCCTCTCTACCTCACTGTAGTCTACAGTAAGCCTGAGCTGGGAGGCCCTAGGGGATGCGACCTGGAGCCAGACTGCAGCTAAATCCATCCCCACCACTAGGGGCTTCTGGTGAACACCTGCTGGCTCTTAGACTCTGTGCCCTGGGAAATCTCATGCTTTAGCTCCCAGTGTCATCCGTGTAGGTACTACAGAGTAGCTGCTCTCCTGTATATCCTAGAGCTCCATCCACAGCAGTCAACCGTAGGGTCCACTACCTTGTGGTCCACTCCAGACTCCAACGGGGTGCATCTGTCACCTGGACTCAGGTGACCTGACACACAAGAGACAGTTTTTGACAAACCCTTTATTAAAAAGAAAGAAAAAAAATGTCCTGCAATGTAAATCCACCACGGAGCGTTTTCATTTTTGCTATTTTCTGGCTCCGTCAGGCAGTGTGATTGGCGGTGGATTTACATTGTGGGACACTTTTTTTTTTTTTTTAAATAAAGGATTTGTCAAAAACTGTCTCTTGTGGTTTTTACTTCTTTGACACTTTTTTGGTGAATGGGCAGGGATATGATGTACCAGATACCCATTCACATAGGGGGGCGGGATCTGGGGGCCCTTTGTTAAAGGGGCTTCCAGATTCCAATAAGCCCCCGTCCGCAGACCCCAACAACCACCGGCCAGGGTTGTCGGCAATAGACCCTTGTCCCCATCAACATGATACAGACATGCAACAGATGTACGCCAGATGATCACGGACAGATGTAGCATATGATCACAGACAGATGTGGCAGATGATCACAGACAGATGTGGCAGATTCAGATGAAGGAGGAGGCCATGCCCTCTGAAACGCATAGTCATAGCAACCACATAGTATCACTCACCAGCTGGCATTTAAGGATCACGTGCTCGTGTCCCCTTGTGGAGTTTCCCTGCTTTTACAGGATCCTTGCTGAGAGGGGGCGGCTCTCGTGCAGCCAGTCGGTGGCTGCTCGTGGACATACCAGAGACAGAGACAGTTTGCCTAATATCCAGCTTGGATTTCTGGACCCAAGAGAGCTAACACAGCCTTATAAAGTTGTGCTTTTTAAATCAACAACATGTGAGTGTACAATGATACTTTGTTCAGTTTTATTCATTCATTAAACAGTGTTACACTAGGGGCCGCTGCGCTCTTTCTTTTACTCTTATCTTTTCAGCCATCAGTCTGCCCACTGGTTGATGGAGCAGCACAGCTAACTTATTCCCAACTGGTTTAACCACTTCCTTTGAGATATCAAGATACTGATTTGATAAATTTTTTATACCATATATATATATATATATATATATATATATATATATATATATATATATATATGAAAATCAAGACGGGACACGTACTTCAATTGCGAAAATCCTTTACTTCGATATTTCAAAGGTACATCTTATTTCAAAAGCACAGCCACTGTACAGTTACGAGCACCAGCTCTTCGTCAGGCTATCTCTGGCTTGTGTAACAAACTATCTCAAACTAAGCATATATATACCACATTCAGGAGTACAACAGACAGGTGTATGTCACAGATCACTAATCATTGTTAATTGAAGATTTCAAAATTAACCCTATCAGCAAGATAAAGTATCCAACCAATTAAGATCATCATACACTATACAAGCAATCGGGTTGTTCCAATTCGGTAAATGGTCATGATGCCATGAAAAAGCAAAAATCTCGTATATTCTGCAAAGATTCATCTTCACCAGTTTCCAGTAGAGCATACAATAATAGACCTCTCAATATTTCCTGCAGGAAAGAGAAGAGGTTCATTGGTATCAGAATTGCATAACATTGCATAGCCCCATGACCACAAACAGTATCCTATATCAGTATCAAACATTGGTAGAACGATCAAGGCAATGAGACAATTAAAATAGGATTATATGCAGCATCACCAATCACACATCATGTGTCATAGGAATAGATACAAATCATAATCTCTGTTCATTCCATGTGGACTTAGAGATTTTAATCGGTTAATCCACCAAACTTCCCGTTTTCTCAGCTTCAGGATTCGGTCACCCCCTCTCTTGTCCCTAGTAACTTCCTCGAGTACCATAAATCGCAAGTCAGAATCGCAGTGCCCTTTCTCCAAGAAATGCTTGGATACAGGAAACGTCGGCTGTTTTAGTCGGATCGTACTGCGATGCTGTGCGATTCTGTCCTTGATTTTTTGGGTAGTCTCCCCAACGTATAGTAACCCGCAAGGGCATATTAAGATGTAAATGACATAGGAGGACTGGCAAGTATAAAAACCATTAATGGTGATTTTATCACCATGAGTCGGATGTATAAAATGATCACTTTTAACAAGCAAATTGCACTGAATGCATTTCAAACAGGGGAAGCATCCCTTCCTTTTGCTGCCAAGAAATGTCATTTTAGACATCTTTTTTTCATCTCTAAATTCTGATTTAACCAGCCAGTCCCTAATCGTTCTGTTTCGGCGATATGCCCGCATCGGGATTTGCTGTAAAATTTCAATCTGGGGGTAGGATCTTCTCAATAGGGGCCAATGTTTTTTAATAATGTTGAATATCTTTTCACTGTAGCTATTGAACTGAAAACTGAAAGGGAGTCTAGGTTTGTCCATATCGCAGTGCCGATTCCTGACCACTACCACATCATTAGTTACCTTTGTAAGCTCCTGTCTAATTAGGTTGTCTGGATATCCCCGTTCTTTGAATTTGCAACACATCTCATCAAGTCTAGTTCTTCTAGTATTATCATCACTCACTATCCGTTTCACCCTCAACAGTTGGCTTTTAATAATAGATCTAAAAACATGGGGTGGATGATAGCTGTTAAACATTAAGAGTTGGTTCCTATCAGTTGGTTTGACATACAAATCTGACTCAATACGGTTTTGATGAATATATATCCTAGTATCCAAAAACGGAATGGAGAGCCCTCCAACATTTATTTTGAACTGGATATCCGGAGAAAATTCATTCAGTATCTCATCAAAGGCCATAAGGGATTCAATGTTGCCCCGCCACACTGCAAAGACATCGTCTATATACCGCCACCAGGTGGCGCAGTGCTGCTGGAACAGCTCATCTACAAACACATATTTATGCTCGAAATCGTTCATGAATGAGCAAGCGTATGGCGGGGCAACATTGGATCCCATGGCAACACCATTCTGCTGCACATAGAATTGATCTTTAAACAAAAAATAGTTATTCAATAGCAAAATGTTAAATAAATTTTCAAAAAGTGTGACTTGAGCCTCAGAATAAATGTCGCTACATCTAATAAGCCCAATAGCTGCATTAATTCCTTCCCTATGTGGGATACAGGTATACAGACTAGTTACATCCCAGGTTACAAGTATCTCATCACCCTGGCATAACGGTGTTTTTCTAATTTTCGATAGGAAGTCCTGTGTGTCTCTAATATAGGATCTTGTATTCCTGACAAGAGGGGATAGGACCCTGTCCAGAAGACGTGCTGTCGGGACAAAGATTGAATCCCTACCCGACACAATCGGGCGACCAGGGGGAGATTGGCTGTTCTTATGGATTTTAGGCAGCATATATAAGACCGGAATCCTAGTGTGTGAAGGAAGTAAAAACTCAAACAGATCACGAGATATCAAACTATCTTTTAGCGCTGCTTTCAAAAGGGTTTCCAGCTTTTTCTTTATACCCCAGGTAGGGTCTGTGGACACCTTCTTATAAACCAGCGGATCACTGAGCTGGCGGAGGACCTCAGATTCATACATGGCAGTATCCATGATGACCACAGAACCCCCCTTGTCAGCAGGTTTACATACGATATCATCACGTTTGCTAAGATTCCTAAGGGCCAATTTCTCTGCACATGACAAATTGTTGGGTATATGGTCCCTATAGTCCGTCCTGTGGACAAGATCCTTCACATCACGGGTAACCTCTTTGATAAACATTTCAACAGGTGCATATGATGTGGGAGGAACAGATTTTGATTTGGTGATTAGATTAAAGGTTTTACAGTCAAGAGCATCACCCATAGGTTCATTATGAATGAACGGTTTATGTATAAAGTGAACTTTCCACCTTATATTGCGAAATAGCCTGTACAGATCCTGATCTAATTGGAACTGATCAAGGTGACTTTTCGGGGAAAAAGAAAGACCATGATTAAGAAGTCCTACCTCTTCTGGAGCAAGGACCCTCCTGGAGATATTATGTATCAGTTCTGCCGTCCTCTGCCCCGGTTGCTGCGGAAGTTGCGCTGTCTGTCCTGACCGCCTGCTTCGTCCCTGAAGCGGGACCTTGTTTGCATCCGAGGGGGGGCTCCTCTCCTGCCTTGCTGAAAAACAGTTGAGGAGGAATCCGTATCGGTGTTGGCAGATGAATTATCCGACATATCACGCCTGGTATTTCCATTGTCTTGTCGGCCACGGCGGTTGTAAGGTCGGGGCCATCTGTATACCTGGTTTCTTTCATAATCCTCTATGTCACGATCAAATTTATTCCGTTTCTTATTTTCCAAATCCGCTCTGTACTTTCCAACATTCTCATCCACCAATTCCTTGCATTTAGACAGGAGCTTACAAAGGTAACTAATGATGTGGTAGTGGTCAGGAATCGGCACTGCGATATGGACAAACCTAGACTCCCTTTCAGTTTTCAGTTCAATAGCTACAGTGAAAAGATATTCAACATTATTAAAAAACATTGGCCCCTATTGAGAAGATCCTACCCCCAGATTGAAATTTTACAGCAAATCCCGATGCGGGCATATCGCCGAAACAGAACGATTAGGGACTGGCTGGTTAAATCAGAATTTAGAGATGAAAAAAAGATGTCTAAAATGACATTTCTTGGCAGCAAAAGGAAGGGATGCTTCCCCTGTTTGAAATGCATTCAGTGCAATTTGCTTGTTAAAAGTGATCATTTTATACATCCGACTCATGGTGATAAAATCACCATTAATGGTTTTTATACTTGCCAGTCCTCCTATGTCATTTACATCTTAATATGCCCTTGCGGGTTACTATACGTTGGGGAGACTACCCAAAAAATCAAGGACAGAATCGCACAGCATCGCAGTACGATCCGACTAAAACAGCCGACGTTTCCTGTATCCAAGCATTTCTTGGAGAAAGGGCACTGCGATTCTGACTTGCGATTTATGGTACTCGAGGAAGTTACTAGGGACAAGAGAGGGGGTGACCGAATCCTGAAGCTGAGAAAACGGGAAGTTTGGTGGATTAACCGATTAAAATCTCTAAGTCCACATGGAATGAACAGAGATTATGATTTGTATCTATTCCTATGACACATGATGTGTGATTGGTGATGCTGCATATAATCCTATTTTAATTGTCTCATTGCCTTGATCGTTCTACCAATGTTTGATACTGATATAGGATACTGTTTGTGGTCATGGGGCTATGCAATGTTATGCAATTCTGATACCAATGAACCTCTTCTCTTTCCTGCAGGAAATATTGAGAGGTCTATTATTGTATGCTCTACTGGAAACTGGTGAAGATGAATCTTTGCAGAATATACGAGATTTTTGCTTTTTCATGGCATCATGACCATTTACCGAATTGGAACAACCCGATTGCTTGTATAGTGTATGATGATCTTAATTGGTTGGATACTTTATCTTGCTGATAGGGTTAATTTTGAAATCTTCAATTAACAATGATTAGTGATCTGTGACATACACCTGTCTGTTGTACTCCTGAATGTGGTATATATATGCTTAGTTTGAGATAGTTTGTTACACAAGCCAGAGATAGCCTGACGAAGAGCTGGTGCTCGTAACTGTACAGTGGCTGTGCTTTTGAAATAAGATGTACCTTTGAAATATCGAAGTAAAGGATTTTCGCAATTGAAGTACGTGTCCCGTCTTGATTTTCATATGAATATTGGTGGATTTATTGGAGGTACCACTTGACGCCTGCTTCTAATACTCCCATTACTGAAGAAAAAGTAACCTGCCCATATCTAACTATATATATATATATATATATATATATATATATATATATATATATATATATATATATACACATACTTTTAATCACAACAATATTTGCAGAACTTTTATCAAGAGAGGGCCGGACGGAATGGAGTGAAAGGCAATATAGGGAGGGCCGGACATGACTGTGTGTCTAGTGACACACCAAAGGGAATACATCAGGGAGTGGTTAGTGGGGGGCAGCCAATAGGAAGCGGGGGGAGCGGCATTAGAAAAAGGGGGCGTGGCCGAGCGGGAACATTCGTCTTTTGGAATCCACAGGAGGAGGCAGTTTTTTTCACTGCTCCTCTGCACCTCTCTCAAAATGGTGGACCGCGACCTCGTGGAGAGGCTGAGGGCCGCGGCAGCGGCGAACGGAGCGGAGTGGCTACAGGACCAGGTTGCCACAATTTTAGCTAGCGTGGCAGCGCGGGATGGAGGAGAACAAAACGGCAGACCGGATGGGCGATCGGATCGATCACGGGGCCGGGTGGCCAGGGCACCAGCAAGGTACTCTCCGGGGGGGGTGGCGGGCCCATCCAGACTAGCCAGAAGCCCTAGGGGGGACCAATCCACACCACCAGCGAAAAGGGCCCAGATGGAGACCCCAGTAGGCCCCAGGAAGAGCACACGGCGGGGGCGCAATGCGGGGGGCGGGGCCTCGGGACTACAGGGAGCTACATCACCAGCTCCACGTGGAAGGCCTTCACAGGATCCACCAGCCCCAGGTTTCCAGCACAGCCCGGGGGGACACGTGACAGAAAGGAGGTCGCAGCGAGCAGGAGCCGGGAGGAAGGGGCAGGGGGGAAGCACAGCAGCCCCTTCCGCAGCGGCGTCCTCCCCAGCAGCTCTGCACGAGTTGAGGGGGGGGGCGGTCAGCTCAAGCAGCAAATACAGCCAGGATGGGGGGTAATACACCCCGGAGGAGTGCGTCATCAGAACCCTCAGCAGCTCTGCACGAGCCGAGGGGGGAGGACAGCAGGGTACACATGTCCGCTGGCACAGCTCAACGGGCTGCCGGAAGGGCCAACGCAGCGGAGGGTAGGCGGACGCCACCGGGAGGAGAAGCGAGAAGGACAGTGGGCAGGAGCAGTGCCGGGTCCGGCCTGTCTGCCCAGGACTCGGGGTGCTCGGGGTTTTCGGGTGCCGTTAGCAGCTGACAAGACGGAGGGCCCGCGCACAGAGTTGAGTTTTTTGGGGATAGTAATCGATTCCATGGCTATGGAATGCAGGTTACCCGAAGAGAAGTTGAGGGATTTACAAAAGGAGATTAGGGAGATCCATGGGTGCAAGAAAGTGCAGTTGCGCACGCTACAATCCCTGTTGGGAAAGTTGAATTTTGCATGCAGGATCATTCCTATGGGGAGGATTTTTTGTAGACGATTGTCATCGGCCACGGCAGGGGTAAAAGCTCCCACGCATTATATTAGGCTTCGGAGGGAGCACAGGGATGATCTGGAGGTGTGGCATCGGTTTTTGCAGGAGTTTAATGGGAGGTCGGTTTGGATGTCGGGTCCAGTTAGCAATTTCGATGTCGAGCTGGTTACCGACGCCGCAGGATCCACAGGTTACGGGGCGTACTTCCAAGGGTGCTGGAGTGCGGAACCATGGCCACGATCCTGGGTGGAGGCGGGGTTTACAAAGAATTTAGCACTGTTGGAATTGTTTCCAGTGGTGGTAGCATTGGAGCTGTGGGGCAAGGCCTGTAAAAATTTAAAGCTTAGATTGAATTGTGATAATATGGGGGTAGTGCAAATAATCAATAGTATGTCGGCGTCTTCACAACCTGTCATTCGGCTGATGCGACAGCTAGTGTTACGCTGCATGCAATTGAATATTTTTCTTTATGCGGTACACATCCCTGGGGTGGAGAACACGCTGGCTGATTCTTTGTCTCGGTTCCAGTGGGACAGATTCAGGACTCTGGCACCGGAGGCTCAGCAGGAGGGCGTTCCTTGCCCGGCCTGGATCTGGGATTTGGCACTAGGGTAGCAGCGGGATGGATCCAGAGGTCGGTGAGTATGTCGTCTTGGTTGGCATACCAGAAAGTCTGGAAGGAATGGGGTGAGTTGCTGGCGGAATCGGGAGTGGGACAAGATGTGTCACAGTTTAGGTTATTAGTTCTGTATTACGTATCCAGGAATATGGAGGAAGGCAGGTCGGTGTCCGCCATTGAAAAACGGTTGGCAGGTTTGGCCTTTTTGTTCAAGTTACAAGGTACTGTGGATTGGACAAAAGATTTTTGGGTAAAACAGGCAGTAAAAGGGTATCGCAAAGCAAACAGGACAAGGGACGAGAGGCGGCCGATTACTTTTGCCAATGTTCTGGCCTTAAGAGAGCAGTTGGGTGGGGTGTGCAAGGATGGGTACGAGGGGTTATTATTTACAGCGGCTTTTTCCTTGGCGTTTTTCGGGGCATTTCGGATTGGAGAGTTGGTTAGCCCATCAAAAAAAGAGGAGGGAGGTTTAATGTTGGGGGACGTGGAAGTTTTGGGTGACAGGGTGTTGGTGAGTTTGAAAAAATCCAAGACTGATCAGAAAGGAGTGGGGGTGCTGATTTCGTTGCATAGGTTACAAGGTTGTGCTGTATGCCCAGTAAAAGTGGTGGGGGAGTTCATGGGGGTGAGACCGGAGGTTGGGGGCCCGTTGTTGGTGCACAGTGATGGATCATACCTGTCGCGATTCCAATTTGGGGCGGTTCTGCGGAAATGCCTAAATGGTATGGGTTTAGAAGGGTCTGCCTACGCCTCACACTCCTTCCGCATTGGGGCGGCCACTGAAGCCGCCAGGTGTGGGTTGGATGAGGTGGATGTGCAAAAAATGGGGAGGTGGGAATCGAAGCGATTTCGGACTTACGTTAGACCACTGTTGATTCAGGAATAATGGGGATAGATATATAAAAAAAAAAAAGGGGGAGTTTTACTGTGTTGTTATAGTTGCAATGGTTAGTATGGTGGCCTTAGTAGTTAAGTTATGGTGCTGGTCAATTACACTATGTTTGTCATTTCAGATGGAGGGCTTCCGCGCCTCGTCTGGATCCTGGGGCACTCATATGTGTGTTGGGGAGCACGGAGAGGGGATGCCAGACCAGGTGGGAGGCAGTTGGGAGTGTCTAGGAGAGAGGCCACCATACGTTGGCTGGGCAGGCCGGGAATGTTGTGGGATAGGGTGGTGCCCGAAATAGAACGTTTCGCGTGGTTGGACAGGCCACCGGCGGTCCTGGTCATACACGCGGGCGGGAACGATTTTGGAATGCGGACAGTGAGGGATCTTATTGCTGATATAAAGAGGGATCTGACTTACCTGCACGAGACGTATCCAGACACGCTGCTGGTATGGTCAGATATGGTCGCTAGGACATCCTGGAGGATGGCTCGATCGGTGTACCGCCTTAACAAGGCGAGGATCCGAGTAAATAAGGTGGTGGGGAGGTTCCTGGCATGGCAAGGGGGTTTAGTGGTTCGCCACAGGGAACTTGAGAAGAATGTGGGCCTCTATTTGAGGAGAGATGGGGTCCACTTGACGGATGTCGGGATCGACCTGTGGTCGTTGGGTCTACAGGAAGGGATACATACGGCCCTGCGGGTGTGGAGGTGCCTTCAAGGGTAAGGGGTCACCCTTTCAGTCTATGGCGGTGTTTAGGTTGGTCAGTGACGGTGGCAGTTATGTAGTTGGTGAGTGTGTGGGGGGCTCGTCATGAGATGGCCCCTCCGGTGTAGTACATCGAAGTTCGATGATTACTCTGTGTGCACTGCGGGATAGGGTTTTGTCTCCGGGCGGTTAAAATGGAGGCCTACTTGGTTCGGTTAAATCCTGCAGTGCCCCCTGGTGTTATATATATATATAGTCATATATATATAGGTTAATTTAACTGGTTGTGTTATAAGTGTTAGCCCCGTCACTGATCAACATAAGAGGGTATAACCGATGGTTATTTATGTTTACACTCAAATGTTTATGGTTATTTATGGTTATTTATATATGGTTATTTATACGGTTTTATATGGTTATTTATATTTTGGAAAATTGGAGTTAAGTTTAATAAAGGCTGTTGTGGCCATTTACTCCACAAGAAGTACGGTGTGGTCCATTATTTAAGGGGAGTAACAAAAGGGGGGTTTTGGAATAAAGGGGTCACAACAAGGGGGTGGTCTTTACTAGGCTACACGAGTCAAGAGAGGGCCGGACGGAATGGAGTGAAAGGCAATATAGGGAGGGCCGGACATGACTGTGTGTCTAGTGACACACCAAAGGGAATACATCAGGGAGTGGTTAGTGGGGGGCAGCCAATAGGAAACAGGGGGAGCGGCATTAGAAAAAGGGGGTGTGGCCGAGCGGGAACATTCGTCTTTTGGAATCCACAGGAGGAGGCAGTTTTTCCCACCCACCCTCCCTATAGTTAAGTGTTGTTGTGAAGGTTTTAATGCTTTTGTTATCGTTTCAGGAAAACAAATGGACGTCTGGAAGAAAGTTGGTTGGCGGTGTTTAGGTTGGTCAGTGACGGTGGCAGTTATGTAGTTGGTGAGTGTGTGGGGGGCTCGTCATGAGATGGCCCCTCCGGTGTAGTACATCGAAGTTCGATGATTACTCTGTGTGCACTGCGGGATATGGTTTTGTCTCCGGGCGGTTAAAATGGAGGCCTACTTGGTTCGGTTAAATCCTGCAGTGCCCCCTGGTGTTATATATATATATATATATATAGTCATATATATATAGGTTAATTTAACTGGTTGTGTTATAAGTGTTAGCCCCGTCACTGACCAACATAAGAGGGTATAACCGATGGTTATTTATGTTTACACTCAAATGTTTATGGTTATTTATGGTTATTTATACGGTTTTATATGGTTATTTATATTTTGGAAAATTGGAGTTAAGTTTAATAAAGGCTGTTGTGGCCATTTACTCTACAAGAAGTACGGTGTGGTCCATTATTTAAGGGGAGTAACAAAAGGGGGGTTTTGGAATAAAGGGGTCACAACAAGGGGGTGGTCTTTACTAGGCTACACGAGTCATGACTTTAACATCCGTCTTGTCATCAGTCTAATTGCTCTCATTGATTTTTGGACTTTAGCCTTGGTGTTTTATCTATCTTTTTATTTTTTATGCAGCGCAGCATTGGCAGCTAGTACACATGCTCAGTTTTCAGTGTGTTTCTATGCTAAGCATTTACTTGATCACATCTGTGCAGCCCATGTGACTATAGAGTCACACATGTGACACACGTGAGATTTTGTCAAAGAAGTTACAGAATAGAAAAGAGAAGGGTTAAAGTGGAAAAGATTTCTATGGGTAACTGTTAGTTACAGGGGTGGACTGACAACTCATGGGGCCCCCGGGCAATAGGAGATTATGGGGCCCCCAGGCAATCAGAGATTATGGGGCCACACAGTATACACACACACAGTATACAATACACAGTATACACAGACATGTTTCTATTGGCTGAGAAGGTACTGGAGAGGTGGGGCAGCTATAATCTCTGTTTTTTTAGACCAAAAGGATGTCGGTAAGGGACATTTCAGAAACAGATGTAAAAAAAACAGATTTTTACATACTGTCCCTGGTTTTACTGAGGCTGGCAACCCTGATGGGGCCCAATAGGGGCCCGGGGCCCTCGGGAAGTGCCCGAGTGGTCAGTCCGCCCCTGGTTAGTTAGGATGTGGAAGACAGGGAGAGTGTGGAGCGAATAGGATTTTGATCAGAGGCAGGATAAGGAGTGCTTGGAGAGGTTGCAGAGGTGAGAGAATACAGGGTCAGAGGTGATTTCATCTGAATGGGCAGAATTATGGGGGAGATTTACTAAAGCTGATGCGCTCAGATACTGGTGCATCTGTGAATGGTAGCCAATCGGCTTCTAATTTCAGCTTGTTCAATTAAAGAGGAGGTCCAGCCCCCCCATGAATAAACATTTTTTTTTTATACAAAGTTGTCACTGAAATGATATATTGCTCACAAATGTCATGGGTACATGTGAAATGACACCCCAAAATACATTCTGCTGCTTTTCCTGAGTATGGGGATAATACATGTGTAGGACTTTTTGGGAGCCTAGCCGTGTACAGGACCACGAAAACCAATCACCGCCCTCAGGCTTTCTAAGGGCGTACATTTTTGATTTCACTCCTCACTACCTATCACAGCTTCAGAGGCCATGGAATGCCAAGATAGCACAACCCCTCCCCCCCCCCAACTGACCCCTTTTCGGAAAGTAGACACCCCAAGATATTTGCTGAGAGGCATGTTGAGTATTTTGCAGCTCTCGCTTTTCACAAAGTTTTGAAAATGTAAATATAATATACATTTTCCTTTTCTTTCTTCATTTTCCAAAACAAAATGAGAGATGCAAAATAGTCACCATACCTCTTAGCAAATACTTTGGGGTGTCTACTTTCTGAAAAGCGGTCATTAGGGGGGGGGGGGTTAACTGTCCTGGCATTTTATGCTCAACATTAGAAGCTTATGCCACACAATACCCACTCTTCTAACTACTTGAAGACCAAGCCCTTTCTGACACTTTTTGTTTACGGAAAAATAAAATTTTGCTCCAAAATTACTTTGAACCCCCAAAGCATTATACATTGTTTTTAAAGCAGAGACCCTACAGATTAAAATGGTGGGTGTTTCAATTTTTTTTCCCCACCAGTATATGAAAAAAAAAAAACACTTTTTTTCAATTTTAATGCACAAAAGAAATGTTGCCCAAATGTTTGGTGAAATATAAAAGATAATCTTATGCCGAGTAAATAGATGCTAAACACGACATGCTTTAAAATTACGCATAATCGCGCAGCGGCGACAAACTACATACATTTTTAAAATCCTTTAAAAGTCTTTACAGGTTACCACTTTAGATTTATAGAGGAGGTCAACTGCTAGAATTACTGCCCTTGATCTGACATTCGCAGTGATACCTCACATGCTTGGTGCAATTGCTGTTTACATACGACACAAGACCGATGCTTGCGCTCGCCTTTGCGTGCAAGCACGGTGGGGACAAGAGTGCTTTAATTTTTATTTTTTTACACTGTCCCTTTCATTTATTTATTTTTTATCATTTTTATTGTTAACACAGAGAATGTAAATATCCCCTATGATAGCAATAGGTAGGGACAGGTACTCTTTTGAAAAATGTGGGGTCTAGTAAACTCTAGATCTCTCCTCTGCCCTTAAAGCATCTGACCACACCAAGATCGGTGTGATAAGATGCTTTCCCAATGGCGCTGTTTATATCCAGCGAAACCCAAGTCATGAAATGCTTGTAGCTTCTCGTTTATTAGGCCATAGAGATGATTGGAGACATTCTGGTCACTGATCAGCTCTATGGTCAGCGGGCAGATTCACCGGCTGCAATCTCAGGTTCCCCGGTAGGACAGAAGAGCCTGAGAAAACCATGGAAGATGGCGGGAGCCGTTCCCTTCCACTGCTTGTAAAAGAAGTCAAGCGTCTAATTAGCTGCTGGGATTGCTTTTACGTGAAAGCTGACCACTGGCTGAAAAAACAATACCAAGATGATGCCTAAACCTGCAGGTATCATTCCGGTATAACCACTCAAGTCCAGCAACATACCAGTATGTTGGGGATATATTGTAATGTTGTTTTTTTTTCATGCAGCTTGTGGGTTAAATGAAAAAAGAGAACATAACAGATTCCTCCATTCACATTGATTAATGGTTTGCCCACCATTAGAATACTGCCCTGCATCCACCCACTTCTAATGATGGGCATACATGCACCGTTTTTTTTTGTTCAGCCCATGAACAGATTCCTCCATTCACATTGATTGATGTGGATGAAGAATGCTCTGCCAAGAAAAGTAAATAAAAATATATGCTGAAGCATAGGGGCGATCCACCCCTATATCCACTCCTGCCCCTATGTTTCGGCATAAATGCTCTTTTTTTAACTGTGGTGGTGAAATCACCTCCTACAGTGCTGGAGTCAGGGATTTACGTATCGTGAGAGAAAACCCTACTGCTGTCAAAATAAATAAATCAGTGCTGAAGCTGAATGGTGTACCTGCAAAGCAAACAATGGTAACAATAAATCACAGTAACAGTACTGTAGGACATACCTGCAAGGCAAACACAATAAAAACACAGTAACAATAAAACATTACATTATAGCATAAATCACAGTAACAGTACAGTAAAACAGTAGGCCATACCTGCAAAGCAAACACAATAAAACACAGAAACAATAAACATTACAGTATAGCATAGAATACAGTAAAACATAGCAGAACAATAGAGAGAAGAACAATCAAACAACAACTGTTTTTGGCTTTTTTATTTAATTTTTTTTTTTTTGTTTTATTTTCATTTTTTTTTTTTTCTTACACTTTTATCATAACTTTGAACGTTCCAGCTTAGGGTCTCTCAAAATGCGATGGCCAGCTAACATCTTTCAAGACCCTGTGTGAAAGTGTGCCCTAGTACTGTACCATGCTGTACCCTAGTCTAATACTCCACTAGTGTGCGGTAGCGACGGAAACAGTCCCCGATGCAGAGACCAGGTTTGCCAGGACAGGAGGGACAAAAATAGCAGGTGTCGCACATGTATCCACGCTTGCTACAGACACAGCATCTTTTTTGGGGTGCTCATTGGGTAGAGGTACCAGGAAAGGTATCTGGAAAATCTCTCTCATGCAGCCGGCTCATACATCTGGGTTATGAATTTTGGTCACAGCACCTGCTGGATACAGAAGGGCTGCGATGACCTCTTCCTTGAATTTTAGGACGGATCCAGTTCGTCCAGATGCTTTGTATAGTACATAAGCGTTGAACAGAGCCAATTGGAATAAGTATACAGACACTTTTTTATACCAGCATCTGAACTTACAGGCAACTAAGTACCGCCCCATCATCTGGTCGTTGAAGTCCACTCCTCCCATTTTACGGTTGTAGTCGTGGACACAGAGGGGCTTCCCAACAACACCAGTCGCCGTAGGAATTTGGACTGACGTATCTGGGTGAATGGAAGACAGAACGAAAATGTTTGGTTTGTCCTTCCATCTCACTGCAAGTAATTCATTGGACCTCAAGCAGGCTCTCTCCCCCCTGACTAAGTTGGGCATTTTACAAGCCGTTGGGGTAAGCCCCGACGATTAGATTCCTGATTGATAGAGGTGTCTAAAAAGTGGCACGCTTGAATAAAAATTGTCCACGTATAAATGATACCCCTTTCCAAATAAGGGTGACACCAAGTCCCAAACAATCTTGCCGCTGCTCCCTGTAGTCTGGGCAGTTGGGGGGCTCCAAGGTGTTATCTTTTCCCTTGTAAACCAGAAAACTCCATGTATAGCTTGTTGCCCTGTCACAGAGCTTATACATCTTATCCATATCTGGCACGCTTGCTGGGGAGATACCATTTTAAAACAAGACGGCCCGAAAATCTAATCAGGGACTCATCATTGCAGATATCTTGATCAGGGCTAAACAAGGCTGCAATTTTTTTATTGAAGTGGTTTATGAGGGGCTGAATTTTTTGGAGACGATCATGTTCAGGGTCACCACGAGGATGACAGAGTTCATTGTCGATGAAGTGCATGAACCGCAATATCTGCTCTTAACTAGCCCTGGCAGCACAAAACACGGGCATATGGTGAATTGGGTCAGTGGACCTATATGACCACAACTCACACTTTTTAGTAATGCCCATGTTGCGGGATAGGCCCAGAAAGGTCCTAAATTGTGGAATCCTTATAGGTTTAACCGCTTCAATACAGGGCTTTTAAACACCCTTCCTTACCAGAGCACTTTTTGCGATTCGGCACTGCGTCGCTTTAACTAACAATTGCGCGGTCGTGCGACGTTACACCCAAACAAAATTGACGTCCTTTTTTTCCCACAAATAGAGCTTTCTTTTGGTGGTATTTGATCGCCCCTGCGGTTTTTATTTTTTGCGCTATAAACAAAAGAAGAGCGACAATTTTGAAAAAAAAACACAATATTTTTTACTTTTTGCTATAATAAATATCCCATTTTTTTTTTAAAAAACTATTTTTTTCCTCAGTTTAGGCCGATACGTATTCTTCTACATATTTTTGGTACAAAAAATCGCAATAAGCGTATATTGATCGGTTTGCGCAAAAGTTATAGCGTCTACAAAATAGGGGATAGATTTATTGAAATTTTTTTTTTTTTTTTTTTTACTAGTAATGGCGGCGATCTGCGATTTTTTTTCGTGACTGCGACATTGCGGCGGACACTTCGGACACTTTTGACACATTTTTGGAACCATTCACATTTACACAGCGATCGTTGCTATAAAATTGCAATGATTACTGTGTAAATGTGACTGGCAGGGAAGGGGTTAACACTAGAGGGCGCTGGAGGGGTTAATATGTGTCCCTATAGGAATGATTCTAACTGTAGGGGGAGGGGACTTAAGGGGAGGAGACCGATCATGTGTTCCTCTGTACTGGGATCACATGATCGGTCTCCTCCCCGCTGACAGGACGTGGGGGGGTGTGTTTAAACACACAGCTCCACGGTCCCGCCCGGTCCCGTTGTTTTAACGGGCAATCGCGGGTGCCCGGCGGACATCGCGGCCGCCGGGCACTCGCACCGGGTCCCGAGCGATGCCGCGGGCGCGCGCGCGCGCCCCCCAGGCGGCCGGGAATCCGAGGACGTCATATGACGCCCACCCAGGATGGTAGATCCACCTTGTGGGCGTCATATGTCTATGGGCGGTGTTGAAGTGGTTAAAACCAAATTGTCTGTCAAGGGATGAATTTGGGTTTTGGGCGATGAATAGACCAGCGAATAAATTGCTTTGGTCCACAATGGATCTGTACAGATCTTCCAAGAAAAACAGCTCAAAAAATTCAAGGGGCATTAAATCTGCTGTTTCCACCTGAATTACGGGTGAATGGGGGATCTGTGGGCTGCCAATCAGGATCTGCAAGAGCATCAGGAAGGGCACTATGGGCTCTACGGGCCTGTGTTTGAACGCTTGGTGGCTGCGGGGCACTACTTGTGCTAGTCACCGCACCAGCTTGAACTGCACTTATGGGACTCACGATGTCACCAAGTGATACTGCAGTGCTGGTTTGTCTATGACCAGGGTGTACTAAGCCACTGGTGCTTGCCAGTTCACCAGAAGGTTGAGCGGCACTGACACTCTGCTGCATACAAGTATCATGCGATTGTTGCACCTCAGCAACAGAAGAACGGGGTCGCGTACGCCTGACCTTAGCAGGGACCACTACTCCGTCATCAGAGCTATTCTTTCAGGGTATCACTCGATACAGGTTCAAATACTGAGCCTGAATCAGACAGTGAGGACTCCACGCTCTCATCTGTCATACTCGCATACTCACACTCGCATGCTGTAGGCCTGTTCACTAGTGTAGCTTTTGTTTGACACTTTGGTCAATACAGTCATAGGTAACTAGTGCAACTCATAGGTAAAAAAGCACCTGGTTGTCAGAGGACTGTTTGTACCGCTACAAAAAATTAACTGCTAGTGCTAGCAGGGATCAGGCCTGACAGTGATCTTCTGATACTGCATTTGGGTGGGCTGGGCTGAGCTTGACGAAGGGGCTAAACACAGATGCTGGCAGGTGTCTGGGCTGATCCTGCTAATGCTGCATTTTTGGGAACACTATACTACTGGGTACGCTAGTGTAGATCTGATAAGATCAAAGAGATTGATCCGTCCAGACACTATTCTAGTAATGGAGGTGTATGCATGTGTGTTGGTGCTACTGGCAATTAAAGGGTTAAAATCTGACACTGTCTGGGATTGTCACTAACTGATGCTGACACTAACTAGCTAACTAAGACTAACTAGCGTCACCCATGACACTAATACAGTGATCAGAAAAAAAAATCTGTACACTATACTAATAGACAGAGAGTAATCAAGGGGTTAAACCTTTATTAGGTTTAAGGTACCCCCCATATATCCCCTATCTGGGCCTACCACTAATTGCCCTAATGCTGTTTAGCGTCACAAGTGACACCAATATAGTGATCAGTAAAAAAACATGAACGCTCCACTTGGTGACACTGTGACAGGGTTAACTGGGGGGTGGGGGGGGGCGATCAGGGAGTGAAATATGTGCCTACTTGTACTGGTGTTAGTGTAGTGTTTGGTGTACTCACGATGAGATGCTTCTTTCCCGCATGCTGGAACTGAAAGGGCTCCAGGAGGGGAGATTGCATCACTACCTGTGCCTGTGTTTAAATTACACAGGCATAGGAAGTTTGTCCATTGGTCAGAACCGATCAGCAGGTCCAAGCCATAAATCATTGGCCTGGACCTGTTGAGTGATCGGTTCTGAACCGAATCTGATCGCTGTGGGGACATACCTGACTTTGCACATCCGGGCTGCCCAGCTGTAATATATGTACGTGGGGCGGTCCGGAACTGGTTAAAGTAGTACTAAAGTCTAAAAAAAATTTACTTTAATATATTCTCTGCAGCTTCAGTAGGTTTAGCCCCCTTCATGACCAGGTCACATCAGCAGGGCACGTCAACAGGAATCATCAGATGCTTGAGAACAGGGGGCGTGGCTTGAGCGCTCACGCTTGGAGCATGCATGCTCCTTCATCTGCATTTACCAAGGGGTCCCCAGATCCTGGACCCCTCCCCTATGTGAATTAGTATGGGGTACATAGTACCCCTAACCATTCACCAAAAAAGTGTAAAAAGTGAATAAAGACAGTACACAAGTTATGCACAAAAAGGAAAATGTTGGGACTTGTGTAAAAACTGCTGAAAACCTCAGTTTGGAATAACTAGTAGTCGTATACCATATAAAAATATAACATTCTTTTATTGAATTGGTTAAAATGTGTCTCAAAAAACATAAGACACTTCATTAAAACATAATCTACCAGCATCATACTACTAAGCCCGATACACCCCCCCCCCCCCTTGTTTCCAAAAGGTGTAAACCCTCTAGCAACTGATCATAGCATAGATATCAAGAGTTGTATCAGTCGGAGGAAATTTAAATGGGACCCTATTGCACAACACTTTGAAAAGTTCCATAACTCCTCTGTTGATGGACTAAAAGTAAATGGCTTCTTTGCTCTATCCTTACCAAACCGCAGAGGAGACTATGATATAGTCCTTCTGCAGAAGGAAAAGGAATGGATCTTTCGGTTACAGACTATGATCCCAAAGGGGTTAAAAACTGAGTTAAGTTTACAGGTATTCCTTGAACCCTAACTATGCTGATTGCGATATGTAGTAAAAATTTACCAACTCTTCTATGGTGGGAATGGTGCGACATTGCTGTACTATACCTAATAATCCATATGAGGAATCAAAACTATATATGGGCCTAGTTAGGTCAGCATGTGATGCTTTGTTTCCTCATTAATCTTCTCCTTTGTTTCTAATTCTGAATGTCACCATATATTGGGAAAATTACAATCCGGTTTGAATGTTCTGAATGAATTAGCCCCCGGGTAAGATAACCCTGTATCGGTCTCAGCACTGCTATTGTGAATATGGAAAACATTGACACCTCTGTATTAATCTAAGTTCTAAATGTTTGACACCACTGTTGGTGTTACACAAATAAGATAAAAATAAAAAAACAAACTCAACTCAATTCCTTTTGCTTTTCTGCACACAAAATAAAAACACTTTATTTGTTTGCCTTAAAGAGGAATTAAACTTCCTCTGCAAACTTTTACCTGTAGGTAAGCCTATAATAAGGCTTACCTAAAGGTATTGAAAATATCTCCTCTTTTGCTCCCCGAGAAGCCGCTGCTGCAAAAGCCACCATCATGGGAGTAGATACCCATCACAACAAAGACCGCAAAGTGTGTTGAAAAGAGCCCAAAAGTCAGGATATCTACCCAAGACTTTTAGTTAAGTTATACCATTTCTTGGCTCGTCGTACAAATTCCACCTTCAACAAAGTGGTTCTGAGACATCTGTTCATGAGCTGCACCAACAGCCCCCCCCCCCTTTCTCTCTATCCCGTTTGATTCGCAAGATGATTCTTAAAACTGGTGGACAAATTTTTACATTTGAATAGCCCCCAAAGGCCAGAACACTGTTCTGCTTTCAGGTCCTTGCAAGGGACGGGAGGTGTACCGACACTTTGGAAAGGCACCTGGTACTCCACATAGTCATGCCAAGCCCTACGTTCGTTATAAGGGAAGAAAGTTTGAGTGCCCTAGAGGTCGCAGAGGATACAAGAACTAAACACCGTCTGTGCTTTGTACTCATTAAAGATTTTAATCTTAAAAAAAAGAAAGCAAATATCTCCTAAACCTGTACAGTTTAGGAGATATTTAATGTGCATGCAGCCAGTGACATCACTGGCGCATGCGCTCTGAAGGAACGGCCCACAGGCACCTCTGCTCTTGCTTCTCTGCTATGCGACAAATGTATCAACCCAGGTTTTACCATGCTGAACCCTGGACACTCTTTGGGCTCTCCCCTCCCATGAGGATATGTATAATGTTGTGAAATCTTGTACCGTATATGTCTTCATACACTATTTTTTGTATTACTCTTTCTTATGTTGGCCCTATGGGTCTAGTCTTTGCTGGACTACATAAATAAAAAATTTGGAAAAAAAAAAAAAAAAAAAAGAATGTTATATTTTTTATATGGTATACAACTAGTTATTCCAAAGGGAGGTTTTCAGCACTTTTAAAGTCCCAACATTTTCCTCTTTGTGCATATTTCTACCCCGGGATGTGGTGCTGATTTTCAACTGAATACATTTCGATATAGAAAATTACTTTAATAGGGTGGTAAACACCCACATTTTGTATTTCAGTTGACCTTTTTTTGGAATTGTATAAATTAAGAAAGAAAATAACCCATGGGTATGAATATTGATCCAGAGTGAGAATTTTTGTAGGCTAGCTAAATTAATAAATGTCCAAGACAAATTTTTGTGGACAGGATTGGGAGGGATTCACCTCTAGAATACAGTCAGAAGCAATTGGTCAGCAGGATCTAGATGGATTCTTTCAAAGAATAAAACAATTATTGATTATAAAATCATCCTTGTACTGGCATAAAAAATATTTTGATTTTTATATAGAACGGAAATGCATTCCCACCACCCCACTAGTCAGCAGTGAGATGAGGAATTTGGGAGGATAATCTTTATAAAATGTTCCACCCAGATGGTGGAGATCCTAAAGGATCACTATGATAAAGAAATTATGGGGATAGATGAGCAAATTCTGAAATTTATGCCTAGAGAACAAGGAACTTGCATTTAACGAGAAATACACAGAAAAGCAGACAGGTTTAAATGAATTCATGCAACAGTTCAATAAGAAAATAGTATTAAATAAAAACAAGAAGCTGAGGTGTGATATTGTAATCATCTATGTCTACACTACCTACCTTTGGTGGTGGTGTAACTACACAATTGCACAATGGTGTCAATATTGCACAATGGAGGCAAAACCTGAAATAGAGTTCAGGTCCCTCTGGTGAAACACAGAATATAGCTAAACACACTAGGAATAATTATAAATCAGCAGCCCCTTCCTCTTCACAAGTAGGCCAGCCCCCTTTGGGGGACTCCAAGAAGCAGGGTAACTTGGGGACCTACATGACCAAGAAGAATTAGAGAAATATAAAATTAGAAGTAATTAATTTTATCCTCGTACAAACTGACTGAGGATGAAAAATTGGCTTTGGAGCTGGGACTAAGTTTTGGCCCCCACCCAAAAAGGGAATAAATTTGAATGGGCAAAGGATGTTATGCTCTTTGCCAGGAAATTGCTGTTTCATGTTATTCATGATACTAAGGTCACTCCACAGATTTAAAAAGCTTGAGATATGGAGCTCTGGAAAGATTTTACTATCAATGATTTCCGGGCTCTAATGCCCCGTACACATGGTCGGAAATTCCGATGACCAAATCCGTTGGATAATTTCCATCAGGTTTTGTCCGAATCCGGTGTTGCGTACACACGGTCGGACAACGTTGTCGGAATTTCCGGTCGTCAAGAACACCGTGACGTAATGACGTGTACGACGGGACTAGAAAAGGGAAGTTCAGCACCACGTCCGGCACCCTTTGGGCTCCTTCTGCTGATTTTGTGTTTATCGCATGTTAGTAGAAGTTTGGTTAGAGACAATTCGCGCTTTTCAGACTTGTGCTTCAGATCGTTACTGCTTTACAGTTTGTGCTTGTCGGTGCATATCTGTTTATCAGTGCGTGTAGTCAGTTCGCATTTGTTTGTCATCCTATATCTTGATATCTTCTTGATATAGGATGCTTTGATTTTCACTGCTTATTGTCTGCTCGTTTCTGGTATGTAAAAATATATACAAAAGTAGTATAAATAGTGCGCAGATCAACCTTAAAATATTGATAGATCTTAAAATATAATGTGATGCAGTGTGGCTGGTTGCCAGATCCAGTGATAAATAATAAATATTGTGTTCAAATAAATATAAAAGTGCATAAAAAATGAATAAATACGTGTATTATTTCTAAAGTGGTGAATGATGAGTATACGTTTATACTTCTAAAAAATGCTCCAAATGGGGTGTACACCCTAGATTTAAATAAATAAATGATAATGACCAATAAAGTGCTGTGATACAATAAGCCAAGCAGATTGCTGGTAAAACCACATACACCAGCCAATCGGTAATTGGTTAATTGGTTAGATTACATTCCGATTGCGGCAATTCAACAGGTGTTTGCCTTCTGAGAAATCTACTAGCTATGTCAGACTAGTGGGAACTTATAGATATTTGTATCAGATCACTCTCCATAAACAGCTTAAAGTGATTGAAAATTATTATAAATATAAAAAAGACACAGAACTTCCCTTTTTCTTTTCAGTTGTTGGGAAAGGTTCGTATGCTGTGGGATGCTTTTACTCTTCAAGTTCTGCTATCATTCTCCGGTTTTATACATGAAAAATAGAAGGTAACACAGAAAACTACCATTGCGCAGCACCGCTATTAACACTCAAGTGAATCTCTATAACCTCTATGCACTCACTTGTACCCAGTGTGTATAGCGCGGATGCTATCGCAACAGTCAGGCTATTCTGGGCTGTCAGCCCTGCTCCTCCTCACTGCGCTCGTGTGTTTTCGGCTAGACTCGTAGCTCACATGACGTCACTAGGCTCCTCCTCCCGATGCATCACAGGTCACGTGACTTTTTCAAGGGATTGTTTCTGGTATTCATTTCGTTCTTTCAGGCCTTGCTGTTTATCGGTGCTTTCTGTCAGTCCGTTCTGACCAGCCGACCATTTGAAGCCATGTTTCGTGTACGTACTCGTCGTAGAGTTCGTGCTGTGCAGGGGCTTGGTGTTGGGCTTTTAGCTTTGACACAAGCCCAGTCCATGAACAGGGCAAGGAGGAGTTCATGGACCAAGAATTAGTTGCTCCAGCGTGACCAATTCTCGCACATGCCTTTGCTTCATGAGATCCGGGAGAATAATCCTGATGATTTCAGGAACTTTCTCAGGATGACGGACCCAGTTTTTCACCATCTGTTGGCTTTGCTGACCCTTTATATCAGCAGGCAGGATACCTGCATGAGGCAAGCCATCACTCCGGAGCAGAGGCTAGTTGCCACGTTGAGGTGCTTGGCGACAGGGAGAAGCCTTCAGGACCTCAAGTTCTCCACAGGCATCTACCCCCAGGCTCTGGGGATCATTATTCCAGAGACCTGTTCTGCCATCATACAGGTCCTGCAGAAGGACTATATTAAGGTAAGATTTCTCCTTTAACATCTCATTCTATGTATTTACTGTTTGCTAACGTATTGTATTTCTTTCCTTGTTCCCTAATTACCAGGATTGCAATATGCTGTAATATGCTGTGCCCCTTTGTCCTCATGCATGCTGGAAGCTTGGAATGTTATTTTTTTGTCCTTCATGCATTTCTGCCTTACCTCCCCAGCATGCTCTTCTGGGCCCATATACACCTATGGCCTAGTCACTTAGCAATGTATTTTGTCAGCTCCATAGTATTAGTTTCCCCTAAACACCCCCTAAAATATCCTCAAATGTTATGTGTTTTTTTTAACTTCATGCAGAGTCCCTGAGGTTTTTTTTTGGTGGGCCAAACTCATTAGGAACCCCCCCTCCCCCAACTGCTAGGTCAGCTGATACCAATCCTCTATCTGCTGACTTTGCCAAACCCAATACACACTATACCTACCTCTTTAGTGGTCATATTATTGTTAAATTCAGCAAAGCATGTAGTGCAAGGGCCTGCCTCAATACTTTCAAATGCTAAATGTTTTTTTTTTATTTATTTTTTTACTCCTATTATTATCTTGATAGGTAATAGCAGAATGTCAAAATGTGCTTCCATTTGATAATTTTGTGTTTTATTTTTGGGATTATGACACTTCTTACCTGTCCGGTGGGCTGCCAATAGTGTAAAGTAAGGAGGGTCTGGCCAAACTATCACACATTATTTATGCATTTAGCTCTCAATGAAGTTGAGAGGGTTACCTGTCCAATACATCCCCCCCCTAATTTTTGGCAATGGGCTATCAGAAGTGGGGGAGGGGGGCATGGGGGGGGTGAGGAATCTGCTAAGGGGACCTTATACTTTGGTTTTTAAATACTATTTTGCAAAAATGTTATACTGATCTTGGTCCAAAATGTTTGTTTCTAATCTGCTTGCAATGTTTATGTGCAAAAAGACAAATTATTTTTTTCTTGTTTGACTCCACAGTTTCCTTCAACGCCACAGAAATGGCAGACTGTGGCCTCCCACTTTGCCAGCCATTGGGACTTTACCTACTGTGGAGGTGCAATTGATGGGAAACACGTCCGCATCATCCCACCCCCCAACTCGGGGTCCTACTATTATAATTACAAAGGGTATAATAGTATTGTGATGTTGGCGGTGGTGTCAGCGACCTATGACTTCCTTTATGTGGACGTGGGGAAAAATGTCCGGATCTCGGATGGTGGAGTCATCGCGCAGACGGAGTTATAATGGCGTCTCCAGAGTGGCAGTCTGGGCTTGACACCTCCAGAGGAGAATGCAGAAGGACTCCCCTTCGTGTTTGTCGTGGATGAGGCGTTTGCACTGTCAAGACATCTGATGCGGCCTTTCCCCATGAGGACCCTCACCCCGGACCAGAGGGTCTTTAATTTTTTTAGCTGTCCAGAACCTGAAGAGTAGTGGAGAACACTTTTGGGATAATTGCCAGCCGATTCCGCCTCTTTTTGACCCCCATCCACATGGCGGAATATAAACTGAATCACATTGTGCTTTCCTGCTGCATTCTGCAAAAAACATTCAACAAACTATGTGGTCTCAGTTGGCCCTGATGCTGAGTTACCCCAAAATGCTAACCTGATGGCCCTTGAAGCTGTCCGTCCTGGCTTGCCCCCCCAAAACTTTTTTTTTCTTTTTCGCCTGCAAAGTCAGAACCAGATATATGGAGTACTTTTTTGTGGGATAGGGGGATATATGGAGTACTTTGTGGGTAGGGGGATATTGATATACCAGACAATGTCTGAAAGGCTTTTTTTAATACATTTTTCTTTTAAACTGAAATAAGATTTGTTTTCATTTACTGCTTGGGTTTGTTTTTGGTGTCTCCTTGCTTATTTAATGGTTTATTTTTGGGCCTTTCTTCCACAGTGTAAACCCACTTTCTGGGCGAGATGAGGTGACAGTCTCTTCTTCCTAAATTAATCTTCTAATGTTGTGGGTCTGATACATACAGTTTTTCTAGTTAAGGTATGTAGTGCATTACTGACCAAAAGATTACTCCTTTTCAGCACCATGACAGAAATGTGTGGAGTCCTAAAAATGGTGTGATTGGTGGTTAATTAAAAAGCACTGTGGGTGTTATTTACTAAAGGCAAAGCCACAATGCACTACAAGTGCCCTGCAAAAGTGCACCTGAAACTGCACTTGGAGTGCAAAGTGGATTTGCCTTTAGTAAATAACACCCATTGTCACAGAAAACAACAACTTTACTGCAAATACTGCTTTTGGGGTTTGGAATAAGGAAGCCACACATTGTTGATACTGTAAAATTTTACTTCAAGCACATTCATATGTGTCTTTCAAAATGGCTTTTACAACAAACCAACATATTTGGTGTCGATAACATTATTTGCTAACATTAATATAACTTTTGTGTAAACAGGCATGTATCAAAGCAGTACATACAGAACACATGAACTTACAAAGTTCAATTTGGAAAAGTGAAGACAATATCAGACATGAGTATGTCCAAACTGTGTTGATATTGCCTTCATCACATGGGGTGTCACCCCTGGAAAAGCAAAATTTAGAAGATGCACACAAATTGGGGATCAAACTGGGCATTTTCTTAAAGAACCCATGCCTAGAATGTCAAAATGTACAATCTCCCATCATGGGGGATCAATGTACGTGTTTTGGGGGTGCAACGCCTTCATCTCAGCCACTTTAGTAGCAAGGAAGGGGTTGCACCCACAAAACGTGTACATTGATCCCCCATGATGGGAGAGAGCACATGTTGACACACTGTGTGCATCTTCCAAATTTTAAAATTTTAAAAACGTAAAATTTTTGTGGTTGAAACCCAGAAAATGTCTGCTAGTTTGGGGTGTTTCAGATTTTACCTAAAACATCAATGATGTTCTTCATTTTTTGTTGAACATCATTGATGTTTTTCTTGATATCATCTAAATCCCGATTGCACACCATTATCTCCCCGATGAGGACGTGTGCACTTTCACTGGTAAAATGAGATTCTTCTTCCACAACATCCACATCACCTAAAAATAAACCAAAACAAACAACGTGTATTATAAATATGCAGGCATACATTGATTAGCTTACCTTAAGCTGTGGTCTCAGACACTCACCTGTTGTGGTGACAATTTCTCCAACTTCTATAATCTCTCCTTCCTCCTCCTCCTCTGCTTCTGGTGTTGGTATTTCCCCTTCTTTGGGAGGTGTCCTCAGACGTCCCGAGTCTTCTCTCCCCTATGAGAATGTAAAAAAGAAATACTTAGCACACAGATATTTGAGGGCAGAAATAGGAATCTGAAACATTGCTTGGAAGTGTCATACAATTGGGTTTTTTGGCTGAGTTCAAAGCATAAACCAAACATTTTTGACACTTTGTAAAGCTGGAATACTTATTACCTGTTTTGTGCAAGTTTGTCAGATGGAGACACTCCTATAGTATCCACTAGAGCACATGTGTGTGACATGCTAATAAAAAGGGTGTTCTGGAGTCCAGATGTGTAAACAGCTACTGAGTGACTGTTTAGAATGAAGTTTGCATTTCATTCTATTACCAAGCCCTCTAGACAACAAACTTCCTTTCACTAAAGATAGATAGGGCTGAACAAATGTAGTTTTCTGCAACTTGCCAAAACATCGTATTTGAAGTGGGCGAACGATCAGGGTTTATTACGAACGATTGAAGCCACGAACATGAAAGTGGCCATTTTAAACTGTACAACATTAAAACAAAGCACATGGAGCAGTATGCAAGCAATAATAATAATAATAATAATAATATGAACACACAAAAATAACTTACTTTTTTGAAGAACTCGCTTGATCTTTCTGTACTGATCGTGCTCCCTCAGTTTCAGGTCTGACCAGCGTTTCCTCAGTTGATCCTTGGATCGTCGTACCCCAAAATTCTTACGCAGACTCTTCACAGCTTTAACCATGATCTTGGCCTTTCTGACATTTGGGTTGGGGTAAGGCCCATACTTCCCATCATAGTCGCTCCTCTTCAATATGTCCACCATCTCCAACATCTCTCCAAAAGACATATTTGAGGCCTTAAATCTTCTCCTCCGGGATCGGGACGTTTCTGCCTCCGGCTTTCCTCGTCCTCCTCCTCGTTGCTGGAATATTTAGTGCGCACCTGCTGTGTCTCCGCCATGTGCTCTCCCCACTGTGCCAAATGAGAAGGGGCGGGGAATAGACGAGAAAGATTGTCAGGGGCGGGCGGAGTTTCACGCATGCGCACTGTATATAAAACGTCACACGCGTGTGTCGTACGTACGATCTGTGAGCAGAGGGAGAGAGCACCGATAGTGCTAACAAAGGTTCAATTTGAACTTGGTACATGACTAGCCTATACTGCTTCTAAATTGAGGCTTATTTTGGTACAAGATTAGGAGAGTTTAGCCTGACATTATTATGGTTTGTCTTGTGTTGTGTCTTGCAGAAAATAATATGGATCCTTTAAAAATCCCTTTTTTCAAAGTTCTCATTATTGATGAGCTCAGGGCGCTGCCCTGCCTGTGGCAGATTTCAAACCCCGATTATAAATGACATAAGTAAGAGAAAGACAGTGCTGGATAAACAACTTGGTTTCTTTAAGATCATGGTCCCCACGGCAGACATCACCTATGTGATGGTCAAAATTGGTGCCCTGAGGAGAACATATCTGAGGGAGCGCAAGAAGTTCAAGAATTCCCTGCGATCAGGAGATCCAAATGACATTTATGTCCCCAGGATGTTGTTCTACGAGAGGCTACATTTTCTGGCAGACCAAACTATGTCCCATTTTCAAACACAGGAAGACCTCAGCCAGGAGGAGGCTGTGGCAAGTGGCAGCCGGGAGGAGGCTGTGGCAGCCGGGAGGTCGACCATTGCCCTCCTCCTCCTGCCACAACTAGAAGATCAGAGCCACAGCCTTGAAGGAAGCCTGGAGGGAAGTGCCTAAGGAAGACCAGAGAGTGATGGCCTCGGTTCAGTCTGGTCTGACAGAAGATGCAGCCTCTTGTCTGACAACATTCTGGGGACATATATGTCATCTGATCTTCCTGATCGCTTGGACTTCTGGACCAGATTGTACTCCCTCAGATATGTACTCCTCATGCCACCAATTTTGCTATTACATATTTGATGTCTGCCCTGGGGGGTCAAAAGGCTTCGCCAAATTGACCAGTTTCTCCAGCGTTGCCTTCCTGTTCTTTTTGTTTATGACACCTAATAAAGGTTTTTTTGGTTTCAAGAAATACTTGCCTATGTGTTTTTTACTTCAAAAAGTAAAGTTTATTTGTGAGTAGACAAGTACATTTAAAAAAATCAGAAAGTCAAATTAACAAGGGGCACCAACACCAAACAACCTCCTAGAGATTAAAAAAAAAAAAAAAAACAATAAAATAAAAAGATAATAATGGTGTTGGGTTAAGTTGAGAAACACAAAACACACAAAAAAACTTACGAAGATGAGCAAAATGACAAATATAGGAGATCTTGATTAAAAAAGCAACCACTAAATTAAAAAGGAGATCTGACGAATAAAAATATTCTAGTCATGAAATCAGGAAAAAGAATAAAGAAATACGTTTTGGAGAAGTCGGTGTAAATATTATCAGCTAAAAAACTTAATTCTTCTTGCATTGTAAAGAAAGAGAATGCGCAGCATTAAACAAATTTTAACATTGCAGCGTGACGAATGTGCTCTATCGATTACGAATGCTAGTTTTACCTGACCGAGCGCTTCCGTCTCAGAATTTCTTCTGAGCATGCGTGGCACTTTGTCCGTCGGACTAGGCTACACACGATCGGAATTGGCGTGATCGGATTCTGTTGTCGGAAAATTTGAGATCCAGCTCTCAAACTTTGTCCGTTGGAAATTCCGATGGAGCCCACACGGCCGGATTTTCCGACAACATGGTCTGATCGGACATTTTCCGTCGGAATTTCCGACCGTGTGTACGGGGCATAAAAGATCTAATGCAGCTTTGGGAGGAAAGCAATTCTGAGGAGATCTCAGATCCTGACATACCCCCAAAAACAAAAAAGGGGGGTCAAATACCATGTGGCCCTATAACACCTTTGTCTTGGAACTGCTTGAATATGTTCTGACAAGAATTTTTTTAGTTTTCAATGTCTCCCATTACCTCCAGGTGCAGGGGGTTGCGATGGGAACAAAATGTGCCCCATTGTATGCCAACCTGTACCTGGGGGGGGTGGGGGCGATCTTTGTTCTTCAGTGCTGATTCGTCAATATACCTGTGCCATGTCATGTCCTGGCACAGGTACATTGATGATCTCTTTATGATCTGGACGGGCACGCGTGGTGAATTGGAGACCTTTATGATGTGGATTGGTCTTAATCCCTTTAACTTGAAATTTACTATGAAGTGTGACCCACAGAGAGTCACCTTCTTGTAAATACAAATTCTAAAAGGGTTGGATGGGAGATCTGTATCGAAAACCAACATCAGCTAACACTCTCATTCTCCACGCAACTAGCGCCCATCCAGAAGCCCTCAAGAACAGTATCCCATACAGCCAATATTTAAGCCTAAAAAGAAATTGTAGCAAGGAGGATGACTTTCAAACTTGGGCAAGGGATCTACAACTACGTCTCTTAAAAAGGGGCTATAGCAAAAAGTGTTTGAAAATAGTTTTTAATAGAACAAAACAGAAATCATGTGAATCACTTCTATATACCCACCAGAAACCAGAGAATAATAACCCTATACGGATTATTAACTATGTGAATTTTAAAAACAATTTACAACATCATTGGCATCTCCTACAGGATGACTCCATAGTTGCAAAATACATTGGTGAAAAACCATCAATAACACATACCGTAGAGCAAGATCGCTAAGAGATCATTTGACTCACAGCCATATAAATGAAGTTGTCTCTAGGATTCCCTGGAGTCAAAAACGTAAGGGTACATATAAATGCGAAAATGCAACTATTGCAGTTGGATTTGGAAAGCAAAAACGATTCGCCTGACCAATGGACAACTATGGACTCCAAAGGAAGCCATTAACTGCGACACAGTAGGAGTTGTCTATTATATGGAATGTAGCTGTAAAGCATTTTATGTGGGCAAAACAAAAGACCTTTTCAAAAATGCATAATATGACATAAAATGCATATATGACATAAAAAAATGGCAAGATGGAATCAGCAATTAGCCGTCATATAGGCCTGTACCATAATTTTGAGTTCAATCATATGAAGTTTTTTGCCCTGGAACATGTAGGATGATCGGTTAGAGGAGAAGAAATTGATAAAAAAAAACTTCGGCAGCTGGAGACCCAATAGATTTTCCAGCTTCAGGCAACAGTCACCAGGTTTAAATGAACAGATAAGCTTTAAACCATTCATTTGAACCCCCTTCCCCTACTAATGCATTATTATTCAGTCTGCTCACTTTGAACTGGTAATTACATTTTAAATGGATGCTTAATGTCCACATATTCATTTATGGGTTGATTCCTTATAACAAGCTAGTATGCTTTACACCTATTCGGAATAGGGGATATACAATGGATCCTTGGGTTAATGAAAATTAAAATAATCTGGGAACTCGTTCTTTCTAATGCTGAGTGAATGCTGGTGTTTTTGTCTGTTATGTTCTGGGGGTAGAGTGGTGTGCTCTCAGGGGTCCCTCCCAACATCTGTCACCCTCGATTCTTTCAAATAATAGAAACCATCAACTCACTATTGTATGTGCGCTGCACCATCAAATTGATGTGCATAACAGGTACAGCGTCCCTTGAAATGAAGGCTCACCAGTTATGGTGCGGTCTCCGGAATTAAAACTCTAACAGAAGTAATAATACAAGGGGAAAGCGGACCCCCCTGGGAAAGGAAGTCACGGGCGGACCAAGCTGCTTATAAAGGGAATTTTTATTGCACAATTAATAAAGAAAAAACAGGTACCCACCACCAACACCTAGACTAATGTTAAAAAAAAAAAGACAATGGTAAAGACAACGTTGTCTATATAAAAGCAGCTGCGTCATGAATACACCAAGCACACATCAGATACACCCAAATAAATTTAAGGTACAGAGAGTGGCGGTTAAATGGGCACGTAAATCCTGGTGACTAACACCATCACTAAACGTGCATGTCCCATCACTGTTGACCATCAGGTCCCCATCTGGGGGATACAGGGGTATTATATTGGGAGTCCACATATTTAAGAAATAGAACCTATACGAAGCAATACCACTGGGTTAACTGAATTGACTCTTATTCAACTGGTGATATGCACTATATAGAGGGCGGCATTTAGCCACTGACAGTCAATAATTTATTCAGATTTTCAGCTTCAGACCAAGCCGTATTAGCAGAGGTAACCCAGTGTGAGGTTTATTAGCTAGGACAGTGGGTAGAGCTTATCTGCAGGTCAGGACAGGAGGTATTTGTGCAAGAGTATAAACAGTCAAAGGACCAGTGGTCCGCTCACCCGACCGTTATGGACAAGAGTCTCTGATATCTGACAAGTGGTCCAGGTATCATCGTAAGGTTCCGTCTATGAGGAGATCTCGCACTTTACAAATCTTGACGTCCAGGGTGCTCAATTGCCACACGGAAGTCAAGGGAGCTTCACAGTATAGATCTGCTGATAGCACTATATAGCATTGTGAGGCTGTCTAAGCACACCGTCTTGATGCCTCAGCTAGAGACGTCTCCCACTATCCTCATGGTGTGTAGTGCGCTTGCGCTGCCGCTGATGTGACGCGGTGCGTCATCTGTGATGTCTAAAGCATCAGTGCTGCAGTGGTTTCTTTGCTGACATGTTTCACCCAGTCGCGTGGGTTTTTTCAAGGATGGGAGGGATCAGAAGCAGTCGTCTATTTATACACTTTTTTTACTCAACAGAGTTGACTGAAAGCTGCAGTTCCCAAGGGGACCACTAGATGTCAACCTCCCAATTAAACACCACACATTCATTCTGCTGCTGGCCAGAAGGGCTCACATAAGGCATATCATAGCAAACAAATAGCTTTAACAGTACTGAAGGGATCAGGGCACAGAGGAAAAAGCCGAGCCAAAGTACCAGAGATCCCAGGGTGATTAAGTAGTTAGAGACAGTATAGAAGCGGTAAAGTGCCATAATTTACCAGTCAGACTGGATATTCTATTGGCATACCCTATCAGCAATCAAAAGAGGACAATTTCTTGTCCTCCAAGCCAGAGTTCTATGTCCCTTACACATATATGCCCCATACACACGGTCGGAAATTCCGACCACAAAATCCGTCTGATTTTTTTTTGATGGATTTTTTCCGACACTGGTGTTGCTTACACACGGTTGGACAAAGTTGTTGGAAAATCCGATCATTCTGAACGTGGTGACGTTCGTTGCGTATGACGGGACTACGTAGAGGCTAGTAGCCAATAGCTTTGCTCTTGTAATGTGATCTGAGCATGCGTGGCACTTTGTCCGTCCGAAATTCGCTACACACGATCGGAAAAAGTCTGATAGGACTTTGTTGTCAGAAAATTTGAGAGCAGGATCTCAAACTTTTTCTGTCGGAAATTCCGACGGAAAAAGTCAGATGGAGCCCACACACAGTCGGAATTTCCGACAACATGGTCCGATAGGACATTTTCCGTCGGAAAATCCGACCGTGTGTACGGGGGGCAATAGTCCTGGCCCCGATTAGCGTTCAAGAAAGGGCTGAAAACTGCATTCAGTGTTCAAGCCCAGGGGCACAAGCGTTTTGAGCCTAAATATTCACATTTTTCTTTGCAGCAGGATGGTATCGAAATCACCTCTACGTGATGGCAGGTTCAGGGTAAAAATCCCTTTAATATTGATATCAGCCATGCTGCCTCCGTGGAAATCTGCAAAATGTAATGCTAGTGGGGACATGTCTTTTCTCTTTTCTTCCCGTTCTCCTCCTTGCTTGAATTTTTGATACTTCTTAAGTGTTCACTGATGCAAATTCTGAGTTGTCTCTTTCCTATAGGTTTTTCCTATAAAGTACTTCTTAAATGGACACTCCAGTATGTAAATTACTCTGGAGGTCGCACAATTGACGACATTTTTATTTTGGAACACCACACTCCAATTCGCATTGGTGAAGCTTGTAATTTTTTCAACAAATCTACACATTTGGCAGTGCCCGTATGCATACATTCCTTTGAGAGGAGTCAGACAGTTTGTGGTCCTGCCCCTAGTGTATGAAGTGAAGTAAGTTATCCTTAAGATTACGGGCCCTTCTACTAGTTGGGGGCGGGGACCTACAATATCAGTTAAAGCAGGGGATTTCCTAAGAATTCCCCAATGTTTTTGGAGTTCTTTGCTCACTTGTTCCCATTGTGCCCCATAGATAGTGAATATCCTTAGAGGGGGTTCTTTACATAGTATCTTTTGAGTTTCCTGCTTCTTAGCCAGAAGGTCCCTCCTATCTTTTATCCAGGCCTTTCTCCACGCCCTTTTAAGGACTTTATGATAGTAACCTCTGAATCTACCAGACATCTCTCGTGCTTCTCTGTGAAAATCATCATCCCTGGAGCATTTCCTTTATTAATTGTGCAATAAAAATTCCATTTATAAGCAGCTTGGTACAACCTCCATTCTTTGCCTTATGATTGGAGGGTTCAGAGTTAGTCATAGAGTGAGGACCATTGAATATGTGAGCCCATATTTTTTTCATCTTTTGGTAAGATACAGGTTGATATAAAAGAATGATTTGGGGTGAGATATTTCTACCTTTAAATTCAATATTTATTCCAAGATGATGTTTTTTTATACTTTTAACAATTGGTCAAATATTCTTCTATTTATCCTTTTTCCTGTCTGTACATGGTTTATACATTAGAATAACTGATCTTTGGGAGTTTGTGAATATATAGTTTCTTCTTGGTGTGTTCTGGAATGTAGACACAAGATGGCGATCTTAAGTAACCATATATGTGGACATGACGAAAAGGGAAATTATACATTCTACCAGTAGATGGCAGCATTTCCAAATACATACATAGGATTTCTGTGATGTTGGTTTTTCAAATTGTATATGGATTTAGGTGTCCTTTTATGAAGCAGTGATCAGCGGAGATCCTGAGGATCACCACTGATCACAGCCCATAAAGTTAGTTTATAAACCAGAGATAATCGGGGGGAGAAGTGTTTGAACTTGTTCTCCCGCCGATTATCTCTGCACATGGAGAATCCTCATAGAATCACACAGTAACGGCCAGTATATGAAGCTGCGATCTCAGCTCTTCACTGGCGATCTGTGTCAGAATTCACACTCCCCGATTCACCATCTCAGAGGTGGTGAAGCGGGGAGTGAAGCGAGAAACCAGGGGGATCTGAGGAGGAAAGAGGAAGATTATTAACTTCCTTATGCCTCGTTCAGACCCCCCAACAGTGTAACCATGTCCCCCTGTCATATATATGTGTATACATATATATATATAATGTGTATATGTATATATATATATATATATAATGTGTGTATATACATGTATATATGTGTGTGTGTGTGTATATACATGTATATATAATGTGTGTGTGTGTATACATGTATATATAATGTAGGGGGGACTCTTTATTTTATTAACATTAATCACACTGGTGTCTGTCCGTGTATTGAGCTGTGATAATTTATCACTGCTTAATAAATGGACATCTCAGTGTTTCAGTGAATTTCTGGTACTGTAATCCCGTAAAGTCTCACGAGAGTCCAGTATCAGGGGCCGTTCTCCACTGTTTGAAGCGTTTGTAGATCACTCCACTCCTCCAAGGGTGAAGCGATCTACTCCGCTTCATAAACAGGCACACAGAGGAGAAAGATCTCCTCTGTGAATGCCGGAGAATGAAGCAGTGAATAGATTTCACTGCTTCATAAAAGGACACCTTAACTGACATAAATTTGGTTTAGGAGATATTTACAAAAAAGCAGAGCGCCGATGACTGCGGCGCATGCGCCAATGTATGCAGCGCATGCGCCGATGTCAGATGTAGACATCGCCACATGAACACTTTAAAAAGGGCAGATCGTGCCGTTTCTAATAGGGATCATGCCGTGACTGGCGGCTCCCACATGCATACGAGGGAGTGACGTCACGGAACTCCGGCCAGTCACAGAGCCGGAGTTCGCAGCCCCGGAAGGAAGATGGGTGAAGATGGACGCTCGCCAGTGGCGTCTCCAGCTTTCATATTTAGGGGGGCACATGGGGGGACAGGGACAAAAGTAGGGGAGCAACTATAAAATGCAAATATATATATATATATATATATATATATATATATATATATATCCTGGGGCCCTTTACTAAGATCCCACAATGGGCCCTTTCACATGTTTGTGTTGATGGGGGAATCATGCAATTTTCTTTCCTGCAATCTGTGGATGCAGGAAAGAAATTTGCACCGTCTATTAACTGCCTAACTGAAAGTTAAGGTAAACATGGTAGGGCACAGCATAATGTTGGGGGGGGTCAGGGCCTCTGCCCCCCTAGTGACGCCATTGACGGTCGCTGCTAGTGGGGACAGCAGTGACATCGCAGGCTTCGGTATCAGTTAAGTAGTTATGGTGCGGTCTCCGGGACTTAAAACTCTAACAGAAGTAATAATACAAGGGGAAAGCGGTCCGCTTTTATATAGTAGCCCATTATGCTTTACCTTTGCAGGGAAATAAAGAAGAAATAAAACCCACCAGGGTTTACTTCCTCTTTAAAGGAGGTTTTGACCACTGTCAGATGTGGATCTTTGTTTGGAGGCACTTTTCTATGACGCAGTCAGGTTTCCATTCATGTTGAACAGAACAAAAGGAATATCTTTGCAGGAAAACAAGGTATGTTTTTGGAATTTGTATCTTCATTAAATGACATGGTTAAACTGGGCATTCTGGAATCTAAATGAGTATATGCATAAAGGAAAAATAAAACCTAAGAGCTTTTATTAGGGGCTTCAGATGGAACACACACTGCGGTATGGGTACAAATGTTATTGATACAAAACACGAGCATATAAACTGTCACATGACTTCATCATGTGACAGTGACGAACACGTGCGGGAACACGAGGCATCGTAAGTGACGTGGGCGAGCTCGCAGCTCGTTTGTTATATGCCTGTTTGATACTTCTTATTGTGAGTACCTTAAATTTTACTTTTACTGTTTTTTCAATAAACATTTGGAAATACTACACTATCGTGCATCCCTCTTTACATCCCCCATGCCCCATTACGAGGTTCATTGGATGCGGACACACCAGGGACAATATGGGGACTCTGATTCCAGACTAGAGACACACACGTGGAGCCGGATACGCCATACTGGGAGGCTTCCAAGAAACACATTAAGATATACCCAGATGCTGTTACCTTACAGCGGTAAGGCAAGGGTACATCGACACATTACTCTGCACAGGAACCAGGAAGTCACCTATCATCAGCACTTTATGCTAGAGGATTGTCACCAGCACCAGCACTTTGTAATTTTATGCTGGCACTTTGTCATTTTATGCTGACACTGCTAATATACAGCCACGTACCTACCTTGCACCTTATATGGACACTACTTATCTTTTTTGCTTTTTACCTATAAGAACATTTGCAGCATATACCTATATGGAGAAAACTTTTTTTATATGCTGTTTAGGATTTTTCCTATTCCTTAAAGTGGTTCTGCACCCATTTCATTTAGTAAATCTCTTTGCCTTCCAAATCAGGCAAAGAGTACTAAATGAAATGTGTTTTTTTTTTTTTTTTTTTTACTTACCTTGTAATTGATGACTTCCGGTCTTCTGTCTCTTCGGGGGTGGGCGGGGTCTCTGCGTCGATCGTCATCAGGCCGCACTGTCTCCTGGGATCTGGTGTCATTGTTCCCAGGAGTCAGTGCGGACATCTTCCGAAATCTCACGAGATTTCGGCCACATCTTCCGAAATCTCGCGAGATTTCGGACACATCTTCCGAAATCTCGTGAGATGTCGGCAGATGTGACGTTACTGCGCACGCGCGAGTAACGGCGGTGCATGCTGGGCCATCTAAAGTGCCTGTGGGGGTTTCACATGCCCACAGGCAAGATGGCCCCCAGCACAAAAGAAGAAGATGAAGATCTTCATCGGATGAAAACCGGCGGCGATCGAGATGGAAGATGGAACAGGTAAGTCCCCCAATTGAGCTATATGCCCTTGGCATATAGCCCAAAAAAAAAAAAAAAAAACGGGTGCAGAACCGCTTTAAGGATTTATTGCAATAGTAGTGCACCGTCTTTTTGAGCACCGTTTTTTCACTTCATGTGCACACCATATGGATTTAGTTCCTATCACTGTTCTACAAATAATTTTTTGAGTGTTTGATATATTTTTATTGTCTTATTGATACACTTTTATTGTTTTATCCTAATAAGTCGCAGGGCATGCGATTTCCTATGGATATATTTGCTATCACTGTTCTACGAAGAATCATTTGAGTGTTTGATATACTTTTATTGTCTTATTGATACACTTTTTTATTGTTTTATTCAAAGAAATCGCAGGGCATGCGATGCGTTTTTAAACTGCCTAGGACAGGATATATATTGACCTTTGAACATTGCCTCTTTCAACCATCTCTTTCATTGAGCACCTTTGCACTTTATTATGCACAGTATTTAGGTTCATAGCGCAGCGCTACCTTCACTTTATATATTTTCTGGGTTCTGATATTTCCTTCAGTGTTCAGTGCGGGAATATCATTGTATTATAAATGTAGCAATCATTCGCTTCACCAGGTTTTCAAGTACCCTTTCTCTGGATCAGTTTAGGCAGTTGAATAGATCATCAGCCAAGTTCATGTTGCTGACAGCTCTTCAAGGCTGGATAGTGGTTGCCCCATGATGCCAGATTAGCTCCGTGTTAGGCGGGGTGATTCGGGAGATGGAGCCGCATGTATGAGAACCGAAACATTAATGCATTTCGCTCAGTCACCTGAGCTTCATTAGAACAAGGCAGTAAACTCATTAGCAGGCTTATAACAGGAATACTCCTTGTGACAGACCTAGCTAGGACAGAGGCTGTTGGAGGGGACTGAATGCTAGCCTATTGCCTTGCGATTATGGGCCCTGGCATTTGGGGGAACGGTGCTCTTTGAGGTGCATGCCTGGGGAACCCTGAGCTGGTGTTACTTGGATTCAGGTCCATGCTGGCCCCCCAAGACACAGACTCTGTATATGTATTTGGCATATTAGCAAGAGACTGAATGACACTGTTGGGACACAAGCTGTCAGATGCTAATGTCATGAAGTCCAGCCAGCCTGTCTGTTGTGTAAATGAGTATAATCTGGCTTGTAGGAGTGTTTCACCTATTGTTGTGTGTGCTAATTAACCCTGCAATTGAATGAAGGAGTCCAGTGTTGATTAAGATAATTAGCTCATGCTAATTAGGTTAGGTTTTAGTCATCTGGCTGTATAAATTTGTGTGACATGTCAAATAAAGATGATTCCTGATGTACCCTACATTGGTGTTGTCTGGTGACTGGGTAAGCTAAGAGGTCTTGGATTGTGTGGTACTGGACAGAGGAAGCAGTTACGGCAGACATCTTGAGTACGGGATCCGTCACACTCCTCCCTTTCCAAATTTTTGTCTTAAAGGGCCACTGCATTACAACAGTGGTGTCAAGAGTTTAGAACTTAGATTAATACAGAGGTGTCAATGTTTTCCATATTCACAATAGCAGTGCCGAGACCGATACAGTGTATTCTAGCTGGGGGGTAATTCATTCAGAACATTTAAACCGGATTGTAATTTTTGACAATATATGGTGACATTCAGAATTAGAAACAAATGAGAAGATTAATGAGGAAACAAAGCATCACATGCTGACCTAACTAGGCCCATATATGGTTTTGATTCCTCATATGGATTATTAGGTAAAGTACAGCAGTGTCGCACCGTTCCCACCATAGAAGAGTTGGTAAATTTCTACTACATATCGCAATCAGCATAGTTAGGGTTCAAAGAATACCTGTAAACTTAACTCGGTATTTAACCCCTTTGGGATCATAGTCTGTAACCGGAAGATCCATTCCTTTTCCTTCTGCAGAAGGACTATATCATAGTCTCCTCTGCGGCTTGGTAAGGATAGAGCAAAGAAGCCCTTTACTTTTAGTCCATCAACAGAGGAGTTATGGAACTTTTCAGTGTTGTGCAATAGGGCCCCATTTTGGATTATCTTTAGCCGTACTTTTTTGAATATTCCTAATACTACACAGATGTTCACCGATGCCTATGCGTAACTGTTGTTTCATCTTACCTACATATCGTTTTTGGCATGGGCATTGCAGAATATACAAGACCTTTTCAGTACTACAGTTAAATTGTTGAATCTGGTAAACTTTCTTACCATATGCATCAGTGAACTTGTCTGTGCGTTCAACATGATGGCAGCTGTGGCAATGGCTACATAAAAAACATGCTCTTACGAGGCATGTTCATCAGCCAACTGTTGGGCGGAGTGCATGTAATTCCTAATTGTACCAGGTTGTCTTTAAGATTCTTGGCTCTCCTGGAGACCAGCAGTGGTCTTAGGCCAATGATGATGGAAAGATAAGGAGATCTTGTCAAGATGGACCAATGTTTGGCTAAAATTGACCGAACCTCCTCCCATTGTGCCCCATAGCAAGTAATAATTCTCACTGGGGAAAGTTGAGGTATATTAACTTTGGAATGCAGATCATTTGTCTGTTTTGGAAACAAGAAGATCCCCTCGTTTTGGTTGAGGAGGCCCTCCTGCGTGCATTTCTGATACTCTTGTGGGAATAGCCCCTCTGTTTAAATCTATGGTATAATTCATCTGACTCAGACTGGTAGGCAGACTCATTTGAACAGTCCAGTTGGGATCCCCCTAATCAGTGATGGCGGGTGATGACTGGAGGCTTGAAGAAGTGTATTAGTTGCAGTGGCTATTCTAAATGTTCTGCTCTCTAATCTACCACCGCCATCCCCCGATAGACGGAACCTTATGAAGATACCTTGGGCACTTGTCAGATATCAGAGAGACTTGTCCATAAAGGTCAGGTGAGCGGACCATTGGTCCTTTGACTGTTTATACTCTTGCACAAATACCTCCTGTCCTGACCTGCAGATAAACTCTACCCACTGTCTGTCTTCCCTAAAAAAAACTCACACTGGGTTACTTCTGCTAATACGGCTTGGCCTAAAGCTGAAAATCTGAATGAATTATTGACTGTCAGTGGCTAAATGCCACCCTCTATATAGTGTATATCACCAGTTGAATAAGAGTCAATTCAGTTAACCCAGTGGTATTGCTTTGTATAGGTTCTATTTCTTAATTGTGTGGACTCCCAATATAATACCCCTGTATCCCCCAGACGGGGGCCTGATGGTCAACAGTGACGGGACATGCACGTTTAGTGATGGTATTAGTCACCAGGATTTACATGCCTAAGTAAGTAAAGCCTCTTTTTTTTTTTAAACGGAACCTGCAAGGCAAAGGCATACTTAGCTAGTATGCATAGCATACTAGCTCATTATAAATAACTTACCTGAGAACGAAGCCCCCGAAGCGACCCTCGTCCAAGACCTCCGCCATCAATCCCGGAGTGACTTCCGGGTCTCGCCGCTCCATCGCTGTCATTCGCTGGAACGGCGATGCCGTCACTCCCGCGCATGAGAGCGGCATATCGCCGTGATCTCTGCATGCTCAGTGCGCCTGCGCGCCGCTGTCTACGGTGCATGCATATCAGGGGGTCAGGAAGGAGAGAGTGGTCAGCTTAATGGACTAATAGAAAGTGCTGGGTGTGGATATAGTCAACTGTCCTCTTCTGTCCATATCCCTTATGAGGTTGTCTGCAGGATGGGGTGGCATAATATCAGAGTGTTACCCAGATGTGCAGAAAGGCAACGGATAATTCAACGTGGGGGAGATCTCCCATTCTGATCTCTGCGATTCTGACGTCCCAGGGTGTCCACCCAGTGGGATGCCTCCTTGGGATCTGTAAAAAAATATGCTTTGCCTTGATACACAATTCTCAAGCATGCAGGATAGAGCATGCCTGTATGGAAGGTGAAGCTCCCTCAATCTGCGTTTTATGGCCAAGAAAGTGGCACGCTGTTTCTGCGTAGCTACAGAAAAGTCTGGGAATATTGTAATGTTAGTGCCGTTAAAGGAGAGTTTGCCTTTTTCCCGAGCTGCTTTAAGGACCGCTTCCCTATCCCTGAAGTGAAGCAGTTTGATAATAATGGCACGTGGGGGAGCCCCGGGTGGTAGGGGTCTCATGGGGACCCTATGTGCCCGCTCAATGGCAAATATAGGTGAAAAGGTGGCAACGCCAAATACAGTAGTCAGCCAATGTTCCATAAATGCCTCCGGCTCTCTGCCCTCAGCCCCTTCAGGGAATCCCAGAAAACGTAGGTTGTTTCTCCTTAAACGGTCTTCCATGTCAGTGAGCTTATTACTGGTGGATACTTGGGCCTGTTTCAACTCCCTCACTGAGCCCTGTAAAGGCCGGGACTCATCCTCCAAATCACTTATGCGTTGCTCAGCATTTTGCACCCTGTGTCTTATGGTGTGGACATCATGTTTAAGGAAGGATAATTCAGTCTTTATAGTGTCCATTTGTGAAGTAAGGGATGCATGGCTGTGCTAGATGGCCTCCATGATCTGAGCTAGGGATGGTTCTGCAAGGCCTGTGTCAGCAGCGCTTGCTGCATGTATATCTGGGTCTGTGTCCTCATTTGGGGAATGCAGCAGGGGATCTTCTGGGCTCGGGGCAGGGGGTGACTTCTTTGACTTATCCCTCCCTACGATCTGGCTCCAGGATACTGAGGAGGAGGCAGGCTGGGGCTGTGTATGCGCCTCGTGGTGGTCGGCGTCATGGCCGGCGCCATCTTGTCTCGGCCCGCATGTCGGCGGCGGGAACTTGAACCCCAGGGCATCCTCCATCGGTGGGCCGTACTTGACCATCTCCCGGTGGGCACGAAGGTCCCCTGGTCTGGCTGAGGTAGGTGAGACCCCTGGATGCCGGTCTGGGCGGCAGGATTACTGCAGGATGTGTGCGGCACGGACGCAGCTCAAGCTGAACACGTCCTCACATCCCGGTCGTCGGCCTCTCCCTGCATTCTGAGCTCCAACACCAGGTACGTGACATCAGGTCTCCAATTCACCATGTGTGCCCATCCAGATCATAAAGACATCATCAAGGTACCTGTGCTAGGACATGACATGGCACAGGTACATTAATAAATCAGCATTGAAGAACACAGATCACTCCCTTCCCCCCAGGTACAGGTTGGCATACAATGGGGCACATTTAATTGCTTGCCTCCCAAAGCTGCATTAGATCTTTTAGAGCCCGGAAATCATTGATAGTAAAATCTTTCCAGAGCTCCATATCTCAAACTTTTTGAATCTGTTGTGTGACCGTATTATCATGAATAACTTCCTGGCAAAGAGCATAACATCCTTTGCTCATTCAAATTTATTCCCTTTTTGGGTGACGCAAAAACTTAGTCCCAGCTCCAAAAACGATTTTTCATCCTCAGTCAATTTGTACGAGGATAAAGTAGTCACTTCTAAATTTATATTTATCTAATTCTTCTTGGTCATGTAGGCCCCCAGGGTGCCCTGCTTCTTGGAGTCCCCCAAAGGGGGCTGGCCTACTTGTGAAGATGAAGGGGCTGCTGATTTGGAATTATTCCTAGTGTGTTTAGATGTATTCTGTGTTTCACCAGAGGGACCTGAACTCCCAATATTGCCTCCATGGTGCAATTGTGTAGTGACACCACCACCAAAAGTAGGTAGAGTAGACATAGATGATTACAATGTCACACCTCAGCTTCTTGTTTTTATTTAATACTATTTTCTTATAGAACTGTTCCATGAATTCATTTAAACCTGTCTGCTTTTCTGTGTATTTCTCGTTAAATGTAAGTTCCTTGTTCTCTAGGCATAATTTCTGAATTTTCTCATCTATCCCCAGAATTTCTTTATTTTAGTAAAAAATAGGGGGAAAGAATGAGAATAACTGTAGGTTACAGATCAGAGATGTTAGAGGAGATAAGGTGAAGAGAGGGGGAGGTAGAGGGGGAGGGTGGGGAATAGGGTGGAGCTGGGGACCATGAACATGGGCCCACAGAATGTCCAGGGTTCAGCATGGTAAAACCTGGGTTGGTACATTCGTTGCATAGCAAACAAGCAAGAGTAGAGGAGCCTTGAAATTCAGGCATCTGTGTCATTACCCAGGAGTGTCTGGCCCTCGTCAGAGAACACAGGGTCCAGGTTTTGGAGTATTGGTCTCGGTGGTGTCTGGCTGTGAGTACGAAGTCCTCCATTTTGTTTGTCTGTAAATTTTCTAAGCCATGTTGAATTGGTTAAAATGTGTCTCAAAAAACAGACACTACATTAAAATATAATGTACCAGCATCATACTACTAAGCCCCATACACTCCCCCTTGTCTCCAAAAGGTGTAAACATTCTAGTAACTGATCAGATATAGCATAGATATCAAGAGTTGTATCAGTTGGAGGAAATTGAAACCAAGGAGACAACCTTATCCCAATGCATTTCGCTTTGTCGGCTTCTTCAGGTTTTTAATGGAGGGCAGATGAGTAGATAGAGATGCTCTAAAAGAAATAGACATACATAATATACTGAATCAGGTGTCTGTCCAAAATCAAACAGGCAGGCAGATCAACCCAAAAGAGGGGGGACCCTTGCCAAAATGAGCCAAGAAGAGGTCCAATGCATTAAGATATAAAAATTGTCTAATACCATTCAAAAACAATTGTCCATCGCATACTAGCTCATTATTAAATACTTACCTTAAAACAAAGCTGTTGCAGCGGTCCCCGCACACTGCTGTCATGGTCGACATCTTTCCCGGAGCTTCTTCTGGGTTTGCGGGCTCCGGCACTGTGATTGGCCAGAGCCACGATGACTTCACTGCCGCGCATGCACGCGGGATCCATCGTTTACGGCTCAGGCTTGGAAGGAACGGCACCCGTGGGCAGTTCCTTCAGAGCGCATGCGCCAGTGATGTCACTGGCTGCATGCACTGGAAATATCTCCTAATCTGTACAGGTTAAAGAGATTTTTATTTGTTTTTATTTTATTTTTTTAAGATTTAACATCTTTAATGAGTACAAAGCACAAACAGTGTTTAGTTCTTGTATCCTCTGCTTGCTCTGTGACCTCTAGCGCACTCAAACTTTCTACCCTTAGAACGAATGTAGGGCTTGGTGTGACTGTGTGGAGTACCAGGTGCCTTTCCAAAGTGTCTGAACACCTCCCGTCCCATGTGAGGACCTGAAAGCAGAACAGTGTTCTGGTCTTTGGGGGCAGCGAGAGCCAACTGATCAAATGTCAAAATTTGTCCACCAGTTTTACGAATTCTTCTACATGCTCCATAGACTTTAAGCGCACACACCTTGAGTTTGGGGATATCTTAAATTCTGACATCATCTGTGATGCATCCAAACACCACAGCAGTTTTGCTTTCACATCCAGGAAGCTTCATCTTGCAAATCAAACGGGATAGAGAGAGGGGAGGCCTGTTGGTGCGGCTCATGAACAGATGTCTCAAAACCACTTTGTGGAAGGTGGCATTTGGACAACGAGCCAAGAAATGGTATAACTTAACCAGAAGTCTCAGGTAGATATCCAGACTTTTGGGCTCTTTTCGTTGCACTTTGCGGTCTTTGTTGTGACGGGTATTTACACCCATGATGGCGGCTTTTGCAGCAGCGGCTTCTCGGGCAGGAAAGGAGGAGATATTTTCAATACCTATAGGTAAGCCTTATTATAGGCCTACCTATAGGTAAAAGTTTGCAGAGGAAGTTTACTTCCTCTTTAAGGCAAACTCAGATAAAGTGATTTGATTTTGTGTGGAGAAAAGCAAAAGGAATTGAGTTGTTTGTTTTTTTATTTTTATCTTATTTGTGTGAGACTGTCACTTGTGGCACAACAATTAGGAGTATTTTGTGAGTTCTCACGCTTGTGGCATATGTGTGCAATGAAAACAGTGAATAGTCAGGTTCTTTATAATCATCCCCTTTTAAGACACTCCCACTATTAGGTCCAATGTGGACATGCCCAGCATTCACTGCATAGTGCACCACATAATTTATGTCCTCTTGTTTTCCAGGACTTTCATATTCCTAGAGATGCTCACATTCTGTTATAAATATTGTTATACTTTTTGTATTGCTTTAATGTCTATTTTTTAAGATCCTAATAGGAGTTTTTGTCATGTTTTAGGTTGTGTTCCATCAGTTAATTATCAATGTTTTGTCTATAACAAAATTACTGAGGAGTTAGCAACACTGACTTATAGGTATACATGGCTCCCAGCTGTCCCTGATTTTGAGGGACTGTCCCTGTTTTGGAACAAAGTCCCTCTGTCCCTCTTTCCTCCTCATTTGTCCCTCATTTTGGTCTGATCTATATAATTGTTTAACAAAATGCCCTATTTATCTTTCAAAAAGTGTTTCCCAGTGCTAAACCTTTCATCCAATTTCTAAATTGCTGCATTTGCACATTTCAAAAGTCAGAATAAAAAAATAATAGTGGTTAAAAAAAAAGCACTTATGGGTTTAACTAATATTTTTTTGTATAATTTTCCTTTAAGCAGGTGTAGCAGGGGTGTTCCCCTTTTAGGAAAAAGACGGTTTCTGCCAGCAGAAGCAGGGGATAAGACTACCATTCCCAGAACCCCCCTGGTTCCCGGGAGGTTGGATGATCTCGCCCCAGAGGCTGATGGGAGAGGTGATGTAAGGGGGAGAGAAGGCCCGCCTCTTCCTCTTCTGACGCGGGGACGAGAGAGAGAGAGGAGACACCTGTGCGGACAGGCACTGCTGAGGGCCTGAAGCCTGGGCCTTGCAGCAGACTGAGGGAGAGCCTTGCACCTCACTGCCAGCCTGAGTGGCACGGAGACTTTCGTCCGGCGGCAGTCAGTCGGACCGGAGACCGGAACGCAGGAGTTGTGGTGGACGAGGCCGGACACAGCCAGTGGAGGTCCCAGAACCAAGGACGGTATCCGGAGTGGTGAGCGAGCGAAAGCTCATCTTATGCTGTTGCTTTACTCTTTATGCCTATTAGACTTCCAAGGCTATTACTTCAGTCTGCAGAAGATTGTTTCTTCCTTTGTGGATTACAAATACCTTGCTAAAACCTATATGTGCACCACCTCTACAGATCTTGTACCGGTAAAGAATATTGTGTTCCCTCAAGGACTGAGCTCCATAGTTAGGGATCAGGCCTGGTCCGTTAGGTAGTCGCAATTAGATTGTTGCACCTCAGGGGTGTTTAGGAAACGGTCGCTACACGTGGCGCTCCGTCCCCCCCCCCCCCATTGCGGTTCAGTTATATTATTGTAATACATACTGCAGGGACCTGCTTATGTGTTGTAAGCCAAATGTTTGATGCATGTTACCACTTTTAAATTACCAGAAGTAAAGACAGTTATTTCAGCTAGAAGTTTGTCTGCGAGTTTGAGTCCATCACACTTAGAGCATAAGTGATTTCATGTGTGCATATTTATATGTGTATTAACTGTGCCAGAGCGGGTAGAGCAGATTGCCGGGGGGTTGGTGGAGCTGTACTCAGGGACCCAAATCAAACTTGCGGCCCTCTTAAGTGGGGGTATCGTTACACAGGCATGGCAGGGGGTGTGTCCTATGCCTATATATGTTTGCTAATAGATGTCCCTCGTTCCTATCTCAGAAAGTTGGGATATACATGACTAGCAGATGGTTGTGCTGGTTTCAACAGAATATTTCATAGGTAGCTAGAGATCTCCTCTGTGTCCACTCTGGATGGGAACACAGCACTTGGAGGAAATGAGCAGGGTGTGTCACTTGAACAATGCGTGAGAGTTTTGGCTATGAGCTTAAAGCCTTGTTTGTTTTTATTGAACTAGCCAATGTCGGCCAGCAATCAGACCGTGGGTACTGCGCTTAAGCGCCATGATGCATGCATATGTTTATAGTTACATAGTAGGTAAGGTTGAATAACAACAATAGTCCATCCATTTTAACTTGTGTAGGTGTACATGTGTCAGTGTCCATAATCATTTCCCATATCGCTGTATGTTGTGTTCACTTAAAAATCTTAATACTCTCTGCTGACACCACCAATTGAGGAAGAGAGTTCCACATCCTTATCGCCCCGATAGTGAAAAACCCCCTTTGCAGCGTAACCATTTGCCAGCCACTGTATAGTAAAATGACCGGGGTGGGGTGGCACTCTCATTCTGGGACAACGCTATATGACAGTGCCCAAGAACGGCTGCTCTTGTGTGCCTGCGGGGGCCCACAGTGAGGTGATCACAGCAGCACTGTGTTTCTAGGACACGGAGCGACCCCGATCTCAGTAAAGAACAGATGACGTGGCTTATACCCATGTGACCGGCTGTGTCCAATCACAGCCTGTCACATGTAAACAAGGAAGTGCCGTTTATCGGTTCTCCTTGCCTAACATTGACAGAGTATGAGGTGAGGAGAGGCGATCAGTGCACTGATTACAGTACAGCCCCAGCAGTGCCCACCAGTAACATCAATCAGTGCCCATTAGTGATGCCAGTCAGTGCTGCCTTAAAGTGCCTGCTCATCAATGCAGCCCATCAGTGCCACCCATCTGTGCCGCCTATCCATGCCACCTATTATTGCTCACCAGTGCCACCTATCGGTGTCCATCAGTGCTACCTATCAGTGCCCATTCAGTGCCGCATATCAGTCTCACCTATCAGTGCGGCATATTAGTGCTTCCTCATCATTGCTGCCCCATAAGTGCCCTTCAGTGCCGCCTCATCAGTGCCCATCATGCTGCTTCAATAGCACACATTAGTGAATTAGAAAGATTACTTATTTACTGACAAACTAGGAAAAACATTTTATTTATTTTTTAACTTTTTGGTATTTTTTAATTTCTTTTAGCAAAAAAAAACAACCAGTGGTGATTAACCACTTCAGCCCCGGACCAATTGGCAGCCAAAGGACCAGGCCCCTTTTTGCGATTCGGCACTGCGTCGCTTTAACTAACAATTGCGCGGTCGTGCGACGTGGCTCCAAAACAAAATTGGCGTCCTTTTTTTCCCACAAATAGAGCTTTCTTTTGGTGGTATTTGATCGCCCCTGCGGTTTTTATTTTTTGCGCTATAAACAAAAATAGAGCGACAATTTTGAAAAAAATGCAATATTTTTTGCTTTTTGCTATAATAAATATCCCCCAAAAATATATAAAAAAATTTTTTTTTTCCTCAGTTTAGGCCGATACGTATTCTTCTACATATTTTTGGTATAAAAAAAAAATTGCAATTAGCGATTATTGATTGGTTTGCGCAAAAGTTATAGCGTTTACAAAATAGGGAATAGTTTTATAGCATTTTTGTTAATATTTTTTTTTTTACTAGTAATGGCGGCGATCAGCGATTTTTATTGTGACTGCGACATTATGGCGGACACATCGGACATTTTTGACACATTTTTGGAACCATTGTCATTTATACTGCAATCAATGCTATTTAAATGCATTGATTCCTGTATAAATGACAGTTGTAGTGAAAGAGTTAACCACTAGGGGGAGGGGAGGGGTTATGGGCTCTGACGTGTGTGTGTTTTTTTTACATTAGGGGGCGGGGCTGATGTTTGACGTCATTGATCGGCTTTCCCGATGACCGGGAACAGCCAATCAATGACAGGCAGCGTAGGAAGCGCGGGGAGAGGTTTGTTTACACAAACCTCTCCCCGTTCTTCAGCTCCGTAACCCGATCGCGGGACACCAGCGGCGATCGGGTCAGCTGGTCCCGCGGCCGGGGTCACGGAGCTCCCGACCGGGTCGCGAGCGCGCCGCTGGCGGCGCGCGACCCACGGGCAGGCATTTAAAGGGCCACGTACAGGTACGTGGTTTTGCCTGCCCGTGCCATTCTGTAGACGTATATCTACATGAGGCTGTCGGGAAGCGGTTAAATACCACCAAAAGAAAGCTCTATTTGTGAGAAAAGAATGATAAAAATTTGATTTGGGTACAGTGTTGCATGACGCAATTGTCATTTAAAGTGTCACAGTGCTGAAAATTGGCCTGGGCAGGAGGGAGGTAAAAGTGCCCGGTAGGCAAGTAGTTAAGGTTAAACCGTTTCTCCTCCAGTCTCATTGTGTGGCCCCATGTCCTCTTGCATGGGCTAGCACAAAGGGATGCTTAAACATAAAATAATGACCAACACATATCTTCCTTTTAATAATTTTTTTTATTAATCTTTGGCAATAATTATAGGCCATGGTGTTGTTTAAGGGTTACCTGATAATGCATTAATGATAATTAAATTAAATTAAGAAGCCATCCTGGCTATAATAAATTAAATAAAGTCACGGTGTCCATCCAGCCAATGCTGGACAACTATTCCCCACTAAACAACACCTATGACAGAATGCAGAAAAAAGGGGGAGGGGGGGTGGGAGTCCCGGTCCTGTCCTGAGGGGTCTGAGGGTAACAGCCGGACTTCCTCCTTATATTAGCTCTTGATTCGCGGGCTTCAGCCGCCCGACACTTTTAACCAATCCACCGCCTGTTGCTGTGCAGGCACCGATGTAGTAACCAATGACAACCTGCTAATGATAGTAAATGGGAAAACCATCTCCCCCTTTGAACTATCCCATGTTGGTTCAGCATAGTGCATGAACCTTTCATGGGCTAGCACAAAGGGATGCTTAAACATAAAATAATGACCAACACATATCTTCCTTTTAATAATTTTTTTTATTAATCTTTGGCAATAATTATAGGCCATGGTGTTGTTTAAGGGTTACCTGATAATGCATTAATGATAATTAAATTAAGAAGCCATCCTGGCTATAATAAATTAAATAAAGTCACGGTGTCCATCCAGCCAATGCTGGACGACTATTCCCCAACGACCAAAGCCGGAAGAGAATCTTCCGGCTGCGGTCCCCCCAACACCAAGGCCTTTTCTATCAAGGATTGAAGACCCATATTGAAAATGTCAATGCCCACCTCTGATAAATGAACTAAATCATTCCTGAACAGTCCAGGTAAGAAACCTTCAAGTTCCGTATGGCGAAATGATAAACCACCCAATGAGACAATGAAATTATGGACAGTCCTATTTAGACGTCTTCTAATTTTGTCAACATAAAACAAATTGCTAAATGGGGACCAAATAAGTCTGGGAATTATTTCAGAGAAAGCCAGAATTGACTGAGGAAATAACAATTTAACTGAAGAGAACTCAGTCTTTATTTCACATAAGAGGTCCCAAGTCCTAACTTTCCCAATGTCATTGCCACCCGCATGGATAATTATAATATGAGGAGTTGGCCAAATACTAGACAAAAATAACAAATGCTCTTTAAGACTACGCCATCTAAGGCCCCTTATACCTGACCAAAAAACCTGGAACTTATTAATGTCCAAACCAATATTGCTTGAATAGGACCTGGTTGCTGCCTGCTTCCCAGCCCAGAAGATGTAGGAATGTCCCACTATCCAAATAATGTTCATGGATGAATCTGAAAAAGAAATCAGACAATCAATAATTCGGGGCGGACATAACGTTTGTACCTACTACTTTCCCAACGACCCACTTTTTTCTGCACATCTGTAGAGAAACCTAAAGAATTAGCCGTAGTAGCCGCCCCGATCCTAAATGAATGAGATGAAAATCTAAGACCTGAGAGGTTCAACTGTTTGAGGCAAGAGGCTAGCACTGCTGAAAACTGGTATCTAGTTAAGGGGGAGAAATCCTGATGGATAAAAAATGAATCAGCAAAAGATGGTCTGACTGCTAAATATGCAGATAGCAAAAAGACAGGACAAATCAGGGGATTGGGGGATTTACCCAGAGAAAACCATTGCCCCGAGCCCCTTTTCGAAGTCTTTGATCTACATAAATATAGTTGAGCGTACTCATTTTCCAAAGAAACGTGAGAAAAAAGGAGGAATGAACAGGAAGATCTATTAGGGGCAGTAAATTCACCCAACCGAAGAGCTCCAAAGAATGCCACCGAGAAAGCTGCTTTAAAAAGTGCACACTCATACTGGGTAAAACAGACTTTCTCTAAAACAGACATTAATTTGGGCAACAAACTAACCGAAATTGGGCGTCTTGTGTCCCTAACAGGGAATGAATTCCTGAGGCCCTTTAAGACCTGTGCAACTTGGAAAAATGATGTTAAAGCAGGAAGACCAGCCCATTTCAGAAAAAAGGAAACACCGGCTAAGATCTTACTTACTGAAGCAGAACTAAGATCTGCTCTCAATAGGAAGGATACAAATGCCAGTGCTGTATATGCATTCACCTCCATAGTATCTAGAGACATGCAAGAGCAAAATTGACACCATTTAGACAAGGCTAAGCCATAAGCCTGCCATGTCTTTGGGGATACCGAGTTCTTAAAGAAAGTAGATATAAGTCCCAAATCAAGCCCCAGAGGGAATCCGGGCAACGTGTGCTGCATAGGTCTGCCGACGGGGCGAATTCTCGGAACTTCTTGAACTGCAAACGAGATAAGGCATCAGCTATGTTATTATGTATTCCCGCTATATGTTTTGCTTTTAACCAAATATTAAACTTCATACAATGTAAGACAAAGAAACGTAATAGCTTGACCACCATTTCAGATTTGGATGACAGCATATTGATAGCAAAGAGCACGCCTTTGTTATCCGTATGCAGTAATACACGTTTGTTCGTAAATTTCTCTTTCCAGATGACTAAAGAGACTATTACCGGGAATAGCTCTAACAGAACTATATTATGTAAGATGTCTTGATGTTGCCAACTGGCATGCCACTCAGAGGCGCACCAGTGACCATCTAGAAAAGCACCAAAACCAGAGGAACCTGCCGCGTCTGTGAAGAAATTTAGATCAAAATCCTGAATAAAAGCTTGTTGCCACACCAATGCTCCATTAAAGTTGCAAAGAAAAGAGTCCCAAATCCTCAAATCTTCTTTGATACTTTTGGATAGCCGAACGTGCGAAAATGGGGTTTTAAGGCCTCTAGTGGCCAGGGCAAAACGCCTTGAAAAAACCCTGGCTACAGGAATAACTCTAGCTGTGAAGGCAAAGAGTCCCAGCAGGGACTGAGCCTCTTTAAGAAAAACCTTTTGTTTACCTAAGAATAATGATATTGTAGTTCTCATCCGATGAAGTTTGTCCAGGGGCAACCTAAATTCCATTAATGAGGAGTCTATAGCTATTCCTAGAAATTCAATAATTTCCGTAGGAAAAACTGTTTTTTCCTTGGCAAGTGGAACTGAAAAGTCATCACATATATGAAAAAATGTATTTAAAGCCTCACGACAAATGTCTGAGTCCGCAGGGCCTATAAAAAGAAAATCATCGAGGTAATGGAGGACACCTCCAAAAGGAATTTGAGACTCCACTATCCAATGAAGAAACTTAGAAAAGGCCTCAAAATAAAAACATGATAGTGAAAAGCCCATTGGCATGCATTTATCGAAATAAAAAAGACCTTGAAAATGAAATCCCAGAGAATTAAAACCTTGGGGGTGAACCGGGAGTAGGCGAAAAGCAGATTTAATGTCTGCTTTCGCCAATAAGGCATTCTGCTTAAAATGCCGTAACAAAACTAGCGCTTCATCAAATGATGAATAAGAAACTGGTGCCTCGATACCTGCAACTTCATCATTGAGTGAGAATTCTTGTGGGAATGACAGGTGATGAATCAGTCTAAAGCAACCTTGCTCCTTTTTTGGGACTAAACCCAAGGGAGAAAGACGAAAATTCTGAAAAGGAGGGTGAAGATAAGGACCAGCAACCCTCCCTTCTTTGACCTCCTTATTAATTTTATCTGCAACAATAACCGCGTGACACGAAACAGAACGTAAATTTTTGACTAGATGGCAACCTTCCCCAGAAAAGGAAGGAACCAAAAAACCTGTTTCAAAACCTTCAGTTAATAGGTGCCATCGAGCGATCTGGGTATAGCTCTAGCCATGGCCGCATTTTTGATAGTTTCACTGGGGTCAAGGCTTTTCCCACTAGTGTCCCTGGAAACTGGGGTGGCATTACCTGCTGCAGACTTACGAAAACATCTAAAAGGCTGGGTGGTTGCCACCACAGTAGGAACACTCATGCTTGTATCTGCAGTTGGGCAAAAACTTGCATTGAGCCTCATTAAAGGCGAAGCAGAAGCCTTTACGAAAGGTATTTTGCAAGGCAGAGGGCGCCCTGGGTGTAAATTGTGGCCTCTGTGGTAACATGAGGTTCAGCCATAGACCTACGTCTTTTGATCCCCAACGAAGAGTTGGATGGACCGAAAGCTTCTGTCTGAAGTTTTCATCATATGTGAACCACGCTGTACCACCAAAATGGCAGAAAGCCTCTGAAACTATGTCCAGATGTTGAAACAAACCCGAACATTTCTCAGGGAATCGTTCCCCTAAAACTGCAGCATAAATACAGAATGCTTGTAACCAATTTTGGAAAGTTTTAGGAACGGCCCTCCTCCTATCCTCTTCTGTACGGTCCTCGGTCCTCCTTTCAGATTTTGAAAGGAATTCCTTAGATGCTGGTAACAATGATAACAAATCAATGAAATCACCCCCCCAAATCCTTTCTTTAACTGAATTGGCTAAATGGAAACCTAATGGGGAGATGTCACATGTCATTGGTTCCTTAAATGAGGACTCTGCCACTACAGAATGGGAGAAGCGAGGAACCGCTGATTTGGTAATAGGAATAGTTTCTTTTGAAAAGTTATTCTTGCTTTGTAAAGGTCTATTTAAAGGGGATTCTGACAAATTTTGCCATACTGGGCAAATATCATCCATTGCATTCTGCTGGAGTAAAACATCTTGTGTAAATAAATCAGCACCATCAGTATGTGCTCCCATATAACTAGTTCCAATATCAGCATAGTTTAATGCACCAGAATTCTGTGCTCCTTCAGCCTTTCTTTTACCACAAGCACCAACTGTGTGTGCCCCTTCAATATTTTTCAATAAACTAGATAAAGAATTAACCATTACTTTCAATTCAGCAATATCAGTATTAGCATCTGACATATTAATCTTACATGTAGTCTCACCAACAGGGGGACTCCTGTGCTCACTGCCTGCCGCCTCAGAGGCTGGCTGAGTAGCTCCCTTGTATTGCAAAGGCTGCGCGCTCCTGACAGGAATGCCGCTTGCTCCCTCCTGGCCGTTCGGCTGTGGAGAAGCCCCTTGTCTCATTTTCTTTTTCTTCCTCCCGGGTTGCTGGCGCGTACTGCGCATGCGCGTAGCTTCAGCCTCCATGTTACCTAATGGTAACTGAGGCGGAGCCGACAGCCCGCCTTCCTCCAGGCAGCGGACAAGCCACTCCTCGCCCCCGCAGCTCTCCGCTCTCTCTACCAGGCGGCGAAGAAGACTCTCTCTCCTCTCAGGCGAGCGGCGCTCCATCCCGTCCGAGTCCCGGTCCTGTCCTGAGGGGTCTGAGGGTAACAGCCGGACTTCCTCCTTATATTAGCTCTTGATTCGCGGGCTTCAGCCGCCCGCCACTTTTAACCAATCCACCGCCTGTTGCTGTGCAGGCACCGATGTAGTAACCAATGACAACCTGCTAATGATAGTAAATGGGAAAACCATCTCCCCCTTTGAACTATCCCATGTTGGTTCAGCATAGTGCATGAACCTTTCACTCCCTGAAACTGAATAGTTTTTTCCTACGCTGGGATCACCATTGAGGTATTTGTATATCGCTATCATGTCTCCTCTCAAGCATCTCTTCTCTAGGGAGAATACATTTAGTGCTTGTAGCCATTCCCCGTAATTGAGGTCCTCCAGTCCCCTTTTTAATTTTGTTGCTCTTCTCTGAACTCTCTCTTGCTCCAGCACATCCTTTCTGAGGACTGGTGACCAGAACTGGACGGAATATGCCAGATGTGGCCTAACAAGAGTTTTATAAAGTGGCAGGATTATAGTTTTATCTCCTGGAGTATATCCCCCTTATTATGCACGCTAATATTCTGCCGGCTTTGCTAGCTGCAGCTTGACATTGCATGCTATTGCTCAGTCTGTCTTCTACTAGGACGCCCAGATCCTTCTCCGTCCTTGATTCCCCCAGAGGTTCTCTCCCTAGTAGTAGTAGTTTGCATTTATGTTTTAGCCCCCAAGTGCATTACTTTACATTTCTCCACATTAAAGGGGTTGTAAAAGTTCATGTTTTTTCACTTTAATGCATCCTATACATTAAGGTGAAAAAACATCTGATGATTACCGGTGTACTATTATTAGCCGTCCCCCATCACAAAGTGTCCGCTGTGTACTGCGCATGCGCAGTACACAGGACACCCATATTCCCAAAATTGCAGAGGATGAACGGCGCCTGCGCCGTCAGTCCACTTTCAAGCCCCACCATCCAAATGGACATAGAATTAGAATATAAAAGAGCCTAGTGCAGCAAGGCCATGCCCGAAGCTTGGCGAGCGAAGCGAGCCCGCGAGGGGCCCTCGAAGTTTGACTAACCCTATGTCCGCTTGGATGGTGGGGGCTTCACCTCGACTCACAGCGCAGGCGCCGTTCATCTTCCGACCATTTCTGAAAATATTCATGCTCCGTACTGCGCATGCGCCGCACATGCGCAGTACACTTCGGACGCCTGGTGATAGCCGGACTGTTCGTGATAGAACACCGGCCCCCCAGCCCCCTGGTTTACTTGCCTGAGCCCTTGAAAATCATGCACTCGATCCCGCGCTTGATTGTTGTCTGGGCTTCTTGGCGTTTATCTATCTATCTATCTATCTATCTATCTATATATCTCTCCCTTTATTGTGTGTGTGTGTGTGTGTGTGTGTGTGTGTGTGTGTGTGTGTACATCAGACAGGCATTTATGTTTAAGGGCCTGGTAGCCCACGTTTATTTAAGGGAAAAAACAAAAGTCCATCCAGGAATCCCACACAGGGCTCCAAGCTTCAATTAAATAATATAAAATCCAAATGAAAATGCTAGCCCACCTGGCTACTCTTCAGCAGCACTGCTGCTATATGTACTTGCCCCTCAAACAAGCTGTTTGGATGCACACAGTCTTAGGCTCCTTGGAAGTTGGCCGCACACAGCTTCAAGCCCCTCAATGCACACAGTTTTAAAGCCCTCCTACACACACAGCGTTGAGCTTCTTGGACGCACACAGCTTTGAACTTCTTAATGCACACAGCATCTATCCTCACACAGAGCCACTGCTCCACCTTCTTTCCCCCTTCTGCTCTCACCAGCCCCTCGTTATATAGGCTGTGTGCACCTGGGCACACACCCTGCTGGCTGTCCACAAGACCCGGTCACAGGGTTAGAGATCCCATCCCACCCAAGACTCTGAAGGATCTCCAAACTACAGAACCCCTTCCAGAAATAGCAAGATCTGGAGAAAACTGCCAGAGCAGTTTTCTCTGTTTCAAATGTATGCTCTGTAGCTCTGCAATCCGCTGATATGCAGACTATGTGTCCACTTTAACCCCATTTTCATAGGCACAGAGCCTGGCTTTGCCACTATATATATATATATATGCAAATGAATGGATAGATAGATATAGATGCAGATAGACAAATAAAGGGAGAAAGAAAGATAAAAGGGAGATAGATAGTTATATGTAGATAGTTATATGTAGATATATATATGCAGATAGATAGAGATGCAGATAGATAGAGAGAGAGAGATATGAGAGAATACAGACCTGTACAGGATGACTCTAGGAGGACGCAGTGCTGGGAGCCCTCGTGTCACACATACAGGAGATGTGTAATAAAGGCTCCAGCAGATTGTTGGGTGAAGCTCTGGAGCAGAGGTGGATTCCAGGCAGGCAGAGGTGTGAAGCACAGCTCCCTCCGATCACAGACTGAGAAGAATATATACAGCACAAGGTGCTGCTGTATATGGCTGGGGTGGACAGACAATTACAAGCCGTTTGTAACACATACCTGGCTTCTCCATTCACACAGAGCCGAAACTGGAAGTGACACACCGCCCCGAGGACAGCACCACCCAGATGAGCCTCTAGAGGCGCTCTGCACAGCGCCACAGGGCATAAAAAAACACCACAATTAAAGCGTCTTGCCTGCAATCGCGGGATTGCATTGGCATGACGCTTCCATAGTGCATTGTGTCCGGCACCCGCTCCGTACACAGTGCACTTAAAGGGACTTTTTTTTATTATTTTTTTTAAAGGGGACATTTTTTTTTTTTTTGTGACTGGCTTTGAGGGGGCGGCGCCCATGCGCCCCCTATGGACGGGCCTCCACTGAGCTCATTCTGTAAGTCATGCTATAAATAAATGTCCTATCCTGCACTGTTCTACATTGTGCAACATGCAATACATTCCATATTTTACACTACCACATTCTATTTACTGTTCTGTATAAGGTATATTCCATGCCAACCCACTTTGTACACGGTCCTGTACATTTTATATGTCACACCATTCCATGGTCTATACACACCAGAATCCAGCCACTAAATTGAGAGGTAAAGATACAGTTGAACTCATGTCTATGCTCCTCTGACATGTTTTGCACCACCTACGGTGCATAAAGAGGAGCTCCAGGTCCCCCCCCCCCCCCCCAAAAAAAGTCAGCATCAGCAGCTGCAAATACTGTAGCTGCTAACGTTTAATATTAGGCCATTTACCTGTCCAGGCATCCAGCGGTGTCCTCACCTGAGCCCAGGGCTGCATAGTGATGCGGAGACAACCACAGTGGCAGCTGTGAGTGGGATCCCTGCTGTAGAAGACAATCAAGCAGGCACCAAAGGGAAGGAGTGCTGCAGTTTGGCATTTTCATCCTGGCCATTGAATGACTTTGTCCCAGCATTGCTTGGAAGATCCTTCATGTCTTTATATCTTTTTTTGTATTTGTGGTTTGTTGGAATTGCATAGCTGAATATGGTCAGATACAGTGGCGGCTGGTGCTAAATATTTCAGGGGGGCAGCAAACTAACGCCACCCCCCCCAGACAGACGGGAAGGCAGAGTTTGCCACGAACAACCCCCCCATAGGAGGCGGACGGCAAGGCAGCAAGCACATCAATGACCCCCTCTGGGCGTTAGATGGACGAGGAGAAGGCGGAGACTAACCTTAACATAGGAGGCAGTGGGGGAATAAAGAGCCGTGCCATTCTCCTCTCCATTCTCCTCCAGGCTGAACAGGAAGTGTGTCCTGAGACACGATTGGCCAGTGTGTCCTGAGACATGATTGGCAGTCCTGAGACTCCCTGGATAATCGGGTCTCAGAATCTGCTTCCTGATTAGCCGGGAGGAGAATCAGGAAGACAATAGCGAATTTTAATTTAATATTGTCACACAAGTGGATGGGCTCGGGGCACAGTGCTCTGCACCCCGAGTCCACCCTTTTTTGAAGCCAATTAGATCCTCAGGCTATAATCACGTTCTTTAAAAAAGAAAAAAAAACATTGAAATCCATGTGTCCGGCGCCCCGCATGTAGATTAGGGGCCAGGTGCATGGATTAGGGGGGGGATGGGGCCCCTGTGCCCCGTATGGACAGGCCGCTGCTGGCCAGATCACTAAAAGGAAATACATTAATATTTCTACTTGCAATAAATAATTCAAAACAATACTACTAGATTGGATGTGGATTCCTGGTTGGAAAGTTTTTTATATTGCTGACCAGTTCTTATTACTAGCAGAGAATTGATTACATATAATACACCACTTATTTAAAATGTATGGGTCTGGTCTTCCTGTGCAAAAATGTGTTCACATGTGTAATCTTTTCATGAGGTTTATAATGCATTGTGACCACATTACATTAAAAACATTTATATCTACACAGTAAAAAAAATAAATAAAAAAAAAACATTTATATCCATGTAACTAATCACACATAAGTGCTTTAATGCATATCACAACAACAAATGATACAGCCCTTTAAGTAAAATGCATCTTCAGAAGGATGATGAAAGTCTTTTTAAAACTTTTAGTACACAATTAAAGTAGAATCAGGTAGTAAAGTTTTATGCTATTCAGGAAGTACTGCAGCTGTACTTAAAGCGGATGTAAAGGCATATATTATTTTCCTAAAATAATAAACATGTTATACTTACCTGCTCTGTGCAATGGTATTACACAAAACAGCCCGATCCTTTTCTGGGGTCCTCCACTGACACTGTCTGGCCCTCACCATGATAATAGAAAGCAGTTGCCATGTTGACACTTCCAGTGACCAGTATGAGAGAGTGAGAGCGATCACACCAAATTTAACACACCTGCTCCCCATTCACACCTGAGACCATATAACACTAACGAGTCACATGACACCGGGAGGGAAAATGGCTAATTTGGCCCAATTTGGACATTTTTAGTTAAGGGTGTACTCAATTTTGTTGCCAGCGGTTTAGACATTAATGGCTGTGTGTTGAGTTATTTTGAGGGGACAGCAAATTTAGACTGTTATACAAGCTGTACAATAGCTACTTTACATTGTAGCAAAGTATAATTTTTTCAGTGTTGTCACATGAAAAGATATAATAAAATATTTACAAAAATGTGAGGAGTATACTTACTTTTGTGAGATACTGTATATGTAGCGATACCCTCGTGAGGGCTGCTGAGTATTGTAGTCCACCTGTCACCCTGCCCAGCCATGCGCATGATTTCCAGTCACTCTTATGCCGCGTACACGCGATCATACTTTCCAGAGGGATTGTCCGCAAGACTAGAGTCTGCCGGACAATCCAACCATGTGTGGGGCTCCGGCTGACTATTTGTTTCCAAAAATCCAGCGGACTTAGTTAGAAGTTTTGACTTAAAATTGTCTGCCAGACTCGGTAGTCCGGCGGACAATCCGCCCGTCTGTGTGCTAGTCCGTGGAACTTTTGAAATGAACGGACGTCCGCTCATTTATAACGTGACTCCAGGTAGACGGGACTAGCGAAGGAAGTCAATGTTGCCACCTCGATGGGCGAGATTGACACCTCGCTAGCCCCGTCACTTGGTATGGATTTAAAGGGGAATCCCTACGCCGAAAAAACGGCGTGGGGGTCCCCCCGAAATCCATCTCAGACCCTTATCCGAGCATGCAGCCCGGCCGGTCAGGAAAGGGGGTGGGGACGAACGAGGGCCCCCCCTCCTGAGCCGTACCAGGCCGCATGCCCTCAACATGGGGGGTGCCCTGGGGAAAGGGGAGCCCTGCGGCCCCCCACCCCAAAGCACCTTGTCCCCATGTTGATGAGGACAAGGGCCTCTTCCCGACAACCCTGGCCGTTGGTTGTCGGGGTCTGCGGGCAGGGGTCTTGTCGGAATCCGGGAGCCCCCTTTAATAAGGGGGCCCCCATATACCGGCCCCCACCCTATGTGAATGAGTATGGGGTACGATGTACCCCTACCCATTCACCTAAGGAAAAAAAGTGTAAATAAAAAACAACACAATTTTTTTTAAATACATTATTGCACAGCTCCGGGGGTCTTCTTCCGTCTTGGGGGGGTCTTCTCGCCGGACTCCTCCTCCTATCTCCTGCTAGCTCTTTTACTAGCGGAGGAGCCCGGCTTTCTCCTTTGTCGCCGCCACCGTCTGGGGGTCTTGTTCTGACTTCGGGGGTCTCGTCCCGCTCTTCTGTTCTTCTTGCCGGGCCTCCGCTTTCTTCTTCCAGCTCTTTTACTAGCGGTGGCCCGGGCTGGGTAGGGGTTCATCGTACCCCATATTCATTCACATAGGGTGGGGGGCCGGTATCTGGGGGCCCCCTTATTAAACGAGGCTCCCGGATTCCGATAAGCCCCCTCGCCCGCAGACCCCGACAACCAAAGGCCAGGGTTGTCTGGAAGAGGTCCTTGTCCTCATCAACATGGGGACAAGGTGCTTTGGGGTGGGGGGGCCGCAGGGCCCCCCTTTCCCCAGGGCACCCCCCATGTTGAGGGCACGCGGCCTGGTACGGCTCAGGAGGGGGGGAGCGCTCGCTCGTCCCCACCCCCTTTCCTGACTGGCCGGGCTGCGTGCTCGAATAAGGGTCTGATATGGACTTGGGGGGGGACCCCCACGCCGTTTTTTCGACATAGGGATTCCCCTTTAAATCCATACCAGGTGACGGGGCTAGCGAGGTGTCAATCTCGCCGATCGAGGCGGCGGCATTGACTTCCTTCGCTAGTCCTGTCTACCTGGAGTCACGTTATAAATGAACGGACTTTACTCCGTGTGTGGGGCAAGTCCGTTCATTTCAAAAGTCCTGCGGACTTCCGTCAAAACTCCGGCGGATTGTCCGCCGGAAAAGTCCGGGCGTGTGTGGGCAAGTCCACACGTTCGGAAAGTCCAGCAGACCTCTGCTGGAAAGTCCGGTGGATTGTCCGGCGGACTTAGTCCGCCGGACAATCTGGCCGAAAAATCCGATCTTGTGTACGTGGCATTAGACAGAAAACAGTCTATGCACTTTGTTTTGTATTTTTATTGAGGGGAATTAACTTGGATAAGGTAAGGGTATATGGGATGCCCAGTTGATTGAAGAAAATTTACATGGGACCAACTATATACACTTTCTGTATATACACTTCAGTCTTCACTCCAGCACAACACTTGCTTGCAGACTATTACTTCTCAATACCTCCAGCACTTCACTTGCTTGTATTCCCAGGACCAGCTAGCACTGATTTGACACATGTTAATGCACCACAAAAAGCACATGCATTAACACACCGCAAAGTTCTCATTTTCTGTACTTAGTCACTGGCATAGGAAGTTTAAGTAAACCTGTCTGAAAAGAGAAACAAGTAGGCTGGCATTTCTGGCCTCTTATTGAAGATCCTAGTTATAAAGTTGTTATGTTTACCCTCTGGCTTCAGTATCTCCTAATGCCTCGTACACACGTACGGACTTTTGCCGGCGGACCTAGTCCAGCGGACAATCCCGCGGGACTTTCCAGCTAGGTCCGCTGGACTTTCCGAGCGTGTGGACTTGCCCACACACGCACGGACTTCTCCAGCGGATAATCCGCCGGCCAAAAGTCCGCGGGACTTTTGAAAATGAACGGACTTGCCCACACACGGAGCAGTCCGTTCATTTCGAACGTAACTTCAGGTTACGTAGCTAGAGTAGGCAGTAAATGCCGCCGCGCTAGCTCCGCAAGCTGGCATGGATTTAAAGGGAATCCCCACGCCGAAAAACGGCGTGGGGGTTCCCCCCAAATCCAAGTCAGACCCTCATCCGAGCACGCAGCCTGGCAGGCCAGGAAAGGGGTGGGGACGAACGAGCGCCCCCCCCCCCCTCCTGAGCCGTACCAGGCCGCGTGCCCTCAACATGGGGGGTGCCCTGGGGAAAGGGGGGCCGTGCGCCCCCCCCCCACCCCAAAGCACCTTGTCCCCATGTTGATGAGGACAAGGGCCTCTTCCCGACAACCCTGGCCGTTGGTTGTCGGGGTCTGCGGGCGGGGGCTTATCGGAATCTGGGAACCCCCTTTAATAAGGGGGCCCCCAGATCCCGGCCCCCCACCCTATGTGAATGAGTATGGGGTACGATGTACCCCTACCCATTCACCTAAGGTGTAAAATGTAAAGTACAAAAAACACACACACTTTTGAAAAAATCGTTTATTGCACTGCTCCGGGGGTCTTCTTCCGTCTTGGGGGTCTTCTCGCCGGACTACCCCGCCATTTACCAAGCTCTTTTACTGAGCGGGGGAAGTCCGGCTACCTTCTTCGTCGTCGCCGCCGTCGTCTGGGGGTCTCGATCCGCCTTCGGGGGTCTTCCGGGGGTCTCTTCTGTTCTTGCGGCGGTCGTCGTCTTCCGCGCCGCCGGCGCCTTGTCCTTCTTCTTGTCCTTCTTGATCTTCTTCTTCTTCTTCTTCTTCTTGTTCTTCTTCTTCCGATGTTGACCCGACGCTCTCTCTGCCCGGAATGCCTGTGCCGCTCTGCGCTGAGACTTATATAGGGACATGGGGGACAGGGTCACATGTTCATGTCACATGGTGACCCCGCCCCCTTGCGATGTCACAGTCCCAGCATCCTCCGGGACTGTGACAACACAAGGGGGCGGGGTCACCATGTGACATGTGCATGTGACCCTGTCCCCCATGTCCCTATATAAGTCTCAGCGCAGAGCGGCACAGGCATTCCGGGCAGAGAGAGCGTCGGGTCAACATCGGAAGAAGAAGAACAAGAAGAAGAAGAAGAAGATCAAGAAGGACAAGAAGAAGGACAAGGCGCCGGCGGCGCGGAAGACGACGACCGCCGCAAGAACAGAAGAGACCCCCGGAAGACCCCCGAAGGCGGATCGAGACCCCCAGACGACGGCGGCGACGACGAAGAAGGTAGCCGGACTTCCCCCGCTCGGTAAAAGAGCTTGGTAAATGGCGGGGGAGTCCGGCGAGAAGACCCCCAAGACGGAAGAAGACCCCCGGAGCAGTGCAATAAACGATTTTTTCAAAAGTGTGTGTGTTTTTGTACTTTACATTTTACACCTTAGGTGAATGGGTAGGGGTACATCGTACCCCATACTCATTCACATAGGGTGGGGGGCCGGGATCTGGGGGCCCCCTTATTAAAGGGGGTTCCCAGATTCCGATAAGCCCCCGCCCGCAGACCCCGACAACCAACGGCCAGGGTTGTCGGGAAGAGGCCCTTGTCCTCATCAACATGGGGACAAGGTGCTTTGGGGTGGGGGGGCCGCACGGCCCCCCTTTCCCCAGGGCACCCCCCCATGTTGAGGGCACGCGGCCTGGTACGGCTCAGGAGGGGGGGGGCGCTCGTTCGTCCCCACCCCTTTCATGGCCTGCTAGGCTGCGTGCTCGGATGAGGGTCTGACATGGATTTGGGGGGAACCCCCACGCCGTTTTTTCGGCGTGGGGATTCCCTTTAAATCCATGCCAGGTCACGGAGCTAGCGCGGCGGCAGTAACTGCCTACGCTAGCTACGTAACCTGAAGTCACGTGCTAAATGAACGGACTTGCCGATGAGCGGCAAGTCCGTTCATTTCAAAAGTCCCGCGGACTTGCCCACTAACGGCGGGATTGTCCGCTGGACTGCCAAGTCCAGCGGATAATTTTAAAACCAAACTTAAAACTTTGGCGCCAAAAAGTCCGCCGGACTTTGGCGCCAAAAAGTCCGCCGGCGCCTACACACGAGGGGATTATCCGCTGGACTTCAGTCCAGCGGATAATCCCGCGGGATTGTCCCTTCGTGTGTACGCGGCATAACACTGACCTGATACAAGTAGAAGAAGAGTTTATCAGCAAGACATGTATATATCAAAGACTCAAAGTATATACAGCAGACATGTATATTTGGGGATGTGTGCCTTGGCAGGTTAGAGCAAGGATTAAAATGTTCAAATCTTTAAATTACAAAATATTTGTATAATTTTGATCATGAAAGTAAAGCTGAAACCTGGGTTGTGTGAAAAAATAACCCCTCCAGAGTGCCCCCAGCACAGCAACAGTTAAATACTAATTGGGGCTCCTTGCTATACAACTGGTCCCCTGAAAGCTCCCCATGTACCACTCTGTTGGTCTCAGACATGTCAACGTCATCACGTACAACTTAAGATCAGCAATCCTACTTTGGAGGCGGTGAGGACCACATTCCTGAGCATCAGAGAACACCGGCTACAATGGGAGTATGAAGCAAGGTAAGTATAGCTGCTTGGTTCTCTACTCCTAAACAAGATGATTTTTTAACCCTTGCATTGCACGGGGAGGGGGGCTGCAAGGGTAATTCAATTTTTCACCTAACAGAGACTTTAGGGGAAATTTGTAAAATGCTGGAAAATATGCATAATAGATTTAGGACTGTGTGAAAAGTAATCCTTTTCTGATTTAAACGCAATGCACACAAGTATGAAAGCTGTACTTCCTGCATCTGACCTGTTTCCGCACCCAGAGGCCGAAGCTCTGTTGGATTTTATTAGAGTGAAGGAAAGCAGGCTTGGCCTAGTGCTTGAAGAAGCCATCTCACCCAAAGCAATGCTATCATCTTAATATACTTGATGAAACGGGTAAAAATATTATGTCAAGAGATGTATCTGAACTATTAAATGCTCATTTACAAAAAGGCTGGCTGTAGACAGAATATCTAACGACCAAAAGAGCCTTTATGAGGCATTCATGTGCAATTACAGGCATGTCTGTATGCATAGCCAGCATTTGTTCTGTGCCATCTGTGTGGTTGTACATGGCAGCAAAAGTCAGAAACCGCAGCTGGGATTTTAGCTATTAACCATTTATTACAATTCTTCATAACTTACCTTGTAGGCATCAGTCGGATTTAATTGTATTTCCCAACATTCCCTCTTTTGGATTGCCATGTCCTTAGCAACCAGTGTTGTCACTGGCCCTGTTCGGTTGCTGGCTGGAAATCTCTGGCTATGTAGACAAATCGGCCAGGGATAGTTTAAAAAAATATGTTATGAATTTCCCCTGCTCATTCATACCAGGTCCTTCTGGTCTGGTATGAATTTTAAGGGGAACATATGCAAAAATCAATAAAAAGTGTAAAAAACCACACCAGACCCTTAGCCGATCATGCGCCCTATTCCTTAACCATACCAAATCACAAGACCTCAACATGAAGTGTTCAATATTGGCAAAACACATTGGGGCTGATTTACGAACGGTTTGCGCCATGAGTTGCGGTGCACATCGATGCGCAGCGGCCGTTTTTGAATTTACAAAACATTTGCGCCTGTAACACAGTGCAATTTCCCATTTACTAGTATCTTGCCGGCGCGCGGGAGGCGGCGATCGGTGCGCCGCTATAGACATGGCGCACAGCATCTTCAACTCAGGATTATCAGGCTCCGTCTTCTTCTTCCTCCGATCCTCTGCTTCTTGCTCCGGTGTTCTTGTCCGACATCTTCCTCCTTCCTCCTCTTCTTCCTCGCTTCATTCTCGGGCAGCTCATCGCAATGGGAGTGTCCTGCTTTGTGACCCTGCCCTCCATTATATAAGAACTGTCAGAAGACGAGAAGCGTCACAAGGCGGGAGCCTCCCATTGTGCTGAGCGGCCTGAGAATGAAGCGAGGAAGAAGAGACGATGTGGAGGAAGATGCCGGATGAGAACACCAGAGCAAGAAGCAGAGAATCGGAGGAAGAAGAAGATGGAGGAAGAAGAAGATGGAGGAAGAAACCGAAGGATGAAGGAAAGGAGAAGAAAGAAGGAAGAAGGTGGAAAGAAGAAGACTTGAATAAAGGAATTGTCAAAAACTGTCTCTTGTCATTTTTAACTTTTGTCACTTTTTTGGTGAAATGGTAGGGGTACTTTTGTACCCCCTTACCATTTCACACAGGGGGGGCAGGATCTGGGGGTCCCCTTGTTAAAGGGGGCTTCCAGATTCCGATAAGCCCCCCGCCCGCAGACCCCCACAACCACCGGCCAGGGTTGTGGGGATGAGGCCCTTGTCCTCATCAACATGGGGTCAAGGTGCTTTGGGGGGGACCCCAAAGCATCCTCCCAATGTTGAGGGCATGTGGCCTGGTACCATTCAGGAGGGGGGGCGCTCTCTCGTCCCCCTTCTTTTCCTGCAGCCTGCCAGGTTGCATGCTCGGATAAGGGCCTGGTATGGATTTTGAGGGCGACCCTCACGCCATTTTTTTTTTTGGCGCCGGGTTCCCCTTAATAGCCATACCAGACCTGAAGGGCCTGGTATGCTCTTGGAGGGGAACCCATGCCGTTTACAAAAAAAAGTCGCCTGGCCTGGCGGCGACTTAAAGTCATGTTGTAAGTCGCCCCAAGTCGTGTTGTAAGTCGCCCCAAGTCGCTCTGGAAGTCGTGTTGCCCCTGTGTGAATGGACTGTTAATGATAACGGCGTGCGCTATTATCAATGGTATACTATTATCACGGTGCGCCGGCATATTATATGTTGCGCTTATACAAGCGCTGGTTCATACGCTCAATTAATAATTTATCTGGCGCACCAATTAAGGTCTGAACCGGCGCAGCGCATTCATCTTAATAAATCAGCCCCATTGTCTCCATGTTGATGAGGACATGGGCCTCTTCCCCACAACCCTGACTCCGTGGTTGTGGGCGTCTGCGGGCTAGGGACATATAGGAATTTGAAAGACTTCAGAAGTGGCTCATTTCATCATCAGAAACCTCAGGGTAAGGTACAGTACTAGCCAGAATCCGTAACACCAGGACGCTTCTGCTCCTTCTGCTTCAAGGGATATCAACGGCACAAATTAGCCTAATCATGGACATGATTGCCCCCAAAGTGCCATAACCCCATTATTTTCAGCAATGGCGGGTGGTCCTCTTTAAGATAAAAGTGGTCTCTGTGGCAGATTCGCTGCAAGATCACTTTTATCGGGGCGGGAGATGTACCGGCACTCCCGCAGCGCTCTGGTCATCTCTGCCGCTTACCGGAGCCGTCGGTAGCGGCAGAGACAATCATGTCCTCTCCCCTGAAGGGTCTGAAGCCGAGTGAGGTAAAGATGGCCCCCCACTCAGCTCCATAACATTGGATGACGGAAGCAACGTCAAATGTCACTTCCGCCCAATGGTCTTAAAGGGGAATTTTGTTTATTTTTTTTTAAAAGACATTTAATATTTTTTTTATTGCAATTAAGTGTAAATGTGAGATCTATGGTCTTTTTGACCCCAGATTTCAAGAGGCCATGCCATGCTTTTTTTCTATTACAATTAATGTTTACATTCCTTGTAATAGGAATAGAAGTGACCCAATTTTTATTTTTTTTAAAAGGACAGTGTAAAAATAAAAAGTTAAAAGTAAAATAAATAAATAAGAAAAAAAAAATTGAACGCACCATGTCCGAGCTCGCGCACAGAAGCAAACGCATACAAAAGTCGCACCCGCATATGAAAACGGTATTTAAACCACACATGTGAGGTATCGCCACGATTGTTAGAGCGAGAGCAAATATTCTAACACTAGACCTCCTCTGTAACTTAAAACTGGTAACCTGTAGAAATTTGTCGCCTATGGAGATTTTTAAGGGTGAAAGTTTTCCACGAGCGGGTGCAATTTTGAAGCATGACATGTTGGGTATCAATTTACTCGGCTAAACACTATCTTTCACAATATAAAAAAATTTAGCTAACTTTACTGTTGTGTATTTTTTCCCAAAAAATTGCGCTTGTAAGACCACTGAGTAAATACGGTGTCGGGGGCGTGTCCAAGATGGCGACGGGAGAGGACGCTCAGTAACAGAGCTCCTGGAGCCCGGCAGCTAATCCCTTTGATCCTGAACCCCCTGGGCCATTCTAAGCGGCCGAAACGAACCCCAGCTCCAGCACTGACCCCGGGACATGCCCGGGGGTAGATCCCAGCGCTCAGCCCCAGCGACTCCCGCAAAAGACCAGGCCAGAACACGAGGCCGGGCCGCCACTTCGGCTCACATGGCGTCACACGCCGAGGCCGCGGACTCGCCTCCAGCGACGGCGGCGGACCTGGCTGCGGCCCTGCAGACAATAGCAACAGGCCAAACGGCCCTGATGGACAAAATGGATTACCTCCAGACCAACGTGGACTTTATCCGCAGGGACCTGGACTCCTTCCGCGGCCGCGTGGCGGAGGTGGAGCAGCGGGTGTCGGCGGTGGAGGACAACACGAGGGAGCATGCGGGGGACCTTCATACCCTAAAGGCCAGAGTCAAAGTCCTGGAGAGCCGTGCCGAGGACGCGGAAAATAGGAACCGCCGCAACAACCTGCGAGTCGTAGGCCTCCCGGAGGGCTCCGAAGGTAAAGACCCTGTAGCCTTTATAGAACAACTCCTGAAAGACCTACTCCCGAGGGCCCACTTCTCCCCCTTCTTTACAGTGGAAAGGGCGCACCGCATGCCAGCTACACGCGGCCCGCCAGGCTCCCCTCCCCGCACGTTCATATTCAAGCTCCTCCATTATAGAGACAGAGATATGGTGCTGAGGGAGGCCAGATCACTTCAGGAGCTTAAGTTTGACAACGCGCGATTGATGATCTTCCCTGACTACACCATTGAGACACAACGCCAAAGGAAGTCATTTGATGCTGTCCGAGCCAAGCTGAGGGCCAAGGGCCTTAAATACAGTATGTTGTTCCCTGCTAGGCTGCGGGTGGAAGATGGCGAATCTGTGAGATTCTTTACTTCACCTGCCGAGGCCTCGTCCTGGATTGAGACGCTGCGCAGGAATTGAACCAGCCACGAGATGTTCTACTGCTGCTGCTGTTACCCTGCGAGACGGACGGAGGGATTTGCCCGCTGCCGACCGATGGGTGGCACAGGGGATTGCTGATGTTTATCCCCAGTTTGCTGATTTGAATCTCCCCTTGCTGCACAAGGAAGGATCGTTTTGTTCCCTGTCCGTGAGTAACTTTCTGGGGGATGGGAGAGGGGGTCTAACCCTCACTGATACCTGGACTCCCCTACAGATTTAAGGGGGGTGATGCGGTGGGGGCTTGATTCACGGCACCTGGAGAAGGACTACTTACCCCCCCTACTGATGGGGTTTCTGTTATGGATTTTTTACCTATGGTTTATATGTGTCAGTTTGCCGTATGTCTTAAGCCCCATACACACGGTCGGACAATCCGCGGACCAGGTCCGTCGGATCATGTCCGTCGTACTTTGTCCGATGTTGGTGTTGCATACACACGGTCGGACAAAGTTGTCGGAAAATCCGATCATTCTGAACGTGGTGACGTTTGTTGCCTACGACGGGACTACGTAGAGGCTAGTAGCCAATAGCTTTGGTCTTGTAATGTGATCTGAGAATGCGTAGCACTTTGTCCGGTCGGACAACCGTACACACGATCGGGTTTGGTGTGATCGGACCGGGTTGACGGCAAATCTTTCCAGCAGGAGATAAGACTTTGTCCGTCGGACAAACCGACGAACACTGTCCGATGGTGCATACACACGGTCTGATTTTTCAACAACATTGTCCGATCGGACAGAATCCATGAAAAAGTCCGACCGTGTGTATGGGGCTTTAATCGCTTGTTATTTCGTGCAGGTAACAAAGTACAGGTGGTACCGAATGGTGGTGTGGTGGGAGCTCCTGAATCTCCGGTGACGATCTTCAACCCTGCAGAGTGGTATAAATTTGCTCAATGTCTAGTTGCAAAATAGTGTCCTGGAACACCAGGGGTTTGAACTCTAAGATCAAACGATCGCTGGTGTTCCAGTTTCTGCAGAAACAATCTCCTCATATTTGCATCCTCCAGGAGACACATTTAGTTGGGGGCAGAACCATGAGCTTACGTAGGCCCTGGGTGGGGTATGCTTATCACTCAACTTATTCCAACCTAGCACGTGGGGTAAGCATTCTTGTACGTAAGTCCCTGCCCTTTTCACTGTTGGGACTAGAGGTGGACGCGGGGGGGCGATATGTAATAATCCATGCCAGTATTCTGTCTATAACACTAGTGATAGTTGGGTTGTATGTCCCTCCCCCCGCCTCAATATCTCTTCTGTACCAAATTGTCACGAAGATTACGCAGTATTCCACAGACAATGTCCTATTGATGGGTGACTTTAATTCGGTCCCAGACCCTCAAATGGACAGACTGACTCAGACAGCGGGGACATCTCCGGAGCTGAGGGCATGGGCCGAGACATTCGATCTCACTGACGTTTGGCGTTGGCGACATCCGACGCTGAGGGCCTATACGTGCCACTCGGCGTCGTACAAAGCCTTTTCTAGAATTGACCTGGCTTACTCTGGAGGGCCTATTCTCTCGAGAGTGAGGGATGTGACTATTTTACCCAGAGGGATCTCGGACCATGCCCCTCTACTCCTGACATTTGATTTGTCCTGCGCCCCATCGGATAACCTGTGGCGCCTTTCCAGATTTTGGCTTGCTGACTCAAGGATTGATCTCCCGGGTAGGGCTGACATTGGCGACTTCTGGAGCATGAGAGATAGGAATAACTCCCTCACAGACTCATGGGATGCCTTTAAGGTATGCATGCGGGGCCACTTTCAGTCCCACATCGGTCAGATCCGCAAAGAAGCTAGTCAGGAATTACACAGGGCTGAGAGAAGGGTGCAAACCCTGGAATCAGAATATGTCAGGGATCGCTCTCCCCCGGTGTATCTGCAATATAGGGAAGCCTCGGGCCTCTGCAACTAAGGTTCGACTGCTCCACCAGAGCCAGCGGATTTTTGAGCAGGGAGAACGGAGCAGTAGATTGCTGGCTTGGTTGTCCAGGGAACACTCCTCCCCGACCTCCATAGCAAGGATAATGTCCCCAGAAGGGGAAATTTTGACAGACCCATCCCAAATTAACGCCCGATTTGCATCTTACTACCAAGACCTTTATAGCTCCAGGGCCCACTACACTGAGCAGGAACTCAGTACATACTTGGACCAGATTGATTTGCCGTGCCTTACGGACGCGGTCAAAGAGAAATTGGACAGTCCCCTAACACTGACGGAGATCCAGGTGGCAGTTAAATCTTTGCAGACTGGGAAGACGCCGGGCCCGGATGGGTTCCCGGCGGAATTTTATAAACAATATGCAGAAGAAGCTCTCCCCATATTTAGGGAGGTGCTGGTTAGGGCGCTGGAGGGGGGCTGTCTACCAGCTTCCATGTTTGAGGCGGTTATTGTGGTCCTCCCTAAGCCCGGCAAGAACCCCGACCTGTGTTCATCGTACAGACCCATATCACTCCTAAATGTGGATTTGAAAGTACTAGCTAAGGTGCTAGCGGGTCGCTTGAACACAGTGATCACGGCTCTTGTACACCCGGATCAGTCTGGGTTCATGCCGGGCAGAGGGACAGACATCAATATACGCAGGCTGTTGACGCATATGGATAGATCTCCGGGGGATGGCCTGGGGGTTGTGGTGTCCCTAGACGCAGAGAAAGCTTTTGACTCTGTTGAATGGGGATACCTCTGGGCTGTCCTCCGGAAATTTGGCTTCGGGCCAGTGTTTATTCAATGGCTGCGCATGATGTATGCCTCCCCCAGTGCCCGTATCAGAACTAATAATTCCCTTTCACAGGCCTTCCCACTAGGAAGGGGCCCCCTTCAGGGGTGTCCGCTCTCGCCGGGACTTTTCGCTTTAGCCGTGGAGCCCCTGGCCTCCAAGATACGAGCTGCACATACGGTGAGGGGAATACGGGTGGGAGTGGTGGAGGAGAAAATATCCTTGTATGCAGACGATACCATCCTGTACTTGAGTGACGTCTCCTCCTCACTCCCAGCTGCCCTGCAGCTGGTCGATGAATTCGGCACGTACTCGGGTGTTAGAGTTAACTGTGACAAGTCCTTGATCTACCCGCTGAGCCCTAACAGACCTAGACCTGCTATGCAGAACCCCCTGGTTTGGGTGGATACATTTAAATACCTTGGGATAACTATGGGCGGACCGGTGGCCAAATATATGGAACTTAATCTAAACCCGCTCCTTAACAACTTTGCAAAGAAATGCGCGGATTGGAGGTCGCTCCCCCTGACTCCGGTCGGTAGAGTTAACCTTATCAAGATGGTTTTCCTGCCGAGGTTCCTTTACCTCTTTAGGAACAGCCCTATAGTGATCCCAATGACATACTTTGCTAGGATTAAGTCTATAATCTCCTCATTTGTATGGCTGGGCAAGGTGCCCAGGCTAGCACTTGCTACGCTACAACTGTCGGTGGGCCAGGGGGGGCTTGCTCTTCCCAACTTCCAATACTACTACTGGGCGGCCATCTTGGTGACTGCCCGGTGGTGGTTCTCACAGCCAAAAGACAACCCAGCTGTGACTCTGGAGGCTGCGTTGCTGGGGTCGTACACAGCACTCAGTAACCTGGTGTTTAGGGGGGCCAGAGCATATCCTAACCTGACCACCCTGATGCGCACGACTATTGCGGTCTGGAGTAGAGTCAGAGGGGTACATCGGACCCCGGGTACGATCTCCCCCCACATGCCATTATGGGGTAACCCTAATCTCTCCCATTTCCGCAGTATCCCAGACCCCCAAATATGGGCCACTAGGGGGATTACGAATCTACAACATCTGATGGTGAGAGGCAGACTGTGTACATTCCCAGAATTGAAAGATAAATACCATTTACCAAACTCAATGCTCTTCCGGTTCTTCCAAGTAAGGCATGCCTTTCAACACCAATTTCCTGGGGGGATCATCCTTGAGTCAGATCCGATTGAGAGGCTTCTCGCATCCAAGGTCTTACAGGCCCCCCTATCTACAATTTACTTTCACATGACAGCCTCCTCTTCTACCCCACTACCCAAGGTGTATAAAAAATGGAAGGAGGACATACCCTCTCTTGAGGAGGAGGACTGGGAGTCCTGTGTATCTTCGTACGTCTCCACCCTAATTCCGGCTAGGGACCGCTTCATCCAGCTGAAGTTTCTTCACCGAGCCTATTACACACCTCAGAGATTGGCGGGTATTTATAGGGACAGGTCCCCCAACTGCACGAGATGTGGGGGGGAGGACGCCTCCTTCCTACATATGACCTGGTCATGCCCGGCGTTACAGGAATTTTGGGAACAGGTACTGGCTGACGTTAATCAATCAGCAGAGCTTTCCCTCCCGCTGCAGCCAGAAATCATGCTCCTGAATGTGATAGGCGATCCCTCGATTGGGAAGTATAAGAAACTATTTGTGTCTTTTGCTACATATTACGCTCGCAGGGAGATTCTGTTGAAATGGAGGACCGAGCTCCCGCCCACCATCACCGCATGGAGAAACACCTTAAATATGGTTTTACCACTGTACAAGATAACTTATGTCAATAGGAACTGTCCACACAAATTCGATAAGATTTGGTCATCCTGGATAGACTCCTGGGGTTCCCTGCCGCCGGATCTATCTCCCCCAGATCCGGAGGCTGATGTATGATCTGATTGTTGGGATCTGGATGCCCAGGCATGCAGAGCGTATGCTCTGAATGGTCTCCCTCTTTCCCCGCCCTCTCCCTCCCTCCCCCCTCTTCTCCCCCCCCCCGTCTCCCGCTCTCCCCCTTCTTCCCCCCCCCTCCCCTCTTATCTTCCCCCCCCCACCCCCCCCCCTCTTTTTTCGGTCCCTCTCCTCCTTTCCCCCCTCTTTCCTCTTCCTTTTATTTTCTCCTGTTTCTCTCCCCTCCCCCTGTTACCCTTCCTTACCCTGTAGTAGTTCTCCCCTTCGAACCCCTGTATAGATACTCTGTTCCTTATGCCTTCCTCCTCCCAGTAACCAAGGAATTGGGACAGAGAACAGTGATTAATATTGTCCCTATTGACTGCTCAATACATTTCTGCTAAGTCGTGTGAGATACCTGTATGATGATTATTCACTCCTTCTTACCTTACTATGTACCGCAAACTGACCTGTATGCACTTAACATGAATAAAGTTCACATTTTGTTAAAAAAAAAAAAAATACGGTGTCACATAAAGTATTGCAACAACCACCATTTTATTCTCTAGGGTGTCTGAAAAAAATATATATATAATGTTTGGGGGTTCTAAGTAATTTTCTAGCAAAAAAAAATGATTTTAACTTAACGTAAACAAAAAGTGTCAAAAAGACTCTTGGTCCTTAAAGCGGTGTTTCATCTATAAAAATTTTTTTTTTAAAAGTCAGCAGCTAAAAAAAAGTAGCTGCTGACTTTTAATAAGTACACTTACCTTTCCAGGATGCCCACGATGTCGGTCGCCGAGGCCGACATGTCCCTTGGTGTTCCGGTCCCAGCGCCGCCATCCTCACTAAGGGAAAAAGGCAGTGGAGCCTTGCAGGGTCACTGCCCATTTCCTACTGCGCATGCGCGAGTCGCGCGGCGCTTTGTAAATGGGACGCGCTGTGTTAGGGAACACACAGTTCCCAGAACACAGCCGCCCCATTACCCAGAAGACAACGCGGAGGAGGTGAGAAGACCGAAGAAGACCGAAGATCACCGCGGAGTAGGAAGAAGGCAGATTAGGAAGACTGCCTAGCAACAGGGATTTCTGGTAAGGTAAAAAAAATTTTTTTCAAATGTTTTTTTATTTTATTTTTTTTAAAAATATTATTATTATAATGCTCTTTTTTTTAGGGTGGCCCTCCACTTTACGTGATTAAGCCATGACTCTGCACTTCCTGTTTGCCAGAATATTGTGCTATCTCCAGCAAGTATCTCGCTCCTGTCTTCCCTGCTGCTGTCCATATTTGCTACCACTCGTTATCAACCCATGGCTTGTTCCTCTACTACGCTTCTGCCTGGTCCCAACCTACAACTACTCCTTACTGAACCTTTCACTTGTTTACTGACTATGCTTCTGCTTGATCCTTACCTGCTTATCCGCTTCTGGACCCCGGCTTGCTCACCTCCTGGTGGAGCGATCCTGAGGACTGCGACATGGTACTAACACGCCGCAAAATCCCTCCCTACCATCAGGAGTTCTGGTGAACACCGGTTAGTACTTAGGCCCTGCACTTCATGTGAGCCCGCGTCATCCGACAGGGTGACCTGCCTGTGTACCTGGTTCCTGTCTGGGCTTCCCACTGCTATGGCAACTGGTCTTCGGGCCTGACCCCTGATCGTAACAGTTTCCCCATGATTCATCGGTGACCTGGCAGGTTATACTGTCAATGGCTTGAGCCCTCTCCATGACAGAAATAACGTATTTATTGGTGTATAACACGCACAGGCGTATAACACTCACCCTAATTTCAAGAGGGATTTTTCAGGGAAAAAAATTAAATTAAACTGACTTTGAAGCAAAGTAAGGGTCAGTGCCCATTAAGACGAGTGCCCATCTGCAGCCTCACCATTGCCCATCAATGAAGCCTGATCAGTGCCCATTTGCAGACCAGCCATTGCCCATCTGCAGCCTTGCCATTGCCCATCATTGTAGTCTGATCAATGCCCAGTTGCAGCCTCAGCAGTGCCCATCAATGCAGCCTGCTCAGTGCCCATCTGGAACCAGGCTATTGCCCATCATTGCAGCCTGATCAGTGCCCATCTTCATCCTTGCCATTGCCCATCATTGCAGACTACTCAGTGCCCATCTGCAGCCTCACCAGTGCCTGTTATTGTATCCAATGCGGATGTAGACAGAGCCAGATCTCCTGTGTATTTGGCTCAGCCCGCAACCTGGAACATGTGACATGCTAGGAGCCGTCCAGGAAGTGGGACTGGGCATGACGAGTACACAGGAGATCCCGACTCTGTCTAATCTTGCAGCGCTCGTTCCCTGCTTCCCCTCCGAGGCAGCACTATGTCGGCGTATAACATGCACCCATGATTTTACCCCTATTTTCGGGGGGGGTGCGTGTTATACGCCGATGAATACGGTAATCTATGTGGAAGCAGGACACTGTGGTGTTCATAAGATTTTCCCCAGCCTCAATAGAGAAGCCATGTGTGTGGGTCCTTTCAGCTAGTTTGTTGCCACTGTGTGACCTGTTCAGTGTTGAAGGGAACACATTGAATAAAGAACTGGTGCACACTCTGACATCCAGGATTCGGGAGTGGATACAGCGCCTGTCTGAATTCCAACCGTTCATCAAAAACTGGTCATGGTAAAGCGAGAGGAGATGTCAGACATCAGACTTTGACCTTCAACTTGGGGACAGATTTCTAGTTCAGTGCAAAGAACCTGTCCAAGTGTGTTGAGCTTGACCTTCAGATATCTATCTTCCATCATCCCCCCCAGTAGAGGTTGTGGTGCCTGACAAAAAGACATCCAGTCCATGGTCCCCCAGCACAAGTTAATGCATCCTCTGTGGAGCCCACTATCTGATGTGTCTAAAGACAAGGCAGGGGTTTCCTCCAGGAGTCAATGAGAGGACCCATCGGTTAGTATACAGCAGTTCTCTCCAAAAAGAGGAGGTGCATATTTGTAAAGCAGTGTCATAGACTAAGCATTTAATATATAGCAGTTAATATATATTAAAGACATTGACAAGAAATATACATCTTTGTAATGCTATATAAATTTGCCTTACACAAGAGAATCTGAAAGCTGCCATAGCTGACCTCTCCTTTTGAAAATGTAATACTTTTGAAAATTAATGAATTACCTGGCTGTGATGCTGACCATCTTGCCATTTTGGTAAGTTTCCCTAGCATGGGCTTGTTGTGTTCCACATTAATATGCTTTGCGTTAAGACAGTCCTCTCAAATTAATAGGCTGCCACCACACCAGCAGACAAAAAAAAAATGGACATGCATGACATTGCATCCGAGGCAGCACACTACAATACGTACGCTGCTGTGTGTTGTGATGTGCTAAAATGCATGTGTGTTTGAGGTGCGTTGTTTTAATGCCTTTTTTGTGAATGGTACTGCAACATACTAACACATGTAACATATGTTCATGTTAGTTGCGGATAAGTGTAAATGAGCCCTTTGTCACTGTCCCATAGCAAGATTATTAAGGCTAGTGGGTCAGAAAACTTGAAAATCAATGAGCATTTTCAGTATTGCTCAGCAATGACCACCCCATATTTCTCTTATAACCAGTGATGTGAGTAACTGAGTTAAAATAAACGGAGTTACCTAACGCAGTTACTTTAGAGGGTAACGGGTAATCTAACTGATTACTTTTCCCCTCATGGTAACTCAGTTCCCATTACTTTGACTTAGTTACCCCAATTACATCTACCGCCACTAGATGACAGTAGTGTAATTCCGGTGTCCTGCCGAAAATGTTCCCCCGCCGGATAAGGACCCCCTATACTGCGCAGGCGCAGGGCTTGCACAGTACGAAGGACTACGGAGCTTCAGAAAATTGCCGAACCTAAACAGCTCTGAGTGAACTCTACACCGCGCAGGCGCAGTTAACATGTAATTGTAGGAGGCGATGCCGCACGCTCCTGATGCTCGTGCTACTCTGCAAGGGGCGTCTATCGTGTAACTAAGGGGCGGGTCTAGTATTACTGTAACCAAGGGGCGCATTTATTATTATTGTTATATATCGAGCTCTGCCCATTATTTTAACATTCGCCCTCTTCTGTAGCCATCCGCCCCTTACACGATATAATAATAATAGACCCGCCCCTTGCTTACACGCTATAACAGATCTGCCCCTTGGTTACAGTAATACTAGACCCGCCCCTTAGTTACACGTATAGAATATTTTAAAAAAAGTCAGTTACTTTGCTGAGTAACTAATTACTTTTCCAATGTAGTAACTGAGTTACTAACGCAATTACTTTTTGGGAGAAGTAATTTGTAACTTAACTAATTACTTTTTTAAAGTAAGATGACCAACACTGCTTATAACACATTTACTTTCAAGCTTTTGTTTTGCCTGGCAGTCTGTAGACAGAGCAGTTACCAAGGAAGTCTCTTGTTAATAATCCAAGAATGACCAAGGTAATTTTATGAACAGTTAAAGGCTTTTAAAATTTCAGTCTTTTCTGTTAATTGACTGGCTGGTAATTTAATTAAGTAATCAATTGATGAAGACTAGCACTGATGTACTTAGGGCAAATTGTGTCCAGGAAAGAGAATGCAATGACCTTGAGAAGGAATTTAAAGCAATCAGTACAGCACATATTGAAATGTGTAATAAAGATACATTTTCAATTCAGTAATTTTCTTCATTTCTCACAAAGATCTTTGGGTGGGCTCCCATTAATCGTGATTTTACTCCCTTGTAAACAAGTTTTACTAAAATCATTTGTTGCTATTCCCAATTTCTCAGCTCATCAAAGCACTAGCTGTTTAGTATGCAGCTTTATTCAATACATTTCTTGCCAGTTTCTCCACTTTTAAATAATTTCTATATTCACAGCATTCACTTTCCTGCATCAACTGTGGGTATAGAATGGGGTTTATTGGATTGTACGATATATTTTATTTTTATTTATTATTTCTTTTTTTATGGTTGAACTGGATGGACTTGTGTCTTTTTTCGGCCTAGCTAACTATGTAACTATTATAACAGCATTGCCATAGCAATGCAAACAACTGTTTTATTTTACAATCCAATATATTTTTACTTGAAAAATCTCTCTTCATGTTGTGAGTTCTGCCTGTCTATTGTTCATCTCTTTCCACAATGTCCTGGATTCTCTGTATGCTTGGATCTTCTCCTCTGCTGATTACGTTAAATTTCTAAGGACTACATACCCCATGGTACCTTGCTGCCTGCAAGTGATTCCTGTACTGACTCCACCTCCTGAAACTCCTCCTCTCTGAAACTCTGAAGTTCAAAAGGTAGGCTCTGTGACATGTGTGACACAACAGGGTCAACTTACAAGGCATAGCAAATACATGTTATAGAATTCAAGGAAGTAAATGTGTGGAGATCTTTACAAAGTAAGTTTACAGCTTCAAGATCATTCAGACTAATAGGAGTAGGCTGGAAATAATTGAATTACGATGTGGAGATGAATATATGACAGATATTCCAGTGGTCTCCACTTACTTCTGGGTCCCGTGGTGAGCAGCTGACCTGCTGCATTCTGAACAGAACACACAAAGCTATGCATTTTCTAAATAAAAACAAAGTGCCATCACCTTGTCTCTCTACTTCGTCCACTTAGGCCCCTTTCACACTGGGGCGGTTTTCAGGCGGTACGGCGCTAAAAATAGCGCCTGTATACCGCCTGAAAAAACCGGCCCCATTCACTCCAGTGTGAAAGCCGGCGGGCTTTCACACTGGAGCGGTGCGCTAGCAGGACCGCAACAAAAGTCCTGCTAGCAGCATCTTTGGAGCGGTGAAGGAGCGGTGTATTCACCGCTCCTATACCGCTCCTTCCCATTGGAATCAATGGGAAACCGCGGGGATACCGCCCGCAAACCGCCGCTGCAGCGGCGCTTTGCGGAGGTTTTTAACCCTTTTGCGGCCGCTAGCGGGGGTTAAAACCACCCCGCTAGCGGCCGCATACCGCGGGTAAAACGATGGTAAAGCAGCGCTAAATATAGCGCTGCTTTACCGTCGCCGCCCCGCACCGCCCCAGTGTGAAGCCAGCCTTAGGGAACTCTTTGCATTCATTCTGAAAATGGAAAACATTCTCTGAATGGCACCCGTGCCAAGCGGCCGACCTCCTGTGTTCAGAATGCAACAGGGAAGCCACTTGGCATGGGTAGAGATTTCCAGCTTCTGGGGGCATCAACCAGGTATGGAATATACAGTGCTGGCTGGTGCTCAATTTCTTTTGTGAGTGCACAAACAGAGCCCCAACCAACTCCAGCCAAACCCCATCAGACATATGGAAGATGGTGGAGCTTTTAAAGAGGTGGGGAGAAGATGGGGGGCAGAGGAGTTATAGGGGGGGGGGGATATTGCATGCAGAGGTTAGAGCTGAAAAGGGGTGGAAGTTAGATGGGGATGCAGAGGTAAGCAACTGTGGAAGAAGGCTGAACTCTGCGCTCTGTATGCAGTGCACCCCCGAACACCGCACTCTGTTTGTAACCCCCCCCCTTCCCGAACTCTGCACTCTGTATGTAATGGACTCCTCTAAGACCCTTTTACTGTTAGTGATGTTTGACCACACCCACTATTTGGGTTTGTAGGGTGTGGGGGGAGGGGTCGTGTTAGAGTTCCTGTACCTATTTTGTAAGAAAAAAAGCCCTGCCCATATATATATATATATATATATATATATATATATATATATATATATATATATATAAAAACTATATTACCAAAAGCTTAGGGACACGTGCCCTTACATGCACATGAACGTTAATACATGCCAGTCTTAGTCCATATGGTTCAATATTGAGTTGACCCACCCTTTGCAGCTATAACAGCTTCAACTCTTCTGGAAAGGCTATCCACCAGGATTAGGAGTGTGTCTATGGGAATGTTTGACCATTCTTCCAGAAGTGCATTTGTGGGTCTGATGCGGATGAGAAGGCCTGGCTCACAGTCTGCTCTTTAATTCATCCCAAAGGTGTTCTAGCAGGTTGAGAGGCCAGTCAAGTTCCTCCTCCCCAAACTCACTTATCCATGTCAATATGGACCTTGCTTTGTGCACTGGTCCAAATCATTTGGTGGAGGGGGAATTATGGTGTGGGGTTGTTTTTCAGGGGTTGGGCTTGGCCCCTTAGTTCCAGTGAAAAAAACTCTTAAGGCGTCAGCATACCAAGACATTTTGGACAATTTCATGATCCCAACTTTGTGGGAACAATTTGGGGATGGCCCCTTCCCTGTTCCAACATGACTTCTATTGGGTTGAGGTCAGGAATCTGTGCAGGCATTAAAGTTCCTCCACCCCAAACTCGCTCATCCATGTCTTTATGGACCTTGCTTTGTACACTGGTCCAAATTATTTGGTGAAGGGAGGGTTATGGTGTGGGGTTGTTTTCCAGGGGTTGGGCTTGGCTCTTTAGTTCCAGTGAAGGGAACTCTCTGGGGGTCAGCATACCAAGACATTTTGCACAACTTTGTGGGAACAGTTTGGTGATGGCCCCTTCCCTGTTCCAACATGACTTCACACCAGTGCACAAAGCAAGGTCCATAAAGACATGGATGAGTGAGGTTGGGGAGGAGGAATTTACTGGCCTGCACAGAGTCCTGATCTCAACCAAATAGAACACCTTTGGGATGAATTAGAGCCTGCAAGCTAGGCCTTCTTGTCCACATCAGTGCCCAACCTCACAAATGCGCTTCTGGAAGAATGGTCAAACATTCCCATAGACACACTCCTAATCTTTGTAGACAGCCTTCCCAGAAGAGGTGAAGCTGTTATAGTTGCAAAGGGTGGGCCAACTCAATATTGAACCCTACGGACTAAGACTGGGATGCCATTAAAGTTCGTGTGCGTGTAAAGGCAGGCGTTCCCATACTTTTGGTAATATAGTGTGTGTGTGTGTGTGTGTGTGTGTGTGTGTGTGTGTGTGTGTGTGTGTGTGTGTGTGTGTGTGTGTGTGTATATATATATATATATATATATATATATATATATATATATAATATTGTCGAATGAATACAAAAAATATTAAAGCATTTTTTTTTGTTTACAAACTAAGCATTTTTAAACCTTCTTCACTCTACTAAAAAGGGAATTTTTGTGTTTGCCTTTGTTCTTATTGGAGTGACTCCCATCACTACCTGTGTTGGTAAATTAGAGATAATCTTCCCAATAGTCAAGCAGATGGTTATAAACCTTGACAGAGACTCTAATCCTTTCCTGCTTTACCCAAACCGAAGTAAAACATTTTGGCTGGAGTTGGACTTTAAGGTTGAACTCTAGGCAGATACAAAACAGATCAAATATACCAACGGATGTGGTTATGTTTTTATTAACAGCACATTAAATGTATTTTTAATGGCACTAGTGTAAGTACCTTTGTCTGAGTTGGCGCTGGCCTCTTATAATCTCCTGTACGAGCGAAGGCAAGCAAGATGCATGCAGTCTATAATACCATGTAGATGAGCACTAATTATCCATTTAGGAAATTTGACCACAAGCTCAGAGCTAGAAGGCCACAATCATAATTTAATCTTCCCATTACTGAACACAGCTTGCTGAATATAAGCTTCTATAATCCACTGGTAATCATACAAATACATTGCTTTCTGAATCGCATTGTGGTCAATGCTGAAATGTCAATGCATGTTCCAATAACATTACCTCTGCCGTTGTTTCAGTATTAGGTCTGAGTTGGCTACAGGTCAAAACTTTTATGCCCCGCACACACGGTCGGAAATTCCGACGGAAAATGTCCGATCGCACCATGTTGTCAGAAAATCCGTCCATGTGTGGGCACCATCGGACTTTTTTCCGTCGGATCCTGCTCTCAAATTTGTCCAATCGTACCATGTTGTCAGAAAATCCGGCCGTGTGTGGGCTCCATCGGACTTTTTCCATCGGATCCTGCTCTCAAATTTTCCAACAACAAAATCCGATCGGATTTCTTCCGATCATGTGTAGAGAATTCTGATGGACAAAGTGCCACGCATGCTCAGATCAAATTATGAGACCAAAGCTATTGGCTACTAGCCTCTATGTAGTTCTGTCATACGCAATGAACGTCACCACGTTCAGAATGATTGGATTTTCCGACAAGTTTGTCCGACCGTGTGTATGCAACACCAGTGTCGGACAAAATCCGTCGGAAAAAATCTGTGTGTACGGGTGCATACTGTGAAAGGTAAGAAGTAAAGCACATATGCAACCCTAATCTAGACCGTTATGAGGCACATAAAAAGAACAGGAGAGTGGTGCAGCAACCTAGTTTAACATAAAAGGTTTAATCTAAAGAAATTGTATAAAAACGCATTCTCAAAGGTAACATTAAAAAAAAAAATCAAGTGCTTATCTCTTGTCTGAAGATTGTCTGTACTACCAAGGAGATCAGGATTAGCAAATAATAGGGACCTGCTGAAAAGCTGTTACTTTGTGGCTTCTGAGAGGGAGTCCTATGACTTGCCAGTGCCACAAAGTAGACTTCCAGTGGGTCCTCATCCAGAGGCGGCTCTAGGCTTTGTGAGGCCTTAGGCAAAATTTAGACACAAGGCCCCACTCACGCCCATAATGGAAGGGGTGTCACTGAATAATTCCACATCCACAGAGGAAGGAGAGTGGGGGGATCCCAGCCCAGAGAGAGAGAGAGAATGAGAGAGAGAGAAAAGAGGGGAAGAGAGAGAGAGAGAGAGAGAGAGAGAAAAGAGAGGAAGAGAGAGAGAGAGAGAAGAGAGAGAAAAGAGAGGAAGGGAGAGAGGGGAGAGAGGGGGAGAGAGGGGGGAGAGAGGGGAGAGAAAGAGAGGAGAGAGGGAAGAGAGGGGAGAGGGGAGAGAAGAGAGAGGAGAGAGGGGAGAGAAAGAGAGGGGAGAGGGGAGAGGAGGAGAGGGGAAAGAGAGGGGAGAGAAAGAGAGGGGAGAGAAAGAGAGAGGGGAGAGAAAGAGAGAGGGGAGAGAGAGAGGGGGGAGAGAGAGAGAGAGGGAGAGAGAAAGAGAGGGGAGAGAAAGAGAGGGGGGGAGGGGGGAGAGAAAGAGAGGGGAGAGAAAGAGAGAGGAGAGAAAGAGAGAGGGAGAGAAAGAGAGAGGGGAGAGAGAGAGAGGGGAGAGAGAGAGAGAGAGAGAGAGAGAGAGAGAGAGAGAGGAGAGAGAGAGGGAGAGAGAGAGAGAGAGGGGGAGAGAGAGAGAGAGAGAGAGAGGGGGGGAGAGAGAGAGAGAGAGAGGGGAGAGAGAGAGAGAGAGAGAGAGAGAGAAAAGAGGGAGGGGGAGAGAGATCGATCCCTAGCCCTGTCTGCAGCCCCTCCTGTGCCCCATGTCCCAGTCTGCCGTGCCCCTCTGTGGGAAGGTGTGTGTGATGCTTGGTACGGTACGGTACCTAAGCACAAGGGGGCAGAGAGCACGGGGCGAGCTGAAGAGCACTGTGGGGGGGGATCTGGAGAGCACAGGGTGGAGAAGAAAGCACAGGGGGAGCCAGGGAGCATGGTGGGGGCGGAGAGCACTGGGGGGGACTGGACAGCACAGGGAGCATAGAGCACTGGGGGGGCTGGACAGCAAAGGGGTCAGAGAACACTGGGGGGGGGGGACTGAACAGCACAGGGGGCAGAGAGCACGGGGGGGACTGGACAGCACAGGGGGCAGAGAGTACTGGGGGGGACTGGACAGCACAGGGGGGGACTGGACAGCACAGGGGGCAGAGTTTGAACAGCACAGGGGGCAGAGAACACTGGGGGGGACTACACAGCACAGGGGGCAGAAAGCACTGGGGGGGGGACTGGACAGCACAGGGGGCAGAGTGCAATGGGAGGGCAGGTAGAACTGGGAGAGGCTAGGGAGCACGGGGGAGCAGAGAGCTCTGGGGGGCTGGAGAGCACAGTTGGGGGGAGCCAGGGAGCACAGGACCAGAGAGCCCTGGGGGGGGGGGACTGGACAGCACAGGGGGCAGAAAGCACTAGGGGGGACTGGACAGCACAGGGGCAGAGAGCACTGTGGGGACTGGACAGCACAGGGGCCAGGAAGCACAGGGGCCAGGGAGCACTGGGGGGGGGGGACTGGACAGCACAGGGGCCAGGGAGCACTGGGGGGGACTGGACAGCACAGGGGGCAGAGAGCACTGGGGGGGACTGGACAGCACAGGGGGCAGAGAGCACTGGGGGGGACTGGACAGCACAGGGGGCAGAGAGCACTGGGGGGGGGACTGGACAGCACAGGGGGCAGAGAGCACTGGGGGGGGACTGGACAGCACACGGGGCAGAGTTTGAACAGCACAGGGGGCAGAGAACACTGGGGGGGGCTACACAGCACAGGGGGCAGAAAGCACTGGGGGGGACTGGACAGCACAGGGGGCAGAGCGCAATGGGAGGGCAGGTAGACCTGGGATAGGCTAGGGAGCACGGGGGAGCAGAGAGCTCTGGGGGGCTGGAGAGCACAGTTGGGGGGAGCCAGGGAGCACAGGACCAGAGAGCACTGGGGGGGGGGGGGGGGACTGGACAGCACAGGGGGCAGAGAGCACTAGGGGGGGACTGGACAGTACTGGGGGGGGGGGGGACAGAACAGCACAGGGGGCAGAGAGCACTGGGGGGGGGACTGGACAGCACAGGGGGTAGAGAGCACTAGGGGGGGACTGGACAGCACAGGGGGCAGAGAGCACTGGGGGGGGGGGCTGGACAGCACAGGGGGCAGAGAGCACTGGGGGGGGGACTGGACAGCACAGGGGGCAGAGAGCACTGGGGGGGACTGGACAGCACAGGGGGCAGAGTTTGAACAGCACAGGGGCAGAGAACACTGTGGGGGACTACACAGGGGGCAGAGAGCACTGGGGGGGGGGGACTGGACAGCACAGGGGGCAGAGCGCACTGGGAGGGCAGGTAGAACTGGGAGGGGCTAGGGAGCACGGGGAGCAGAGAGCTCTGGGGGGCTGGAGAGCACAGTTGGGGGAACCAGGGAGCACAGGACCAGAGAGCACTGTGGGGGATCTGGAGAGCAGTGGGGGGGGGACTGGACAGCACAGTGGGGGGGGCATGGGGGGAGCCAGGGAGCACCATGGGACCAGAGAGCACTGTGGGGGGAGTGCACTGTGGGGGAGCCAGGGAGGACAGAGCACTGGGGGGTACTGGATAGCACAGTGGGGAGAGCATGGGGGAGCCAGGAAGCATGTGGACCAGAGAGCATTGGGGGAGCAGGGGGAGCCAGGGAGAACTGGGAGGAACAGAGAACAGGAACAGTAAAAGAAGTTGGATAGTAGGAGCGGCGGGGACAGCTGCATATGGAGGATTGGAATCGATCTTTACATATTCTTTCTGCAGCCAATGAATGCCCGCAGAGGAAGCGGGCATTCAGCGGCTGCAGAAGGCATATTAAAAGATCAGTTCCTCCATATGCAGCTGTCCCCGTCGCTCCTACTATCCAGGCAGGCACACAGGAGCGCTACACGGCCGGCCCGGGCACTCACGTTCTCCGTGGGCGGTCGGCTAGGCTGCAGCATCAACCGGAGCTCCTCCTCCTCCTTCCCAGACAGTGGACAGTGGATAGTTTCCACAGCCCTGCCCGAATAGGCAGCGCAGCAGGCCAGATGCGGGGAGGCCAGGTGAGCTGCTTTAGGGCCCCGCATGGACTTGCGGCCCACCCGGTGTGCCCTATGGCTGCCTGCACGCCTTTTTTTTAGTGATCGAGCACAGGCAAATTAGGCGGCCGCGAGGCTCCTGTGAGTGCGAGGCCTTCGGCGGCCGCCTAATTTGCCTAATTAGAGAGCCACCTCTGTCCTCATCGCATGCTGATCCCAACATCTCTACACTGCACAGCTGCAAGACACCATAGCTGGGCCAGCCATGGGGAGCATGTTCCTTGGTGGAACTGATGATCTTTGGGCCACAAATTAGCATAGTTGCCAACAATTGAAAAAAAACATAATAATCTAGGGAACACTTTTTGCTGTGGGTCCAGCGAGCCATTGTAGATGGAGAATGTACTTTAATTAGGGGAGAACCTATTATACAATTGAATTTTAACAAACTGTATATAAAGGTAGATGTATCATAATGACAGAAGAAGCACATTAACAAAGGCACTGTTTATTTAAAATGTTGACATGGGACAGGCAGTAGGGATGAGCCGAACACCCCCCCGTTCGGCTCGCACCAGAACCCGCGAACGGACCTAAAGTCCGTGCGAGCTTTAGAACCCTATTAGTTACAATGGATGAGAACGTTCGAAATCAAAAGTGCTAATTTTAAAGGCTAATATGCATGTTATTGTCATAAAAAGTGTTTGGGGACCCGGGTCCTGCCCCAGGGGACATGTATCAATGCGAATTTTTTTTTTTAAAACGGACGTTTTTTCAGGAGCAGTGATTTTAATAATGCTTAAATTGAAACAATAAAAGTGTAATATTCCTTTAAATTTCGTACCTGGGGGATGTCTATAGTATGCCTGTGAAGGGGCGCATGTTTCCTGTGCTTAGAATTGTCCCTGAAAAAAGTGTATTTTTGCAGGAAAAAAAGCTATTTAAAATCACTCGCGACTAATGTATTGACGGCTCCCGTAACACAGAGAACAGTCATTCATTGAAATTCATTCATAAAAAAAAAGTCATTGATAAAAAAAATTAAAAAAAAGCGTGGGGGTCCCCCCAAATTCAATAACCAGGCCCTTCAGGTCTGCTATGGATATTAAGGGGGACCCCAGCCAAAAAAAATAAAAAATGGCGTGGGGTCCCCCTCAAAATCCATACCAGACCCTTGAGGTCTGGGATGGATTTTAAGGGGAACCCCAGCCAAAAAAAATGGCGTGGGGTCCCCCTCAAAATCCATACCAGACCCTTATCCGAGCACGCAACCTGGCAGGCCGCAGGAAAAGAGTGGGGGACGAGAGCGCCCCCCCTCCCTCCTGAACCGTACCAGGCCACATGCCCTCAACATTGGGAGGATGCTTTGGGGGTCTGAGACCCCCAAAGCACCTTGTCCCCATGTTGATGAGGACAAGGGCCTCATCCCCACAACCCTGGCCGGTGGTTGTGGGGGTCTGCGGGCGGGGGGCTTATCGGAATCTGGAAGCCCCCTTTAACAAGGGGACCCCCAGATCCCGCCCCCCCCTGTGTGAAATGGTAAGGGGGTACAAAAGTACCCCTACCATTTCACCAAAAAAGTGTCAAAAATTGTAAAAATGACAGGAGACAGTCTTTGACAATTCCTTTATTAAAATCTTCTTTCTTCTTTCTTCTGGTCTTCCTTTCTTCATCCTTCGGTTTCTTCATCTTCTCCTTCCGGCATCTTCTTCCATCTTCTTCTTCCATCTTCTTCTTCCTCCGATCCGCTTCTTCTTGCGCTGGTTTTCTCGTCTTTTTTTCGTCCGGCATCTTCTTCCATGGCGTCGGCGTCTGTTCTTCTGTCGGGCCACTCCTCGCAATGGGAGGCTCCCGCTGGGTGAGGCTTCGCTCCGTCTGACAGGTCTTTTATAACAGAGGGCACCTGGTGACCCCACCCCCCCTCTGACGTCATGGGGAAAGCCATAGGGAATTCCCCATGACGTCCCTGTGCATCAGAGGGGGCGGGGTCACCAGGTGCCCTCCGTTATAAAAGACCTGTCAGACGGAGCAAAGCCTCACCCAGCGGGAGCCTCCCATTGCGAGGAGTGGCCCGACAGAAGAACAGACGCCGACGCCATGGAAGAAGATGCCGGACGAAAAAGACGAGAAAACCAGCGCAAGAAGAAGCGGATCGGAGGAAGAAGAAGATGGAAGAAGAAGATGGAAGAAGATGCCGGAAGGAGAAGATGAAGAAACCGAAGGATGAAGAAAGGAAGACCAGAAGAAAGAAGAAAGAAGATTTTAATAAAGGAATTGTCAAAGACTGTCTCCTGTAATTTTTACAATTTTCGACACTTTTTTGGTGAAATGGTAGGGGTACTTACCCCCTTACCATTTCACACAGGGGGGGCGGGATCTGGGGGTCCCCTTGTTAAAGGGGGCTTCCAGATTCCGATAAGCCCCCCGCCCGCAGACCCCCACAACCAGCGGCCAGGGTTGTGGGGACGAGGCTCTTGTCCTCATCAACATGGGGACAAGGTGTTTTGGGGGTCTCAGACCCCCAAAGCATTCTCCCAATGTTGAGGGCATGTTGCCTGGTACGGTTCAGGAGGGAGGGGGGGGGGCGCTCTCGTCCCCCCTCTTTTCCTGCGGCCTGCCAGGTTGCGTGCTCGGATAAGGGTCTGGTATGGATTTTGAGGGGGACCCCACGCCATTTTTTTGGGCTGGGTTCCCCTTAAAATCCATCCCAGACCTCAAGGGTCTGGTATGGATTTTGAGGGGGACTCCACGCCATTTTATTTTTTTTTGTCTGGGGTCCCCCTTAAAATCCATAGCAGACCTGAAGGGCCTGGTTATTGAATTTGGGGGGACCCCTACGCTTTTTTTTTTTTTTATCAATGACTTTTTTTTTTATGAATGGCTTTCAATGAATGACTGTTCTCTGTGTTACGGGAGCCGTCAATACATTAGCCGCGAGTCATTTTAAATAGCTTTTTTTCCTGCAAAAATTACACTTTTTGTAGGGACAGTTCTAAGCACAGGAAACATGCACCCCTTCACAGGCATACTATAGACACCCCCCAGATGTGATACTGCAATGCTGTACTAACAGCACGCACACACAAATCCCCAGAATCATAGAACATAATGTCAGCAGTCAGCAGCACATAACACTGACACTGACGGTGGAACACAACACAATATGCGAGGCCGCCGGCGCGGCAGCCTTTTATACTGTGGGGCGTGTACTAAACCCCCTGAGCTATAATTGGCCACAGGCATCCTGCCTGTGGCCAATTATTGCTCTCCTCGCCGCTGGCTCTTTGATTGGCCAAGCATGCGGGTCACAGTGCATGCTTGGCCAATCATCAGCCAGCAATGCACTGCAACTGGCGCCGGTGCATTGCGGGCCGTTTGCATCACACAAACTTAAAGCGAGCGGCCCAAATAGTTCTGGGCTCGCCGAGCGGGCGAACGCCCGATGTTCGATTCGAACATGGGTTCAAATCGAACACCGGGCCCATCCCTAACAGGCAGTGACATTCGCCTCTCTTAGGCAGGAAGTGAAGGAAAATTTCCCTTAATCATATACAGACAACAAAATATACCTGGCAGGGTTTTTTAACCCTTTACTACTCTATCCAAAACTAAAAAAAAATTAGACATTTTGGCTATACATACACTTTAAAAGAAATAAGTAACTAATGAGTATGCCCAGCTTTAGCGTGATGTTGGTCCACTGCTAACAAAATGATGCTATTGTGTCACCTAAAAAGACCTGTCACAAACACCTACCCCAAGTGGCCCTTAGCAACCAGGAAGCTGTGGAAAGTCAAATTCAAGTCCCAGTGATGGCCAATTAGAGCTTGCAGTGGCTGTTAGTTTCAGCGAAGCTGCATAAGCAGACTTTGCCTAGCTCTGGCCTACAATACTGGAAGAAAATAATAACAGACACGAAGCTGATGGCAGGATTCCCGAACTGATGCACAATGGACAGTGTCTGTGCCACTAGGATCCCTCATTAGGGCAGTGTTGGAGGCCTGTACAGAGGAACAAATTAGTAAATCCAACTATTTCTCCACCTGAAACCCTCCCTTTCCAGAAACTTACCATAAGATAGGCACCACACAGGCTGTGTTTGTGCCTTTATTTCCTTGCAGGAGCCTTCAGTGCTTGATGATGATGTCCAGGCTATCTTGCAGGATTAGGTGTCTCAGATGGCCTGCCCTTATGGCAGGTCCAATTATACAGGATGGGTGGTATCTAGTATAGATATATAGTATTGTGTAATTTTATAGAAAGAAGATGAAAAAGTGTTTGATTTCCCATGTAGGTTTCCCCTGCCATGGGCCTTAAGACACCCAAAACTCAACAATGACCCTATAGGAAAAAGGACTTAATTACTCCAGAAGTTGTGGATTCTGTGGATTGTATCGAAATGTGCCCTATTATTATTTTACCAATGTTTGGAAGTTGTACCAATTTATTACTGAGGAAGAAGATAATTTCAATCTACAGGTGTGTTATTCAAACAGGATACCTAAATACCTCAGTGGAAGCTTGTAAAGTGGGCCTGTGCAAAGCTAGGCCACAAGGGACTGGATGGGTGCTGGCTCATAATATACTACTTTGGTGCACACGACAGGATCCTGAAAACAGCCCTCCTGTGAGAAATCACCTGTTCGTGATTTCATGCACAGGGTCTGGGATGCCAGCGACCCGCTCCAGCTGTGATTGGACACAGCGGGAGCCAATCAGTGGGTCTGGCGGATGCGATGTCCGCCAGGACCCGCTGATCGTTCTGAGGAGAGACTAAACGGCGGTCTGCCTATGTAGACAAGAAAGAACGGCGCTCTGCCAGAGGGAATAATTGAGATCTTGGGGTTCTGCTATATAGAAACACGGATCTCTGTCTTCCCCAGTCAAAGCATCTCCCACAGTTAAAAAGCACCCCCTAGGGACACACTTAACCCTTTGATCGCCCCTGATGTTAACACCTTCCCTGACAAACGACTGCACATTTGTCAGTTAAAGCAACACAGTTCTATATCGCAACAAATGGCCTGGTCAGGAAGGGGTGAACCTTCTGGGGCTGAAGTGGTTAAAAATCATGCGATAATTACCCCCAGGGTTTTGCTGGCAGTATCACATGCGGTATTTGTCAGAAAACAGCCTTTGGGACAGGGGACCCCCAAGCTGTTTTTTGACAAATAGCTGGTTGCTAAGTAGCATCCCACCGCCGCGTTCCTTATCAACTGATGACTCATCAGCTCCAGCAGGACCCCTACAGTATCTATATAAGAAATGTCAGACGGCAGAGTTTGCAGTAGGTAGCCAGCCTTCACTGGAGCGTATTTGTTATTTTGTTCGTTTTCGTGTCCGGCAGGCGGCGTGATTGACTGTGGATTTATATAGTGGGAAACTATTGTAGCGGTATCCCCGTAGGGGCTGCTAAGTGATGTGGCCCACCTGTCACCCTGAGCAGCCCGGCATTCAATCCTCAGACACTCCAAGACAATGAACAGGCCACAAGCTTTGGGGTTTTTTGTATTTTATTGAGGGGATTGAACTTGGATGGGGTAAGGGAAGTAGGGGATGCCCATTGAAATTGGTAGCATTTGCTTGGGACAAACTCCTGTGTATACATGGAGTGAGGGAAACACTGCGCTAACTCAAAAAGTGAAAATGATGAAATCAATCCAAAAAATAATACTATAGTGTACTGTGTACAGTGAATATCCTGAAAATATATGTGAAAGCAGCCAACACTCTAACAAACAAAGTCAAACAAGCAAATAACCACAATGTGTAGCGCTAACAAAAAATAGAGCCAATAGACTCATAAAGTGAGAAAAAGTCCGGTGCAATATAATATAGTGAAACAATGATAAAGTCCTTTGTTAAAGAAAATAAATCATATGGCATAGATCATCCTTGCACATGAGATGTATGTGGAGAAACTCTGCAAACACAGATGCTAATGTGTATAGACGAGTATATAAACCCTCCAATGGTTATGGAATGCATACGCTTACCAGCGATGTTGGACCCACCTGCCATACGGCAGTGGGTCAGTAAGGCTTATGGTAACTCCTGTAGGTGGCGCTCAAGGGATGAAAGCTGGATTCTGGCAGCACTCCTCCAGGTCTGGGATGGACTCTCGGCTGGATATTCCGGAATCCTCCAAAACGACACACGTGTGGGGCACGACACCAGGAACAAACCAGGAAGCAGGATACGGAAAAAGGAAAAAGGAACTCCAATAGTGTGATTCCACCACTAATTTATTGGGTATGGGGTATAAATAATGGTACAAACAGGGAATTCACCCAAGCAGTACAGAGCATATACTGATAAAATCAAAAATAAAACAGAGTAAAAGCAGTATAAGGGTCTCAAAATCAGCAAAGCCCGACGCGTTTCGACCAATAGGTCTTCTACTGGAGTTTCTCCACATACATCTCATGTGCAAGGATGATCTATGCCATATGATTTATTTTCTTTAACAAAGGACTTTATCATTGTTTCACTATATTATATTGCACCGGACTTTTTCTCACTTTATGAGTCTATTGGCTCTATTTTTTGTTAGCGCTACACATTGTGGTTATTTTCCTGTGTATACATGCCAATCTCCCTCCAGCACAACTCTTGCTGCAGGCTATTACTCCTCAGCTCCTCCAGCACTTTATTTTCATGAGCTTCCAGGCACAGATAGGACCACATGGTTAGGCCTTACACTGGCTCAGCCAGGCCTTAGCAACTGCCTTTTGCAGGCAGGTACCGCGGGCCCCTATAGTGTAGCAATAGATAGTTCCTGGTGCTAGCTGTCCTAACTTCAGCTACTGAGCACAGTAACCCATCTTCAGGTCCTTCCAGCCCTCCTGGCTGCAGCTGCCCTTCTCCACTGCCCATGACACTACAGTCCACTCCGCTGGCTCTGCACCCATCCCAGACTGCATGCTCCCAGTCCTCTCAGGCGTGCCTCCCCAGACCTCCAGACTGTGTATCACTCATCAGCCCTCCTGGCTGTGACCAGTTGTTCCTCTCTCTGGAGACTTGCCTGACAATGCTCTCTCCTGCTGTCCTCTCTTGCTCATCCTGTGCCTCCTGTCCAGGACACCTCCAGGATTCTTGAAGGGCCCCTTTCGCACACAGCCCAGGCCCAAGGTCACCCCCTCCCCTCCAGACTGGGAATCTCCCTCAAAGGCCCAGACAGCCTAGCATTCCATCTCAGAAGCTCTGAACAACACACACAGAGCTTTTTTAACCGCCTCGCGACTGCCGGACGTCTATTGACGGCCAGGCGGCGCAGCTCTCAGGGCGGGAGAACGTCGTATGAGGCCGTGTCACTGGGCACCCGATGCGCGTGCCCATCGGCCACGATGTCCGCCAGGCACCTGCGATGGCCCAGTAACACAGCGGGACCGTGGATCTGTATGTGTAAACACACAGATCCACGGTCCTGTCAGAGGAGAGGAGCTGATGGTGTGTTCTCTGTACAGAGAAACACCGATCGGTCTCCTCCCCTTGTCAATCCCCTCCCCCTACAGTTAGAATCACTCCCAGGGAACATGTTAACCCCTCCCCACCCCCTAGTGGTTAACCCCTTTACTGCCAGTGTAATTTACACAGGAATCCGTGCATTTAAATAGCACTGATTGCTGTATAAATGACAATGGTCCCAAAAATGTGTCAAAAATGTCCGATGTGTCCGCCATAATGTCGCAGTCACAATAAAAATTTCTTATCGCCGACATTACTAGTAAAAAGAAAATATTAATAAAAATGCTATAAAACTATCCCCTATTTTGTAAACGCTATAACTTTTGCGCAAACCAATCAATAATCACTAATTTCGATTTTTTTTTTTACCAAAAATATGTAGAAGAATACGTATTGGCCTATTGGCTGTTTCCTGCTCGGCTCGGTAGCTCTGTTATCAGCCTGATAACTTTTGACAAGTTCTCTGAGACGGGAGCCTGAAGTGTGTGTCATTGGAGGTTACTATAAATATATTAGAGTGCTGCATGATTCACAGGAGAGCTCTTCAAGTCTTTGCCTATATGGAGTGGGGGTGTGTGCCTTTCCTCCAATCAGCTGTCTCCCAGTGTAATCCAAGCTACACTGACTGCAGAATGAGGAAGGCCCCTTTCACACATGCGGACCGGATGTTCGTTTTTCATCCATCCGTTTTTGGATGAAAAACGGACATACATGCATCCCTATGGGATAGCGGGTGTCAGCGGATGAGCATCCGCTGACACCCGCTATTGTCCACCTCCGCTATTGTCCGATTCTGCAGACGGAGGAAAACCCTATTTTTCCATCCGTCTGCAGAGCGGATCGGATGAACACGGACAGACGGTCCGTGTTCATCCGATCCCCCATAGAGGAGAGCGGAGAACTGACAGGGCGGTCCCTGCACAGTGTGCAGGGACCGCCCTGTCATCAGCCGGCTCAGCAGGGAACAGCTGAGCGATCCCCCGCTGAGCAGCGGATCTTCACAGGGCGGATCAATACGGATCCATCCCGTGTGAAAGGGGCCGAAGTAAAAATCTTTTAAAGTGGTTGTAAACCTAGTTACACCACTTGTACCTACAGGTAAGCCTATAATAAGGCTTACCTGTAGGTACTGTAAACATTTACTAAACCTGCATGGTTTAGGAGATATTTAAAGCGGAGGGCTACCCTAAAATAAAAAATTGCATTAATATTGTTACAAAAAAAAAACATAATAAAAAAAATTTAACTTACTAGAAACCCCTGTTGCTAGGCAGTCTTCCTAATCTGCCTCTTCCTATTCCGCAGCACTTCCTCCTCTTCGGCGAGCTGCCCCGTTGTGTTCTGGGACAAGTGAGGATTGCAGCCTGAATGCATTTTTTTTAAACTGAGCCCAGAGTCAGGTTTTAATTTTACCTTACCCACTAATTTATTTTTCCTTAAAATAGCAAAATGTATCTAAAATCTTCAAATTTTGCAAAGATTTGGGGAAATGAAAACTCTTAATTCCATTTATCCATAGTGACAGTGGATTTAAGTAGGCATATTTAATTTCAGCAATCTGAGCTACTCCCTTCCACCCCCCTGCAGAAGATTTTACCAATGATTTGTATTTTAAATATCTACATCTGGGAGTACCAGGGAATTCTGGGAGAGATATTTTGCCACAGGAGTCTGTGAGCATTGTAAAAAGCCAGCATATGATTCAACTTGACAGCAGTCTCGCAAAGCATAAATAACCATTTTGTTTGTAAGATCACTAAAAATAAAATTTCGATGGATTGGCAGCGCTAGGTACACACATATCTGCTTTATCTCTCTTTGGTGTGGATCTATATAAAGCTACATAAGTAAGATACAGTAATAGCAGTATATAAACACGCACAGTAACCTTTAAAGGTCACCTCCGTGTGTGTTTCTATCTCAGTAAAAGTCAAACGTAAAAAAAGCTATGTAAAAAAAAATGTACTTAGATGTTCAGAAATAGACGCTGGATAGGAGGGGTTAATGTTGCTTCCTTGCCCTCAGGGCCTGGTATGAACAGATGAGAGTGTAAGATTTGTTCAGGCTTGATGCTGTTTGCTATCTTTCATTTAAACCCAATTCTGCAGTGGGTGGTAGCCCATTTGTACTATTTTCTAAAGGACAGTATGAATTTGGTGCTGTGGATGGGCATGGATGGGCACTAATAGGTGGCACTGATGTACACTAATTGATGGTACTGATGGATGCCAATCAGTGCCAAACAATAATGCCGGCCAATCAGTAATGCACATTGTGGGCACCGATTGGCATCCATTGTGGGCACTGATTGGCATCCCTGGTGGTCTAGGGTGGCATACCTGGTGGTGACATCCCTGGTGGTCCTAGTGGCATCCCTGGTGGTCCAGTGTGGGCATCCTCAGGGGGGCTGCGCTGATAATAAATCAGCACAGACCCCACTGTCAGAGGAGCAGCCAATTGGCTCTCCTCTACTCGCGTCTGACAGACACGAGTGAGGAAAAGCCAGTCAATGGCTCTTCCTGTTTACACTGTGATCAGCCATGATTGGACACAGCTGATCATGTGGTAAAGAGTCTACATCAGAGACTCTTTACCTAGATCGGTGTTGCGGTTTGTCAGAGTGACACACCGCAACAACGATCAGCGTGATGCGCACCCCCAAGGGTGCGCATCGGCTTGATATCATACTGGACGTCATATGACGTACGCTCAGGATATTGGAACCACTTTGCCTCCATAATTTTGCTATATGGCGGGCGGCAAGTGGTTAAAGCTGAATCCTGGTGCAAAAACTTTCATTTAAATATATTAATATAATCCTAAATTGATTGTACTTGTAATTGTACCTTTTATTGTAAATTCCTAGTAACGTATTGTGAAAGATGGGATTTTTGAGGGACAACTATTAAAAAATATACTTTCTTTATTCAATTAAGTATAAAAACATACTAATATATTGTACAATATTCCATAAAATAAAACCATAAAATAAAACCATGATACAATCTTATTCATCGGTTTCACCAAAACATTTTGTAAAAGTTATATACTGTACATATATGCTGGTCTTTTGTGGCATGACACGTTTCATGGAATACTCCACTTCTTCAGGAGCCGCCAGTCTAGTAGTATATTAATTGTATTTTAATACAATACTAGACTGGCGGCTCCTGAAGAAGTAGAGTATTCCATGAAATGCATTGCGTCACAAAAGACCAGCATATTATGTATATCACTTTTACAAAATGTTTAGGTAACGCTCGGTTTGTCCCGAGCATAAGTTCGGGCCAAACTTTTGTTCGCTCCCCCAAACCGACCACAATGCATTGCAGCGCTGATTGGCTGAAGCAGTGAAAGCTTCAGCCAAACAGGGCACAGAGCACTGTCAGAGTCATGATTGCACACTATCATCATGCCTTTGTCCAATCATGGCTCATTCCCGCCCCACAGTATAAATGTATTCTTTCAATGGCAGCCATTTTCAGTGTGATTTTGGCGTGGAGAGAGATAGAACAGGGCTCTGTTTAGTGCTGTTAGTTAGTGTGCTATACTGTGCTATTTTGCTTCAATTGTCAGTGTAGAATATTAGTTTAGTGTCAGTCTAGGGATAGTGTTGCTTTGCATAGTGTGCAGCTAGAGTAGGGACAGCTCAGATAGTTTCACTGTAGTGTAGTGAAACCGTGTCATTCATATATACATTAGTGTAGAATAGGGACAGCTCATATAGTTTCAGTCTAATGTAGTGAGACCGTGTCGGTAATCTTTACATTAGTGTATAGCTAGAGTAGGGACAGTTCAAATAGCCATCTATTTGACTGCATTACTGCCAGTTTAACGCCAAAAGTTCTGCGTGCATTACTGCCAGTTTAACGCCATATAGTTTTGTGCGCATTACTGCCAGTTTAACGCCATATAGTTCTGTGGAAGTTACTGCCATTTTAACGCCATGTTGTTTTGTGTGCGTTACTGACAGTTTAAAGCCATATCGTTTTGCGTGCAGTACTGCCAGTTTAACGCCATATAGTTCTGTGTGCGTTACTGCTAGTTTAACGCCATATAGTTTTGTGTGCGTTACTGCCAGTTTAACGCCATATAGTTCTGTGTGCGTTACTGCCATTTTAACGCCATGTTGTTTTGTGTGCGTTACTGACAGTTTAGCGCCATATCGTTTTGCGTGCAGTACTGCCAGTTTAACGCCATATAGTTCTGTGTGCGTTACTGCCAGTTTAATGCCATATAGTTTTGTGCATTACAGCCAGTTTAACGCTATTTACTTCTGTGTGCGTTACTGCCAGTTTAACGCCATATAGTTCTGTGTACGTTACTACCAGTTTAACGCCATATCGTTTTGCATGCATTACTTCCAGTTTAACACCATATAGTTATGTTAGTAACCGTATATACTCGAATATAAGCCGAAATTTTCAGACCCTTTTTTAGGTCTGAAAGTCTACCCCTCGGCTTATATTCGAGTCACCGCCGTCTGCCTACATGAACAGCTTGTCATGCAGACAGACGGCGGTGTTTAAAAGCCGCACCGCCTCCTCCCGCCCGTCCGTGATATGCGGACACTAATTTTCCCAGCAGTACAGTGTTCCGCCTATCACGGATGGCCTGTCATTCTCATCTCATGGACGAGGATGAGAGACGGTCCGTGATAGGCGGAACACTGCGCACTGACTGCTGGGAAAAAAGTGTTCCTCCTATTACGGACGAGGAGGAGGAAGAGGCGCGGCTTTTAAATTGTAATGGCGCCGTACACGCTGTGGAGCGGGACACAGCGGGACCACAGCGGGACCACAGCGGGACCACATCGGCTGCACGGACCCCGGACACAGGACCCCGGACCCACGGATCGGCACAGGTAGGCTGAAATGGGGACACGGGCTGCAATGGGGACACGGGGGTCTGTACAGGGGACATGCAGATGGGCATTGCTGACCCTTTTTCCACTTACAGTAGCTGCTGCATTTTTGCCCCTCGGCCTATACACGGGTCAATACGTTTCCCCATTTTTTTGTGGTGATTTAGGGGCCTCGGCTTATACTCGGGACGGCCTATACTCGAGTATATACGGTACTGCCATTTTAACGCCATATAGTTCTGTGTGTGTTACTGCCAGTTTAACGCCATATCGTTTTGCGTGCGTTACTGCCAATTTAATGCCATATACTTCTGTGTGCATTACTGCTAGTTTAACACCATATAGTTTTGTGTGCGTTACTGCCAGTTTAATGCCATATAGTTCTGTGCGTCGCTGTACGTTTGGAGCATTATATTGCAGTATATTATATTGTATCTGTGGAGTGTGTCTGTGTAGTGTGAGTACATAAATTAAAGTGCTGGGAGGACAACAAGTAGAGGCAGGTGTTCCCTTGGCACTTTAAGGGGGCCAGCAACTCATGTGTCCACAGACAAAGATGGACGTGGTCGTTTCCTCGCTTTAGTGAGTTTGCCCGTGCTATCCAGCCACAGCATGCAGAGGAGGTGGTGGACTGGCTTACTAAACCTTCCTCATCCTCTGTCACACAAGCAGAGACAAGTGTGCAGTCCCCTGCAGTTGCCAGAGTGGATAAACCTGCTTCCGTGTCCACATCTATTCCTGCCATAGCCCCAACATCAGCTATTGAGGAGTCAGCTGAGTTATGACCACAGCATCAGCCACTTGCTCCTTGATGATGCCTAGCTATTACTGGATTCAGATGTTGGTTTTGAGGTTGAGGATGACAGGAACATGAGCCTAGAGAGAGAGTAACACTGGTAGACAAATTGACATTTATGTTCCCCAAGCCGCAGCGTATTGCCAAGTTGTCTCCAGTGGCAATGATGAAGAAGGAGAAGATAGAGATGATGATGATGATGAGGTCACTGATGTGACTTGGGTGCCAGATAGAGCAGAGGAGGAAACTGAAGGTGAGGCGGCACAACCCCAAGGAGGCTGACATCAAGAAAGAGTACAGAGCAGACACCCTATTCCATCACATTCTGCAGCTGTTATCTCCCAGCCCACTCCCCAAAGCTCAGCTGTCTGGGCCTTTTTCAGCACATCTGCAGCAGATAGCACTGTTGCTATCTGCAAACTGTGTCTCAGGCACATCAAACGTGGCAAAAACACCAACTATTTGGGTACCACATGCTTAACGAGGCATTTAACGTCCAACCACTCAACCCGTTGGCAAGAGCACCTAAAAGCCACACAGAAGGGGAACAAATCTGTCCCTCCTCCTCTTACCCACTTTAGTCTGCCCCTGCGATACCAAGTCATTACCTTTCAGCAGCCTCCATTGACAGGCATGATGGTATAGCACAGGGTGTTCTGGGTCCTAGCAGCACATTTGCCAGCAGCACATCACCAGCTGTAAACTGTAGCCGGCAAGTTTCTCTGCCCCATCTGCTGCAGTGGGAAAAAATACAGTCCCTGCCACCCACATGTCCAGCATCTGAATGCAAGCTTGTCAAAGCTGTTTGCTGTCCAACTTCTTCCTTTCAGCCAGGTGGATTCTGCCCCCTTCCGTGAATTCGCACAATGTGCTGTACCACAATGGCAGGTTCTCAGTCACAACTACTTTTCACGTAAAGCCGTTCCATCTCTCTACCATCACATGGAAGGGAATGTTCTGGCATTGTTGGGCAAGGCAGTCAACCATAAAATCCACCTTACTGCTGACATGTGGTCCAGGGACGATATATTTTGTTCACAGCACACTGGGTAAAGCTGCTTTCAACTCGAAAAGGATGCAGGACAGGGTTCGGTGCTGCAGCTTGTTGTGCCCCCATGTCTCCATACAGCTGGTGGTGATGATGCCAGACCTGTGAGCTCTACCCCCCTCCTTCTCCACCACCTCCATGCCCTCCTCTGCAGAATTGCCCCATGAACATCAGGTACCCCCTAAGCGTTCAAAGGGCTATTCCCAGAGTCAGACTAAAAGGTGCCATGCAGTGCTTCAGCTGGTGTGTTTATGGGACAGGAACCACACCGGAGCAGAGATTCTTGCAGCTCTGCAGGGACAGGCCCAGAGTTTGTTCATACCACGCCAGCTGGAGCCAGGAATGGTGGTGTCCGAATGTCTCAAACCATTAGACAGGGAATGTTGGCACATGTGCCATGCCTGCCACATGCCCTTAATTTGGTGGTGCAGCGTTTCCTAAGTACACACCCATGGTTGCAAGATGTACTAAAGCAGGCCAGAAGAGTCTATAGTCATTTCAGGTAGTCATACACAGCCAGTGCTCAGTTGGCTGAAATTCAGCGGGAACTCAACTTTGGGAATGCTGCAGTGGCTATACATGCAGCAGAGGGCCGTCAACGAGTACCTGTGCCAGTATGGCACAACAACGGGCTCAGGTCGCCTCAGATCTTTTTCCTCACGCCAATGACTGATCATTAAGGATGCATGCACTGTACTGTAACCATTTGAGGAAGCCACAAGGATGGTGAGCAGTGACAGTGCATGTATCAGTGACACAATCCCTGTTGTGTTTCTGCTGGAGCAGACTCTGCATGGCATTATGGACAGGGCACTGGAGGCAGAGCAGCAGGAGGAAGAGGAGGACTTTCTTTCCTCTCAAGGCCCACTTTATCCAGACACCATCATTCCTAAGAGGAGGATTCTGGCACTTTCATAGGCTTCGAAGAAGAGGAAGACATGCGTAAATCTGTAAGCAATGGCTTTCCAACCCCAGGACCCTTGGGAGTAGTACGTGGCTGGGAGGAGGAAGTTCCAGATGCTGTCATCCTGAGTGACCCAGAGGAGTCTGCTTCTCAAGCCTCTGCAAATTTGCGGCGCATGTGCAAGCTCTCATGCTTCAAAGCCTGTGAAAGGACTCAAGAATACGTGGCATAAAGGAGAAGGATGATTACTGGTTGGCAACCCTCCTTCACCACCATTATAAGGAGAAGGTCTCAGAACTCATCCCGTCCCCACGGAGAGTGCAGAAGATAAAATATCTTGAGTACACGTTAAAGAGGATTTTATTGAATGTTTTTCCTGACTCCAGTAGGTTACAGTGTCGTGGAAAACATAGTTTTGAGTCTTCTGATGGTCAAAAGAGGAGCGTTGGAGAAGTGAGGCATTTCAGTATTTTTTTAGTCATCGCCCCCAGGGCTGTCAGCTTCTACATCACATCAGCGGTGTCTACATCACATGGTGGACGATTACCTCGGGGCCAAAACAGAGATGGAGAGCTTTCCAGCTGACGATCCACTGACTTACTGGATCATGAGAATAGACCACTGGCCAGAACTTGCCCAGTATGCTATTGAGTTGCTGGGCTTCCCTGCATCCAGCCTGCTTTCAGAACGGGCATTCAGTGCTGCAGGAGGTTTCGTTACTGATCATAGAACGCGTCTGTCCACAGACTCCATGGACTGTTTGACTTTTATAAAAATTAATCAGTCCCGGATTACCAGCTATGAAGCCCCTGATGCCGATGTCACTGATTAAGTCTTTTTGGGATGTGGCATCTCTGCGGGACTTCACAGCTGGGTGTTCAATCATTTCATCTGGAAACAATGTTTTTGGTATAGGTTTCATGGGCACAATTAACACCCAAAGACCAATTGTTCTGCACCTGATTGACAGATGGATATCGTTGCAATTTTTTACAGCAAGGCAATTCTTGCTTTCATCAGGAGTACCTCTATAGGGTTACTGTGGGAAGGTGCCACCGACACCCAAAGACCAATTTTTACACACCCGTTACTTCAACCCAAGTCAAAGTGACACCAGAATGTATCCAAAAAAATTCTAATCTGGTTCCCAGTGCACTACATTGTGGCCTCATCATACACACTGGCTCCCCAGCTGTTGCTGAGCAAATTAAAGGCAGCTTGCAGGGAAAATTTCTTCTTTTTTTTTGGGCTTTATAAATGCAATTATTGCTGCAGCAGATTCTAGACATGGTACAGATCTTCCACATTACAGGTAGACTAATACCGCGTACACACGATCCGAAATTCGGCCAGCAAAATACCTATGAGAGCTTTCGGTCGGAAATTGCGACCGTGTGTATGCTCCATCGGACTTTTGCTGGCCGAATTTCTGCCAGTAAAAGATTGAGAGCAGGTTCTCAATTTTTCAGTCGGAAAAAGTTCTGATCGAAAAATCCAATCGTCTGTAGCAATTCAGACGCGCAAACTTCCTACGCATGCTCAGAAACAATCTGACGCATGCTTGGAAGCATTGAACTTCATTTTCTCGGCTTGTCGTAGTGTTGTACGTCAGCGCATTCTTGGCGGTCGAAAGTTCAGCAAACTTTTGTGTGACCGTGTGTATGCAAGCCAAGCTTGAGCGGAATTCCTTCAGAAAAGCCATCCAAGATTTTTCAGACGGAAAATCCGCTCGTGTGTACGCGGCATAAGGGGACCACCCCAGGCACTATAGTGGAAGGGATTTTTAATTTTTATGCTTTCACTTTAAAAATCAAAAATGTACTGCTCATTTAAAAATTTAATTTTTCACAAACTTTTTTTTTTATTGATACATGACCCCAGGGCAGGACCCGGACCCCTATAACCATTGTATGCCCAATTACTTTCATATAAGCCTTCAAAATGGTCACTTTTGATTTTTGACGTTCGGGTCCCATTGACTTTAATGGGGTTCGATATTCAGGTCCGAACGTTCTGGTGCGAACCGAACAGGGGTCCATTCGGCTCATCCCATCCCGGCCCATGTGTTAACATTAAATGATATTCATGTAAGAAATAATACAAATAGTGCAGCTGCTGACTTTTAATAAATGGACACTTACCTGTTCATGGTTCCAGCGGTGTAGGCAGAATGTGACGAGAGACCGCTCGTCTCTCGCTGCCCCGCCGCCATCCTCTGTCAGGGAATCAGGAAGTGAAGACGCAACGTCTTCACTGCCCGGTTCCCTACTGCGCATGCGTGAGTCGCGATGCACGCCTCTATTGGTCCTGGGAACTGTGTTTCCCAAGACACAACGAGGCAGCTCCGGATAGGGGCAGGGCAGCTCCAGATAGGGGCGGGGCAGCTATCCGGGAGTGGGTGCAGATACCTGTATTATACAGGTATCTGCACCCCCCCTCCCCCTGAAAGGTGCCAATTGTGGCACCGGAGGGGGGGGAGGAATCAGATAAGCGGAAGTTCCACTTTAGGGTGGAACTCCGCTTTAAGTTCAAACACCCCTATCTTACATGATATGAGGTGCCAACAAGACACATTACCCCTCCTAAACAAAAGTAGACATCCAAAACTTGTCATATTTATATCCATTCAAAAGGTAATTTAATGCAAGACAATAATATGCAAATTATCAGACTCTAACCTGTAGGTATTCAAAAATATTAATACCTATAGAAAACTGTATCAGGGACAGGGTCATAAACACAGTGACATCCCAGCAGCCACACCTTTATCACGTACACACGGGCCGAATGTCTGGAGACATCGGCCGTTTGGCCTGCTTCTGTTAGATGAGAATGCTTGAAAATCAGCAGCCGTCCGACTCCCGATCAGGTCTCTCAGACAATGGCAGAGAGCACTGATCGGAGTGTTCTATCAGGGGGGCCGTGCCCCTGTCAATACACAACAGCTCAATGGGGGAGATCGCTGTACTAACTTTGGATGGTTACTACAGCGGCTCCGAACGGGTTGAACGAAAAAAAACTTGTAGTGTGTGCCAGACCAGGCATTACACCGGATGTTTAGATCATTTCTGTCAACATCCCCCTCACCGACAAGAAAAGGGGGCCGCCCCATGCAGTAGAGAGCTCTTGTTTCACCATCAAACAAAGGAAGATCTGTCAAGTTTATGAGAGCCACCTTTCCACTTTGCTCATTGATTGAACTTTGCTGAAACCAAGACTTGATAAGTATTTTCCTTTTTTAACTATTTTGTTTTGCTGTTGCATTGTTGTCTCTTTGCTGTCTTTGTAATACCCTTTTTCTGTAAATATAAAATTTTCGCATTTTTTTTACCTTTTCACTATTAAACCATATTTTAAAAAGTGTTACAATTGTCTCCAATGCCCTAATGCAAAACTTAAAGACAAAATCTCTGGATTTACCTATCTATGGTGACAGTGTGTGTTACAGGTGTTTATTCTAAAGTCATAGTTGCTATTGCTAATTTTGTGAAAAAAGTAGTTGGTGGAAGTTTAAGGCTTGGTTCACACACGTGCGATGCAGGAAACCCTGTGAATCCAGTGCACCTGCCTTGCAGGCAGTTCACACTGCCCTATGCGAACTGCTGGGAGTGTCAATACAAAATGAATGACCCCCCAGATCGGTCAGCATATCGCAGTACGAACTGTGAATTCAGACAGGAATCGGATCACATGGGTGTGCACACCCATGCGATACGATTCTGGTGCAGACAAAAAAAGGGTCCTGCATGAGCTTGGTCTGAATACAATGCAAATTCAGCCATACAATCTGTATGGCTGAGTTTGCATTGCACGGACATCACATGTGATCTGCACAGCAGTGCGGTATGAATCACATCCGATGTCTGACATCGCACACAGTGTGAACCCAGCCTAAAAGGTTAATTGCTTAGTTACCCAAACCCAGTGACAATTGCTCTGTCTGCTGTCACCTAGATTGTGGTCTCCCAAGCTGAAAAATCTTTGTGCAGGGTGAGGCTGAGAGTGCCATTGTTGCGAATTAGTGACAGCGTGGTGTGAGGTTGACCAGCCATTTGTCACAATTTGGTGAAGGGGACAGTGTCTAACCCGCGCTTGTCACAGTTATATGCTGGTGGCAGTAGTTCTTCTTCTCCCAATTACTTTGATTAGATTATTGAATAATTTCCCAGGAAGGGAATCTCCTATCTTCACAGAGGCCATGTCTTGAGTGGAGGCACTGTCAACTTTATTATCAAACCCACTCTTCCACGTAGTGAAGGTTCTGGTTCTCTTATTTATCTACAGGTTTAGCACAAATTCTGCTTGCAGAAGGCCATTTCTCATACCCCTGCCCAAACTAGGGCTAAATACACAAAGAGTTGACTTGGTTATAACACTCCTAACTTGTTTATTATTTTTTTTTATAATAATAATTATTACTACTATTATTTTTTTTTTATTATTATTTAAAACTATGCCCCAAAATCTTCTTGATTTGTATTATTTTGATGTTTCAGATTCACACGCATTTTGAGATGCTTATCATTTACTGTGCTCTAGTTCTGTCTGCTCTAATTTATGGATGTTGTTGTCAGAATCAACATATTTCAAACCCAGTGCTCTCACACTATATTGCAAAGGCAATAACAGTAGAGACATCTTGGTAGAGGTTTTCCTTAGTGGAGATAAAGATAAGTTGTATTGCATTCCACTTTTATTTCATTAGCATTGGCTTTTTCTCTAAGTAAAGGGGGAGTTAATAGTATGTCATGACTAGCGCACTGTACATACAGTATCTGTCATCTTTGCTTATTGACTTTATGTACAAATAAATAGGTTGTCCAGTTTAGGATCTACACTGCAATACATACTCATATGGATAATGTTTTGTCCAAACAGATCAATGACCGATAGGTTGCACTTACAACAGTATTCACTTTTTGCTTTACATTTGTGATGCCTTTACAGTGATCACAACAGGATATTTAGCCATTCATATTAATATAAATTAAATATTTCAAATATTTACAGTGGGTCTTTTAAATAGAACTGTTACTAAAACCTACCTAAATGCTTTTTGTTTGTACCCCATGTAAAATCACAAATTAAAAACTAAAGAAAAATCTTTAGTAGAAGCTACGTTATCACAGACTCTGGCTCTGGTCTGTTTGCTGGTGACACCACACAGCCTTCTGGAAAACCTGAATTTTGTAACTTTCATGAAGACCTGGTTATCAATAACCTGATCTGAAAAGATGTTGTGTCTAAATTCAGGAGAATCGTTTTGATGAAACAAATACATCAAAGACATATAGGAGTGGAAAAATGTAAAAACAGGTCCCAAACAACACCAATCAGCCATAACTTTATGCAGTGCCATCTTAATAGCATCATGGTCCCCTGGGCAAAGAAATGCACTGGGGCCTACACCAGCGAGATGGTTTTGCGTGGCACACATTGCGCAAGGCAGTAAAAATGGTGTGTGTGGCTAAATTATGCTACTTATTGGGCAGAGCGTTTTAGTTTGATTAGAAACAAAAAATAAACACAACTAGGGAATTATACCAAATTAAAATCATCCCCTGTATGCACTGTACTGCCCTCTCTACGCCCTTGTATACATTGACCCCCTTTATACACTGACCTTCATTATACACTGACCTTCATTATACACTGACCTTCGTTATGCACTGTACCCACTCCTTTTTTACATTATCCCCCTCTGTACACACTACCCCCTGTCATAAATGCCTCTTCCAGCCTATTAGTGACATATATACAGTACAGGGGGGTAGGCGGGCACATCACAAAGGGGCAGGAGGGCACAGAACAGGGTAGGCAGGCGGGCACAGTACAGGGGGCAGGAGAGCATAGGACAGGATGGGCAGGAGGGCACAGTACAGAGGGGTTAAAGGACAAGTACAGAGAGGCAGAGGGCACAGTACAGGGTGGGCAGGAAGGCACAGTACAGGAGGCCACAGAACAGAGTGGGCAGGAGGGCACAGTACAGAGGAGTTAAATGACAAAGTACAGGGGGACAGTACATGGTGGGGAGGAAGACATAGTACAGGAGGCAGGATCAAACAGGACAGGATGGGCGGGAAGGCACAGTACAGTGTGGGCAGGAGGGCACAGTACAGGGTGGGCAGGAGGGCACAGTACAGGGGGGGTCAGGAGGGCACAGCACAGAGGGGTTAAAGGACAAAGTACAGGGGGCAGGAGAGCACAGTACAGGGTCGGCAGGAGGGCACATTACAGGGGGCAGGAGGGCACAAAACAGGGTGGGCATGAGGATACATTACAGGGTGTGCAGGAGGGCACACTACAGGGAGGGTCAGGAGGACACAGTACAGGGGGTCAGGAGGGCACAGGGCAGGCAGGAGGGCACTGTACAGGGAGGACAGGAGAGCACTGTACAGGGAGGTACAGCACAGGGTGGGCAGGAGTACATGGTAAAGGGCAGGCAGGAGAGCACAATACAGAGGGGGCCAGGAGGGCACAGTACAGGAGGTCCCTGCTGGCAGTGCACTAAGCAGAGCTCTATCTCCCATCAATGCACTGTACACATCCTGAACACAGGCACTAAGATCTCCTGCTCCCCACACAGCACACACTAGAGCTGAAACCTGATTCTCTTACACACAGACACAATGTGAACAGTGTACAGCTGGCTACTGTGTTATAGTTCTAACCTGTGAAATTTGGGATAGCATGGCAGCTCAATTTGCAGTAGCCTGGTATACACTGGGAAGATCGTAGCTGTGTTTAAGAGAATTGAATGGGGAGGAGCTCTCAGTGCCTGTGTACCATGCAGGGATGGGTGTCCTATCGAAAATAGTCCCCCATCGGATAGTGTCCGTCCTGTAGTGCGCAGGCGCAGTACGGAGGACGACGGAGGACATAGGAGACTCCGAAAATCTCCGAACATCAACAGCTGATCATGAGCTCTACACGGCGCATGCGCACTTAATACCACATTCTGTCACATGCTCCCGCACGCTCCCGATGCTCGTACAACTTTGCAAGGGGCGGTGTGCCTACAGAATGCACACAGCTGGGGCGGTGATAAGGGCGGGTACCTCAATGTTACAATATATCTTCTCAGTAAACATGCCCCACAAACATTCGCCCATTTCAAAAATCCACCCCCTCGAGCATCAGGAGAGTGTGACAGAATGTAATGTTAATTGCGCAGGCGCCGTGTATACCTCATGATCAGCTGTTCTCCTTCGGAGAGTTTTGGCGTCTCCTTTGTGCTCCGTACTGCGCAAGTGCTGCGCCTTGCGCAGTACGGGACGTACACTATCCGATGGGAGGGGACACTTCTTGTCAGAACACTGGCACAATGTCAGGGGTGGTGGTGGGCTTTGGGAGGTGCAACTGACATCTGGGGTGGGCCCCGCCTGGGCCTCGCCCCCAGCAGCCCCCTAGATCAAGCCAAGATCTTACCACTGCTGCTTGTATGGGCAGATACATGTTCTGCTCCGACCCCCGCTGGCCCCACTCTCCTATTCATCCCATTAATTGGAGAAGTACACAGATCCTGCATCCACAAGCAGCAGTAGTGAGATGCTCCACCTTGGGGGGGGGGTTCTTTATTAACCCCTGAAAAGTGTAAGAGAAGCTCCGGAAACTGCGGGGGAAATGGGGGCTGCAGAAGCATCCCATGCACTGGGCAGTGCCTAGGTTGGCCAATGACTTTATGACTACTGACTGGATAAGGGAAAAATATTGAATATCTCGTTACAGAGGCATCAGAAAGCCAGTGGTATATATTAGGCAGCAAGTAATCATGTTGTCCCTAAAGATATGATCTGTTGAAAGCAGAAAAAATAGGCATTGCCATTTGTTGTGTATGGGGCTATATAATGGCAGACCAGTTAGGGTGCCCATTCTGACAAATATCCACAGCCAAAAATGGCTACAATGGGCACGAGAGCATCAGAACTGGACCACAGAGCAATGGAAAAGGTGGCCTGATCTTCATCATGGGGAGTGCATGGCTTAATAATATCTGGGGAAGAAATTACTTGGTTCTTTTTTGGCAATAGTTTATTAGTTCAAGGAAAGAAATACATTGAACATCAAGATTTCCAAATTTTGAGAATGTTTTACAGAACTAGCTGCAAATCAACCTAGTTGCTCATCTTTGGTTACAACCCTTTCCCATAGAACCAAAATGTAAAAAAAATGCATTTTGCCTTGAGTTGGGTTTTAACATAAATTTCAGTGTATCTATTATTATTATTATTACTAAAAGAGTCTAAATTGCAACAGAAGATATCTTTTCTTTCCCAGTGTGTTGAACACAGATGCTAAGGGCAAGAAAAGGAGTTTTGCTTTGGCTTGCTAAGGCTGAGCTCACTGTCTGAGCAATTTACAAAATAATCATTCCAATTAGATTATGACTCGGGTACTCTGCAGAATTTCACTACTTACAAATCAGGGAAATAATAACGATGGCAATGCACCCTGCAGACTCTGTGAATTATGTATTTGCGAGTTCGGATGCCATAATTGATTTTCAAGGTGGGGGAGGAGGGGGGGGGGGGGTAGTAAGGGACTGCAGAATACACTATGTATAAGTACACAGCAGAGTAATGCAGACACTGCTTCCCAATCTAATTTCTGCTACCTTCCCAATAAAAGAAAGAAAGCTAATTACACAAGGTTGGACACAGCTGGTGCTAGATTTTATCCAGGATCTCTCTAATTACAGCACATGACTTTAATTTAATATCCATCCTGATTGTGTATGCAGTACAGCACACTTCAGTGTAGTCACTGCATTATTAAAAGTCTCATGATAATAATTGGCTTGAATTGCCTGTGTACACCTGGCTGCAATACTTTGAATGGAAAATGAATAGAGTTTTCTTATTTTAGGAAAATGTAAATGACTGTGGTTCTGTTATCATAGTGAAGTCAACCATTTAAAAGAAGTCAAGTATTGTGTTTTCAATTTGATTACATGTCTAGTTGATACGGCTGCTGGCATTATGATTATAGATGAGCAAAATTGAGAGGTTTCCCACATTTTGCCATTTTGGTGAAATACATTGGAGTAAATGGGGAAGACAACTGTAATACCGCGTACACACGATCGGAAATTCGGCCAGCAAAAGACCGATGAGAGCTTTTGGTCAGAAAATGCGACTGTGCATATGCTCCATCGGACTTTGGCTGGCCGAATTCCAGCCAGCAAAAGATTGAGAGCATGTTTTCAATTTTTTGGTCAGAAAAAATTCTGATCGTCTGTAGCAATTCCGACGTGCCAAATTCCTACCCATGCTCGGAAACAATTCGACGCATGCTCGGAAGCATTGAACTTAATTTTCTCGGCTCGTCGTAGTGTTGTACGTCACCGCGTTCTTGATGGTCGAAAGTTCAGTGAACTTTTGTGTGACCATGTGTATGCAAGCCAAGCTTGAGCGGAATTCCGTCTGAAAAAACATCCAAGATTTTGGAAAATCCGCTCATGTGTACGCGGCATAAGATGTTTTTGGTAGTTTTTAGGTTTTTATCGGGCTTTAACCACTTCCGCCCCGGAAGAATTTACCCCCTTCCTGACCGGGCTTTTTCTTTTGAGATACGGCACTGCGTTGCTTTAACTGACAATTGCGTGGTCGTGTGATGCTGTACTCAAACAAAAGAAGATGTCCTTTTCTTTCCCACAGATACAGCTTTCTTTTGGTGGTATTGATCACCTCTGCGGTTTTAATTTTTTGCACTATAAAAGAAGAAAGAGCAACAATTTTGAAAAAAAAACACAATATTTTTAACTTTTTGATATAATAAATATGCACAATTTTAAAAAAAAATTATTTTTTCCTCAAAACAGCAAAAAATGGCAGCAACTCGATTGCTTCTTCTTAAATCTTTATTGAGCACTAACAGGAGTGCGACATCTAAAACGCTAACATGTTTCGGCCGGAGCCTTCCTCGTAGCATGATCTTTTCCTCAGTTTAGGCCGAAATATTCCTCTACATATTTTTGGTAAAAAAAAAAAAAAAAATTGCAATAAGCGTATATTGATTGCTTTGCACAAAAGTTATAGCTCCTACAAAATAGGTTATTGATTTATTAAAATTTTAAAATTTTTATTTTTTTACTAGTAATGGCGGAGATCTTCGATTTTTATCGGGACTGCGACATTGCGGTGGACAGATCGGACACTTTTGACACTTTTTTGAAACCATTGACATTTATACAGCGATCAGTGCTATAAATAGCCACTGATTACTGTATAAATGTCACTGGCAGGGAAGGAGTTAATACTAGGGGGCAATCAAGGGGTTAAATGTGTTCCCTCACTGTGTGTTCTAACTGTGGGGTGATGGGACTGACTGGGGGAGGGACCGATCAGTGTTCCTATATACTAGGAACACACGATCTGTCTCCTCTCCCCTGACAGGACGTGGATTTGTGTGTTTACACACACAGATCCACGTTCCTGCTCTGTCACGAGCAATCGCGGGTGCCCGGCGGACATCACGCATGTCGGCTCCTCAGTGATGAGGCGAGCGTGCCTCTAGTGGATTGTGCTCGCCCCCTATACCCCTTAAAGCAGCCGCCGTACAGCTACGGCAATTCATGCAGGGGAGCCATTCTGCCTCCGTCAAACGACAGTGGGTGGTCGGCTAGTGGTTAAAGTGGTTCTAAAGCCTGAAGGTTTTTTTTTACCTTGATGCATTCTCTGCAATTAAGTAAGAAACCTGTCCTTTCCAGCCTGCCCCCTGCCCCCCAAATACTTACCTGAGCCTGATCGTGATCCAGCGATGTGCATGAGAGCCGAGGCTCTCTTGGTTCTCTGAGGGAACAGCATAAAAACCTGAGCACAGCGCTAGACTCTTACCAATGCTTTATCCTTTTCGCTGAGGCCTAAGGCCCCTTTCACATGGATGGACCGTTCAGATCTGCCTGTCAGTTTTGACGGCGGATCTGAACGGGCGCTCCATGTTAGTCTATGGAGCGTCGGATGTCAGCGGAGACATGTCCGCTGACATCCGACCCGGTCCGATCCGCCAAAAGCAGACGTATGGCTCTACGTCCAGATCCGTCGCTGGCGGATCGGGTGAGATCTGATGAAAACGGACACGCTGTCCGTTTTCATCCGATCTCTCCATAGAGACCAGCGGTGCTCGCAAGCCCCTCCCCGCTCAGTGAGCAGAGAGGGACTTGTCATCCGCCGGCTCAGCGGAGATCAACGGAGAGATCTCCCGCTGAGCCGGCGGACTCCGTGGAAGCGGAGTCCGCCTCGTGTGAAAGGGGCCTAAGAGTCTATTCTAATTTAGTATAATTTATTGCTGTTCGTGTTGCACAGTGTATACCATGCAAAAAAAGTCATACAGGATACGGAGACTCCTTAGATCCCGACGCTCACAGTCTGAACGTCAGTTAAATGTTCTTAAATACATATGCAATGACCTGAGTGATGCTGACTTTTTATTCTGGGAATTGTTCCCTGATGTACACTTCATGGTTGTGGTCTCTGTGTTTACTGTGTGTTCCTTTTCAAAAATAAAGTATTGGAAAAAAAGACAATGTAAGAAGATCCTACTCACAAAGGTATATGCATCGGGAGCAATTAAGGGAAAAACTGTGCGCTGCCGTCAGTGCATTGTCCCGAGCCCCACAGGGGATCAGTCCATAAGCCAGCATCTGGATTGCTGAGAATGTGTCAGCTATTTCTAGGCTCTGAGCCGATGCCTAATGTCCCAGTACCAAAAAGGTCCACCACACCAATGACACCAACAGAGAATCCAGGTCTCTCAGCTCTCTCCCTTCTCATTGGCTCAGACACAGCAGTGGGAGCCATCGGCTCCTGCTGTGGTCAATCACAGCCAGTGTTGAAAGAGCGAGAGGCAAGGCTGAGCTGTGCTCTGTGTGTCTTTTGGATACACAGAGGTGGCTCAGGAGTGAGCATGCATAATTGCCCTGATAGCAAGCTGCTTGCTATGGGGAAAATCAGCAGGGGAAGTAGCCAGGCACACTGACAGAGCACCCGAGAAGAGGAGGATCAGAGCTGCAGGTCAGTATACCACGTATGTTCTTTAACTGCTTGCCGGCTGTCATATGACAGCCAGGTGCCACGGCTCTCATTGCGGGAGGGCGTCATATAATGTCGGCTGTTTACCACGTGATCGGCTGTGATGAAGTCATGGCCAATCACAGATGGTTCCACCCCACTGTGCACGTCGCATGCGTGCGAGCGCGCTGCGTGTGCACGTCGGTGGCAGCATGTTCCCGGGAACACTGCTCGTCACCGACGCTGGTAAACAGCCATTGGCCGGCTGTTTACCCACCTGATCGGCTGTGATCCTTTCACAGCCGATCACTAAATGTCAACAAACCGCGGTAACGAGATGTTACCGGGTTCTCCTCCTCACACACCGATCGTGTGTGAGGAGAAGATTGCGGTAAAATCTCGTTAGAGTACCCGAGTACCTGTCACAGTCCATGAGAGTACCCGAGTACCTGTCACAGTTCATCTTAGTACCTGTCACAGTCCATATGAGTACCCGAGAACTTGTCACAGTCCATATGAGTACCCGAGTACCTGAGTACCTGTCACCGCCCTTCAGAGTACCCGAATACCTGTCACCAGGCCATCAGAGGGCCAGAGTACCTGTCACCAGGCCATCAGAGGGCCAGAGTACCTGTCACCAGGCCATCAGAGGGCCAGAGTACCTGTCACCAGGCCATCAGAGTACCCGAGTACTTGTCACTAGGCCATCAGAGTACACGAGTATTTATCTGCAGCCCATCAGAGTACCCGAGTACCTATTTGCAGCTCATGCCTCATAAAAAATATACATTGGGGTGTTTGCTTTCCAAAATGGTGTCATTTTTGTGGGTAATTCCACTGTTCTGGTGCTCCAGGACCTTCAAAAGTGTGATAGGTAGGAATGAAATGAGATGTGTAATTTATGCTCCTAGAACGCCTGAAGGTACTACTTCAATGTTGGTCCTCTGTATGTGGCCAGGCTGTGTAAAAGTCTCACACATGTGGTATCGCCATACTCGGGAAGAGTAGCAGAATGTTTTTTGAGGTGTCATTTTTGTTATATACATGCTATGTGTTAGAAATATCTTATAAATGGACAGCTTTGTGTAAAAAAAAAATGCGTTTTTTTCCACATTTTCCAAAAACTTCTGGAAAAAAATGAACCGTTCAAAAGACTCATTATGCCTCATAGATTATACGTTGGGGTGTTTGCTTTCCATTTCCAATTCCATTGTCCTGGTGCTCCAGGGCCTTCAAAATTGTGCTACTTCAAATGTTAGTCCTCTGTATGTGGCCAGACTGTGTAAAAGTCTCACACATGTCGTATCGCCATACTCAGGAAGAGTAGCAGAATGTATTTTGGGGTGTAATTTGTTGTATGCACATGCTGTGTGTGAGAAATAACCTGATAATTTTGTAAAAAGAAAAAACAAATCTTAATTTTGCAAAGAATTGTGGGAAAAAAGGACAACTAAGGCCCCTTTCACACTGGGGCAGTTTGCAGGCGCTATTGCGCTAAAAATAGCGCCTGCAAACTGAGCCAAAACAGCTGTTGCTGTGTCTTCAGTGTGAAAGCCTGAGGGCTTTCACACTGAAGCGGTGCGCTTGCAGGACGCTGAAAAATGTCCTGCAAGCCACATCTTTGGTGCGCTGTAGGAGCGGTATATTTACCGCTCCTATAGCGCTCCTTCCCATTGAAAACAATGGGGCAGCGCTCCAAACCCTTTTTTTAACCCTTTTTCGGCCGCTCGCGGGGGGTAGAACCGCCCCGCTAGCGGCCGAAATGCGCCGCTAAAACGACGGTAAAGCGGCGCTAAATATAGCGCCGCTTTACCGCCAGCGCCCCCAACGCCCCAGTGTGAAACCAGCCTTAAAAAAACTCACCATGCTACTTACTTAATACCTTGAAATGTATTGTACTTTCCTGACTTGTTAGTGTCTCAAGAAATGAGATTCACCTGATGTACTAAAGGCCAAATGTGATAATTTTTCAGTGATTGGCACCATAATTTGTAGACTCTATAACTTTCACAAAGACCAAATAATATACAATAATTTGGGTTATTTTTACCAAAGATATGTAGCAGTATAAATTTTGGCCAAAATTTATGAAAAAAAGTTAATAATTTATAGCACAAAAAATAAAATAAACACTAGTGATTAAATACCATCAAAAGAAAGCTCTATTTGTGTGGAAAAAATGGACGCAAGTTTCATATGGGTACAGTGTTGCATGGCTGAGTAATTGTCATTCAAACTGTGAGAGCGCTGAAAGCTTAAAATTGGTCTGGACAGAAAGGGGGTGTAAGTGAACTGTATTGAGGTGGTTAAAAAAAAAATGACAACCGCTTTAAGAATTACAAAAGCTCATTTCAACTATCCTTGGCCTGTTTCTTGTGCCCCTTTTTAGCCTTATTATTTTATGGTTTTAGTTTATTTTTCAGAAATGAAAAAAGGAGAATAATAAGATACAATAAAATGGAACACAAACAGCAATGACATATACAGATACAAAAATGAGACTAAACTGCCCTAAATATAACCCCTCACCCTTCCCCCCAAAGTAAAACACTTCACCCACTAGAAAAAATAATAAAATAAATACAGGGGGTCCCCGACTTACGAACATCCGAGTTACGAACGCCCCCTACTTACGAACGGGGCCTGAGTGACGTCATTGAGTTGTTCCTGGCCTGGCTACAACGTTAAGGAGCCCCCCTCTTCATTCTACCTGCCCATCCACAGGCCTGGTACAGTCTGGTGGCCTGCCGGTGGCCTGCCAGGCCGCTAAAATTGCCCGTCGAGGCCGCGGCTTAGTGCAGCCTAGTGCGGCCTAGTGAAGCCTCCAGAGCCCCCGGTCTTTCCTGCGACCCGCTGCCCCGCGGAGGTGCACCGCGGCCGGCCTGCCTGAACTCGCATTGCAGACACTGCTGCTTCCACCATCTATCCCAGGTAAGCTGCCCAGCGTATTTTAATATGCCTGTACTGTACTTTATACAGTGTGTCCTCCCCTCTCCCCTCCACATACCTTCTCTGTCTGTTCCATGTCACCTGTCCATGCTGCCACTGACGTAAGCAATGAGAGGGGAGAGCTGTGCTCTTCCCCTCTCAGCTGTGACAGGGAATCTAGCACAGTGCTAGGATTCCTGTTTTGGAGATGACAGGGTCAATAAAGAGAACCTGTCACCTCCAATTGTTATCACACAGGGAATTGTTTTCTCCTGTGTTATAGCAATAAAGTTAAGTGAAAAAAAATTTGAAAAAAAAAAAAAAAAAAATAAGAAATAATAATTAAATTAATAAAATAAAAAATTAAAATAATAAAATAATAAAAAAAAAGTAAAAAATAAGAAAAAAAAATATACAAAAAAAAAAAAGACTGGATTTGCACTTAAAAAAGGTACTGTTCCGACTTACAAACAAATTCGACTTAAGAACAAACCTACAGTCCCTATCTTGTTCGTAACCCGGGGACCCCCTGTAAGTAGATCCATGTTTTCCAATCAACACTCGCCTAAGGAGCTCAGTAAGCAAAATCACTGTACTCCTCCATAATGAAAGAGTCATCCTTCATACCATAGTATTGTTTGCCCACTAGACCTTCTACTGTGTTTAATCTGACTTTGATGAAGGTTGAGACACCAATGTCTGCTTTGATATTGGGTGCTATGCACTGGCATCTTACATTCACTGAACACAGTTTGGTGCTTTGGTTAACCACAAGACAGCTGAGGTCAGAGTACAGAAATCAGTGAGGTGTCACCCTCCTTGAAGGTCAACCTCCTAGTACCTAGAGCACACTATACTGACAGAAACCATTTGCTAGGTAATAGTCACATTGTGCATGGTGTAAGTACATCGATGCAGATAATCTTAGCTGGCAAAAGTCATATGAGATGTCACTAAAGCCCCATACACACGGTCGGACTTTTTCATGGATTCTGTCCGATCGGACAAGGTTGTTGAAAAATCAGACCGTGTGTATGCACCATCGGACAGTGTTCGTCGGTTTGTCCGACGGACAAAGTCTTATCTCCTGCTGGAAAGATTTGCCGTCAACCCGGTCCGATCACACCAAACCCGATCGTGTGTACGGTTGTCCGACCGGACAAAGTGCTACGCATGCTCAGATCACATTACAAGACCAAAGCTATTGGCTACTAGCCTCTACGTAGTCCCGTCGTAGGCAACAAACGTCACCACGTTCAAAATGATCGGATTTTCCGACAACTTTGTCCGACCGTGTGTACGCAAAACCAACATCAGACAAAGTATGACGGACATGGTCCGACGGACCTGGTCCGCGGATTGTCCGACCGTGTGTATGGGGCTTTAGGAGGACAGTGAAATCTAGGCTAATTTGTTTGCTTTTTTTTGTTTATGACACTACAGTATGTGATCACTTTTTTTTTTTTTTAATATACCGTATTTATCGGCATATAACACGCACCCCAAGTTTAGGAGGGAATTTAAAAGAAAAAAACTTTTAGGAGGGTAGCTTAAGGAAAAAAAACTTACATTTAAATACCCATTAATGCAGCCTCGTCAGTGTCATTTGCAGCCTTGCATTGCAGCCTTGTCAGTCATTTGCAGCCTTCCATTGCAGCCTTGTCAGTCATTTGCAGCCTTCCATTGCAGCCTTGTCAGTCATTTGCAGCCTTGTCAGTCATTTGCAGCCTTCCATTGCAGCCTTGTCAGTCATTTGCAGCCTTCCATTGCAGTCTGGTCAGTGTCTTTTCGTTTTAAAAATGGCGCCGCCGAGATACAGAGCGGATGTCCTGTGTATCTCGGCGGCGCTCGGTAGTTCTCGGCCGTTCTTGGCGGCTTTCGGGTATTTTCGGCCACACTCAGCCATTCTCTGCAGCTTTCGGCTTTCCAAAAGCCGCTGAGGACGGTCGAGTGCGGTCGAAAATAGCCGAGAACGGCCGAAGATAGACGAGAACGGCCGAAGATAGACGAGAAAGGCCGAAAATACCCGAAAGCCGCCGAGAACGGCAGAAGATGTTAGAAGCAGCGGGGGATCGGCGTTGACCTGGAAATTTATAGATAGGCAACTCCTATCCTCATATTGATTAGTGGTTTCAAATAAATAATAACTACTGCAGTAGGGAACAGACACAAAAGATACGCTCAGCATCTTTCCAAATAACTGTTCTGCTTTATTATGATGCAATTGAAGGTTTTTATACACATGATTACGTAGGTATCACATTAATATTACATCTGTACGTTTATGGTAACAAGGGGCGTATCATAGGCAGGCTAATTCTAATCAGGACTCGAAAGAATGTAAACATGTACTGAAAACATTATTAGTGCCGTGTGCACAGTGAGGGCCGTGTGCAATACATACAAAATAGAATACAATTATGTATAGAACTTACAAATTTCCATTACAGGCGTATAACACGCACCCCCGATTTTCCCCTGATTTTAAGGGGAAAAAAGTGCGTGTTATACGCTGATAAATACGGTATATGTTCTTATTAATGATGAGGTATCAGAGCAATATCTATGGTGGTTGATTTACTAAAAGTGGAGCGTGCAAAATCTGGTGCAGCTCTACATAGATACTAATCAGCTATCAGTTTTTTTTTGTGAAAATGTAATTGAACAAGCTGAAGTTAGAAGCTGATTGTCTACCATGCAAAGCTGCACCAAATTTTGCGCTCTCCAGTTTTAGTAAATCACCCCCTATATATATATATATATATATATATATATATATATATAATTTTATTTATTTTTTGCTTCAACCATTATTCAAAAATGTGGCATGCCTTCATAGAACAATGTGCAAAATTAGAGGTAAAAAGTGACACCCCATGGCTGTTTTAACCACTTGCCGACCAGCCGCCATCATTACTGCAAGGCGTCGTAGCTGTACGTCGGCTCCTTTAAGCGGGATAGCAGGCGTGCGCGAGCCGTGGGAGGTGCGCGCATGCGCCCAATGCACTGCGGGGGTGTCGATGCTTGTGACCGGCGGCCACAAGAGGTAGAACAGGGATGCGTGTGTGTGAACACACAAATCCCTGTTCTAAGAGGAGATGCAGATCGTGAGTTCCTAATAGCTAGGAACCATGATCTGTCATCTACTGTAGTCAGTCCCCTCCCCCTACAGTTAGAGCACACAGTCAGGGAACACAGTTAACCCCTTGATCGTCCCCTAGTGTTAACCTCTTCCCTGCCAGTGACATTTATACAGTAATCAGTGCATTTTTATAGCACTGATGTGTCCACCATAATGTCACAGTCACGATAAAAATCGCAGATCGCCGCCATTACTTTTAAAAATAAAAAATAAATAAATAAAAATGCTATAACTTTTGCGCAAACCAATCAATATACGCTTATTTCGATTTTTTTTTTTTTTTGATTTTTTTTTACCAAAAATATGTAGAAGAATACATATCGGCCTAAACTGAGAAAAAAATGTGCTTTTTTTTTAAATATTGTGTTTTTTTCAAAATTGTCGCACTTTTTTTTGTTTATAGCACAAAAAATAAAAACCACAGAGATGATCAAATACCACCAAAAGAAAGCTCTATTTGTGAGAAAAAAATAGGACATCGATTTTGTTTGGGTACAGTGTCGCATGACCGTGCAATTGTCAGTTAAAGTGAAGCTCCACCCTAAAGTGGAACTTCCGCTTATCGGATTCCTCCCCCCCCTCCGGTGCCACAATTGGCACCTTTCAGGGGGGAGGGGGTGCAGATACCTGTATAATACAGGTATCTGCACCCACTTCCGGGACGAGATAGCTGGAGCTGCCCCGCCCATATCCGAAGATGCCCCGTTGTGTCTTGGGAAACACAGTTTCCAGGACACAACGGGGACCAATAACGACGCGCAGCGCGACTCGCGCATGCGCAGTAGGGAACCGGGAAGTGAAGCCGTTGCTTGCAGCTTCACTTCCTGATTCCCTGACAGAGGATGGCGGCGGGGCAGCCGAGAGACGAGCAATCGCTCGTCATCTTCTGCCGATACCGCTGGAACCTGGAACAGGTAAGTGTATATTTATTAATAGTCAGCAGCTGCAGTATTTGTAGCTGCTGACTTTAAAAAAAAATGTTCAGGTGGACTACCTCTTTAAGGCGACGCAGTGCCATATCGCAAAAAATGATCTGGTCATTAAGCAGCCAAATTTTGAGGGCTGAAGTGGTTAACAAGAACAAACAATGCAGATTCATAGTGCTTAGCCAGTACCAAGGTTTACCTTACCAGTGGTTTAAAGTGTTGGAAGAGTTGAGACTAGCTGAAGAAAACATTTTTCTTTGTTGACTGTTTTAAGCTGGATACACACTATCCAATTTTCTGTAGATTTTTTCCTTCAGATTTACCAAAACCATATAATATTAGGTCAAACCTTAAAGCGGAGTGCCACCTGAACATTTTTTTTTTAAAAGTCAGCAGCTACAAATACGGCAGCTGCTGACTTTTAATAAATGGACACTTACCTGTTCGAGGTTCCAGCGGTGTCGGCAGAAGATGACGAGCGATCGCTCGTCTCTCGCTGCCCCGCCGCCATCCTCTGTCAGGGAATCAGGAAGTGAAGACGCAACGTCTTCACTGCCCGGTTCCCTACTGCTCATGCGCGAGTCGGGCTGCGCGCCTCTATTGGTCCCAGCTGTCTCCTGGGAACTGTGTTTCCCAAGAAACAACGGGGCATTCTCAGATAGAGGCGGGGCAGCTCGGATAATGCGTCCCAGAAGTGGGTGCGGATACCTGTATTATACAGATATCTGCACCCCCCTTCCCCCTGAAAGGTGCCAATTGTGGCACCGGAGGGGGGGGAGTAATCCAATAAGCGGAAGTTCCACTTTAGGGTGAAACTCCGCTTTAAGAGTTTAACTTTGTATGCAATCAGGCAGGCCCTTTCACTATATGGTTTTGCTAAATCTGAAGGAAATCTGACAACAAAAGTTGTTTAGTGTGTATGGGGTCTTATTAAAGGAGATCTGTGGTCCTATTACAATGTATTACAATTATGTCCTAAAGAACCATGGAGAAGCTGATGAGCATAGATAGGACATTGTCTATCATTAACTTTAGGGACACAGCCTTTGGCAATTTATCCCCGAAAAAAGATGCGCCAAAACACTTCCTTTTAAGAAAACATACTTTTATATCCACTTAAAAATGACTCCAAAAGTGGTCATCTGACAAAACCCAGGAGATTGAAAATATGATAGTGCTTGGGGGATGGGAGGATTCTTCGTCATCAGTCACAGTCTGACTTTTGACACCTTCATCACTAGGGTATAAAATAATCAATAGACACAGCCATCAATAACTTAATAAGCAGAGCTACGACTGCAGGAGTATATATGTGGAGTGAACAATGTCAACATGAAATACACCTACAATAAGTAGAGCTTGATTTTCTGTTAATCGTCAATTATTATTTCCCAGTAGCACCCCACCATCACTGTCTGATATTTAATGTATGGTAAGTATATTTTGTTGAACCGCACATGAGGCAAAAATTCACACAGGATTGCTGGTATAATATAGACATCAGTACAACAAAACAAACACTCTTGCGCACTGTGTTAGCCCGACAGACTTCAGAATGGACAATGCTTTCGGCCTTGCTGCCTTCCAGGATAGGGATATCCTAGCAATCAAACAAGGAAACAGAAAAGAGAGGGCGCACCGGCCTTGTGCATTATCCTTTAACAAATTTATTTACAAAAAAACACAATAAAACTACTCACAAAGGTGGATGAAAAATCATGCTTAAAATAGTCTTTGACTTGTAACAGTCTGTCCAGAGCCTGGCTAGGCTTTGAAAAAGAAGGTGGAACCTTCGAAACGCGTCAGCCACCAGCGGTTTGCACGTCCTCTTCTTAGGATCTGGAGACTGCTATCAGTGGACAGACTGTCACAAGTCAAAGACTATTTTAAGCATGATTTTTCATCCACCTTTGTGAGTAGTTTTATTCTTTTTTTTTTGTTAAAGGATAATGCACAAGGCCGGTGCACCCTCTCCTTTCTGTTTCCTTGTTTAATATAGACATCATATAGATATGAGTATGATGAACTGGAAGTCACAAAATGCTGTAACCAATGAGGTATTGCTGACCTTTGAAGGAACTGAAAACCTTATATATGCTGGAGCTTGTAGTTAGAATGGCTGAAAGACCAAGGTGTACACATCTATGAAGTTGAACGTGAGGGTTAAGTTGACTGGACATGTGTTTGCCAAAATACACATAGAATGCACTTGACCCAAGTAATTAGAAGCTTCATCTTCCTTTTCCTATATGCAACAGGAAGTTAGAGGAAATCTCCCCAACGTTTGAGGTGTTCCCTTTTAAGGGCTCTTTCACACGGACGTGTCCGTGTACGGAGCCCGCTTTGCTCAGTGGGGGATCACTCCGTCGATCCCCCACTGAGCAGGAAGATGACAGGTCTGTCTCTGCACACTGTGCAGGGACAGACCTGTCAGAGCGCCGCTCTCCCCTATGGGGGATTGGATGACGACGGACCGTAGAGTCCATCGTCAACCGATCCGATCCATAGACGGATGGAAAAATAGGGTTTTCCTCCGTCACACTTTTTTGGATCGGAGCGGGTCAGATGTCAGCGCTGACATCTGACTCTCCATAGAGGTCTATGGAGTGTCCGTTCAGGTCAGCCTAAAAAACTGACAGGCGGACCTGAATGGACCGTCCGTGTGAAAGGGGCCTTAAACAGTTGTCACTAAAAAAGTTCCCCCTGTTGGAACACTCACCTTCAAATCTTGCTCTGTTGACAATTCTAAAATGTAGGATTTCCTCCCACATTCAGTTCTGTTAACAATGGTCACCAGTACAAAGAGGTGAATCTCCCTAGTGGGGACCCAGAAAACCTTAGCAGAGGGTTCTTAGGCCCCTTTCACACTGGGGAGCTTTGCACGACGGTCAAAAATGTCCTGCAAGCCGCATCTTTGGAGCGCTGTAGGAGCAGTGTATTTACTGCTTCTAAAGCGCCCCTTCCCATTGAAAACAATGGGGCAGCAATGCAAACCTGCCTGCAAAGCGCCACTGCAGCGGTGCTTTGCGGGTGGTTTTAACCCTTTTTCGGCTGCTGGCGGGGGTTAAAACTGCCCCGCTAGCGGCCAAATAGCGCCACTAAAACATCAGTAAATCGACGCTAAATATATCGCCTCTATACCGCCAAGCCCGCGATGCTCCAGTATGAAAGTAGCCTAATGCCACGTACACACGATCGGACTTTCCGGCGGACTCAGTCCGGCGGACAATCTGACAGACTTTGCCACACATGATAACTCCAAAAGTCCGCCGGATTCGAACGTGATGACGTAGAATTTGGAAGTTCATAGCCAGTAGCCAATAGCTGCCCTAGCGTCGGTTTTAGTCTGTCGGATTAGCACACAGACCACCGGACTTTTCGACCAGACTCCAGTGCGGCGGACAATTTTGAAGCCAGTCTTATTTCTAGGTCCGCCAGACTTTTGGGAAGAAAAAGTCCACTGGAGTCCACACACGATCGAATTGTCCACCATACTCTGGTCCACCAGAAAGTCCGATCATGTGTATGTGGCATTACTGTATCCAAAACGTAAAAAATGTGTGGTATTTACATGCACTTTAATACCATGGACAATAAGCTTAGTATGTGTCTTAAGCAGGTTCAATCCAATTAGTTCACTTTATTCTTTCTGCAAAACTTCAAATTCTATAAATAAAAAAGGCCAACGAAATAATGTAGCTATATCTCTAGAATGGAAGCGTTTCAGAATCTGAAGTGCGGATTTCTAAAATCATTGCAATATAAGTAATAGATCTGGGGGGGGCAAAGCCAGAGTTTCACATTAAACGAATGAAATACGCTTAGGGAATTCCCTTTGCAGAATTTGCAAACACAGCACAGTTGCTGTTCATGGTCACATTGTACGTGGCTTACCGTACTGACTGGAGTGATGTCCTACATGTAGCCTAATATCTTGCATTCTGCTATGAGATGGAGACTTTTCCTAAATGGCAATTGTGTTCAGTTTACAGGAATTTGCTTATCTAATAATAATGAAATTTTTCTGTGAAGTCAGCATTTTCGCTAGCCATAAAATATTGAATAGGTTACCATAGCATTCAGCTTTGTAATATGCCTTTATGGATATTTTACAAAGATGCTTGCATGACACTTTCAGTTTGATGTAAATGAACACATAGGCAGATGTTTGTAATATAGCAGTTGTCATGCTTGCCGACTTCACAATTTTAGATACTAAAAATACCCTTGGGTCTAACATACGTGTGTGCTCAGGTTTTCCTGAAAAGCAGATTTTAATATTAGCTCATTGGGTCATGCGTGTGGTAAGAAGCAAGTGCAAATTAAAAAGAGGTTTATAACCTGGCCTTGGAGAAATCGCAAGCTGGAGTGAAATGAAACACACAAGGGAAATTCTTCCTGACATGGGAAAGTTTTATAAGGAACAGAAATAAAACAAACAATACAGAAAATGTATAGAATACTACATGGTATGTATAAAGAGTTATGCCCCGTACACACGGTCGGATATTCCGATGGAAAAAGTCCGATCGGATTATGTTGTCAGAAAATCCGATCGTGTGTGGGCTCTAGGGGGCTTCTTCCGTCTGAATTTCCGTCGGAAAAAATTTGAGAGCAGGATCTAAAATTTTCCGACAACAAAATCCGATCAGACTTTTTCCGATCGTGTGTAGAGAATTCCGACGCAAAAAGTGCCACGCATGCTCAGAAGAAATTTGGAGATGAAAGCTATTGGCTACTGGCCTCTACGTTGTACGTTTTATACGTCACCATGTTCGGAACGATCAGATTTTCCGAAACTTTGTCCGACCGTGTGTGTGCGCAACACAAGTTTCGGACAAAATCCGTCGGAAAAAATCAGATGGATTTTGTGGTCGGAATGTCCGACCGTGTGTACGGGGCATTACTGTATGAACAATGATCTCCAAGATTTAAAGAGGAAGTAAACCCTCTTTAAAAAAAACTGAAAAAAAAAAAAAAACCTGCAAGACAAAGGCATAATTAACTAGTATGCATAGCATACTAGCTAATTATGTATCACTTACCTGAGATCGAAGCCCCGGCATCGGTCCTCTTCTCCCCCTCCGACCGCCGACATGTTCTCCCGGAGTGACTTCCGGGTATCGCAGCTCCGGCGCTGTGATTTTCCAGAGCCGCGATGCCGTCACGCGAATGCGCACGAGAGCAGCATATAACAACTGAAGCATCGGCATATAGCGCCGTTGCTTCAGTTGTCGCAAGTGCGCATGTGCCGCATGACGTCGGCACATGCAAATACAGTTATATCTCCTAAACCGTGCAGGTTTAGGAGATATCTTTGTTAGCTACAGGTAAGCCTTAATATAGGCTTACCTGTAAGCTAAAGTTGTAAACGAGGGTTTACTTCCTCTTTAACACTTTCTCTTTTCTCTTGCACAGACAGTGCCTTGAAAAAATATTCATACCCCCTTCCACATTTTGTCATGTTACAACCAAAAACATAAGTGTATTTTAATTGGGATTTTATCTGATATTTATTTATTAAAACATTTTTAAAACCATTTATCATTTTCTTTCCACTTCACAATTATGTGCTACTCTTCATAATCACCACTTTGTTGGTCTATCATATAAAATCCCAATTAAATACATTTACATTTTTGTTTGTAACATGACAAAAAATTAAAAATTTCAAGGGGTATGAATACTTTTTAAAGGCACTGTATACCTTTTATTATATTTTATTTTAGCAATACTAAAAGGTAAGGACAGGACCATAAAAAGCAAAAATCTCTACCACAGTCAGTACAGTATGTATTTTTTGCACACAGCTTCTTTTCTTTAGACATTTCACTGCATTTTCTGTTGCTTCGATTACAGCCTTTCAAATGACCTGAGTCCTGCAGTGGAAATGAGAACGAGGTTAAATAACCCCATCAATAATGCAAGCATTACATTTTTACCTGTATCTGTAATGTTACTTTATAGTGCGCAAGCCTGTGAAGTAATATAGTGACATGGTACATTGCATTTCCTAGCCAGAAGAACCCTGACACTAGCACTAACCCCCCCCCCGCAACCCCAACACTAACTCTCACATTAACCTTCTCTATAACACTAACCCTGTTTAACCACTTCAGCCCCAGAAGAATTTACCCCCTTCCTGACCAGAGCACTTTTTGCGATTCGGCACTGCGTCGCTTTAACTGACAATTGCGCGGTCGTGCGACGTGGCTACCAAACAAAATTGTCTTCCTTTTTTTCCCACTAATAGAGCTTTCTTTTGGTGGTATTTGATCACCTCTGCGGTTTTTATTTTTTGCGCTATAAACAAAAAAAGAGCGACAATTTTGAAAAAATGCATAATAAATATCCCCCAAAAATATATAAAAAACATTTTTTTTCCTCAGTTTAGACCGATACTTATTCTTCTACATATTTTTGCTAAAAAAAAAAATCGCAATAAGCGTTTATTGATTGGTTTGCGCAAAAGTTATAGCGTTTACAAAATAGGGGATAGTTTTATGGCATTTTTATTAATCTATTTTTTTTTTTTTTACTAGTAATGGTGGCAATCAGCGATTTCTATCATGACTGCGACATTATGGTGGACACATCAGACATTTTTGGGACCATTGTCATTTATACAGAAATCAGTGCTATACAAATCCACTGATTCCTGTGTAAATGACACTGGCAGTGAAGGGGTTAACCACTAGGGGGCAGTGTAGGGGTTAAGTGTGTCCTGGGGAGTGTTTCTAGCTGTGGGGGGGGGGCGTGGCTACGTGTGACACATCACTGATCTCTGCTCCCGATCACAGGGAGCAGAGATCAGTGACACTGTCACTAGGCAGAACGGGGAGATGCTTGTTTATATTAGCATATGTGCGCACGCCCGCAGGCCGCCTCTTAAAGGGCCAAGTACAGGTACGTTAGTTTGCCTGTACGAGCCCATCTGCCGATGTATATGGGCGTGAGGCGGTCGGCAAGCGATTAATGGTTTACCCCTTGTTTGGACAATTACTTATTCTGCTCTAGGATATGCGCTGCGCTGAAAACGAACCCCTTTGCAGCCTAAAATGGTTCTAAAGGCAGAAGTTTTTTTTTTTACCTTAATGCATTTAATGCATTAAAGTGATACTAAGGTCTCATTGTTTTTTAAATAACAAACATGTACTACTTACTTGTTCTGTGTAGTGGTTTTGTACAGAGCAGCCCCGATCCTCCTCTTCTCGGGTCCTTTGCCGGCGCTCCTGGCCCCTCTGTCCTGTTGAGTGCCCCCACAGCAAGCAGCTTGCTATGGCGGCACCCGAGCCGAGCCGCAGCTCCCTCCTCATTGGCTCACTGACTTTGACAGCAGTGGTGCTTCACTGCTGTCTCAGCCAATGAGGCGGGAGAGTCCCAGACATCCAAGTCTCTCATGCAACATCGCTGGATTGAGATGGGGCTCAGGAAAGTTTTAGGGAGGCTGCTGCACACTGAAGGTTTTTGCTATCTTAATGCATATAATGCATTAAGATGAAAAAAAAAAAAAAAATGCCTTTACAAAAACTTTTGTGTGCAGCAAACCCCTCTTATACTTACCTGAGCCCAATGGTACTGATGAGCATTGCTGCTCTTTCTCTAACTTCTCACTGACTCAGAGGCAGCAGTGGGAGCCATTGGCTCCTGCTGCTGTCAAACACAGCCAATGAGGAGAGACCAGGGGCGGGTCTGAGCCACACTGTGTGTGTGTCAATGGACACACACAGCGCTGCTCAGGAGCAAGCCTGCAAGAGTGCCCGCATAGCAAGCCACTTGGCACTCAGCAGGACGAAGGAGCCATGAGAGTCAGCAGGGGACACAAGAAGATGAGGATTTGGGATGCTCTGTGAAAAACTATTAGACAGAGCAGGTAAGTAATAAAAATTAGCTTTTCAATAACTTTAAGATAATAGCACTGGGATCCCAACTCTAAAATCCACTCATCAGATAGGCATGTACAGTATTTTAGAATTCTGTTTTAATTTTCTGGTTGTGACCTGTAAAATAATAATATAAAATGAATTTATATGTATGCAATAAATTTGAAGGGTGTAAGAAGTACTGAAAATGGGTTAGAGCTGCCCTCAGACTATCAGCTACTGAATGTTAAAAAATGTCGCCTTCAAGTTCCTAACTTAATGTGGAATTGTATTTCATAATATGCCAGAACAATTAAAAAGAGACAATAGTTCATAGATTAGTGCAGTATATAATGTTATGTGTAACACATGGCATCCAATCAAATTATATTAGTTGCAAATTATATTAGTTGATTCTTTAATGTGTATCTATAGCCAAAATATTTAAGAAGGGGAAGACTAGAACCCCTGTCAGCTTTTAATAAATGCCTGTTTCCCTGGTGCAGACTTTTCCTTACTTCTTTTCTGGTAAAACGCTGACCCCAAAACACAAGTGAGGGGGAATCTCTTTCTAACGGAGCCAGGGATAGGAGTAAAAGCCTGAAAGGCATTCTAACCCTTCCCCCATTCTATCTAAAAGTAAGAAAAAGGTTTTGGCTACAGATACAATTGCCTCTTTTGCTTTGCTGGATTGGATGCTAACACACACTGGAGGTCTTCTGTTGCCTTTAATGGGCTTCTGGTGTACTGTTGTACCTTTATTAACCACTTCAATACCAGACACTTAGACACCTTCCCGCCCAAGCCAATTTTCAGCTTTCAGCGATGTCGCAATTTGAATGACAATTGCGCGGTCATGCTACTCTGTACCCAAACACATTTTTTATCATTTTGTTCCAACAAATAGAGCTTTCTTTTGGTGGTATTTGATCACCTCTGCGATTTTTATTTTTTGCGCAACAAACAAAAAAAGACCGAAAATTTTGCAAAAAAACAAGTTTTTCTTTGTCACTGTAAATTTTTTTTGTAAATAAGTGCGTTTTCTTCTTCAATGACGGGCACTGATAAGGCGGCACTAATGGGCACTGATAAGGCGGCACTGATGGGCACCGATGAGGTGGCACCAATTAGGGGGCACCGATGAGGTGGCACTGATGATGGGCACTGATAGGCGGCACTGATGGGCACTGATAGGTGGCACTGATGGGCATTGATAGGTGGCACTGGTATGCGGCACTGATGGGCACTCAGGTGGCACTGATGGGCACTCATAGGCGGCACTGACGGGCACTCATAGGCGGCACTGACGGGCACTCATAGGCGGCACTGATGCACACATATAGGTGGCACTGATAGGTGGCATGGATGGGCACTGATAGGTGGGCATGGGTGGGCACGGATGGGCACTGATAGGTGGCACTGATGGACGCTGATGAGTGGCACTGATGACACTGATGGGTGGCATTGCTGGGCATCCCTTTTTGCATCCCTTTTTTTAACTTTTTTTTTTTATTAAATATGATGTGCCAATCAGTGCCCATCTGTGGGCACTGATTGGCATATTTTTGGCATTTTTTTTTAACATGTGGATGGCCATGGGGCATGTACCTGGCCATCCACATGCTGGGGGCTTCCCTGGTGGTATTGGGGGCTTCCCTGGTGGTCCTGGGGGCTTCCCTGATGGTCTAGTGTGGGCATCTGAGGGGGGGCTGCGCTGATAAACAATCAGCGCATACCCCCCCTGTCAGGAGAGCCGCCGATCGGCTCTCTTCTACTCGCGTCTATCAGACGCGAGTGAGGAAAAGCCGATCAACGGCTCTTCCTGTGTACATCGTGATCAGCCGTGATTGGACACGGCTGATCACGTGGTAAAGAGCCTCCGCCGGAGGCTCTTTACCGAGATCAGTGTAGCGGTGTGTCAGACTGACACACCGCTCCACCGATCGCCGCGATGCGCGCCCCCAGGGGCGCGCGGCGGCTGTTATCCTGAAGGACGTCATATGACGCCCAGTCAGGATAACGAAACCACTTCCCGGACGTCAATTTGCTATTGACCGGGCGGGAAGTGGTTAAACATGGGGCTACCTCCAAGATATGTCTGCTCTTGATATACAGTAATCAATGCTTTATATACAGCAAATCCCAGGTGAAAAGCTCTGACAGTTTAGAGTTAGGAAACACTTTGCAAAGGTTTTGCAGTTGGGATACTGAAAGAATCAACAGATTTTTTTGCTATACATTTACCTGAACATGGTGGGGCTAAGTAATGCAAAAACTGTAAAAAAAATATATAATTTAGTTGACTTTCATGAAATATACAAATAAATGTAAAGAAAATGTAAATCAGCAGGCAATAATCAAGAGATATACACTATATTACCAAAAGTATTGGGACACCTGTCTTTACACGCACATGAACTTTGATGGCATCCCAGTCTTAGTCCGTAGGGTTGGCCCACCCTTTGCAGCTATAACAGCTTCAATTATTCTGGGAAGGCCAACAAGGTTTAGGAGTGTGTCTATGGGAATGTTTGACCATTCTTCAAGAAATGCATTTGTGAGGTTAGGCACTGATGTTGGAGAGAAGAGCCAACTTGCAGTCTCTGCTCTAATTCATCCCAAAGTTGTTATAAAGGGTGGAAGTCAGGACTGTTCAGGCCGGTCAAGTTCCTCTACCCCAAACTCACTCATCCATGTCTTTATGGACCTTGCTGTTTGCACTGGTCCAAATCATTTGGTGGGGGGGGGGGGGGGGGTGGTTGGTGTGGGGTTGTTTTTCATGGGTTGGGCTTGGCCCTTTAGTTCCAGTGAAGGGAACTCTTAAGGCATCACCATACCAAGACATTTTGGACAATTTCATGCTCCCACCTTTTTGGATGGTCCCTTCCTGTTCCAACATGACTCCACACCAGTGCACAATGCAAGGTCCATAAAGACATGGGTGAGCAAGATTGGGACGAAGGAACTTGACTGGCGTGCACAGAGTCCTGACCTCAACCTGCTAGAACACCTTTGGGATGAATTAGAGTGGAGACTGCAAGCTAGGTCTTCCCATCCAACATCAGTGCCTGACCTCACAAATGCGCTTCTGGAAGAATGGTCAAACATTCCCATAGACACTCCTAAACCTTGTGGACAGCCTTCCCAGAAGAGTTGAAGCTGTTATAGATGCAAAAGGGTGGGCCAACTCAATATTGAGTCCTACAGACTAAGACGCCATTAAAGTTGTGCGTGTAAAGGCAGGCATCCCAATACTTTTGGTAATATAGTGTGTGTTCGTCCAAGTCTAGCAACATCTGGAAAATCCTTCCCTTTAAAGATCCCAACACCAGTTTGATAAGCTCTTGGGTTCCCAAGGAGAAAAATGCTATAGAAATATTATTATTATTATTGCAGAACTGAGCCACCCTTGATTTTATATTACCATATATTACATATATTGTAAACGTGGAAGACTAAAGTAACGAAGGCAGGTAAGCTGTGGTTAATGTGAAAAAAGTGGGTGGTTAAGATCTTAGGCTGATCAAAATATTTAACCACTTTCAGCCCGGACCAATTTGCAGCCAAAGGACCAGGCCCCTTTTTGCGAATCGGCACTGCGTCGCTTTAACTGACAATTGCGCGGTGGTGCGACGTGGCTCCCAAACAAAATTGGCGTCCTTTTTTTCCCACAAATAGAGCTTTCTTTTGGTGGTATTTGATCGCCTCTGCGGTTTTTATTTTTTTTAAAAAGAGCGCCAATTTTGAATAAAAACGCATTTTTTTTAATTTTTTGCTATAATAAATATCCCCCAAAAATATATAAAAAAACTTTTTTTTTCCTCAGTTTAGGCCGATACGTATTCTTCTACATATTTTTGGTAAAAAAAAAAATCGCAATAAGCGATTATTGATTGGTTTGCGCATAAGTTATAGCGTTTACAAGATAGGGGATAGTTTTATAGCATTTTTATTAATATTTTTTTTTTTACTAGTAATGGCGGCGATCAGCGATTTTTATTGTGACTGCGACATTATGGCGGACACATCGGACATTTTTGACACATTTTTGGGACCATTGTCATTTATACAGCAATCAATGCTATTTAAATGCATTGATTCCTGTATAAATGACACTGGCAGTGAAGGGGTTAACCATAAGGGGGCAGTGTAGGGGTTAAGTAGGCCTAGGGGTGTGTTTCTTACTGTGGGGGGGGGCGTGGCTGTCAGCTAGTGAATGCTGATCTCTGCTCCAATCACAGGGAGCAGAGATCCGCGTCACTAGTTGCTAGGCAGAACGGGGAGATGCTGTTTATCTCGGCATCTCCCCGTTCAGCCTTCCCGTGAGACGACCGCGACCGGACTCACGGGGGTCCCGACCGGCGCGCTCCCGATGGCACGGACAGGCATTAAGGAGGGACTTATATATACGCCCTCCTGCCTGTCCGTGCCATTCTGTCGACGTACATCTGTGTGCGCCGGTCGGGAAGTGGTTAATAAAACTCTTGTCTCTGGTTATATTCTTTAGGCTCGGTTCACACTGCTGCGCTGTGAATTTGTTCTGTTTTTTTGTCCTGTGTGAGGTGCGGATTTACCGCAAATTTACCACTATTTTCCTGCGAATTTCAGGAGTTGGCCATAGCTGCAATTGATGTTCTAGCCAATGGAATCATAATGTAAAAAAAAAAAAAAAGGTGTTAACTTCCTGTGTACTTCCTGGTTTTTGTGGAGAGTAGTCTGGTGGAATTCGCACATATCTGAACCAACAATGTGATTCCAGAACGATTTACATTGATGTCTATGGAGACTAAATTCGCAACGCAACGCTGTAAACTCACACAAGACCCTTTGTTTTATCGCATCGCATTCGGAGAGGAATCGCAACGCATATATGTGAACGACCGTCATTGAAAACAATTACTTTTTGGATGACATGCGAATCTAGTTTTTGTTTAATGCATCGAATTCGTTATAAACTCGCACAAGTGTGAACCGGCACTTAAGCTTGTTCTTCACTGTGTACCCAAGTATTCATCCTTTACCAAAGAATCATGCCTTTAAAAATGGTAGATAAAAAATATTACACAGATAAATCAAGGCTGAAATGTAAAGGTTGGGGATTCTTTATAATGCCTTGTTGGGTCTGTAAATAATATTTCTTGTACTGTAAATGTTTGTCTTACGATGTAGGAGTCAGAGATTCTTTGGAAGTGACTCACTCACCTCTACACAATACTCTTATGTCTGCGATAATGCAGTTATCACACTGTGATGTAGGATGTAGGATGCGTTATATTATTTGTAACTAATCTGGAATGTTTAAGATGAAAGTTTTCCTCTTCCCCACTTTCTTTTTTCTTTATTTTAAGCTGGTGATCTTATCGGGAACACACTTCCGGCCCTGGGGTGACAATCAAACTGGAGGAGGTGCATTGTCACCCTGAGACAGTGAGTATGTTAGGACTACAAAACACTTCTATTTCTCCTATTCTCCATAACATAGGGAGGAAATGTGTTTTGTAGTCCACTGAGATAGCTGGGAACAATGCTAACTGATAACAGTCCAGAGGCGGATAGCACAGCAAGCTTACATGATTTTTGTCTGGATGATCAGCAATTATTTTGCATTTGTCAATCTGATATAACAAAGTGCTTACATACAAAGAGTTTACATACACTTTAAGTATGCTATTTAGCATATATGCATGCATATCCATACATACATGTTACTTATGTGTTGCTTGTCTACTGTGCACTTGATTTCAAAATTTCAAAATTTCAGGTCCTGAGCTACTAGCCAGGCCTTAAGAGTTACTCGCCACCTGTTAACTCTACCTCCAATGCCTCCCGCAGTACACCTCTACCTCCAACGCTTCCCGCAGTACACCTCTACCTCCAACGCCTCCCGCAGTACACCTCTACCTCCAACGCCTCCCGCAGTACACCTCTACCTCCAACGCCTCCCGCAGTACACCTCTACCTCCAACGCCTCCTGCAGTACACCTCTACCTCCAACGCCTCCCGCAGTACACCTCTACCTCCAACGCCTCCCGCAGTACACCTCTGCCTCCAACGCCTCCCGCAGTACACCTCTACCTCCAACGCCTCCCGCAGTACACCTCTACCTCCAAAGACTCCCCTCTCCATCACACCTATGTCTCCAATCCCTTCTCCCCTAGCACACCTCTATACCTACAATCCCTCTACTTAGTATGTCTCTGCCTCCAATGCCCCCCCAGCAAACCCCCTATTCTATCATACCTATGACTCCAATTCCCGCCCCCCCCCCCCATTCTATCATACCTATGACTCCAATTCCCGCCTCCCCCCCCCATTCTATCCTACCTATGACTCCAATTCAGCCCCCCCCCCATTCTATCATACCTATGACTCCAATTCAGCCCCCCAATCCATTATACCTATGCCTCCAATTCTGCCCCCCTCCCCCCATTCTATCATACCTATGCCTCCAATTCCGCCCCCCTCCCCCATTCTGTCATACCTATGACTCCAATTCCTGCCCCCCCCCCTCCCCCCATCCTATCATACCTATGACTCCAATTCCCGCCCCCCCCCATTCTATCATATTGTATGATAGATTGGGGGGAAGGGGTGCGGAATTGGAGGCATAGGTATGATAGAATGGGGGGAGGGGGCAGAATTGGAGGCATAGGTATAATGAATTGGGGGCGGGGATGATTCAGACCTATGCCTCCAATTAACCCCCCCCCCCCAATCCAGCATTCACAGAGTGTCACATTATTAACATACCATTGTCCTGCAGCCAGGGGATGTGTGGGAGGTGGAGAGGGGCGGTCCTAAGCTAGCCTGTGCGGGACAGAGATGTGGGGAGGGGCGGCGCAATATGTGGATGGTGAAGAGGGGCGGCGCTGGCTGGCACACTTCCTTGCAAAGCTCTGCTTTGCTGCTAGCCTGTGCAGGACAGAGATGTGTGTGGAAGGTGTAGAGGGGTGGTCCCGAGCGGTAATGTGTGGACGGTGGAGAGGGGCAGCACTGGCTCCTGCAGTACTAGCAGTACAGTACTAGCCTGTATCGGGGGTGGAGAGGGGCGGCACTGGCTCCCGCAGTACTAGCAGTACAGTACTAGCCTGTACAGTGCGGGGATGTATCGGGGGTGGAGAGGGGCGGCGCTGGCTGGTACACTTTTTTTTTTGCAAAGCTCGCGCTGCGAGCCTGTGCGGGCAGAGATGTGTGGTCCCAGGCAGCTGCATAGTGAACTGGCCGCACTGCGAGTGTGTGCGGCGGGGGACTGGATACATACCCGATGCAGCACAGCCCTTTCCATACTCGCACTACTGATAAATTCACTCGCCAAATGCGGGCAAACGAGTGCAATTTTTGAGGCCTGTATATGTATATATATATTTGTGTGTGTGTATATATATATATATATATATTGTATATGTATATATGCAGTATATATAGTTATACATTCTACTGTATATCCATATATACATGTTATCTAAGGGTTTATTGTACTTATATAATTAGATATGAGTTCTGATTAGAGATACTGCAATTCTATTTGTTCTGCACACTTCTGGACAAGCTCGTCCAGCCGAGCAGTGTGTGTGATTTCAGCACCATGGGCAGTAGTCACAGCCTGGACCCAGGTGATAGCCCTGGGAAGCATTCAGTGTCTCAGGAAAATGATGTGAGCCTTTCTGTCTACTTTGTGCCTTGTCTACTGTGTATCATTTCCCTGAGGCTCTGTATACTTCCCAGGGCTCTCACCTGGGTCCAGGGTGCTATTCATGGTGCTGAAATCACACAAACAACCCCAGCTTGTCTGCAAGTGTCTGCCAATTATGAATAGATTCTAATGCCGCGTACACATGGTCGGACTTTCCGGCAGAAAAAGGAATCTTTTCATCGGATATTCCGATCGTGTGTGGGCCTCTGACTTTTTTTTTTTTAGAAAATTCTGACAGACCTAGAAATAGAACATGTTTTAAATATTTCCGACGGAATCAATACCTATCGGGAAAACCGCTCGTCTGTATGCTGTTCCGATGAACCAAAAATGACGCATACTCTGAAGCAAGTAAGAGACGGCAGCTATTGGCTCCTGGCTATTGAACTTTTTCTAGTCCTGTCGTACGTGTTGTACGTCACTGCGTTCTAGACGGTCGGACTTTGGTGTGATCGTGTGTAGGCAAGACAGCTTCAGCAGAACTCCTTCAGAACTCTGTCGGAAAAACCGTCAGAGTTTATTCCGACGGAAAAACCGGTCAAGTGCACGCAGCATAAATCTCAGAGAATTGCGAAAACCCATTGAAACTAATATATATACAGTGTGTATATATATATATATATATATATATATATATATATATATATATATATATATATATATATATATATATACACACACACACAGTATCTCACAAAAGTGAGTACACCCCACACATTTTTGTAAATATTTTATTATATCTTTTCATGTGACAACACTGAAGAAATTAAACTTTGCTACAATGTAAAGATGTGATTGTACAGCTTGTATAACAGTGTACATTTGCTGTCCCCTCAAAATAACTCAACACACAGCCATTAATGTTTAAACCGCTGGCAGCAAAAGTGAGTACACCCCTAAGTGAAAATGTCCAAATTGGGCCATTGGCCATTTTCCCTCCCTGGTGTCATGTGACTCGTTAGTGTTACAAGGTCTCAGGTGTAAATGGGGAGCAGGTGTGTTCAACATGGCACCTCATGGCAAAGAACTCTCTGAGGATCCGAAAAAAAAAAAAAGAATTGTTGATCTACATAAACATGGCCTAGGCCAGTGATGGCAAACCTTGGCACCCCAGATGTTTAGGAACTACATTTTCCATGATGCTCATGCACTCTGCAGTGTAGAAGAGCATCATGGGAAATGTAGTTCCAAAACATCTGGGGTGCCAAGGTTCGCCATCCCTGGCCTAGGCTATAAGAAGTTTGCCAAGACCCTGAAACTGAGCTGCAGCACAGTGGCCAAGACCACACAGCAGTTTAACAGGACAGGTTCCACTCAGAACAGGCCTCACCATGGTCGACCAAAGAAGTTGAGTGCACATGCTCACTCAGTGTCATATCCAGAGGTTGTCTTTGGGAAATAGACGTATCAGTGCTGCCAGCATTGCTGCAGAGGTTGAAGGGGTGAAGAGTCAGCCTGTCAGTGCGCAGACTATACCCAACACACTGCATCAAATTGGTCTGCATGGCTCTCATCCCAGAAGGAAGCCTCTTCTAAAGATGATGCACAAGAAAGCCTGCAAACAGTTTGCTGAAAACAAGCAGACTAAGGACATGGATTACTGGAACCTTGTCCTGTGGTCTGATAAGAACAAGATAAACATATTTGGTTCAGATGGTGTCAAGCGTGTGTGGCGGCAACCAGGTCAGGAGTAAAAGGACAAGTGTGTCTTGCCTACAGTCAAGCGTGGGGGTGGGGGCTGCAATAGTGCTGCCGGCACTGGGGAGCTACAGTTCATTGAGGGAACCAATAAATGCCAACATGTACTATAGCGGACATGCTGAAGCGGAGCTTGATCCCCTCCCTTCGAAAACTGGGCCACAGAGCAGGATTTCAACATGATAACGACCCCAAACACACCTCCAAGATGACCACTGCCTTGCTAAGGAAGCTGAGGGTAAAGGTGATGGACTGGCCAAGCATGTCTCCAGACCTAAACCCTATTGAGTGTAGCACCCTGGTGTTTAGGCAGGGTTGCTCCTAAATTTACCTGTCAGGTATAGGTACCTTGGCTAATTGTTGAGGATCAATTGATTTCACTCTAAGTCTGTAATTGCTGCACTTCTCTCTTTTGCCGCTAGGTACCTGGTGGCATTAGATATTAGAAGGGCACTGCAAGGTCAGATTATGGGTACATGGGGTATCCCAGCCAATGGGCAGGGGTTTTCTTAAATCCCTTGGCCTGCTGGGAGAACCTATATATTTGGGTGTAGTCAGTTGATCAGTGTTCTGTGCCACCTGGACGGCTGTCTGGTTGGACGTATGTTGTATTGCCTGGGCTGCTAGTCTGGAGTTTGGGCCTATCCCGGGCACATCTGGCTGCTAGGCTGTCTGAGGGCCTATCCAGAGGCAAGAAAGCTGGGAGCTGAGTCTGGGAGCTCATTGAGCTGAAGAACTACAAGAAGTGATTGTAGTGGAAGTGAAGGAACTGCTACACTTTGTGTTAGGAACTGTTAAAGACTGTTGCCATAGGAGACAGCATTCCTACACATGCAGATGTTGCTTTTCCCTGCATGGCTGTCCTCCTGTTGACGTCTCAGAGTCTGCCAATTAATCTCGCAACTACCTAAGGGTGACCTGGCCCTAACCCTCTCTTTCAAATTTCTTTTAAGTAAAATAAAAATCTCTTTTGCATTCAAGAAGTGTCTGGCGCCCAATGACTTTAACTACTTTGCACCCACTATGCCTCACAACCCACCACATACAGAAGTATGTCAGCTATCTGTGGCCTTGGAGGTTCTCATTAGACCAAAGGAGGCTGGGGACCTTTCTACAGAAGTGGTGGGGTACATCTGTGGGGCATCCTCAAATGGAAGGTGGCGGAGCACAAGGTCTCTAACATCCACCAGCTCCGTAATGTCGTCATGGAGGAGTGGAAGAGGACTCCAGTCACAACCTGCAAAGCTCTGGTGAACTCCATGCCCAAGAGGGTTAAGGCAGTGCTGGAAAATAATGGTGGCCACAGACAGTGTTGACACTTTGGACCAAATTTGGACATTTTCACTTAGGGGTGTACTCACTTTTGTTGCCAGCGGTTTAGACATTAATGGCTGTGTGTTGAGTTATTTTGAGGGGACAGCAAATTTACACTGTTATACAAGCTGTACACTCACTACTTTACATTGTAGCAAATTGTCATTTCTTCAGTGTTGTCCCATGAAAAGATATAATAAAATATTTACAAAAATGTGAGGTGTACTCACTTTTGTGAGATACTGTATATATATACACACACACATACACAACAATCAGCCATTATGCCCACTGACAGGTAATGGGATGTATTTATTAGACAGCAAGAGAACATGTTGCCCCAAAAGTTGATGGGCAAGCATAATGATTTGGGTGACTATGACAAGGGCCAAATTGTAATGGCTAAACTACTGGGTCAGAGAATCTCCATAACTGCAGCTCTTGTGGGATGTCTGCCGTGGTCAGGACCTACCTAAAGTAGTTCAAGATAGGAAACCCGGTGAACCGGCAACAGGGTCTTGGGTAGCCAAGTTTCATTGATGCACTTGGGGAGCAAAGGCTGGGATGTTCAGTCCAATCTAATAAAAGAGCTATTGTAGCTCAGTTTGCTGAAAAAAGTTAATGCTGGTTCCAATAGAAAGGTGTCAGGTGTGAACCATGTCCACAGCCAAAAATGCCTACAATGGGCACATGAGCAGAGCAATGGAAGAAAGTGGCCTGATCTGATGAATTGAATAATAGTTTAAGAAACACAACATTGAGTTTGAGGTGTTGATTTGGCCTCCAAATTCTCCAGATCCCAACCCAAACAAGGGTGTGCTGGAAAAACAAGTCCGATCCATGGAGGCCCCACCTCACAACTTACAGGACATAACCTCTTCCCACCAACACGGCGCATATATGCGGCCTCTTGCTGGATGGGCTTTAAAGTGGAAGTAAACCCCCCTATTGTTTTCAGCCAAGGAAGCTGCCATCTTTGCCTCTGTTTAATCTTCAACTGCCACAGTGCTGCACATGTGATCCGTTATGACACCAGCCATTGGATGGTTTGACTGTTTGGTTGAGAGCACAGCCAATGTGCAGTTAGCATTCACGGCATGCCTTTTTTTTTTAGACTGTTAAATTGATGGGTTTACTTCCGCTTTAAGGTCAAGAGGCAATGCGGCCCTATGTAAGCGCTTTTCTGCACTGGAAGCACACTCCCTGTGTGCTCCCAGCACAGTTACTGGCAGGACTGGAAAGTATGAATTGGGAGCTTTCCGATCATGTGACAGCCAATCAAAGCGGTCACCTGACCTGAATGCCCCCTTCTGCCTCCTGCCATTTAGAAGCTCTTAAATGGTTGGGAGGTGGCGGCAGGAAAGGGTTAAAGGATCTGCTACTGACAGATTGGTGGCGCCAGATACCACTGCATATCTTCAGAGGCCTAGTGGAGTCCATGCCTCGGCAGGTTATGGTTGGGGCCATGGTATGGCTGATTGATGTGTGTGCATACAGTATATACTTGCAGATTAGAGAGAAGACAATTAAAGTATCCCATAAGTACTAATCAGAACTCATCTTAAAAAAAAAATATATATATATATATATATATATATATATATACAGATTCTTCCCTTACTGCAATTTTTTCCATGCTGCAGATATTATACATACACTTTATCGTCAAAAGTATTGGAACGCCTGCCTTGGCCCACCCTTTGCAGCTATAACAGCTTGAACACTTCTGGGAAGGCTGTCAACAAGGTTAAGGAATGTCTTTGGGAATGTTTGACTATTCTTCCAGAAGCACATTTGCAAGGTCAGGCACTGATGTTGGACGAGAAGGCCTGGCTCGCAGTCTCTGCTCCAATACATCCCAAATGTGTTCTATTCTGTTGAGGTCAGGAATCTGTGCAGACCAGTCAAGTTCCTCCACCCAAAACTCGCTCATCCATGTCTTTATGGACCTTGCTTTGTACACTGGTCCAAATCATTTGGTGAAGGGAGGATTATGGTGTGGGGTTGTTTTCCAGGGGTTGGACTTTGCTCTTTAGTTCCAGTGAAGGGAACTCTCTGTGGGGTCAGCATACCAAGACATTTTGCACAACTTTGTGGGAACAGTTTGGGGATGGCTCCTTCCTGTTCCAACATGACTGCCCACCAGTGAACAAAGCAAGGTCCATAAAGACATGGATGAGCGAGTTTGGGGTGGAGGAACTTGACTGGCCTGCACAGAGTCCTGACCTTAACCCGATAGAACACCTTTGGAATGAATTATAGTGGAGACTGTGAGCCAGGCCTTCTTGTGCAACATCAGTGCCTGACCTCACAAATGCGCTTCTGGAAGAATGGTCAAACATTCCCATAGACACAAGACACACTCCTAAACCTTGTGGACAGCCTTCCCAGAAGAGTTGAAGCTGCTATAGCTGCAAAGGGTGGGCCAACTCAATATTGAACCCTACGGAGTAAGGCTGGGATGCCATTAAAGTTCATGTGCGTGTGAAGGCAGGTGTCCCAATACTTTTGACAATATAGTGTATACAGTATATATTCTTTGCTATGGTATGGGATACTGCAATTCTTTACACATAGTTGGCAGCACCTTGCAGACAAGCCGCAGCAGCGTGTCATTTCAGCACCATGGACAGCAGTCACAGTCTGGACCCAACTGATATGGTGAATAGATTGATAGTAGAGGTGCACGATTCTGGAAAAAATGAGAATCACAATTTTTTTGCTTAGAATAAAGATCACGATTCTCGGCGTAACATCATCTTTCACATTATACAAAAAAATTGGGCTAACTTTACTGTTCAGTTTATTTTAGTTCATTGAATTGTACTTTTTCCTAAAAAAAAAAAAAAAAAGTTTGAAAGAACGCTGCGCAAATACAGTGTGACATAAAATATTGCAACGACTGTCATTTTATTCTCTAGGGTCTCTGTGTTTGGGGGGTTCTAAGTAATTTTCTAGCAAAAAATACAGATTTTTATACTTGTAAGCAACAAGTGTCAGAAAAAGGCCTGGTCTTTAAGTGGTTAAACTGACCTCATTTACAAACCGAAGTTCATCCCTTTGATCTAAAAGAACTAAATGTTACAATGTTTATAGTTATCTCTCAGCGGTGATAAACATTTTCTAGAGGCTCTTCTTTTTTTTTTTTAAATAGCTGTGAGTGAGCAGAAAAGGGCTCCACACTGCTTACACAGAATCGTGGCAATGCCAGATTAAGATTGCGAGGGGGGTTGAATCGAGATTGCTAATTTTTTTAACGATTAGATAGATAGATAGCTAGCTGTTCGATGTATAAATATTTTAGAGCTGAGTTTGATTATTTTTTATGCTCTTTGTGCTGCAGACTTTATTAATGGTTGACAGCATCCTGCAGATTTCAGCACCATGGACAGCAGGCACTGTCCTGACACAAGTGACAACCCTTGGATGTATAGACAGCTCAGATGATGAGTCTTCTGTGTGCAGCATCTTTGGCAATAGATATGTATACAGAGTAGGCATGGCCAAATCGCGGCCCGCATTCCGGTTGTAAAACGACCCGCCTGGTTATTTGGACATATAAATCTTTTGTGGCCTGCAACGATCTCCCAGCGCCGGGGCCACAAAAGATATATATGCTGGCTGCCTTGGAGGGGACAGGGAGGAGGCGGGATGAGTGCCGTACGCACAGGAGAATTTCCTGTTTACACAGCGGCCTCTGTAATAAGAAGTCCCATCCTGCGCTGCCATTGGAAGACTGTTCTGTGCATCATAGGAGGTGGCACTTTGTATTAACCACTTGCTTACCAGGCACTTAAACCCCCCTCCTTTCCAGACCAATTTTCAATGATAATTACTCAGTCATGCAACATTGTACCCAAATGAATTTTTTGTCCTTTTTTTCCCACAAATAGAGCTTTCTTTTGGTGGTATTTGATCACCTCTGGGATTTTTATTTTTTGCGCTATAAATGAAAAAAGACCAAAAATTTAGAAAAAAAACACATTTTTCTTTGTTTCTGTGATAAAATTTAGGAAATTATAAATTTTTCTTCATAAATTTTGGCCACAATTTATACTGCCACATATCTTTGGTAAAAATAACCCAAATTAGTGGATATTATTTGGTCTTTGTGAAAGTTACAGACTCTACAAACTGTGGTGCAAATTATACAAAATTGATCAAATCTGATGTACTGGTGACCTATCTAATTTCTTGTGACCCGAACAAGCCAGGAAAGTACAAATAACCCCCAAATGACCCCTTTTTTGAAAGTAGACATTCCAAGGTATTTGGTAAGAGGCATGGTGAGGTTTTTGATGTTGTCATTTTTTCCCACAATTCTTTGCAAAATGAATTATTTTTTAATTTTTTTTCCACAAAATTGTCATTGTAATAGGTTATTTCTCTCACATGGCATGTGTATACCACAAATGACACCCCAAAATAAATTCTGCTACTCCTCCTGAGTATTACGATACCACATGTGTGGGACTTTTTCACAGCCTGGCCACTTAGAGAGGCCCAACATGCAGGGAGCGCCATGACGTGTTCTAGGAGCATAAATTACACATCTAACTTGATGACTACCTAGTACACTTTTGAAGGCCCTGGAGCACCAGGACAATGACACGTGGCACTGATGACATGTGACACTGATGTGGCACTGATGACAGATGGTACTAATACGGGGCACTGATGACACGTGACACTGATGACAGATGGCACTAATATGTGGCACTGATGAGAGATGCACTTATACGTGGCACTGATATCACGTGGCACTAATATGTGGCACTGATGAGAGATGGCACTAATACGTGGCACTGATGACAGGCGGCACTAATACGTGGCACTGATGACACGTGACACTGATGACAGATGGCACTGATACGTGGCATTGATGACAGGTGACACTGATAACAGATGGCACGTGACACTGACAGGTGGAACTGATGACAGATGGCACTAATACATGACACTGATGACAGATGGCACTAATATGTGGCACTAATGACACGTGACACTGATATGGCACTGATGACAGATGGCACTGATGACAGATGGCACTATGTGGCACTAATGACATGTGGCACTATGTGGCACTGATGACATGTGGCACTGATGTGGCACTGATGACAGGTGGCACTGGGGACAGGTGGCACTGACAGATGGCACCGACAGATGGCACTGGCAGATGGCACTGGGGACAGATGGCACTGGCAGATAGCACTGGGGACAGATGGCACTGGCAGATGGCATTGGGGACAGATGGCACTGGCAGATGGCATTGGGGACAGATGGCACTGGCAGATGGCATTGGGGACAGATGGCAGTGGTGGCAGTGGGGACAGATGGCACATTTATTTTGTTTTTTGTTTTTTACACTTACGGCCGCTGCAGCCGTTCATCTTCCCCTCCTTACACGCCGATCGCACTGTAAACGGCCGCTGTGATTGGTCGTTTACAGCGATCTGTGACTGGCTGTGTCCAAGGGACACGGCCAACACAGAATTTCCCTCCCGGGAATTGACATCCGCGCAGAGGCCGTCATTCGGCTATGGCCGGATGTCAAGTGGTTAAAGAGGCCACCGAGAAAACAGGAGTTTTTTCTGTATGTAATCTTTTGGCGCTCGTCCTGCCCCCCTCCCTGTCCCCTCCAAGGCTGCAGATGGAGGGAAATCAATTGGGCTGCACTGATGGCAATGGTGAGTCTGCATTCATGGCAATGGGGGTGCTGCATTCCTGGCAATGGTGGGTTCTGCATTCCTGGCAATGGTGAGGCTGCATTCATGGCTATGATGGGTGCTGCATTCATGGCAATGGTGGGTGCTGCATTCCTGGCATTAGGGGTGCTGCATTCCTGGCAATGGGGTGCTGCATTCCTGGCAATGGTGGGTGCTGCATTCATGGCACTGGTGAGGCTGCATTTATGGCTATGATGGGTGCTGCATTCATGGCAATGATGGGTGCTGCATTCATGGCAATGGGGGTGCTGCATTCCTGACAATGGGGGTGCTGCATTCCTGACAATGGGGGTGCTGCACTGATGGAAATGGGGGTGCTGCATTCCTGGCAATGGTGGGTGCTGCATTCATGGCAATGGTGAGGCTGCATTCCTGGCATTAGGGGTGCTGCATTCCTGGCAATGGGGTGCTGCATTCCTGGCAATGGGGGTGCTGCATTCATGGCAATGGGGGTGCTGCACTCATGGCAATGGGGTTGCTGCATTCATGGCAATGGGGGTGCTGCACTGATGGCAATTGGGGTGCTGCACTGATGGCAATTGGGGTGCTGCACTGATGGCAATGGTGGGGCTGCTTCACAATTTGCTTCACAATTCTTTATTTAAAAAAAAAATTATTTCCTGAAACTTCCCTCTTAAAGTGAAGGTGTGTGTTTTATGCCAATAAATACGGTATATCTAAATAACACGCCCAAGCTCATCTCTTTACTCACACACAGCCACAAGGGCAAGAGAATTCTTGTTGGGCAGTGTATTAGTGCTCGAACGAACACACCAAATTTTAATGGTTCAAAGAATGTTTGGACACCCCTAATATAGAGTATATATTTTGTATATTCCTGTATACATGTTACCTGTGCAGTTCTTGTAGTCATATCATTAGAGCTGATTAGTTGTTATGGGGGAGTGCAGCAATTGTCTTTGCTCTGCAGGCTTTAGCTCTCAGCAGCCGAGCAGTGTGTGTGATTTCAGCACCATGGACAGCAGAGCGGACGGAGGTGACAGCCCTGGGAAGTAGAGAGAGGAGGAAGGCTGTGTGTCTGTCTGCTCTGTGCACATGTGAAGGGCTGGCATTGTCTTTATGAATGATTATCCTGTTTGTTTGTGTCTGTGATAGGGTGAAGGAGCTCTTTGCTCAGAGGAAGGGGCAGATCTCCCCATGTTTCCAATAGGATTTCCCTTCATTGGACAAGTGGTAGAGTTGGGGGAGGGGTGGAGGCAGCAATATCACATACCCATGTTGTCTGTCTTATGTAGCAGCAGCTGGGAGAGAAGGATGCACTCACCTCCCCTGTGACCGGGCAGCAGCAGATCTACACCCACCTCCATCCACACTGCCAGCTGCCTTACCTATCAGGAGACCCAGAGTAAGTTGGATTGCATGACATTTCGTGCTGAATTTTCTGTTCTGCCATATGCATTTGCTGTTGTCACTTGATCACCTTGGCTGTTTGGTGAAATCATGGTATCAATGGCCATTATAATGTGCATTTGACCTCATTTATTTAGCAACCCTTGCTGGATTTGTTACAAGTGTCATGTTATGCAGTCCCTGCCCCCTCCCTTATACTGCTTGTTCTGTTGGATGTGTGCTGTCAGGGAGGATAGATACATTCCTCATACACCCTGGATAAGCAACACTAGTATAGTGTATAGGAGAAAGCAAGGAATCAGCTAGCTGCTGTGTGTTCAGGTGTGAGGAATCCATCTGTGCTGGATAGAGGAAGGATGCTCCTATTTACATAATGGTGCAGCATGGCTGTGTTCAGTGGGATCAGTCTACTGAGCCTTACTACACAGGAGCAGAGAGGCTGGAGATAGAAGATGAAGTATCATGAGATCCCAGGCTCTACTGAGCTTTATTACACAGGAGCAGAGAGGCTGGAGAGAGAAGATGAAGTATCATGAGATCCCAGGCTCTACTGAGCTTTATTACACAGGAGCAGAGAGGCTGGAGAGAGAAGATGAAGTATCATGAGATCCCAGGCTCTACTGAGCCTTACTACACAGGAGCAGAGAGGCTGGAGATAGGAGATGAAGTATCATGAGATCCCAGGCTCTACTGAGCTTTATTACACAGGGACAGAGAGGCTGGAGATAGAAGATGAAGTATCATGAGATCCCAGGCTCTACTGAGCCTTACTACACAGGAGCAGAGAGGCTGGAGAGAGAAGATGAAGTATCATGAGATCCCAGGCTCTACTGAGCCTTACTACACAGGAGCAGAGAGGCTGGAGAGAGAAGATGAAGTATCATGAGATCCCAGGCTCTACTGAGCTTTATTACACAGGAGCAGAGAGGCTGGAGAGAGAAGATGAAGTATCATGAGATCCCAGGCTCTACTGAGCTTTATTACACAGGAGCAGAGAGGCTGGAGATAGGAGATGAAGTATCATGAGATCCCAGGCTCTACTGAGCTTTATTACACAGGGACAGAGAGGCTGGAGAGAGAAGATGAAGTATCATGAGATCCCAGGCTCTACTGAGCTTTATTACACAGGGACAGAGAGGCTGGAGAGAGAAGATGAAGTATCATGAGATCCCAGGCTCTACTGAGCCTTACTACACAGGAGCAGAGAGGCTGGAGAGAGAAGATGAAGTATCATGAGATCCCAGGCTCTATTGAGCTTTATTACACAGGAGCAGAGAGGCTGGAGAGAGAAGATGAAGTATCATGAGATCCCAGGCTCTACTGAGCCTTACTACAGAGGAGCAGAGAGGCTGGAGATAGGAGATGAAGTATCATGAGATCCCAGGCTCTACTGAGCCTTACTACAGAGGAGCAGAGAGGCTGGAGATAGGAGATGAAGTATCATGAGATCCCAGGCTCTACTGAGCCTTACTACACAGGAGCAGAGAGGCTGGAGAGAGAAGATGAAGTATCATGAGATCCCAGGCTCTACTGAGCTTTATTACACAGGGACAGAGAGGCTGGAGATAGAAGATGAAGTATCATGAGATCCCAGGCTCTACTGAGCTTTATTACACAGGGACAGAGAGGCTGGAGAGAGAAGATGAAGTATCATGAGATCCCAGGCTCTACTGAGCCTTACTACAGAGGAGCAGAGAGGCTGGAGATAGGAGATGAAGTATCATGAGATCCCAGGCTCTACTGAGCCTTACTACAGAGGAGCAGAGAGGCTGGAGATAGGAGATGAAGTATCATGAGATCCCAGGCTCTACTGAGCCTTACTACACAGGAGCAGAGAGGCTGGAGAGAGAAGATGAAGTATCATGAGATCCCAGGCTCTACTGAGCTTTATTACACAGGGACAGAGAGGCTGGAGAGAGAAGATGAAGTATCATGAGATCCCAGGCTCTACTGAGCCTTATTACACAGGGACAGAGAGGCTGGAGATAGGAGATGAAGTATCATGAGATCCCAGGCTCAAGACATAGCCCTACTACACAGGAGCAGAGAGGCTGGAGATAGAAGATGAAGTATCACGAGATCCCAGGCTCTACTTAGCCTTACTAAAGAGGAGCAGAGAGGTTGGAGAGAGAAGATGAAGTATCATGAGATCCCAGGCTCTACTGAGCTTTATTACACAGGGACAGAGAGGCTGGAGATAGAAGATGAAGTATCATAAGATCCCAGGCTCTACTGAGCCTTATTACACAGGAGCAGAGAAGCTGGAGATAGAAGATGAAGTATCATGAGATCACAGGCACAAGACATAGCCCTACTACACAGGAGCAGAGAGGCTGGAGATAGAAGATGAAGTATTGTGAGGTCACAGGCTCTACTGAGCCTTGCTACACAGGAACAGAGAGGTTGGAGATAGAAGATGATATATCATAAGGACCCAGGCTCTACTGAGCCTTACTACACAGGAACAGAGAGACTGGAAAGAGAAGATGAAGAATCATTGGATCTCACATGTCCTTGCACTGGGTGCTTCTCCTTCAACTCTCTTTTGTACACAAGTCATCTCTCCCATCCAAATCATTCACTGATTTTCATTATAACATATTATTCTTGGTATATAATGTATACAGTAGAGAACACTGCTTCTCAAGTTTATCCTTGTATGTGCCTTTGTATAGCAACCAATGTTTACTGAGATTAGAAATATTCTTTACCATTTTTGGTGGATTAAGGGAAATTATGCTTTCCAGGTGATATGCGATGTTTGCAATTCTTTTGTGCCAATGTGTTTGATTGTTAAGCTGACATAAGAGATATTTGGGGGGCACACCCTAAAAAATGCATAAAGATGGTGCTGCCATAAGACCATACAACAGAACAAACATATTACAGCGCACACATGCAAAACTGACATTTACCTCCAGCAAGGCTATTTAAAAGGCACCTAGACAGACATTTTCAAAAAACATTATCAAAAAATATGGGGATTTGGTCACACCATATTGCTATATGGTGCTTAAGCCCACTTACTGCGACAAAGTACCCCATGATTAGTGGGTCCTACACTATCCATAGATCGGGAGATCCTGCTTCTCTGAACCAAGGGAGCTATACTCCTCTATATGGGAGAACATGAGGTCTCCACCCATGATACAGGTGGTCACTAATTGAGGTACTTACTGAGTGGGGTGCTCCTTGCTGGAGGTAAATGTCAGTTTTGCATGTGTGCGCTGTAATATGTTTGTTCTGATTGTTAAGCTGGTCTCACACCAGTAGAATTTTGGTCAAAATATTTCATTTTTGGAAGGTGCATTTCATTTCCTAATGGTTAGTGAGGTTCCGTTTTCAGCCATAGTGATGAGGAAATTTGAAGGAGTAGGATGGAAAATTGTTCTTGAACAGACAAAATTCTAACTGTGAATGTGTTTTCTGTTGTAGGAAAAATCATACATATTTAAAGTGGAACTTTACCCATAACAACTTGATAGAAAAATAATGTTCTTTAGTAAGGATCATACATTCCACATTAATAATTGTGCTACCAAAATTAGTGCATGCTGTAAATTGCCTCCAGCATTGCTCCTGTTTCTTCTTGTCGGTGGCTGCCATTCTGTTGAAACCCAGAGCCTCCGAACAGCAGTAAATTACAAAGTGGAACTAAACCCATCAATTTAACGGTTTCAAAAAACAGCTACATTCCTGGAATGCCGGGATTGATAACTGTCACATTTGCTTGAATCCTCAACCAAACTTTCAAACCATCAAACGGCTGGTGTCATAAATAATCACATGTGCAGTGCCATGGCAGTTGCAGATCAAACAAAAGCAGCTTCCTTGGCTAAAAGGGATAGGAGGGTTTAATTCCAATTCAAGGCTGTCAACAGATTGGCTTCTACAAACTCGGCAGTGCCTAAAAATGGAGAGCAACGGAGCATGTGCAGAGTAGCGTGAGACAGTGTATTATTGGGTTTTACACAGTATAGGCACTTATTTTTAATGTTTTTTACATAGTTATACTGGTAAAAGGGGCCAGTCTGAAGTGATCTTGCAGGATTTAATTTTCTGACTAAAGTTCAACACATCTGGGATATCATTCTAATAGCAGGTCTGGACATAATTTCAAGGGCTTTTGAACAAAAATTAGTTGACTGAGGGTCAGTTTACACTGCAACATGGTGCAAAAAGGCACATTCCATGCACGATTCCCACACCGCACATGAACGTGCTGCCCTTGTAAGATTCAATGAGTATATTTACCAGCACACCTTGGATTGTCAAGTAGCATCCAAACAGTTTTTTATTGCAGCATGATCACATCACAGAACAGGTAGTGCAATGTTTCGGAGTCACGTAGGACCCCTTCATCAGGGATGTGAGATACACCCATGTTTAGGTATCATCTTGGTATCATTCTTTTCAGCCAGTGATCGGCTTTCATGTAAAAGCAATTCTAGCGGGTAATTAGCCTCTAGACTGCTTTTACAAAAAAAATAAAACCGCGCCATTGGGAAATTGGGAAAGCATTTTATCACACCAATCTTGGTGTGGTCAGATGCTTTGAGGGCAGAGGAAAGATCTAGGGTCTAATAGACCCCAATTTTTTTTTTTCAAAAAAAAGAGTACCTGTCACTGCCTATTGCTATCATAGGGGATATTTACATTCCCTGAGATAACAATAAAAATCATAACAAAGAAAAAAAATGGAAGGAACAGTTTAAAAATAAAATAAAAAAGCTAAATAAATAAAAAAAAAAACAAAAAAAAAAAAAAAAAGCACCCCTGCCCCCCCTTCTCTTGCGCAAAGGCGTACACAAGCGTTGGTCTGGCGTCATATGTAAACAGCACTTGCACCATGCATGTGAGGTATCACCGCGAAGGTCAGATCGAGGGCAGTAATTTTAGCAGTAGACCTCCTCCGTGAATCTAATGTGGTATCATGTAAAGGCTTTTAAAGGCTTTTTAAAAATGTATGTAGTTTGTCGCCACTGCGTGTTTGTGCGCAATTTTAAAGCATGTCGTGTTTGGTATCCATGTACTCGGCTAAGATCATATTTTTTATTTCATCAAAAAATTTGAGCAATATAGTGTGTTTTAGTGCATTAAAATAAAAAAAAGTGTATTTTTTCACAAAAAATGTTAAAAATTGTTAAAAAAAAAATGTTAATGGCACCCCAAACTCATATCACAAATGCAGCGCATTACCATGTGGGTCGGTGTGATGTGATCTGAAAAGGTAGTTCTTGCACTCCTTTTTCCACATTTCAATACATTTCACAGCCCATTGAAATGAATGGGCTGTCAATACTGGACCACATAGGACCACAACGGGAGCAAGCATGTTCCAGTATGAACCAGCCCTCAATGATAGAGATAAAGAAAGCTTGTTCTGATAAACGACTGTTCTATAAACGTTCAAACAAAAATCTAACCTTGTATGGGCCACAAGACTCCACCAATAGAAATGATCAGATTTACACATTTCATAGATAGTCACATTTTCTCATCTCTGTTTACCAGTTACACCCTGGTGAATCTCACTTTTTTATACCTACCCATGACGAGTGTACACTTATTACAAGTAAAACAGAAATGGAAGGCGCGCACACCTAGTGCATTACCAAAGATAATTTAATAATAAGAAATTTTTATATAAAAGTGGGTACTCACAAAATGCAACTGACAAAAGGCCATAAACACAGTGCATGGACATGCACAGAACACGGGGTACAGCTAACGTGTTTCGGGGGTGATCCCTTCCTCAGAGCTAGGCTAGTCTCGTACACCATGGGCAAGCGCTTTTATAGGGAATGGGGGAATTAAAAATTGTGTGTCAAAAAGAGCCACGCCCTCAAAGGGGGCAGGAAAGAAAAAATAAATAAATAATATATATGTACACATATGTGTGTGTGTGTGTATGTATGTGTATATATATGTGTATATATATATATATATATATATATATATATATATATATATATATATATATTATATATATATATACATACATATACACAAACACATATAAACACACATATAAAAATAGTTGCACTAATGAAAAAGCGACAGAATCCATATCAAAAACCTATAACCAAAACAAAAAACTCCATCATAAATACACAAACAAAATAAATCATTTTTTATTAGTAGTAGTATTACAAGTACTACTTTTATTTGCTTATGTTTTACACACCATATGGTAAAAAAAAAAAAGTTTTATATTTTCTAAAATAATAAATTTAATAACAAATAATAAATGTCTATTTATTATATTTATTTATTTAAACTATCAGAAGGCTCCCATAAAAGCTGCCCTTGAGGTGTACATTCCTTGGCTGAGATATTCCACTATAGAATTGATATGTCCTTCTGAACATGGCTTACCTAGTGATAAGACCAGATTGTCTTATTAAAATGGGTACTTGAAAGGACTTGTGTTTGTCCATTTCACACAAAGTATCTCCTAAAATATTGCAATACTTATGAAAGTATTTTGAAATCTAATAATAGGAGGAAATGGGTTGACTGGGTATGGTAATCAAGTTTGGCACCATTATGTGCAAAATGTTGTTTCCATGGTGTGTGATGGAAATGAATGAAATCCTGTTCCAGGGCTTGTTGAGATTACTTTGGCAATTGGAATGTTTTTAAACATTTACCCAACATTTTGTCATATGTTACATTTTTGTATATTTGTGTCACTGTAGGTAGCTAATAGGTGGGGTCAGAGCTGATATCAGATGCAGCATGTTTAACATTGGGACAATCAGTGTGAAAAAAATCATTTTTACCATTATTCAGGCATTGTGACAGCTTGTGATTGGTCACATTTTTTTTTTTTTGATGGTAAAAGGATCCCATTCACTTGGCTGATTCAGGGGCATTGTCATATTTAAGGCTCCATGCAAAAAAATGCTGCTTCTACAGTAGTTTTGTGTTCTGCCTGTAGAAGCAGCTCAGTGATATCCTATGTGTCCATACACATTGGGGTGATTAGAGGCATATTTGAAGTTCAAAGTTTAGAGGCAGGAGCCTTCTGGCAGAAAAAAAAATGCAAAACTCTCCTAAAATCGCATAACCTCTGTACAAAAAACGCTCTATATGAGCGTTTCTCTTTTTTTCTGCCAATGGAACTGACATTTTTTAAGCCCAGTGTGCATGGAGCCTAAAATAAATCATTTTACTATTGCTCTGGAAATGTAAGTGGGTTCTATAAAACGTATATATGTAGTTTATATTTGATGTCCATTGGACTTTGGGCTGCAGCGGCCTCTGGAAACGATTCTGTGAGGACGTTCTGAGATCTAGGGGGGAACAGTTTGTGGGTTCTTTGGATCTCTCTGTTTTGGCAGCAATGCCCAATAGAGAGGGGGTGAGAGGGCATACATAAACAATAGTATATAATGGTATTCCAGCATTAAGAGCTCTTGGATTGCTTACGTGTGGAGGTCAGTTCTGTGACACCCAGAAACAACTTAGATGGTAAGGTTATCCACAAGGATTCTTTTGCTCAATGAGATCTCTAATTTCTCTAAGGTACTCGGGCTGAAACAACTAATCGCTTAATCAACAACTAATCGATTAATCAACAACTAATCGATTATGAAAATAGTTGACAACTATTTTCATAATCGATTAAGCAGCCAGCCGATACAGAATGCATTATCTGTTTACATATCAGGAAATACAGTGCAGCACACATACAGCTCAGTACACCATCCATACATGTCAGTAAGTGCCTGAGAACTTGTGAATGTGAATGTGTGAGGAGCAATGCCTCATGGAACATGTAGTCCTGGGCAGGAAGTGACTGGGTCTAAAGGCAGAAGTTTTTTACCTTGCTATAGGGGCGTGCTATACTATAATTTGCAGCTTGCTATTGGGGCACTCTGAAGGCAGGAGGAGCCAGAAGCACCGGTGGGGGACCCCAGAAGAGAAGAACCGGGGCTGCTCTGTGCAAAACCATTACACAGAGCAGGTAAGTATAACATGTTTGTTGTTTTAAAAAAAAAATACTTTAAGGCCCCTTTCACACTGGGGCGGTGAGCCGCGGTGACGGTAAAGCAGCGCTATATTTAGCGCTGCTTTACCGTCGTTTTCACCGCGGTTTTCGGCCGCTCGCGGTGCGGTTTTACCCCCCCGCGAGCGGCCGAAAAAGGGTTAAACACCCCCGCAGAGCGCCGCCGTAGCCGCGGTATTGCCGCGGTAACCGCGGTATTGCCGCGGTTTTACCGCGGTCTCCCATTGTAATCAATGGGAAGGAGCGGTATAGGAGCGGTGAACACACCGCTCCTATCCCGCTCCAAAGATGCTGCTAGCAGGACTTTTTTTGTCATCCTGCTAGCGCACCGCTCCAGTGTGAAAGCCCGCCGGCTTTCACACTGGAGTTAAAGGGGCCGGATTTTTTCATGCGGTGAACAGGCGCTATTTTTAGCGCTGCACCGCATGAAAAACGCCCCGGTGTGAAAGGGGCCTAAAGGCTCTGTGCAGGGAAGATCAGTATCTAAACCCAGAGAAGGTGGAGGCTGATAGACTGGAGGTAATAGAAGGCATTACAATTACATTTAAAGTAAACTTTTACATGAAGGCAAGGCACATTAAGTGGGAGCAGGGCACATTTCAAGGAGGCAGGGCATATTTCAAGGAGGCAGGGCATATTACATGAGGGCAGGGCACATGGGAACAGGGCACTTTACATGTGCCCCAGTGTGAAAGGGGTCTAAATAAAAAATGTGATCTCTGAGTCTGATGATATTTACCAGATTCAACCTCCAATAGTATATACAGTATATGTCTTCTGTCTTTTGGATTAGAGATTTTGCTCCCTAACCATATAGTTGGTTATTTATATTTACCACTGCATATAGATTTTTAAGAATAAATTGCTTTTTTTTTAAATTTTACATGTTAAATTATACACCACACTTTTTTTTAAGGTTACTATCCGATTAATCGAAACAATAATCAGCCAACTAATCGATTATGAAAAATAATCGTTAGTTGCAGCCCTAATTTTGACAATACATACTCTTGGTGGTGGTTCTTGCTTTTCTCCCCATGGTCTCTACGTCAGATGATGTGGTAATGCACAATTCTAGATACGTCTGTTTTACTTATCTGAGGATGATTATAGAGTAGTCGGAGAGCTGTTTATATATATATATATATATATATATATATATATATATATATATATATATATACACCATTTTGCATATGTTTTCCTGAAGAAGCAGACATTGGTTTGCGAAACGCGTTGAGAAGTGCCTGCTCCTTGGCAGAGCTCAGTAAACAATAACAAACCCACGTATAGAGGTGTTTAAATGATTTTACAATATGAGATAGGATTGCAAGGTGTAGAGTGTAATCAGCCCTTGACAATCAGCTGTATTCCGCTTGTTTTTATGATATCGATTTTATGTTCATATATGAATAAAGGGATGTTTTATTCTAAAAATGGAGCTGTAATATGTACCTAAAAAGTCCCAACAATGGTGCCTGTGTGTTCTTGAAATTTTTAATGGGATGTTGGTACACTCTGATGTGTATCTAACAGTGAAGCACTATGATCTAGTCCAGGGGTCTCCAAACTACGGCCCTCCAGTTGTTCAGGAACTACAATTCCCATCATGCCTAGTCATGTCTGTGGATGTCAGAGTTTTACAATGCCTCATGGGATGTGTAGTTCCGCAACAGCTGGAGGGCCGTAGTTTTGAGATCCCTGATCTAGTCACAAAGAATACATGACAATGCATCTGGTAACGAATCCTAATGCAGGGAAAATGATGTTTTACATGTATTGCTAATCTTGATGGTTCTGCAGCTTTATCCTCCATCTGAGGAGTCAAGATTATCTTTCTCCTGCAAAATTCTTGCTGAGTGCATTAAGGGTAAACCCCTGGAAAGATGTTAAATACATAGTTTAAAGTGGTTGTAAACCCTTACAGACCACTTTGACCTACAGGTAAGCCTAGATTAAGGTTTACCTGTAGGTCCAAGAAATATCTCCTTAACCTACACAGTTAAGGAGATATTTTACAAAAAAAGGGCGCCGCTGTTTACGGCGCATGCGCGCCGTAGGTGACGGCGCAGGCGCACTGGGCACGCCGCAAGTAAAGACAAACATGCCGTCACTTGCGTCTCCCGCGCGCATGCGCCGGAGTGACTTTATCGCTGCTCCGGGCACTCACAGCGCCGGAGCGGCGATACCCGGAAGGAAGATGGACGCTTCGCAGAAGAGGGGACAGCGGTGACATTGATGCATAGTAGTCCATTATGCTTTACCTTTACAGAGAAACAAAGAGGAAGTAAACCCATCAGGAATGGGGGTGGGTAGAACAAGTAGTGGGGCCTTTTTCCCTAATACAAAGAATGCATTAAAGTAAAAAAAGCTTTTGAGTGTGGAACCACTATAATCTTTATATGCGGGAACTGAAGGATTTGTTATTCTGTGCAGACAGTTTTGCTATCAAGCACCCCAGCCACACAAAACAACCAAATCTAAGCAGAACAGCTTGGTCAAAAACATGCCCAGCCTACTGATTGGGCAATGAAGGAACAGCAGTAGATTTATGAGGGCATCTCTTTGCTCACTCTGCACTCTCCGTCAGCACATGTCCACTATAGAAGAACCTGCATTAAAAATGTCTTTAACCACTAGCTGACCGCCCACTGTCAAATGACGGCGGGACGGTTCAGCTACTGTGGCGGGACGCCGTCATATGACGTCGTCTCCAATTTGGCCACTGGGGGGCGCGCGCGCGCGCCCGCCGCGTAGCTGGGGCCTCGGTGCGCGTGCCCGGCGGTCGCGATGACCGCCAGGCACCCGCGATTGCCCGGTAATCGAGCAGGACGTGGATCGGTGTGTGTAAACACACCGATCCACGTCCTGTCAGAGGAGAGGAGACCGATGGTGTGTCCCTTGTACATAGGGACACCGATCGGTCTCCTCCCCCAGTCAGTCCCCTCCCCCCACAGTAAGAATCACCAAGATAGGGTACACATTAACCCCTGCAGCGCCCCCTAGCGTTAACCCCTTCCCTGCCAGTCACATTTATACAGTAATCAATGCATTTTTATAGCACGGATCGCTGTATAAATGTGAATGGTCCCAAAAATTTGTCAAAAGTGTCCGAAGTGTCCGCCGCAATGTCGCAGTCACGATAAAAATCGCAAATCGCCGCCATTACTAGTAAAAAAAAAAATAATAATAAAAATGCTATAAATCTATCCCCTATTTTGTAGACGCTATAACTTTTGCGCAAACCAATCAATATACGCTTATTGCGATTTTTTTTACCAAAAATATGTAGAAGAATACGTATTGGCCTAAACTGAGGAAAAAATTTGTTTTAAAAAAAAAAAAAAAAAAAAATGGATATTTATTATAATAAATAGTAAAAAATATTATGTTTTTTCAAACTTGTCCCTCTTCTTTTGTTTATAGCGCAAGAAATAAAAACCGCAGAGGTGATCAAATACCACCAAAATAAAGCTCTATCTGTGGGGAAAAAATGATAAAAATTTTATTTGGGTACAGCGTTGCATGACCGCGCATTTGTCATTCAAAATGCGACAGCGCTGAAAGCTGAAAAATGGCTTGGTCAGTAAGGAGGTGTTCGTGGCTGGTAGGCAAGTAGTTAAAGCGGTATTAAACCCAAAACCATAATCTAATGTATTGCAGTTTACCAATCATTAGATGTGGTGGCTTCATTTGTTTTGTTTTTTTTTGCCTTTTTTCCTTCTGTTTTCACATGGTGACCTAGTCAGGTAGGAACATTTGTATGGTAGCATTGTTAATCTGGGTAGATTGTGTGTGTGTTTGAAGCCAAACTCCAGCTAACATTTCACACTTGGAATAACTGGCAGAATTTCTGCGATTCTGCCCATGATTCCAAATCGCAGTAAAACACGCAACATGCATTTGGTTGCCATTAAAACACGGTGCGATTTTGCTGCGTTGAAACCATGAAAAAACACGCCTTTTAAAATTGCATGAAGCTCATCAACCAAAAAGGAACTGGAGCTTAATTTTGGCTAAAAACTTGCATAGGGCAGTCCATTGAAGTGAATGGGCTGCCCTATGCATGGCATGTGGAAACGTGTATATATCATGCTTAAAATAATCAGGAGCAGGAACTAGAATTCCCGCTACACCAGATCTGAACGGGGTCTTTAGAAGCAGAAACAGAAACAGCAAACAGTTTTTTGATCCCTTTAGGATAACAATTTTACATAAAGAAATTAAAGCTGACCATTGTAAGCTCTCCTGTCTGTAGTACATGGTTTGTCTTAAACTCCTAACTGCTGCAGCTGCAGGACAGCTTGTTCTGTTGAAAAACAGCAGACTATCTGGCGGGATCACTAGGTGAAAATAAAGGAAACAAAGCCTAATAAAGAAAACGAATGCAGTCACCACATCTAAGAATTGTTAAGCTGCAATATAATACATTTATGCTTTTGGGTTCAATCAGGAACCCTGCGTTCACAATATCTGGTTGCCCACAGTACACAGAACATGGAAATGCAATTATTTTAGTAATCATAAACTGCTAAATATTTTTTCTCATCAGCAGTATATAGCAGTCTTGTGACTTCTATTGGTGTCTGGTTAAAGCTTGTAGGAGGAGTTTTCATTCTCCTCTGACTGTCCTATGAGGCTGCAGGACCCCCTGACCCTCCGTCTGGACAGTGCTGATTGGCCCTGTGCTGATCACATGCACTCTCCCAAGGAATAAAAAAACTCTCTAGCAAAACACACTAAACTGAGCATGTGCAGAGTGACTCCAAAGGCTCTTTACTATCAGGAGATGGTTTGGAGACAGTGGAAGGGGAGGATCAGAGAAGACAGGATCAAACAGCCTTTTTACACAATGCAGAGGATTAACCCCTTAGGTTCTACAGTGATGATAACAAGAATGCTTTACTGCATATACAGACTGATTTTACTGTTGTAGGTTTAGTAACACTTTAAGTGTTTTAATTTTTGACTGGACTTCAGATGTGAATAAATGAGTGACATAAAAAAAAATGGAGTATGTGTGTGACCATGCAAGTATGTGTAGTAGTGAAGGAGACAAACACTGGGGTTATTTACTAAAACGAAGAACAAAGAAACCAATCAGCTTCCAGTTTTTTTTTTTTTTTTCTCAAAGCTTAATTGAAGAAGCTGAAGTTAGAAGCTGATTGGCTACCATGCACAGCTGCACCAGATTTTGCACTCTCTAGAAATCAAACCTGTCCATCCTCATTTTTAAGAAGAGCAGATGGGTCTACTGGCATGTGCCTTTGTTGCCAATCCTGCCATTGTTTACAGAGTACGGTCGCCCTGTTTGTAAACATCACATGTAGGAACATGTGCTAAACGTATCATCATATTGCTGTTCAAGGCTGAAACCACATAAATAAAAAGAGATCTATAAATTAAGGTATGGCGGAAAATCAATACGACTGAGCGCAGAGGTGACGCCATCCATCATTCTGTCACCTTGCATTTTCATAGAGTAACAGAACGCTTGCTTTTTTCCATTGGAACCCTTCAAATATTTTCTTAATTGCATAAATGTTAAAGGTAGAGGACACATTTTCAGTTAGCATTTTATATCCTATTATAGCATTTAGTTTGTTTTTTGTTATACTGACAGATGCCTTGTCTTTTTTATATTGTCATGTGATATTACCATTGCAAATCAGAAATGACAGTACAAGCACATCCAGAATATTAGTTTTAGGTGCAATATTCTCAGTGTTTTTTCTTTTTATTCACAAAATGATGAACATGGTTAACTGAAAATTTCACTGGAATATCAGCAGTATTATTGACATGATGATATATATTTTATATGATTATTTATCATTGTATGTGCATATATTTTAACATAGCCATATTTTAGTCATATTTATATATTTATGTTCATATTTATATATTTATTGATTAACCATACTTTTAAAAAACAAAATCGATAAGCGCGGAGCGATAGACCCAAGGGGGCGGCAAATTTTTCTGGTTCTATCCTCATACCACATGATGATATATTAGTAGTATTAAAGAGGAAGTAAAGCCTCCTCCAAAAACGGAACCTGCAAGGCAAAGGCATAATGAGCTAGTATGCATAGCATACTAGCTCATTATGAATAACTTACCTGAGAACGAAGCCCCCGAAGCGACCCTCATCCACGACCCCCTCCGCCGCCATCAATCCCGGAGTGACTTCCGGGTCTCGCTGCTCCAGCGCTGTCATTCGCTGGAGCGGCGATGACGTCACTCCCGCGCATGCGCACGAAAGCGGCATAACGCCGTGATCTCGGCATACGCAGTGCGCCTGCGCGCCGCTGTCTACGGTGCATGCGCCGTAGACAGCGATGCCTGTTTTTTTCTAAATATCTCCTAAACCATGTAGGTTTAGGAGATATTTATTGGTCAAAGTGGTTTGTAAGGGTTTACAACCACTTTAAAGTTCAAAAAATGCACCAATTCAAGTGCCCTTGCAACTTTGTATATATGTAACTACCAGGAATATATATATACTGTGACTTTTTTTTATCATGACATATACAATGATTAATATGTCTGATTTTAATTGTAATATGAAATTGTGTTTGTTTTGTAACAACTTTAGGCCCCTTTCACATGGACGGACCGTTCAGTTTTGACGGCGGATCTGAACGGGGGCTCCATGTTAGTCTATGGAGCGTCGGATGTCAGTGGAGACATGTCTGCTGACATCCGACCCGGTCCGATCCGCCAAAAGCAGACGTATGGCTCTATGTCCAGATCCGTCGGATTGGGTGAGATCTGATGAAAATGGACACACTGTCCGTTTTCATCCGATCTCTCCATAGAGACCAGCGGCGCTCGCAAGCCCCTCCCCGCTCAGTGAGCAGAGAGGGACCTGTCATCCGCCGGCTCAGTGGAGATCAACGGAGAGATCTCCCGCTGAGCCGGCGGACAGAGGCGGGCTCCGTGGAAGTGGAGTCCGCCTCGTGTGAAAGGGGCCTTATTTGGCTCAACTCACAAAAGTTCCATGGGGAAAATGTTCTTTTTGGTTCTTACAAGTTCTGCCATTGTCTCAGCATCTGTGGCCTTTTCTCTTTTTTGGTATATAAGTAATAATCATATTTTTTGTGTGGCATTATAGTTGGGGGTTAGATTCGGTTTAAAGCCTGACCCCAGGCCTAGCCCCCTTACCGCCCAGTCACCTACCCCCCCCCCCCCATTTCTTCGGAAGGCCACTAACACATGACATGCTGAGGTTGGTTTACTAAAACTGGAAAGTACAAAATCTGGCGCAGCTGTGCATGGTAGCCAATCAGCTTCTAGCTTGTTCAATTAAGTTTCGACAAAAAAACCTGGAGGCTGATTGGTTTCTATGCAGAGGTGCACCAGATTTTGCACTCTCCAGTTTTAGTAAATCAACCCCATTGAGTCTTCTTCCTCTTTGGCTCAGCACCATAGATGAGCATTTAGGGTTAGATGTGGGCAAAAGCACCCATGTTTATGGAGCCTAAAGCCTCATACACACAATTGGACTTCCATTGGACTTTTCCGTGGATTATGGTCCGAAGGGTGTTGGCTGTGAACTTGTTCTGCATATACACGGCAGAACATTTTCAGCCAACTTTCACCAAATCACGTGTTTTTTCAGCTCTTTACGGCCACCCTTTGGGCAACTTCTGCTATTGTTGTCTGATCTTTAGCATTGGTTCTGAGCATGCGTGTTTTGTACTTTGGACTTTAGTCCTATGGACTTGTGTACACATGATCGGATTCTCCTCCATCGGACATTTATGCCACAAAGTTTGAGAGCATGCACAGCTAGAGCTGGGCTATTTTCTCCAAATAAAAAATCTGAGATTCAAAGTTTTTTTTTTTTATGTACACCGTACCGGTCCTGAGGAGCTGCAGGCAGGAGCCCTCGCAGACTAGGCCGAAGCCGCAGCCTCGCCTAAACTCCTGCCCGCAGCACCTCAGGATCGGCGTGGTGTCAGCGCCGGTCCTGGTGAAAAACAAAAAATCTAAAAATCGATTTGCTGAAATTTTGACCTCTCAACTCGATTCAAGATTTAAATCGATTTTTTTTCTCCCCAGCCCTATGCACAGTGAACATTTGTTTGTTGACAAAACTGAAAACAATTGTCCGATAGAGCATACACACAGTCGGATTGTCCGATCAAACAGGTCCGTCGGACCGTTGTTGTCAAAAAGTCAGATCGTGTGTATGGGCCTTTAGAGTTGGGCCCATGTTAAAGTAAACCTATACTCAATACAGCATTAGTAAAGTAACTGTTGAAATGGATCATGCCTTGCCGTGTAAACACAACACCCCAATACACTGCTTTAGCCCCATGGATTTCCAGGTATAGAATACCAGTAATGCCGCTTACACATGGTCGGTCCGACGAGAAATGTTGGATGTGAGCTTGTTGTCGGAAAGTCCGACCATATGTATGCTCCATCGAACATTTGCTGTCGGACTTTCCACCAACAAATGTTTCTTAGCGGGTTCTCAAATTTTCCGCCAACAAAACTTGTTGTCGGAAAGTCCGATCGTGTGTACATAAGTCCATCGCAAAAAAGTTCACACATGCTCTGAATCAAGCAGAAGTAGCCGTACTGGCTATTAAACTTCCTTTTTCTCGGCTTGTCGTATGTCTCGTACGTCACCGCATTCCCACATTCGGAATTGTTGGCCAACATTTGTGTGACCGTGTGTATGCAAGACAAGTTTGAGCCAACAACCTTCGAACAAAAATCCACGGTTTTGTTGGTGGAAAGTCCAACGCTCCACAGAGCTGACAGGCGAATCTGAATGCTCCGCACATGTGAAAAGGGCCTTAGGTTCTACATGGCCCTACTGCATGTACCACTGGCAAATCTTTAATGCAGGGCATAAGGAATGTGTATAACTTTACATACAAATTCCCTAATTGCTCTTTATCTAAATATATGAATTACATTACACAGAGATTACAGCTCAAATTCAGGAAAATAAGAAATCCACCCTGGTCATTCTCATACTGCAAGGGTTAAATGCCTGTTTAGTGTAGGGGTAGAGGATTATGCATAACTCCCAACTGTCTCTGATTTTAAAGGGACTGTTCTTGATTTGGAAAAAAAAAAGTCCCTCTGTCCCTCTTTCCTCCTTATTTGTCCCTCATTTTGGTCTGATGCATATAGTTGTATGTAAAATGCACTTTTTAACTTTCCAAAAGTGGTTTCAAGTGCTAAACCTTTCATCCCGTTTCTAAATTGCTGCATTTTTAAATTTCAAAAGCCAATATAAAGGAATAGTGGTGGTAAAAATAAAAGTACTTATGGGTTTAACTAATACATTTCTGGATAATTCTCCTTTAACCGCTTCAGCACCGGGCCATTTTTCACCCTTCCTTACCAGAGCACTTTTTGCGATTCGGCACTGCGTCGCTTTAACTAACAATTGCGCGGTCTAAAAGACCCTTGATGTCTCATTAGAGATAACTTGTCCGAATGGGTTTATATCACATAAGGTACTTTTTGTCCTCTAGATTATATAAATAAGGCTTTAGTAAAAAAGTGTAAAAAAGATAAAGTTTCATGCAAGCACAAAAACCTGAGCTTGCACTGCCCCAATGTATGTGTACATACATACCCATTGGGGCACTTGCATACCAAAAGTCTCTTGCGCTACACATGTTACATATTGTCACAGATGCCAGAGTGATAGCAATAATTCTAGGCCCATTATTCACAGTTAACTAAGTTAAAGTACTGACCTGTATGAGCTTTTAACGCATCACCTATGGAAAATATAAGGCACTGAAGTTTGGCGTAATTTTGCAGGTGCACGCAAATTTAAAGCAAGACATGTTGGGTATCTATTTACCTGGTGCAACCTTAACTTTTATATTTTACAGAAATATTGGATAATATATTGCCATTGTGCACCCTAAAATTAACTTAAGGGTTTTTTTTTGCTGAAATTTTGTGATTGATAAACCATTGTACAAATACCATGTGACATACAGTATTGTTCAAAAGGTTTAGGCAGGTGAGCCGCTGAGAGCCTGAGCTGGCCACTGCCACCCCCTCCACAGCTTGGTGCTCCAGTGATTTAGACCTTGGAGGACCCGGAAAAATGCAAGTTTGGGGGCCCCTCAACATAGAAATTTAATTATATGACAAATAAAAAAGTGAACTGTAATGAATGATAAATACATTTGTTCTAAAAAATAAAAATATATATGTTAGGTTCCAAAGAAGACACTTGTCTGATTTTGTTTTCTCAATTTTATTGACTGTATGAATATACATTACACAGGTAATTGGAACTGGCGAGTCATACATCACAGTTATGCATCACACTACAATATTTACCAAAAAATCTTTCTTCGTTAGCATCTGCATAATCTATAACTAACTCATCATGCTGTGTCATCTTGAGAACACTGCTCTCGGCAGCCAGTAGACACAGAGCATTTCGTCTTTTATGGGTTACCATGGTTCTCAAATAATTTCTTATCAGTGCCAGTTTACTGAATGACCTTTCTCCCAAACAACTAGTGACCATCATGCCCGAATATATTCATCATGTAATAAAGCTGCCTGCTGAGATGGAATGAGACATGAACAGAGCTTGTGCAAACACTTCAAACTGGACAATTTCCTCAACGACCACACTAATGAAGCCTTGATGGAAAATAAGTTTCATTTTTTTATAAAGGAAGTCTGGGGCCCCCTCTGGCAGGGGGAGCCTGGAGCAATAGCCCCCTTATAAATTCGGCACTGAGGAGCAGAGCAGAGAGCCAGTGACTGACAGTCACCAACTCTCGGCTCACTGAAGACCAAGAACTGAGCGATCAGTGGTCTACGTGCTAATTTTTGCTATGTGCTTTGGGTCAATGTCATGTTAAAAGGTAAACTTTCTTCCAATTGATAACTTTTTTTTTTCTTCCCATACATTTTTCTTCTATCCTGACAAGTACTCCAGTCCCTGCTGCCGAGAAACACCCCTATAACAGAATATTACCACCTTCATGCTTTACTGTAGGATTTGTGTTATTTCAATGGTGAGCTGTATTGGATTTCCACCAGACATGTCGTTTGGTGTTGAGGCCAAATAATTTTATTTTAGTCTCTTCTGACCACCTTAAAAGCACCTTGAAGTTTCTGACATTTTCACATGGAAAAAGGTGTTATGGTCAGATGAAACTAGACATGTGCAATTCGTTTCGTTTTTTTTCGTTATTTTCGTTCGAATCGAACGAATCCAAAAAACAACGAAAATCCGAAAAAACAAATTAAAAATAACGAATGTACGAATAAAGAAAATCCGAAAAACGAAAACAGGGACAACGAAAATGAACGGAAAAATTAGTACATTCGTAACTTTTTTTTTTTTTTTTTGTTGAATTGGTAATTTTCCGTGTCCCTTACAATGGTGCTGCTTCGAATATATTGAACGAAAAAATTCGTACATTCGTAACTTTTTTATTTATTTTTTTCGATTCGTAATTTTCTCTTACAATGGCGTTGCTTAACGTGCTTCGAATAGATTGAACGAAAAAATTCGTACATTCGTAACTTTTTTTTTCGATTCGTAATTTTCCGTGTCTCTTAAAATGTAATAGCATACACATTACATAAAATTATGAATTATGCTCCGATTACGAATGTTACGAATGTACGAATATGTACGAATGCGTCCGAATTTCGAATAAAGGAAAATTAAACTAACGAAAAAACGAATCAACGAAAAAATAACTCTTACGAATGTACGAATCGTTACGAATACGAACACCGACGACTTACGAATGTACGAATCGTTACAATACGAACACTGACGACTTAGGAATGTACGAATCGTTACGAATCAACGGAAACGAAAAAAACGAAACGAAAATTAATTTTTTTCGGAAACTAAAAAAACTAAACGAAAATAAACAAATTTTTTTGTTGTGCACATGTCTAGATGAAACTAAAATTGAATTATTAGGGGGGTGATGCTTTTCTATACCCACTGTATGTCCCAAGACCAGCTTAGTACAATTGAACATGTAGAGTTCATCAGAAAGGGGTCTGCTAGATTTAAAGACTACAGCAAAAATGCCATCTGTAAATAGATCACCAAAAGTAAAGATTTGCTATCTTATAGGGCAGTGGTTCTCAACCCCTCTAGTGCTGTGACCCCTTGATAAAATTTCCCAAGTTGTGGGGACCCCTAACAGTAAAATTATTTTCGTAGCATGGGTTGTCAGCACTCAAGGCAAGACAAGTAATTTGCGCCTCTAACTCATAGACATTTAGGGCTCTCTGAGTCTCTTCCACTCAGACAGTATTAAAACCCCTTATGGTACATTTTAGGATGTATCACTCTTTCTCTATGTTCTTTCTTTCCCTTATATCTCTCTCTATCCTAATTTTTAGTTTTTCTTCCCCATCCATCTCTCTAGCCGTCTTTGTTCTTTCTCTTATTCTTTCTCTTATTCTTTCTCTCCCTTTTTCTCTCCCTTCCATGTATTCTCTATTTTTATTCCTTCTCTTACTCCTTGGGGGGGGGGGGGGGGGATGGGATAAGTGGCAGTGCTGGCGGGGAGTTGGAATGAGTGGCAATGCTGGGGGGAGTTATGATCAGCCAACTTAGGTGCCCTTGGTCAAGTTCATCTTTTGATCTGAGAACTGTAGTGGGGACTTTTAATGGCAACTATAATCACAGGTAGTGTTACTCACCGTGTATCTGGCTTCACTCTGTCTCCGGCTTTGTGGTGTCTCGTAGCAGTGACACCTATGCCGAAATCAGGAAATAGGGTCTGCTCCAGTCACTCCCAATTCACATTCCTCACTAGTCAGCTGTCCTATAGTCTCTGCCCCCAGCTATGGTGTGAATTGATGGGGCGGCTGTGAAGAGGCTGAGTGGGCGGCCGTGGGCTCCAGGAACAGCCCAGCTGGGCGGCCACAGGCTCCAGGGACAGTCCTTCTGGGCAGCTGCAAAAAGGTTGGGAGAGTGGTGCGGGATTCAGGAACAGCCCAGGATTCGGTGACCCCTGGAAATTCATCATTCGACCCCTGACCCCCAGGTTAAGAACCGCTGTTATAGGGCATATCCTGAATTGTTAACTGTGCAGTTACTACACGTGCCTAGGCACTCCTGTGTTTTGAGATTTATAGCTGTAGATCTGTGAATTTATCTAAGGCATTGGTGCCTTCATCCACTCTGTTGATTTATGCTTTCCGCTCCTCGGGGCAGTTCTCTATGAAGATAGCCACCCCTGAGCAGTGCAGAACAAGGCATGGTTACTCAGTAATAGGAAGAGGTTTAGACCACAGACAATTTTGTGACCTATTCCTTTGATCTTTTCTTACCTTTTTTGGGCACAGATTCTACAGTTCAGTAAATTATTGCACAAGTTGGATTTAGCACATCTTTGGAAAACAAATATAAGGGTGTTTATGATCAGGGTAAGAGATATAGTGTTTTTGATTTATCATATATATAATACACTTAGATTGTTATGCAGCATTATTTTGATGTCTTGTGAAAGATCAAACCAAAATCATATACTGTACGTGTACATCAGGGGTGCCCAACCTTTTGAAGCACGAGGGCCACTTAAGCGACTTGGTAACCGGTCACGGGCCACAATGAGCGGAGCAGGCGGATGGCAGGTCCGTGTCCGCTCTGCATATGCAGAGCGGACACGGACACAGCCCACTAAACTTGTGGATCGGATTGGAGGTAGGACACAAGTTGGTTTACATCTGCCACTCCTTAGAGGTGAATGGAGGGTCCAATTGGGTCAGACTGACCGTATGAAAGGGGCCCAAGGCTGCTTTCACACTGATGCACTGAGGTTTTCCCTCACCGCGGGTGCAACGCAGTGTACCTTTTGGCTTTCCTGCACTTTGCAATAGACTTCTATTATATTCTGCAGGTTTGGTGCACTTTGAGAAAGCGCACCAAAATCACAGGTAATAACAGAAGTTTATGGCTCAGTGCAGGTAACCCTGCAGGTGCACTGCTCTGCATCTGCGGATCAGTTTGAAAGCAGCCCAGTAACCACTGCAGAACAGATATGTCAATTTATACACTGTGATTTTAGTAATAAACTGAGCTTTAATAACAGTATTCTATTCTATTCCAGAGCAGGTCGTGGGCCACATCAGAGTCCTCCGCGGGCCACATGTGGCCCCCGGACCACTGGTTGGGCACCCCTGGTGTACATCATATGTCTGAAGTAGTTAAATAATTTTACCCTATAAAACTTGCACATAAAGAGCACAAGTTATGATCCATGTACATCAGTTAGGGATGAATATGGTTAATAAGAAGGGACTTTTGATTGGCTGAACCTGACCTCGTGTGCAGATATCACTCTCTCACCACTAACTGCTGGTACAAGTCCCAAGATACAAAATATGTTCTTGATTGATGTTGTAGGCATGCTAGCATTTGTACCTTTCACTTCACATCATGTGCCTGACTGCACTCTGAATCTTTCTCTCTCACTTGCCCTGTTCTCAGCCCATCAGGGACTCAGGAAACATTTAATGGTTTCTTGCCTAACATATAAAATGCCATACAAATATTCACAGTTACAGAACTAAATCTTTTACATCGTTATAAAGACATTGTCCATAGCAAGAATAAAACAGCTGCCAGCTTACATGTATCTGTGAATATTTCATGCGCCATCATCGTTTAACATTCACATATATATTTATTGTCACAGGTGCTTGTAGTTGCCTAAAGCTATATTTCAAAAGTATGAGATGTTTCATGTCTGGTATTCACTTTTCTTGTAGATCAGAGGCGTAACTAGAATCTTCAGGGCTTCAGTGCAAGAAACCATAAAGGGCCCCCCTGACCCCTGGCCTTTAGCAGAAAGCCAGGGCTTAGACCTAAGTGTGATCTTCGCGACCCTGGTACTTCCGCCACTGGTTTCAATCATTTTTTTTTGTTTTTTTTTCTTTTGCCATTTTATGTTATTTATTTATTTTACAATTTTTTTTATTTTACAATTTTTTTTTTTTTATTTTACAATTTTTTTTTTTTTTTTTTACAATTTTTTTTTTTTTTATTTTACAATTTTTTTTTTATTTTACAATTTTTTTTTTTTTTTTTACAATTTTTTTTTTTTTTATTTTACAATTTTTTTAGGAGACCCGTTGGGCTTTGGTGAAAAGATCTAAACAGACCTCTGATGTTTAACCTTTGAGACAGAGAAAGGAGATTCAAAGCGTAGCTCCAGTCGTTTTTGTGTTTTATTAAAAGTCAGCAGCTACAAAAACTTTAGCTGCTGACTATTGCTAAACACACACTCACCTGTCCCAGGATCCAGCAATGTGCTCAACCAAGCCGCCCCTTCTCTCCCCGGCACCTCAACTGTGGGCACCCCGGCTGTAAGAGCTTGTGGCTTCACAGTCGGGTGACCACTGCACAAGTCACGCTGTGCCTCCTGAATGGTCCGGCAGTCTTGTGGGACCTTTAATGTGTACCAGAAGACAGCAGGGAGGGAGGGGGAGAGGAGAACTTCCACTCGGATTGCCTAGGCGAGCGGAAGTGGGAATGGGTACCTGTCAAAACTAGGTACCCGCTCCCCTCCTCAAAAAAAATTGAATGCCAAATGTGGGGGAGGGTTAGGAGTACATAAAGCAGAACTTTCCCTTTTGAATGGCGCTCCATTTTAAGGACATAGCTCTCCATCTCTGCAGCCTCAGCTGCACAGAATGATTGGACAGGAATAGCTCTGTACAGATCTTCCTGTCTGAATTAATAAAGTCAGTGATCGGTACAGATTCATTAAGACAAGGATGGGGCCAGTAAATGTGTAATTTACGCTCTCCAGCCCAACAGATCCCCTGCAGCAGCTGGTGGGAGAGGGGAGGGGGGAAACCCAGGAGTGCTGCAGGGGATGAGAGGGGGCCAGGGAATCACACATGGGCCCAATCACAGCAGGAGGTTGATAGGCGGGGCAGCATGTAAAGGAACCGACCCCTCCATTTTCCTCCTGCATCCTTTTAGCAGCTGCAGGAGGAAAATAGAGAGGATCGCTTCTTCTACATGCCCTTTCGTTTCGTTCCCTCTCATTCTTCTCACTCTTTCCTCTCATTTTTCTTTCCCTCCCTCCCTTTTTTTTGGTTCGTGTTTTGTTCACCCAATTTTTAGCCACTTTCATACCAGGTGAATTCTGGCATTCCTCTCCTACAAAATGTATCATTTTTTTACTCGAAAATTACTCAGAACCCCCAAACATTATATTTTTTTTTTAGCAGAGACCCTAGGGCAGTGATGGCGAACCTTGGCACCCCCGATTGGAATTACATTTCCCGTGATGGTCAACTACACTGCAGAGTGCATGAGCATCATGGGAAATGTAGTTCCAAAACATCTGGTGTACCAAGGTTCACCATCACTGCCCTAGGGAATAAAATGGCGGTCATTGTAGTTGTTTATGCCCCACTGTATTTGCGCAGCAATTTTTCAAACGGGGCTTTTTTGGAAAAAAAATGTAATAATAAAAAAAAAAACAGTAAAGTTAGCCCAATTTTTTTGTATATTGTGAAAGATGATGTTGTGCTGAGTAAATAGATACCTAACATGTCATGCTTTAAAATTGCGCTCACTCATGGAATAACGCCAAACTTCGGTACTTAAAAATCTCCATAGGCTACGCTTTAGTTCGCAGCGATACAGTGTGGTTTGAACGTCATTTACATATGCGGACGCGACCTACGTATGGGTTCGCTTCTGTGTGCGAGCACGCGGGGACGGGGGCGCTTTAATTTTTTCTTTTCTTTTTAATTTTTTTATTTTTACACTTTCTCTTTAAAAAATTGTGATTACTTTTATTCCTATTACAAGGAATGTAAACATCCATTGTAATAGGAATATGGTATGACAGGTCCTGTAATGTAATAACATTATAAAGACCACTACCAGTAATCCCCTCCCTGGAGGTAGTGACTAAGCTAAAATATTTAGGGGTTTGGATCTCAGGTAATATAGGGCGATATACTAGCGATAACTTAGCTCCTCTGCTGGTGAAATGGAAGCAAAAGGTAGATATATGGTCCCAACTTCCCCTCTCTGTGGCAGGGCGCTGTGGGCTGATCAAGATGATCTGGCTCCCGCAAGTACTCTATGTGCTGCACAATTCACCAATTTGGATTACCCAAAAATGGTTCAAAAAGATCGAATCCTTATTTAGAGACTTAGTATGGAAGAAGGGAAAAGCACGGATCGGCTTGGAAAAACTGCAGCTCCCTGTCAGGGGGGGAGGAATGGCAATCCCCCACCCAAGACTATACTTCCTGGCAGCACAACTCCAGCATTTAGTGAGGGATGGAATGTTGGAAGGAGGGAGTTCCAGTAACCAATTGGCCACAATGGGGGCCCCCCATAACTCACTAATAGAGGTGTTGGAGGCGGACTCATTTATTCAGAAAGGTCCAACGATAGTTTTTATGAATAAATTGTGGCGGGCAGTCAAGCTGATGCTGGGCTATGGGGGAGTGAGTGCGCTCACTCCCCTTTGGAACAATAGGAACTTGACTGAAATAGCCGGCATAGAGAGACCCCGAGAATGGGGAAGGCAGGGTATCGGTCGCCTAGCACAGCTGTACGAGGGGAACCAGTTTAAGTCATTTGAAGAACATAGGCGAGAATTCAATATCCCAAACAGTACGTTCTACAACCCTGCAGGTTAGGCATGGAGTACAGGCCCAACTTGGGTCATTAGCCATCGAATGGGTGAGGACTCCTTTTCTCAATAAATTGATTGAAATGGGACCAGCAAGAGGCCTGATCTCTAAGTTATACGCTGAGTTGGCCGATAGAACCATGAGAAAGAAGGGGCCGGACAGGAGTAGAGCAGGGTGGGAACAAGACATAGAGCCAATAACCTCTGAGCGATGGGCCAAGACCCTGGAACAGGGATGCCTGGTCTCAATATCCCCCTCACAAAGGCTCTCCCACTTATTCCTTATCCATAGAGCCTATTATACACCCCAAACATTTTTTAAATTTGGTAGGAAACCCAAAGATGAATGTCCCAGATGTAAGGCCTCTGGGGATTTGATACATATGGTATGGAAGTGCCCTAAACTATACAGATACTGGTTCGAGATTATACAAAGGATAAATAGAGTCTTCGGTACCACATTGGAACCAGAGGCTGAGACCTGCATATTGGGAAGTTTTAAGGAGGGAGGAGCTAACAAGGATAGCTGTTGTTAGATGCTTATATCAGGCCCGGCGCCTAATAGCGCAGAATAGTGCAGAATTGGCAGTCAAAAACTCCCCCCTCATCCCAGGTATGGGCCGAGTATATTAATTCCATGATATGGTGCGAGAGGGCGATGCCTGTTAGACAAAATAACCTAAATTAGTTTATAGGGCTATGGAGCCCTTGGTTAAGTGAGATGGGATGTCCTGGCTGGAGAAACGACTCTGGGGAGGAAGGGGCCCTCTTGCCAACCCCGCTCTATGCATAGGCACCCTGGGTGAGAGTATGATCTTTAGTTACCGGGTGGAGTACAGGGGGGCAGAAGACCCCGATGCCGACTCTTCTTCCTTTTTCTTTGACCATATGGATACCAGTGGCGCACGACGGGGGGGGGGGGGGGGGGAGGGGGAAGGGAAGAAGTTGGGGAAAACAATATTTAATTTGCGGTTTCCTTGTATGCTTGGGTAATGAGGCAAGATACTATGTTTATGTAAACTTGCCACTTGCCTCTTTTGTTTCTTTTTTACCCATATTGTAATTTGTAAATTTTGTAATGTGAATCTAAATAAAGAAAAAAAATTACGAAATTAAAAATAATAACATTATAAAGATTCCAGAACCACAAGTTAGTGCAAACAGAGGATTGTGTTAGGGAGTAGCTGCAAAATGAAGTGTCTTTACATTCCTATTCAATGTTCTGGAGTATCCCATAGCTTCCCTAAGCCTCATCCAAGTTAATCTAAAATAAACTTTAAAAAAGGCAACCCCTAAATTAAAGGGGAGTGAATGTCGCTGTTTGCCACTGCACCAGTGAGAGAAGAACGTAGGAGACAACTCAGCGGCCCTGAGTTCCTGGGGGACTAGGATCCAGTCTGGAGGCTCACTGAGTAGACTGTCTGCCTGAGTCTGCTGGAGGGAAACATCCAAGCCCCAGGGACACTGGGAGTACAGACCTGATAGTGGGATCCTAGTGACTGCTGCTGCTTTTAACCCCTGATGGACTAGCATTAAGTCTTGTCTGGCCTGGAACATTGTTTATGGTGTTCCAGTGATGTCCACTTGATGTCCCGCTGCTTAAAGGACAGATCTGAGAAGCAGCTGCAAAGGGAAGAATATCCTCACATTCCTGTTAGTGTTCTGGAGTATCCCACAGCTCACCTAAAGCCCCATCCAAGTCACCCTGCAATAAACGTTAAAAATACAACCCCTAGACTGTTTATTGGAGGCAAATGAATGACTGTGGGGGTAGCGCTACATATGTAACATGAGGGGCAGTTGGGAATAGTGGGAAAGAGACAGTAGATGTATCCTTTTCTATTCTGTGTAGTGCTTGACCTATATACACAATGCCAACAGTAGGGCATGTGTGGCCATATTATGGGCACACTTCTGTGGATATGTTGTATGGGGGAGAGTGTATAATAAGGGGAAAGTTTAGAGGTAAAATATATTTTTGGATACAACAGAGAGAACTATACATGTAATGCTGTATAAAGAATACAGAAAATAGGGGGCCAGATTAGCAGGCTACCCATTTGCCCAATGGACCTGACCTGTAAGAGCTTCTGTGAGCTGCTCAGCAGCATTATTATTTCATTGAGTTTAACAATGTCCTCTACAAATAAGTGGACTACTGAGCTCCGTTTGCTTTATCTAGCAGGACTTCTTGAACACCAGTCTGTGGCCCAATAGAAGAAGCATTCAGAATTATCATCAAACATTCACTTTTTAACAACCGATAATATGAAAGTACAGTTTTTTTATGTATATTTAAATCAGGACTATACGAAAAATCGTCCGAACCCATTTTCGAAAAACGAACATTTGGCCGTGAGCGCAAACGATAAATCGTTCAGTGTACATGAATTACAGGGGGTCCCCTACTTACAAACATCCGACTTACAAATGACTCCTACTTACAAACGGAGGGAGACAACAGGAAGTGAGAGGAAATCTACCCCTAGGAAGGGAAATTCTCTCCTGTAAGAGTTAATATGGGAAAAAGGTGTCTCCACTGAAGCTTTATCACCAGTCCATCCTTCCCTAACAACCCAAAATTTTCAAAATCCAATTGTCACTGGGACAGAAGGTGAGGTGAAATCATCTGAACAGGATCACAGACAGCAAAACAAATGTTACAGGGGTGATAACCCTTCTCTATGTTATCTAAAAAAACTTAAAAATAGATTTTTTGGCTGGAGCTACACTTAAAAAATGTACCTGTTCCGACTTACAAACAGATTCAACTTAAGAACAAACCTACAGTCCCTATCTTGTTTGTAACCCGGGGACCCCCTGTAATCCTTTTTTTTTTTACATATAACTAGTGCAGATGTTTAGATGGCAAACACATTAACCTTTCAATTTATTGTTCGTTCGGCAGAAAAATTCCAAACTTGTCCTTCGTTTTTTCGGCTCAAAAACGCCTCAACGATTATCGATTTTGTGCCCATTAACTGGCCGAAAAACGAACAAACTGTCTAAATGACCACATTTCGGACGATTTTTCGTAAAGTGTATGGCCAGCATTGGCTAGTGAAAAACAAAAAAATAGCCATGCGCTGGGGGCACCCTCCTGCACTGCATGGGGCTAAATGCTTGTTTTGTCTATTGGGATAAGTACAATTACATACATTATTCCTGGACCTTGCATGCTTCCCAGCTGTGCAGCTTGTCCCACAAAGCTACTTCTTATTGTACTCCGCTGGTCGCAGGCACTAAGACATGATCACATATAGTACAATTCAGAATGGCGTGTCAGTGAACAAAGAAAAGGGTCAGCTGCCAGGGAAGCAAGAAATAATGCATTTGTGCTAAAATCAATTCCCTAGGCAAAACATGCATTTAACCCATACAGTGCATGAGAGTGGCCCAACTGCATGGCTTCATTTTACACCAGCAAATAGTTCGGCTTTAAACATACATTGAAGGTACTTTCAGACAGGTGGTAAACTTGCTGCCCTCTGAAAAGTGATCTGCTTCTAAGAGGGTGGTATAACAGTGGCTGACAGGTGTTCAGAAGGCTGTACTGCTTCTGCACCACAATTGCAAGCAAAACTCACAGTTCAGCTGCGGCCCCATTGATCCCAATAGAGTTTGGGAGGGTGACTGGGGTTGGCGAGGGGGGGGCAAAATTATGACTCGGCCACCTGTTTTTACTGCCCCCCATCTGCCCATGTGAAAGAGCCCTAAATATCACTAATTTTCTAATGCCGCGTACACACGGTCGGAATTTCCAATGGAAACAGTCCAATGGGAGCTTTTCATCGGATTTTCCGACAGTGTGTATGCCCATCGGTCTTTTTCTGTCGGAATTTCTGATGGACTTTGGTTTGAGAACCTGTTCTTAATTTTTCCGACGGAAAACCTTTCTATCGGATTTTCCGATCGTGTGTATGCAATTCCAACACGCAAAATTCCGAAGCATGCTCGGAAACAATTCGACGCATGCTCAGAAGCATTAAACTTCCCTTTTATAGTGCAGTCGAACGTTTTTTAAGGCCTGCTGTTATTGACCGTCGGAATTTGGTGTGACAGTGTGTAGGCAAGACAGTTTGAGCGAAATTCCGTCGGAATTCCGACGGGAAAACCATCAGAGCTTTTTCCGACGAGAATTCCGTGTGTACGCGGCATAACACTAATAAACCAAATGGGGGTTATTTACTAAAGGAAAATCCACTTTGCACTGCAAGTGCACTTGGAAGTAAAGTCACTGTAGGGGGACATAAAACAGCATTTTAGCTTACACATGATTGGATGATATAATCAGCAGAGCTTCTACTCATTTCAGATCTACCCCTTAGATTTAGAGCCACTGCACTTTCAAGTGCACTTGCAGTGCAAAGTGGATTTGCCTTTCGTAAATAACTCCCAGTGTTATTACATTTATATATTTATATTCTTTCCATATTTGAATCCTACAGAATAATCGTTATTCTAATATTAGTAGTGAACCTTTGACACTGTACAATAAATAGAAAACTATACCCCTAAAACCTGACTACCTATTACATGCCTATATAACATACAACATGCAATTGTGCAAATTCATGTGCAAACAAATTTACAAGGGCGAGAATACCGTAATCTTTTTTCTTTTTTTTTCTTTTAATACTATCCGTAGTCAGGTCCAACAAACATAGACAGGGACAGCAAAAGCATTTTTTTGAAAATCTAGAACTTCAAGTTTTGTTCTATTTCAGGGAGGTTGGAGAGAAATGTGACCCCTGTAGTCTGTTTCATGGCATAACATGCTGGGGTAAGGAAATGGACTAGTGCCCTTGAATCATACATGGTAAAGAAATGGTAAACTGCCCTTTTCCACCAGTTCCTGGCCTGGGTGACCCCACAGTAACATATTCGCACCCACCATATTTTTTTGCAAATTCTTTATTCAACCACTTCACCTCCGGAAAGGTTTAACCCCCCTTCATGACCAGGCCTTTTTTTGCATTACGGCACTGCGTTACTTTTTTTTTTTTACAATTGCAACTCTGTACCCAAATTAAATGTATGTCCTTTTTTCCCACAAATAGAGCTTTCTTTCTGTGTTATTTGATCACCTATGTGTTTTATTTATTTTTTTGCGCTAGAAACAAAGAACTACCGACAATTAAAAAAAAAAAAATATATATTTTTTTTACTTTCTGCTTTAAAACACATCCAATAAATCACATTTCTTCATCAGTGTAGGCCAATATGTATTCTGCTACAAATTTTTGGTAAAAAAAATCCCAATAAGCGTATATTGATTGGTTTGCGCAAAAGTTATAGCGTCTACAAACTGTAAAATCACAGCGGGAGCGAGCCAGAAGTACAGACTCACGTGTGTGTGTATATATATATATATATATATATATATATATATATATATATATATATATATATATATATATACGTGATTATACGCAGTGCAGCCGCTCTGTAGCAGTAAATCTGCTATGAAGCGACTGGGAAGTGGTTAAAGGGGAAATACAGCCAAAGCTCATTTGGCTGTACTTCTCCTGTGGATCACAGGAGTGCAGTTGGTTCTGCACTCCTGTGACCCGTTGTCAGCTGACAGTGGGCTGAAGCCCGCTGTCGGCTGATGTCACAGAGTCGGTCCAGGCTCAGGCAAGATCGTGACAATGAAGTCGGGATCTGCCCACATACCTGGACCAGCACCAGGCTCAGCCTCTCAGCAAGCCGCTGAGAGCCTGAGCCAGCTACTTCCGCCCCCTCTACAGCCTAATGCTCCAGTGAGCAAGGGGGTCAAAGCAGAGCTGGTCCGGGCTCAGGCAAGATCGCAACAATGAAGTTGGGAACTGTCCACATACCTGGACTGGGAACCCAGCTCAGCCTCTCAGCAAACCGCTGAGAGCCTAAGCCAGATACTCCCGCCCCCCCTCCACAGCCCAATGCTCCAGTGAGCAAGGGGGGCAAAGCAGACAGCGGTGACTGACATGCACCAGCTAGGGAAGCCCTGAGTTTGGTTCTCAGTGTCAGAGCAGGCGGGAGACAGATGCTGCAAAAAAAAAAAATTCCCATTGCCAGATCTTTGGAAATTGAACTGGCATTCTCCTCGGCATATCACCCACAGACAAATGGTCAGACTGAGAGAACTAATCAAACCTTAGAACAATATTTACGCTGTTTTTCTACCTTCTCTCAAGATGACTGGGCTCCTCTGCTTCCCATTGCCGAATTCTCATATAACAACTCCTTACACTCGTCCATCAATCAGACACCGTTTTTTTTGCCAACTACGGCTACAATCCATCTTTTCTACCACAATCAATACCTGAATGTTCAGTGCCCGCAGTATCCAAAACCTTGGACTTTTTCTCCACTAACAATAAAGTACTGCAGGAGACCATGACTAAAGCCCAGGAAACTTACAAAAGAACCTTTGATGAAAAGAGACGTGGGGAACTCATCCTAGAACCCGGTAACCAGGTCTGGTTGTCCACCATCAATTTGAAGTTGGCATGCCCTTCCAGGAAACTGGGTCCAAAATTTTTGGGGCCCTTTCCTGTAAAAAGGAAAATTAACGATGTTGCTTATGAACTTGATCTACCCACTTCCCTAAGGATCCACACAGTTTTCCATGTTACTCTCTTGAAACCCGTGATTCCGAATTCATTTATTGACCGTAGGACTGGTCCCCCCAAACCTGTCATTATCAACAACGAAGAGGAATTTGAGGTGGAAGCAATCTTAGATTGTAGGAAAAGACGTGATCAGATCCAGTTTCTTATCAAATGGAAAGGGTATGGGCCTGAGGACAATTCATGGGAGCCTGAGGAAAATTTACATGCCAGTGAGTTACTACGAATTTTCAAAGACTCTCATGCTTCCAAATTGGCACAACTGGGCATCCGGAGGCTTCCCTTAAGGAGGGGGCACTGTCAGGAAAACCGTGGTTCCAGGCGTTTGATTGGCGCGCACAGACGCGTGCCGACGCGTGGTGGTGTGCGCGTTCCCGTGAGCGCGGGCTTGCGTGCGCGCGCGCGCGCTGGCGTCCAGGGGCGCGCGCCCTGTGATTCACATACACCTGTATGGACTGTTGGCGCCAATGAGACTATTTAATCAAGCAGCACCTGCTGGCTAGTGCTGCCTGATCTTCAGTATACCTGATACTCTGCACCAGCCACTACCTTGTTCCTGTGATCTCTCAGTGATCTGTTTGTTCCTGTGTTATACCCTGCTTACCTGTAAAGACCTCGGCTTAACCCTTTGGACTATCCGGATTTCCGCCTGCCTCAGACCTCTGCTTGACCGACCATTCTCCTGCCAACTCCTTTGTACTGTGCTGTTTGAACGTTGCCGACTTCTGCTTGGATTTGGACTTCTTATATCTCCTGCTCAAGGGACCTGTATCTGCTTATCCTGTATTATATCCGGCTTACAGTTCCACCACCTGTATTGGGAACCTCATCACCATCCCTTACCCGCTGAGTGACGTGAGTTTACCTACCGTTATTTCACCTTGCTGTCAGTGAACTCTACATACCGGAACCTTACCTTACTATTTGTGAACCCTGCTTACCTGCACTTCACCTCATCAACAGCGGACCGCCATCACCAACTTCCGGACCCCTACATCAGGCTCCCTTACCCTTCCTGACTTCCGTGCCTCCTGTACCCACCTCCAGGGGCCGTCAGTCGGATCCGTACGGGAGACCTCCTCCTGCCCAATTGGACTCATCTGTCAGAGCAGGCGGGAGACAGATGCTGCATTCACCTAGGTAAGTATGATTCTGCAAAAAAAAAAAAAAGTCCATACTTCTCTTTAAAGGTAGTCAGCATCCTAAGGACAGCAGAAGTGTGGTGACAAAATTGTAAAGTATTATCAACATATGAAATCAACAACTGAGTAATCAGTCACAGTACCTTACTTACCTGAACCCAGTCTTTCCAGCAACAGGGACGAGCACACCAGCTCCAGCTGGTGTCTTGGGTCCTGATTGGATAGATTGATAGCAGCACAGCCATTGGCTCCCGCTGCTGTCAATTAAATCCAATGATGCAAAAGCCGGGGGAGGGGCCAAGTCCTGCTGTCTGTCAATAGACGCAGCAGCAGGACACGGGAGTGCGCCCGCCCCAACTCCCCCGAAGGAGAGAGGCTCCCCAAAGGGGCACTCAAGAAGAGGAGGAGCCAGGAGCACGGCTGAGTGACCCCAGAAGAGGAGAATCAGGGTCACTGTGCAAAACCAACTGCACAGAGGAGGTAAATATGACATGTTTGTTTTTTTTTGTTTTTTAAAAAAGATCTTTTAGATATCCTTTAAGAAGGAGACATTGCAAAGAGCAAAGCTGATCTGCTTTCCATTTTCTAGCACTGAATTGAACCAGAATCTGCACCTCTTCCTCTTCCCCCGATGTTAAACGAAGACTGCGACAGTTTCTGCAGCAGCTGTAAACAGTGGTGTAAATTCAGCCTTTCTTCCTCAACTCCAGATACAGAAACCCAGGAAGCACATTCCCTCATAATGTCACTACGAGAAAAGTATATTCATTGGCCAAAACCAAAAATCCACAACGGATGAAAACGTGCAACAAACAAACATTAAAAAAAAAAAAAAAGCAAGGAAAGTGTATGATAGGAGACATAAATAAAGCTGAATAGGGCCTTAGACTGGCTCCATGTACTGCTTCCTCTCCCACTCTCTGTACACAGACGCTATACAGTAGACTGCAAAAGGGTGAAACCAAGTCAAATCCAGGTTCTCACTCTGTCTGGATTCAAAATTATGCATTTAATGATCTAATAATAGTTACTGCATTCATTTATTCAGCTTTAACCTCCAATGTAATCAAACAATATTAACAATTGAACTGGGATCTGTTCTTTGTCCTTTGCATGTTAAACCAATAATGGAAGGATGGGTAAATGGCAGGCTGAAATTAGCCTTGGGCACTAGCTTCCCTTGCTACAGCTATGTATGTGCAGTACAGTAAATTATTCACATTTTCTGCCAACTGGGTCATGTAGTTTTTGCTTCAAAGTCATAGAGTCAGTCCAAATAGTGTGATAGTGAAAGATCATCTCTCCGTCAGCGGCTGGTACACTTGAAATGCATTTCTCCTATTCCTCTGACCCTATGTAGGGTCTCAACAGCACTCACAACAAATGGAGCTAAAAGGCCCTTCCCGATCTTATGCCCTGATGACTCAACAGCACCCAAACCAATTTCACATCTTGTTCTTCTAAATCCACAAAGGTTTTCTAATTGTGTAAATGTTTTTCTCTGATGAATGATGTATCAACTATCCATCTTTGTTAGATAAACAGATTACGATTTAAACCTTTTTAATTCTCTCCTTCTACCATATTTTCTTGGAATGTACGGAATTCAAGTCAAACTCAAGCTACATTTCTTTCGATTTTGGATAGAAGCATGAGAGCCTCGGTTAAGTGGTATTAAACCCAAAAACAAAAATAATTTATTGCAGCTTACCAGTCCTTGGATGTGGTAGCTGCATTCGTTTTCTTGTTTAGGCTTTTTTTCCCATTATTTTACTTGGTAATCTGGCCAGTAAAACGCTTCGTCTTATGCCGCGTACACGCGGCCGGAATTTCCAATGGAAACAGTACGATGGGAGCTTTTCATCGTATTTTCCGACCGTGTGTATGCCCATCGGTCTTTTTCTATCGGCATTTAGGACTTTAGATTGACAGCCTGTTCTTAATTTTTCCGAAGGTGAAATTTTCTATCGGAAATTTCGATCGTGTGTATGCAATTCCGACACGCAAAATTCCGACGCATGCTCGGAAGCATTAAACTTCCCTTTTATAGTGCAGTCGAATGTGTTGTATGTTGCAGTGTTATTGACTGTCGGAATTTGGTGTGACCGTGTGTAGGCAAGACAGCTTGAGCGGAGTTCCGACGGGAAAACCATCAGAGCTTTTTCCGACGAGAATTCCAATCGTGTGTACGCGGCATTAGGGTGTCTGCATTACAGATAAAGTAGCAGAGTAGACACATTTGGACAGCAGAATTATCAGTCTGGGGAGAGGGGAGTGATAAGTTGGCTACATTAAACATTTTTCTTGTTCAATTTCCTTTAGATTTACCTTCAACTATGCAGTGTTATGCCCCGTACACAATCTGATTTTGTTGACAAATGTTGATATGTGAGCTGGTTGGCGGAAAGTCCGACCGTGTGTATGTTCCATTGAACATTTGCTGTTGAACTTTCCGCCAACAAATGTTGGCTAGCAGGTTCTCAAATTTTTGTTGTCGGACTTTCCGATCATGTGTCTGTCGCACAAAAGTCCAAGTACGAGCCGGAAGCGTTCGTAATGGAGATATCACGTACGTCTTGTACGTCCCTACGTTCGTAATTGTTGGCCAACATTTGTGTGACCGTGTGTATGCAAGACAAGTTGGAGCCAACAACCTTCGAACAAAAATCCACGGTTTTGTTGTCGGAAAGTCTGATCGTGTGTACGGAGCATAAGGGCCTGCCTGATTGTATACAAATTGTAATGCCCTGTACACACGAAAGGATTTTCCCATAGAAAATGTGTGATAGGACCTTGTTGTCTGAAATCCCGACCATGTTTAGGCTCCATCACACATTTTCCATAGAAATTTCTGTCACACAAAATTTGAGATCTGGTTCTCAAATTTTCTGACAACAAAATCCGCTGTCGTAAATTCTGATCATGTGTTCACAATTCCTATGCACAAAGTGTCACGCATGCTCGGAATCAAGCAGAAGAGCAGCACTGGCTATTGAACTTCATTTTTCTCGGCTCGTTGTACATGTTGTACGTCAATGCATTCTTGACGTTTGGAATTTCCAAACAACTTTCTGTGACCGTGTGACAAATTTGAGCCAACATCCGTCGGAAAAAAAAATCCCATGGATTTTGTTGTTGGAAAATCCTACCGTGTGTACAGGGTATAAGTGATTAGGTTTGACCTCATACTGTATAGTTTTTGTAAATCTAAAGAAAAATGGAACTAAAAAATTGTATAATGTATGCCTTAGATTAGTAGATTTATATGGACTTGACTAACAAATTGAAACTAAAACAAAGTGAACACTTTTTTCCTTTTAGGATAAAAGGTTTTACATAAATTAATAAAATCTGACCATTGTAAGAACCCATGTCAATGTTAAATGATTTTCCTCAACCGTCTAACTGCTATTTTGTCTGGACCACTTGGTCATTTAAAGGAAATTAAAAAAAATAACCAACATACTGACTAGAGCACTAGGTGAAAATAAAAGGTAAAAAGCCTAAAATAAAAAACTCAAAAGACCTACTGAAGAAGCCCTATCATGTGGCGATACACGTCTAGGGGAGGAATTGAGCTTTGTGACGTTACACCAGAGTTGCGCCGTTTAGGTGGTGAGCCGGACGACATTGTTTGAAAAGCATGTATTATTCATTTTCTTGTAAGTGGAATTTTAAGTGGTATTTTAAATAAAGAGTTGTTATGAAGTACACTATGTCTGTCCCTTCTGCCTTGTTACTTATTACTGTATTTTCTGGCGTATAAGACTACCTTTTACACCGAAATTACACAGCCAAAAAGCAGGGGTCGTCTTATACGCCGGGTGAAGAAGCCGCCAGATGGATTTCAATCCGCTGGACGCTCTGTAAAATTGTAATATGTATACAGTATGCGCCGCTCAGCCAATCCCGGCGGGCGATGCACTCTGATGAATACAGAGCCTGCTAAGCCTGCTCGGATTGGGTAACAACCTCTGCCAATCCGAGCAGGCTACATGAGTCAGAGCGGCGCGGGCTGATGTCATAGCCTCTGCCAATCCGAGCAGGCTTTGTATCCATCAACAGATTAGGAAAATACAATGCCTGCCGTGATTGGCTCAGTGGTGCACACTGTCTGCACACTGTATTCTGAAGTGTACCTGGTGCTACTGTACTAACACAGCATCATATACTGTGTGTACGTTGTGCTCTACATATTAACAAAGCATCCTGTACTGCACATCCAGCTCCAGATTTACCCTAAAATACAGGTATGATTTATGGTGCTTTGGAGGAGAGGATTCATTGTTGCTGCCTACCAATTGTGGGATCTCTGGGACTTGTAGTTCACCAGTTTCCTTTTTCTGATGTTAAGTCTGATGTTGTTGTTTTTTTTTTTTTTTGTTTCTGATGTTTTTTTGTAAATGGTGTTGCCTCGGAAGGGGGGTAGTCTTATATGGCGAGTATAGCCCCAAACCTAAGTTTTCACTGGAAAAATAGGGGGTCGTCTTATACACCCAGTCGTCTTATACGCCGGCAAATACGGTACCCCTGGGGAGTTGTGAGGACGTAAGTTTCTGTTCTATAGAGGAGAAGAGGAGGAGAGGAGAGATTTGCCCAGGTTTAAAGAGAGAAGCTTTCTTTTATTTGTATGGAGGTGAGCAGGCCCTTCCATCTGGTGACGAATAGTCACAGTGCATGAAGAGATTAGGCACGGGGTGCTTTGAAGTACCGGTAGTTGATTTTGATCACATATCCATGGAGGATTTAAACTGCATTGTTTTGTATTTTATTTATTCATTCACGTTATATTTACAATTTGGATGTGTATGACTTCACATCTATAGTGAGACTTTTTGGACTATTTATTAATAACATTGCTACGCTACACTGATATATTTTTTGATTATTCATTAGAAGTGTTGTGGAATCATTTGTGGAATTGGCTGTGCGACATTTTTTCACATTTATTGTTTTATTGCTCAAAATTATTTTTTTAATAATATATTATATGTGCTAATTGTCACCACTACAGTGGTGTGAAAAAGTGTTTGCCCCCGTTCCTCATTTCCTGTTCCTTTGCATGTTTGTCACACTTAAGTGTTTCGGAACATCAAACCAATTTAAACAATAGTCAAGGACAACACAAGTAAACACAAAATGCAATTTGTAAATGAAGGTGTTTATTATTAAAGGTGAAAAAAAATCCAAACCATCATGGCCCTGTGTGAAAAAGTGATTGCCCCCTAAACCTAATAACTGGTTGGGCCACCCTTAGCAGCAACAACTGCAACCAAGCGTTTGCGATAACGTGCAATGAGGCTTTTACAGCGTCCTGGAGGAATTTTGGCCCACTCATCTTTGCAGAATTGTCCTAATTCAGTTACATTAGAGGGTTTTCGAGCATGAACGGCCTTTTTAAGGTCATACCACAACATCTCAATAGGATTCAGGTCAGGACATTGGCTAGGCCACTCCAAAGTCTTCATTTTGTTTTTCTTCAGCCATTCGGTGGTGGACTTGCTGGTGTGTTTAGGATCATTGTCCTGCTGCAGAACCCAAGTTCGTTTCAGCTTGAGTACACGAACAGATGGTCGGACATTCTCCTTCAGGATCTCTTGGTAGACAGCAGAATTCATATCACGGCAAGTCACGGCAAGTCTTCCAGGTCCTGAAGCAGCAAAACAGCCCCAGACCATCACACTACCACCACCATATTTTACTGTTGGTATAATGTTCTTTTTCTGAAATGCAGTGTTCCTTTGATGTTCCGAAACACTTAAGTGTGACAAACATGCAAAGGAACAGGAAATGAGGAAGGGGGCAAACACTTTTTCACACCACTGTATATTCATTAAAATAGAAAACGAATGCAGTCACCACATCCAAGAAACCACATCCAAGAATTGGTAAACTGCAATACAGTGTATATATATATATATATATATATATATATATATATATATATATATATATATATATATATATATATATATATATATATATATATATATATATATATATATATATTGGTAGAATTGTTTGTTTTATTCAGCTACAATTTGTATTCTGTATTCCGTATACCGTATATACTCGAGTATAAGCCGAGTTTTTCAGCACATTTTTTTGTGCTGAAAGTGCCCCCCTCGGCTTATACTCGAGTCAAGCACTTTTCTGCAGCAAAAAATGACATTTTCCAACCCGAATTTCCGGCCCTGTATGTCGGGGCCACTTGGTGCTAGGAAATTTGGTGTGCAAACCCAGTGGAACCAACACTATAACATATCCACATTTGGGGTTCTTAGCATTAAGTGGCCCCGAGATACGGGGCCCCAAAGTCGGTTTGGAAAATGTCATTCTCTGCTGCAGAAAAGTGCTTGACATTTTCCGACCCGACTTTGGGGCCTGTATCTCGGGGCCACTTGGTGCTAGGAACCCAAAATTTGGTGTGCAAACCCAGTGGAACCAACACTACAACATATCCATTTGGGGTTCCTAGAGATACAGGGCCCCAAAGTCAGTCAACTGTGTCCATCTGCAGCAATGTCATTTCGGGACCCTTTGGGTTCAGAGACCCCAAATTTTGGCTGCAGCTAGGGGGCATCTAGGAACCCTTAACTATCAAGTTTGAAGTTCAGGGGACCTATGGCTGCAAATGGGCACAGTGAGGCATGCAAATGGGCACAGTGAAGCTGCAAATGGGCATTGTTGACCCTCTTTTCCACCTACAGTAGCTGCACATTTCTCACCCTAGGCTTATACTCGAGTCAATACGTTTTCCCATTTTTTTTGTGGTAAAATTAGGTGCCTCGGCTTATATTCGGGTTGGCTTATACTCGAGTATATACGGTAGTCTATTTTAAGTGTAGCAACTACAATTGCCAATTACATTGCAAACCCCTTTGACATAAAGTAGGTGATTTACAAAAAGTGGAGAGTGCAAAATCTGGTGCAGCTCTGCATGGAAACCAATCACCTTCCAGGTTTTTTTTTTTTTTTTTTTGTCAAAGCTTAATAAAACAAGCTGAAGTTAGAAGCTGATTGGCTACCATGCACAGCTGTACAAGATTTTGCACTCTCCACTTTTAGTAAATCAACCCCATTGTATTTAGAAAACATCATTTGACAATGTACAACCTCAACTCTGCACTCATAAATCAAAGAAGTGCATAAAGAGCTCAAAACAACCTTATACAGTAAACCTTTGGTTTGAGAGTAACTTGGTTTGAGAGCGTTTAGCAAAACAAGGAACATTTTTACATACATTTTGACTTAATATCCAAGCAATGTCTTGATATACAAGTAGCGTCATGTTACAACCGAGTATAAAACAGAAGAGAGGCATTTCTAAGTGTAGCAATATAGTTAAATTTAATGAAGGTACAACATTTAGCAAGTCACATGTTTGATGATTAAAAGAGGCACATCCAAGTATGCAGGCATCCTGTTTTAATCATCAACCATGTGAGTTGCTAAATGTTGTACCTTCATTAAATGTAACTATATTGCTACTCTTCGAGGCGCCTCTCTTCTCTTTTATACTCTGTAGCGCCTGCTGGATTTTGCTTCTAATCCCCTTGTGGAGGCTTCCATTTGTGGATGGACATTTTATGGTTACACAACCAATCACATGGCTAGAATCTTTTTATATGGACTGTAAACTGAAGGACTTATGAATAAATGGTTCTGGAATGAATCATTTGAGTTTCCATTATTTTCTTATGGGAAAATTCACTTTGATATACAAGCAACAATCAAGAAATGTCCAGTCTGTGATCATCCTGTGTCACAACGCGCTCTGTGCAGTCAATCTTGTATGGTCCTTTATACACACATCTTCCCCAGTGTTAAAGTGGAAGTAAACCCTTCCAAATGACTTTGGCCTACAGGTAAACCTAGATTAAGGCTTACCTGTAGGTCCAATAAATATCTCCTAAACCTACATGGTTTAGGAGATGTTTAGAAATGAAGAGGCATCGCTGTCTACGGCGCATGCGCCGTAGACAGCGGCGTGCAGGCGCACTGAGGGTGCACTGAGGATGCCGAGATCACGGCGATATGCCGATCTCGTGCGCATGCGCGGGAGTGACGTCATCGCCGCTCCAGCGAATGATAGCGCTGAAGCGGCGAGACCCGGAAGTCACTCCGGCCCTGGATGGCGGAGCAGAAGATCGTGGATAAGGACCGCTTCGGGGGCTTCATTTTCAGGTAAGTCTTTCATAATGAGCTAGTATGCTATGCATACTAGCTCATTATGCCTTTTGCCTTGCAGGGTGTCTTTTTTTTTTTTTTTTTTAAGAGGCTTTACTTCCTCTTTAATATCCAATAATGATAGACTTTCCGGTTCAAGCAATGTTCTCAATTCGGTGTCCCACGACCACACTCTCTTATGCTAGTTCTGTGCTCCTGTGTCCCTTCACCAATCTGAAGGACAGGAACTCACCAGCTTCCATTGCCTCTCTTTTTGCAGATCAGAAAAGCTTGCTGTTAAGTGCAGCAGTTCTGAACAAAAGGATCCCTCCTGTTAGCTCAGTGTCCCCTCCTCCTCTATCCCCAGCATAATGCAGCCAAGCATTAATAAAACATAAAATGTGCCATATTTCGTAATATTGTTAAAAGGAGATGCATTTATTTAAAGCTAATATACTCACAAAACAAGTAGTAAAAAAAAAAAAAAAAGCCCCCAATGCCGCGTACACATGAGCGGATTTTCCGTCGGAAAAATCTTGGATGTTTTTTCCGACGGAATTCCGCTCAAGCTTGGCTTGCATACACGCGGTCACACAAAAGTTTGCTGAACTTTCGACCATCAAGAACGCAGTGACGTACAACACTAAGAAGAGCCGAGAAAATTAAGTTCAATGCTTCCGAGCATGCGTAGAATTGTTTCCGAGCATGCGTAGAATTGTTTCCGAGCATGCGTAGAATTGTTTCCGAGCATGCGTAGGAATTTTGCACGTTGGAATTGGTACAGGCGATCAACACTTTTTCCGACCGAAAAATTGAGAACCTGCTCTCAATCTTTTGCTGGCGGGAATTCGGCCAGCAAAAGTCTGATGGAGTATACACACGGTCACATTTTCTGACCAAAAGCTCTCATCGGTCTTTTACTGGCCGAATTTCAGATCGTGTGTACGGGGCATTAAGGTGTGAAAAAGCTTCAGCAGGTCCTCCTGGGATGATAAACACTTGTGCTCATAACAAAGCCAATGCCAGCTGCTCTGTCTGTAATTCAGTATGTGCTTCACCCAGATAACCTACTGTCTACTGGGTACTGGTAAGCAACGTGTGGTATTTCAAGGTGGTATGTACTCCACATGATTTATTGACTTATTTTACATTGACCTTTCTGACAAGTACTATGACACCTGTTCGGGCTAATGATAGGTTTAAGGTGTTTGTAAGTGGCAACAATTGTGTGCAATAAAACTAGTTAGGTCACACAGATTAATATAATGTACAACATAGCATATACAGTACAGGGCCAGCAGTATAATGTACAACATAGCATATACAGTGAAGGGCAAGCAGTATAATGTACACAATAGTATATACAGTACAGGGCCAGCAGTATAATGTACAAAATAGTATATACAGTGCAGTGCCAGCAGTATAATGTACAACATAGCATACACAGTGAAGGGCAAGCAGTATAATGTACACAATAGTATATACAGTACAGGGCCAGCAGTATAATGTACAACATAGCATACACAGTGAAGGGCATGCAGTATAATGCACAACATAGCATATACAGTACAGGGCCAGCAGTATAATGTACACCATAGCATATACAGTGCAGGGCCAGCAGTATAATGTACAACATAGCATATACAGTACAGGACCCGCAGTATAATGTACACCATAGCATATACAGTACAGGGCCAGCAGTATAATGTACAACATAGCATATACAGTTTACAACATAGTGAGTTTAGCGCAGAGGTCAGGAATATAATGTACAACATAGTGCATACAGTGCAGGGGTCAGGTGTATATTGTACAACATAGCACATACAGTGCAGGGGCCAAGAGCATACGATACAATATAGTGCAGGGGTTAGGAGCATACTGTACAATATAATGTATACAGTGCTGAGATTAGAAGTACAATGTACAACATAGAGTATACAGTGCAGAGGTCAGCAGTATAATGTACAACATAATGAATGCAATTCCGAGGTTAGGAGTATATTTTATAAGTTAATGCAGTTCAGGGGTCAGGACTATGTAAGACACAGCACTGTGCCACTAATATTGTGCCCCTACAGCTGGTCAGTGGGAGAAAGAATGCCCCAAATGTGGTGTATGAAACAGGAACAATAGCGCCCCCCCCCCCATTCTAAATTGCTAGCTCCTCTTTGCCTCCGCCGACAGAGGACCCCTGTGCCCAGGTGTCTGTTCACCAGGTTTGTTCACTGCTTCCTCTTCTCAGGGCTGCTCCAGCGCCAGTCCAGTACCTGGCTTCACCCCCTAAGGAGGTAGTGCTCCACTCCCCGCCATGCACAAGCGTAGGCTGAGCAATGTGCTCATTTGCCTTGGAGTGGGGGAAGAATTTGCATATGAAGGAAACACCATTGAATTTGCATATTAATGAGGCACACATGTTTTGCATAAGCGCAACTGTGGGCACAATATAACATAAGCACGGTTTCTGGGCAGAGGTGGCAGACAGCCTTTTTAGTCTCAGACACAGCCTTCGAGGGACTGCTGAAAAAAAGGGGAACTGTTTCCAGCAAATCCAGAACAGTTGGTAAGTATGTTACTCCTATGTGCAGTGTGTTGTTAGGTGGCCACACCTAGACAAAAGGATGGAGCTAGGGTCTCTGTCTACTAGTTGAGCACCAAGAAGTCGCATAACCTTTTAGGAGTCCATTCCCACTGCCAGGCTGCCAGGGTACCAGTGGCCGGCAATATTCTCTTGGACTCACTTTCTGTAACAGCTAAAATACGTACTGGTACATAGTATGCTATAAAGGACAGTATTAGAAATGTCCTGTTGAATGTCTGGCCAGCTAGCTAGTTATTTTACTCTACATTTTTAATTGCATTATCTTAATATCTACCGCCTTCTGCAATCCATATTCAGGATACAGACACCCCTTTCCCCTGCATGATGCAATTTGAAAAGCTGCACAACAGTCATATTGTGTGAGAAAGACAGTTTAGTGCTAGATTGTCCTGTGGCGCTTTCTGTTGAAGTGTACAGGGCAGACAGACAAGAAAATCTGTAATATGTACATAATGATCTGTGTGATCTGACTCTCTACTGGAGAAATGTTAACCCCTTCTGTGTTAGATTGATGTCCCTTACTAGATGAAATATGCAAAGTTGCCACTATCTACTTTTTCATATATTAGGGGGTGAAGGAGAGCATGACACCACCGCTGACTATTCTCGTATTCTCTGACTGGGGTCCACGTTTAGCGGCCAAACTCCTGTTTTCAGAATGCATAAGGTCAGCTGCTCAGCACAGGACACAGAAGAAAACGGGGATCATTGGAGTAGCGATGTCTACTTGTGTGTAGGTGGCACTCGTCCACAGCAGCAATGCAGGTGGAGGAGGAAGTTGAGAGGAACCTAGTTCATCTATGGTTTCCTCGGTCACAGGGAGGCAGCTATCCGATTGAATGCTGGCACCCCATGTGACCTTGGTGGCCATCTTGGGTTAGGCAAAGTCTATTTAAAGCCCTGCCTCCTGGGTTTGGCATGTATTTTGCGGGTAGCTAGAGTAGAGACAGGTCACCAGGCTATCAGGGACAGTGCTTAGCATCAAGGAAAAGTTTGAGAGGAGTAGGGAAAGAGCAGGTATATGCCATCCTTCCTGGAAGCCTTCCCGTTTGGGTGCAGACTAGCCTAGCCAGGTGGCATTCAACTCCTTGAGACAGACACTGTCAGCACCTCTGATCTGCTACTCTACTGCCACTGTGTTGTTAGAACATGTGAGTGTTTCTAGTCGGGTTGCCTTCCCGCAGGGCCTGTTTGTATTGCAGGACTTCTATTGCAGAGCTGCACCAGATTTTGCATTCTCAAGTTTTAGTAAATCAACCCCTGTGTGTTTTCTGCCGCCGCATCCCCACATACTTCAGTGATTTCCAGCTTCCAGGTGCTTCAGCCAGGTATGGTATATGCAGAGTTAAATTCGTCCAAGTTGGACCAATGTAACTATGTAAAAATATACCATTCCTGGAATTTATCTTTAAATGATTCGAAATGTATATTATGGGGTAAATTTAATAAAACTGGTGCACGCAGAATCTGATGCAGCTGTGCATAGTAACGAATCATCAATTCAGCTTTGGCAATAAAACTGTAGCACCCTGGAGGTTAGGCAGGGTTGCTCCTAAATTTACCAGTCAGGTATCGCTACCTTGGCTAATTGTTAAGGATCAGTTGATTTCACTCTAAGTCTGTAATTGCTGCACTTCTCTCTTTTGCCGCTAGGTGGCCTGGTATTTGAGGGCATTAGATATGCAATATCAGATTATGAGTATATGGGGTATTTCAGCCAATGGGCAGGGGTTTTCTTGAATCCCTTGGCCTGCTGGGAGAACCTATATATTTGGGTGGAGTCAGGTGATCGCGGTTCTGTGCCACCTAGACGGCTGTCTGGGTGGACGTGTGTTGTATTGCCCGGGCTGCTAGTGCAGAGTCTGGGCCTATCCCGGGCACATCTGGCTGCTAGGCTGTCTGAGGGCCTATCCAGAAGCAAGAGAGCAGCACAGGGTTGGGATTGCGGCTTGCAGTCCAACTAGAAGTAACAGTTCTGCCAGCTGGAGAACCTGTTGTGGTCGGAGGTAGAAGGGAAAGCTGTCGCCACTAAGGGACCATCCACCTTATTATTAGGGACCACAATGAGTAGCTGAAGCAAGTACCGGAGCAGTATTCTGACCAACCGGGGATGGTGAAGATTCAAGAAACTTCAGTGGGTATCAAGCCAGGGACCCAGTCAGTGGAGGTGACGCTTGCAGAGCAGCCTTGTGTGTGAAGCCAGGGACTGAGCAGGCCAGCGGGAGTGAAGCTTGAGAAGTATCTTGAGTGCCAAGCTAGGGTCCCAGCAGAGAAGCGGGGCTGAGGCTCAAGGGATTCAGTGGCAGTGAATCAGCTAGTCTAGTGAGAGACTGGGAGAGTGGGCTAAAGAACTACAAGAAGTGATTGTAGTGGAAGTGAAGGAACCAGTGGCAGCTGGTGAAGTCTGTGTGCCAGACCCCGCCCTTCCCTTTTGACCCCTCCCACTTGTTGAAAATGGGCATGGTTTCAACAAAATAGTTGGCGTGGCTCTAAGGTGGTGTGGTTAGCATCTGAGATGAACAAGGGATAGAGGGAGAGGGGAGAGGGATGGAGGGACAGCCAGCCCAGATCCTACACAACAATGGAAATATGTGTATTCTAGAAAGTTTAACAATCAGCAGATAAAGATACTCCAAACACCTGGTGTTAGCACTTCAATTATCCCGGCACCATGGTTGTTATGGTGTCAGGATGATTGAAGCGCATTGTTTCTATTATTACATTGTAATATAAATGAAATCATTCAACTCATCGTAATGCAGAATCAGTGGGAGCCCCGAGCGTGTCACTGGCCACGTCGCCTGCCACCAGATGTCATCAGGTGTCCCCAGTGGAGTCCATCTTTACATCAGGTGCCCCCCAGTGGAGTCCATCCTTACATGCAGCCTGTGTCCCATCAAATGCAGCCTGTGTCCCATCAAATGCAGCCTATGTCACATAAAATGCAGCCTGTGTCCCATTAAATGCAGCCTGTGTTGTCCTCTCCTGCGGTGTCTCCTTCCACTGGCAGCAGTGATGGAGGAGTCCTCTCCTCATACTTCCGGTTTTCTCTCTCTCGGGCGCAATGGGAGAGAGAAAACAGGAAGTGACATCTAACTTCAGATGTCAATCAAACCGCCCGGCCGTAGTAATAGAAACTACGAGTGCCGGGCGGAAGCTACTCAGCACTTCAGAAAGTGCCGCAAGGCGGGACAGAAGCCCGAAAATGATTGCATAGATGTGACACTTCCCATAGTGCACTGTGTCCGGTGTCCGATCACAGTGCACTTAAGGACCTTTTTTTTTGTAAGGGCCAGTCTTAGAAAAAAATGGACGGGCCGCCACTGGAAGGAACTGTTACGTTTTGTGTTAGGAACTGTTAAATTCTGTTGCCTTAGGAGACAGCATTCCTACACGTACAGATGTGGTGTCTTTGCTGGATGCTTTTCCCAGCATGGCCGTCCTCCTGTTGAAGTCTCAGAGTCTGCCAATTAATCTTGCAACTATCTAAGGGTTTCCTGGCCCTAACCCTTTCTCCCAAAGTTCTGTTAAGAGAAATAAATTCTCTTTTGCATTCAAGAAGTGTCTGACGCTTAATTACTCTGGCTACTTTGCACCCACTATGCCTCACAACCCACCATATACAGAAGTATGTCAGCTATCTCTGGCTCCGGAGGTTCTCATTAGACCGAAGGAGGCCGGGGACCTTGCTACAAAACCTAGAAGTGATTGGTTACTATGCACAGCTGAAGCAGATTTTGAATGCATGAGTTTTAGTAAATCTCCACTAATTTATTGCACACAGAATCCTTAGTTTCCTAAAGACGCTGATGGGCAAAAAGCATTGAGTCTAGGTCACGACTAGTACGTCCGGGTCGGGTCGGTGGAACGCACGCTGATACTCTGTGGAGAACCGCAGTACCCTTCTGACATTACAAGCTGTTTGTGCCTTATTGGCACAGATCAATGTAAGTGCATTATATTTGTATGTACTGGAATCATTGTTTTTAATAAACGTATTGCACTATGAACATATTAATTTCTTTGGAGCCATGATTCCTACTGAATGGGGGAGAGGAGCTGCAGAGGAATGCAGGATAGGCACGGTGTGTGGGCATAACACATACATATATTGACAGTATATGTGGTACCATAGTAAAGTGGAAACAGTAAAGAGGTGTCAATAATCCTTTAAATAATCCTTTAAAGGAATGGTGTGGGTTTAAGTATATACAGTGGAACCTCGGATTGCAAGCAACGCGGTTAACAAGCGCTTGGCCAGAGGTGCGGGGGTGCGGTGACATGGAGCCGTTCAGAAACACTCACTTGGAAATACTCAGTTCTCGAGCCTTTCCGAATGCAGCCGAGCATTCTCCAAGTATTTCCGAGTATTTCTGGCGCCCCCACCTCTGGCCACATGCGGTATTGCATGCCATAGAAGTCAATGTGGAACGAATTGTCTTTGTTTCCATTGACTTCTATGGGGAAACTCGCTATGATATGCGAGTGCTTTGGATTACAATCATTCTCCTCGAACGGATTATGCTCGTAATCCAAGATTCCTCTGTACATATATGGGCTGCATATTTGGCATCATAGCCTAATTGGAAATATATCCTATGGACTTATGGACTCTAATTTGAGGAGTTTTTTAAGTGTATGATTCGTTATTATAGTGATTTGTGGCTACACTATATATGGTTTCACCTATTGTATCACATATACCAGCCTTTTTTCACCGAGATGCCTTTTAGTTTCACAAAGCAACAGGTTTTCTTTGTACACCATTACAACCTTCTATCTGCCAACTGCCTAACGACCAATGACGTCATCAGTTAATAAGGAGGATGTCAGTTGTCTGCATATAATCCTTGTTTGATGGATCAAAACTGAAGGAGAAGAGAAACACTGGCATACTAGTCAGCAAAGGCATGTGCACAGGGTGTGCTGGGTGTGCCTGGGCCCACCCTAATCACCCTGTGTGGTTCTGATTCCCCCTGCTTCCTGGCGCCCCCTGTCTTCCCCCTGTAGTGCTGCCAGCTTCCCTCCTCTCCTCTCCTGCCGGCTGCTGTGAGGGATGTTTTAGGATGGATGGATGAATGAATGAACACAGTGCGTGATCTGTGATCAGTGATCAGTGATCGCTCCTGTGTTCATTCTTAACATAAGCATAGTAAACTATGTTTACTATACTTCAGTTTGTGAATGAACAGGAAGCTGCTCAGCAATGAGCACTTCCCATTCGTTCACTGTCTAGTGCAGCTGAGGCTGCAGAGAAAGGGACTGGGGAAGCTCTGTCCTCAGTCCCTTTCTCTCTGTTTCGACCCCTGATATTTCACCAAAGCTCCCCAATGTGTCTCCTAAAGAAATTGTAAAAAAAACTAAAACAACTGACACCGTCCACTGCCCTACTGACACCAATTCTGCTCTACTGACACCATCCACGACTCTGCTGATATACACGCATGTGTGTTTGTGCTCTGGGTTGCACACCATAATGCAATATTCTGCGCACACCAATGTTAGTCAGTACCAGTTTACAAAAGTGTATTTGCTTTCAAAGCAGTGTTACCAACCATCAGTATTTTTACTGGCAGCCAGTAAAAAGCGGGCACCTTTCTCCTGCCAGTAAATGCCAGTAAGAGGAAAAGTTTGCCACTAAAAAATATGGCTGTGATGCTTGGCTCAGAATTGGGCATGCGCAGCTCGGGTCCAGAGCCGGTCAAGACCATCAAAGTGTTTGCTACAGTGTGTTTGGGCGGTACCGGTGGGGGCTGGACTGGCCGAGGCGGTGCCTGAGTGTTTTGTGTGATGTCATGGTGCAAGGGAGTCGAGCCAAGCGGCTAGAGCCTTGTGTGCGGGTCTGCGGGACGGGAGCAAGGCAAGCCGGGAGCTGGACTGTCAGTGCTGTTTGGACTGGGGGGGACTGAAGGGACCACCTGGTATGGAGAGAGACTGTCACTGTGACTCAGGAGGGGATGCGTTGTGTCGGTGATCTGTGCTGCTGCACATTGCTATACAACAAGTAACACCAGCGCTAAAACATGGCCATCTGTGGATGGGGAGGAAAGGGTACAGTTAATGACATGGGATCTGAACTAAGTGCAGCTGGATGGCAGCCATCGCTGGAGGGTATGAATAAACAGTGTACAACAAAACAAACGGACCAGCGCTCAATGGGTTGAGGAGTAAACACAGACTCACAGCAGACAGTTGAACATGATTAGTCCTAGTTTATTCAGTAATGCATGTAAAAGAACAATCCTGTTGTCAGACAGGAAGGGATATGAGGTAGGTAAAAAATAAATCAACAGCTTACAGTTTCACAGAAGATCCATGGAGCAACAAGGAGCTGACAGCATTGGGGTTTATAAAAAACACCAATACCCATGCTGCACTGCGGCCGAATGTGGAACACGCTCACCAGTGTGTGGGGGAAGGGATGGACGTTCTGGAGGAGAGAGCAAAGATGATTGACAGCTGTAAGCTGAACGTGGCTGGGACTGGCGTACTGACAGGTGGAAGGGAGAGAGCCGCGTTGCTGCAGTGTTGATGACGCTATACGTTCACAGCATCTAAAGCCCAATGGATGTGAACCCCAGCTACGTGGGAGTGTCCAAAAACGATGTAGACCTCGGGGAGATGGAAAACCAGAGCTGGATGGGCCGATGTGGATGTCAGTCAGCGTTGCTGGGGTTCTAGGGGGGCTGGTCGTTGGAGCACCTCATGGACCTGGGTGACCTGTTGGCTGTGGTGGTTGTCTTGACAACGTGTTTCGTGCATCTGCGCTTTTTCAAAGTCAGTGTCACTAAGAGAGTCAATTTCATGTGTGTGTGCCGCCCATTCTAATTTTCTGTCCCTGAGCCACTTACTATATTGAAAATAAAATAAGAAATATGATTTTTGCCTGAATTGCAAATTATACTTATTTGTAGCCCAAATACTAAAATTTGCACTTAAAACTGTAATTTTGTAACTTTTGGAATTGCCAGTAAAAACTTGGTTGTGCCAGTAATGTCAGTAAATTTCAATCTGGTAGGTTGACAACACTGTTTCGAAGATTAAATCACCTTTAACATTGTCCTACATGTATTGATGTTGCTGCATTATGTAAAACTATCAGAATATTTTTTACATTTTAGAATGAGGCAACTCAAGACTGTCCATAATTTTGGAGGGTGTGTCAAGATTTAAATACTGCAGCTGCTGACTTTTAATAATCAGACACTTACCTTTCCCAAGGTCCAGCGATGCGAGGAATCGAAGCCCCGTTAGTCTCCCCCTCCGCTCTACGGCGCCGGCATTTTAACTGTGGGCTGTGATACCACAGCCGGGCACCCACTGCGCATGCGCGAGACGTGCCGCGCGCCGTGACTGGCCGCGCAATCATTTGGGACCTGTCACGTGTCCCAGATGATTGACAAGAGGGAGGGGGGAGAGGCAATCTCCCTTCCTGTGCCGAGGGAAGTCAGGTCAAGAGCCCAGGCACTGAAGGAGGCAGACTACGAGGGATGCTCTAGCAACAGGCATTTAGAAGTGAGTAAAAAAAAAAATTTGTTCTCCAAATGTTTTTTTTTTTTTGGGGGGTGGAACTCCACTTTAACTGAGAAACACTGGCATATATTATATTTTTGGGTTATTCACATAGAGCCTAAGAGCAGCGCCTACCTTTACAATCATATACACATATACACAGAATCCTTACTTTGTCTCAGTGCTTCTAGGCAGGTCTGTAGCCTCTGGTCACGTGTTTCTTTGCTGTGTAACCTCACTAAACGAGAATTATAGAATAAAACTAAAGAACACATGGCTTGCATTTTCAAAGCCTCCGATACAGGACTATTCAGAAAACGAGGATTGGATTATAGGGAAAGGTACAGCCAGCTGTGAAATGCCAGCATGAAAACTAGAACCACTCAGCATACGTCCCCTAAGTGAGTTTAAATGTTCATGTTTGAATACAGTGTATCCCTAATACAAACCTTTTTCTTGGGTATAGTGGATTTCCTTACTAGCAGGGCCATCTTAAGAGCATTATAGGCCCCCGGGCAATACAGTGCACCGGGGCCCCTGTGTGCACTACACTACATACCGCACTGACCACTACACACCACACTGACCACTACACTACATACCACACCACACTGACCACTACACACCACACCACACTGACCACTACACACCACACTGACCACTACACTACATACCACACTGACCACTACACTACATACCACACCACACTACATACCACACCACACTGACCACTACACTACATACCACACCACACTGACCACTACACTACATACCACACCACACTGACCACTACACTACATACCACACCACACTGACCACTACACTACATACCACACCACACTACACTACACTGACCACTACACACCACACTGACCACTACACTACAAACCACACTGACCACTACACTACAAACCACACTGACCACTACACTACAAACCACACTGACCACTACACTACAAACCACACTGACCACTACACTACAAACCACACTGACCACTACACTACAAACCACACTGACCACTACACTACAAACCACACTGACCACTACACTACAAACCACACCGACCACTACACTACAAACCACACCGACCACTACACTACAAACCACACCGACCACTACACTACAAACCACACCGACCACTACACACCACACTGACCACTACACACCACACTGACCACTACACACCACACTGACCACTACACTACATACCACACTGACCACTACACTACAAACCACACCAACCACTACACTACATACCACACTGACCTACCTGAATCCTATACTGACCACTACTACACAAACTAAACTACCCACTACATACCACACACCACACCACACTGACCACTACACTACATACCACACCAACAACTACACTACATACCACACTGACCTACCTGAATCCTATACTGACCACTACTACACAAACTACACTACCCACTGACCACTACATACCACACCACACAACACTAACCTACCTGATTCCTATACTGACCAGTACACTACACACCACCCTACCTGATTTCTATACTGACCACTACTACACAATCTACACTATCCACTGACCACTACACTATACACTTCTCACAGACCACTACACAATACACTACATACTGACCGCTACAGCATACTCTATCCACAGACCAATACACCACACACACACACACACACACACACACACACACACTACACTACACTACACTGCACACAATACATTACACTACACACAATACATTACACTATACATTACACTACACACAATACATTACACTACACACAATACATTACACTATACATTACATTACACTACACACAATACATTACACTACACACAATACATTACACTATACATAATACATTACACTACACTATACATTACACAATACACTATACATTACACTACACTATACATTACACTACACACAATACACTATACATTACACACAATACATTACACTACACACAATACACTATACTACACACAATACATTACACTACACTATACATTACACTACACACAATACATTACACTACACACAATACATTACACTATACATTACACTACACACAATACACTATACATTACACTACACTACACACAATACATTACACTACACACAATACATTATGGCTTCTCCCTCTCCCCAGACCATATCAACCCCCCCCCCCCAGCCAGCAAAAAAAAAACTCACGAGTGAGTCCCTTACCTTTTTTTCCTTTCATCTCTGCTCTGCTCTGCGCCGCCTGTCACACTGCCTGCCCCAGCGGGGACATGATCGGTGACCCGGAGAGGAGGAGGCGAAAATAGCGGCCACAGCTCACAGTGAAGGCCAGCCCGCTCTCCCGCGATCGAGGACAGGCCAGCCCCACCTGCTGCACATGACCCCTTTCGCCCAATCACAGGGCGCCAGGGGCCGGCCTGAGACTGGACATGGCGGCCGGAGCGCGGGGTCACAGGCAATAAAAACGAGGGTGACACATAGATGATGCTTGGCTCGCTGGGCAGGTGGGGCCCCCCAGGCAAGTGGGGCCCCCGGGCAACTGCCCAGCGTGCCCAATGGAAAAGACGGCCCTGCTTACTAGGTCAATGCATAAAAAATGCATTTGCTTGAAAACCAAGAAGCATATTTTTTTCTTTATTGGCGAGTGAGATAACTGACAATATTAATATTGTATGTGGTCATGAATGATTAACTAAAAACTGTATACTGAGCGGACTAATATAAGAACTGTGGTTAAATATGAGACAAAGTAACCACAAATAAAGAATTAAAGTTAAACTACAGGCAAAAAAACAAAAAACTCAGTAATGAATATGTTACTGTATAGGAAGGTCTTATTCATTTCTACATTTTGTATTTGGCTGCACTATGTTGCAGTAAAGTAAACCCCATCATTCCTTATCATGTTAATAAATACCGTATATACTCGGGTATAAGCCGAGTTTTTCAGCACATTTTTTTGTGCTGAAAGTGCCCCCCTCGGCTTATACTTGAGTCAAGCACTTTTCTGCAGCAAAATTTTTTTTTTTTCCGACCCGACTTTCGGGCCACTTGGTGCTAGGAACCCCAAATTTGGTGTGCCAACCAAGTGGACCTAGCACTACAACATATCCGACGGGGTTCCTAACACTAAGTGGCCTCGAGATATGGGGCCCCAAAGTCGGTTCGGAAAATGTCATTCCCTGCTGCAGAAAAGTGCTTGACATTTTCTGACCCGAGTTTGGGGCCCCATATCTCGGGGACACTTTGTGCTAGGAACCCCAAATTTGGTAATCAAACCCAGGGAACTAGCACTAAAACATATCCAAAGATGGGGTTCCTAGCACCAAGTGACCCGAGATACAGGGCCCCAAAGTTGGTCAACTGTGTCCATTTGCAGCAATGTCATTTCGGGACCCTTTGGGTCTAGAGACCCCAAATTTGGCTGCAGCTAGGGGGCATTTAGGAACCCTTAACTACCAAGTTTGAAGTTTGGGGGACCTATGACTGCAAATGGGCACAGTGAGGCATGCAAATGGACACAGTGAGGCTGCAAATGGGCATTGTTGACCCTCTTTTCCACTTACAGTAGCTGTGCATTTCTCACCCTAGGCTTATACTCGAGTCAATACGTTTTCCCAGTTGTTTGTGGTAAAATTAGGTGCCTCGGCTTATATTCTGGTCAGCTTATACTTGAGTATATACGGTACATTTAAAAAATGACCAGCTCAGATGAGCATTTGAAGTTTTTGTGATGCCATCTGATTGTTATGTTCAATGTTAGTCTACGGATTTTGCATAAGAGCTGATGCTTAAAATCTGGTATGCAGTAATAGAGGAGCTCAGTATACCATGGATTATCTTCAAATATTTATGTTTAGGTTTTTTTGCCTGCAAAAAGATAGTTTTGCAATAAATGATTGCCTTCAGCTTAGAGCTAGGTGACCTTTTACAGAAGAATTCCAGGTAGCTTTTTTTACATAGTTAGTCCTGAATGGACCAATGTAACTATGCACATACCATACCTATGGGATCCCTCTAGAAGCTGGTAATCACTGTAGTAGATATTTCTACTACAGTGACCTCCAGTAGCTTCCCATGTCAAGTGGCTGCACTGCTGCATTCTGAACACAGGAGGTTGGCAAATATCCCTCTCATCCATTCAGACAATGTTTTGCATTTTCCCAGAGTATGCAAAGCAAGGTGGAGAGTGTGATATCACTGTCCCATATGTATACCTTGTCCAATTTAGAGAACAGTTTGCATTCATTGAGAAAACACAAAGCACAAAGCATTCTCTGAATGGTGCCCATCATGGGTGGCTGACCTCTTGTGCTCACAGTGCGGCAAGGAAGCTACTTGGCACAGGACCCAGAAGCTAGTGGAGATCACTCAAGTAGTGGTATCTGCTACAGATTCAAAACGGATCCCATAGATATGATATATGCGTAGTTACATTGGTCCAAGCTGGACTAATGTAACTATATAAAAAATTCCAGCCCTGGAATTCTCCTTTAAGGACATCTGCTTAACAACCACTGCGACATTAATTTTACCAGTGCATGATTGCATCTGATATGCTGACATAACACGGCAACTGTGTCAGATTATAAGGATTTAATATTTTTGGATGCTATGTAGCTATATATGCTTATTTTGTGTACACGGTTTACCTTATTCATATATACACATAAGCTCTTTTGGTTTTATCACATTTAGCTTTTTGAGAGGTGGAGATTTGTATACATACGGCGATTATATACAATCACTTCTACATTATCACACATGATGCTCTTTTCTTACTATTTATCATTATATACCTTTTATCTGGTATTTTGAAACACAGCAGTTTATGTGTATATTATACACTATTGTGTCGCTAATATTGGTTTATATGAAGCACGTCATGTAAGGCACAAATCAGCACGTCTTTGTGTATACTCACTCGTGTAAAATATTGTTATTGTAAGGATGGGCAACCGTATTACGGTTGTCTCAACCCCGCGCCTGGACAAAAAATACAGTTACAAAAATAAATTGATAGTTGTAACGATAGTGCAAAAATAAAAAATTTGTAGTTTGTTAAAATTAAGCTGCTCCCTTAGAAATCCTTGGATTTAATTGATGGTATAGTTATGGAAAATTGGGGCGCTACTATAACTAAAAAAGTTGTTTAATTAAAATTAATTTCTGGTTATGTCGATCTCTTTATGTGAGTGGATAAGTGCCTATATTTTGGTGTAGGTGTCCCTAATTGGGGCAGCCATAAGAGTGAAAAAAATCTAAATTAATACTAATCTACTGTGTCGTGGTGGTATGATAAATTACAAAAACAGGTCATTTAAACAACCACTAAATAATACCAATTAAAGTGCTCCTACAAGGACGGACAAGCCGTCCACTATATATGTGATAATCAAAAATAATAAAATAAATTAGCTAAAGACAACCGGCATTGCCTAATAGCTCAATGAGTGCTGTTGCAATATTGTGCTGAAATTATAAACACCGTGATACTAAACTTTACAATGGTGGGTGTTCCCACAAGGATGAAACAAATCCTTGTATTAATTAAAATTCACAATATAAATCAATATAGATCAAAAGATAAAACAAATCCTTAAGTTACATAAACTTCACAATATAAATCAATATAGCAACCACTGCGAATGTGATACTAGATGACTAAATAAAGCCTTAAAGTCCCAAAAATAATCAGACTCCTCTCTAGTAGGGTCTGATGTGCACAACTGAAAACAATAAGTGAAAAAAATATATGTGAAAAAAATATATTGAAAAAAAGTTCATATATCAATTGTTTAGGTGTTTTGAATGTTGAATTCACTCTTATCATAAGCAGTGTGAGTCCCTTCACCACATTGATTTTCTTCCTTCACCACATTGATTTTCTTCCTTCACCCAAACGTGATAAAACGGATTAAAGCTGGCCGCTTACCAGAGGTTGTTGATTGCTTTAATTAAAAAACAATCAGAAGCACTTGTTACAGGACTCTGCCTGTTCTCAGGTAACACCAAAAACTTTTAAGACAACTCTTCTTCCTCACAGATCAATTGAGGTCACAAAGATGGGTAACATGTATGGAATCAGAGAAGAACACTTCATAGCGTAATCTTGCTTTTGCCAAAATATAGGCACTTATCCACTCACATAAAGAGATCGACATAACCAGAAATTAATTTTAATTAAACAACTTTTTTAGTTATAGTAGCGCCCCAATTTTCCATAACTATACCAAAATATTGTTATTGGTTTATTTATTAGCTTTTGACTTGGTACACGTTGTTCTTATTAAAAACTACTTTTCTACTATAGCTATACTGTGGCATACTAGGCTACTAGTTTACCATTGGACTTTGTGCACACCATAGTACCCCTACTTACGTGGTTACATGGTGATAATTTGCCATATACCCTCATGCTATACGTAGCGCCTTTGACCTCAGTACCAATACTCACCTTTCAATATATTGGAGCCCCTTTTTGAGGCCAGCTCCCATCTTTTCTCCTGAGGTGGCTGCAACCTACATACATCCTACCTAAGCACGGCACTATATATAATTTTCCACTGCGACATTAATGCTCAGTGAGAATAGGTATGACTTCCGTAAGCCACATCTGAAATACTATAGAAAAAATGTGGACTGTACGTATCCAGCCCAAAGAGTCACCCGGAAGAGTCAACCTGGCCCAGAATGGGAGCCAACACACGTATTAATAAAATGTAAACAGCCTTATTGTTAATGTTAAAAAGCACAATAAAAAGAGGATAAAGAGACAATATCCTCACCTGACAAAAGGCCACACAAGGTTAAAAGCCCAATGCCCTGTTAACCATGACAATATGAAGATCAAAGATATATCACATACAGTATACTAAAATGTATCCTAGATAGTGATAAATGTAAATGCAGTATTATAGATCTCCAGTGGGAAGGTCTAGATGAGCCAATGCGTTTTTCCAATTATTGGCTTCTTCAGGGCCCAATGACAAGAGATGGTATAAACAGGTAGAATAGGTCAAGAGGTGTTCAAAAATTGGCCATGGGGGTGAGCTCAGCGGCTTCAGGGCCACAAAGCTTCAAGGACAGGCAGAAGATGGTAAGGCAGTGGCAAGGACTGGATTCAGAGACCAGGTGAGAGGTCTTAAAATGTATAGATACCAAGTATCCAGAAAAGTATACAGTATTACCAAATTCCCATAGTATTTGGAACAGATACTAGTGCCCAGCATATATCCGAGCATCCAACACATTGAGGGAAGGAGGAGTACCATCATATCCCAAAATGGAAAAATAGTCCCACAATGAGTTAGAGACTCATTAGACCCAATTTCTCATGTCAGCCGCCACCACCCTACTGAGCCAGTAAAGTCCAGTTGACTCTTTGGGCTGGATACTTCTAGTCCACATTCTTTCTATTAATGCTCGGTGAGCACTCACTTGCTTTGCTTTTGCTACAGCAAATTACTAGATCAAAGTAACTAGATCAAAGCATCAGCAACACAAGGGTGATAAACTACTTTCAAATCTGGTGGTGGTGTAAGTTATTCCCTTCAGAACCCTAACCAGTAAGTTTGTTGACTTTGGTCATTAGATATGGAAAGTTAGGCATTAACGCCTCATGCACACTTGACATTTTTTCTGTAGCTCAAAGGGCCTATTTTTTTTCCCTGCCTCTAAATGCCCCTGCATGTTAGCCTATGTATCTATCCACACATAGGGCTTTAGAGGAGTTTAGAGGCTAGGGCATTTAGAGGCAGAAAAAACCCCACAGCCAGTGCATCCAGGAGCAGCAGAGTTTTGGCAGAAAAAATGCTTGATGCACCTAAACGCAACGTGTAAATGCATCTAAACGAGCCTAAGCACTAGGCATGTTTTCATTCATTCATTTCAATGATGCCCCTAAACTTATTGCACAAGTTTACAAGCGTTTTTTTCTGCCAAAACTCTGCTACCAGGAAGAAAATCTAGGAGAGTTAGCGAAACGTCCAGTATGAATGAGGCCTGAAGTGTAACTAAAGGCAAAATGTGTTTTTTTAGTTTTGGATAGAGTGGAGTGGGTTTAGAACACGTGTCAGCTTTTATTGCTGTCTGTGCCCCAATTAGTGAGATTTAATCTCTCTATTTGTCCCGTGACCCACAACAAAAATTGCAGGTGCCACTCAAGGCTCCACCAGGTCCTCTTGCACGACAAACCGCTAGGAGTGCCAACAACGACAGAACCCGTCCTAGCTCAAAACATCCAGTTTTTTTTCTTTTACTTTCATTTTTGATGATAACAGTAGACAGGACAAATAGAGGGGAAGGAAGTAATAAAAGTCGCACATCACAGCAAAACCCTGTGAGGAGGTGTATGACAGCCTCAGTCCAGGGAGCCCGGGCTGAGGCTGTCATACACCTCTTCACTTGGTTTTGCTGTGATGTGCGACCTTTAGTAAAAATACTGTTTACTGTTACCATCAAAAATGAAAGCAGATCTCCACCCAAAAATGGAACTTCCACTTTAAGGGTAGGTGACCCTCTGACAGGCCACATTTTTTTTGGGGGGGGGATACCCTCTTTTTTGAGGGTTCCAGCTCCCACTTCTTCCCGGCGCACCGCAGCACCGAAAGGGAGATCACCTCTCCCCCCTCCCTCTCGGCAATTATCTGGGACACGTGACAGCCTGATTGCCTGGCCAGTCACGGCGCGCCATGCGGCTCGTGCATGCGCAGTGCGTGCCTGCCCGTGAAACCACAGCCGGGCGCCCACAGTGACTATGCCAGCGTAGCAGAGAGGAGGGTAAGACGAGCAGGGCTTCGTTCCCCCTCATCACTGGACCCTGGGACAGGTAAGTGTCAGATTATTAAAAGTCAGCAGCTGCAGTATTTGTAGCTGCTGACTTTAAAACATTTTTTAAAGTAAAAGAAAATCCCACATTTTTTGTTGATTTCAGCACAGTAATAGAGGGGAAATCTTCAGATAAGGATACTAGTTCTGGCGACCCTGGTGACACTCCGGAATTCCCTCACTTTGGAGGGACTGTCTCTCGCTTCCTATTTTAGCTATGGGACAGGAAGTGAAGGGAAAGCTCCCCAATGGGACACAGATGTTAGAAACTGACAAGGTTGAATGTTTGCTGCTCTGTAAAGTACTCACTCACTTTTTGTCTTTTTAAAAATACTAATAAAAATGATTGAAACAGAAACTGACAGGGTTATAACCCTCCCTTAGCGCGATGCATCTAAAATGGTAAGGATGTCATTAGAACTCTAATGCGGCGTACACACGGTCGGAATTTCCGATGGAAACAGTCCGATGGGAGCTTTTCATCGGATTTTCCGACCGTGTGTATGGTCAACGGTCTTTTTCTGTCGGAATTTCCGACGGACTTTGGATTGAGAACCTGTTCTCAATTTTTCAGACGGAAAACCTTTCTATCGGATTTTCCGATTGTGTGTATGCAATTCCGACACGCAAAATTCCGACGCATGGCCAGAAACAATTTGACGCATGCTCGGAAGCATTAAACTTCCCTTTTATAGTGCTGTCGAACGTGTTTTATGCCGCTGTGTTATTGACCGTCGGAATTTGGTGTGATCGTGTGTAGGCAACACAGCTTGAGCGGAATTCCGTCGAAAAAACCGTCAGAGATTTTTCCGACGAGAATTTCGATCGTGTGTACGCGGCATAATACATAATTTCAGATTTGTAGCTTTACTTAGTTATAATAAGCTATGTGATGTTTTTGGACCACGCAAGGTCCCCTTCATCAAGGCAGCTGCGGTTAATGTTGGCCAATGAAGGGGCCCTGCATGCTCTGATTAGTCACTTAGCTTATTATGACTAGGTTAAAGCAGATGCAGGAACAATATTTTGGTATGCATGTGACATTCTTACTTGCACCCGCAGAATGGATTCATTCATTTCTATCATCCTAGCACTTGAGATCAAATAGTGAGCTTGGGAGTATTTTATACATACTGTTATCCAGAGCAGCAGTGCCCTGGATATCTGCAAGGAAACTGATAGCCCTCTATACACAAACATCAAAATGGGGCCTGTTCCTGTCACTAAGCAGATGATGCAAGACCATGACATTGCTCAGTTGGTACACACTAGATGTACAGTATTTGTGGTGAAGGCAGTGATCCATTTTCTGTGGAGAAATAGCAACAGTTGTTGGTTGACCACAGATGTAATCTAATTATTTCTGCATGTATTAACGAGGACTTAGGGCCGCTCTGCTATGTTCAGCAGGACATCTGTGAGTGGATCCACTGCTGAATCAGAGCTGAACGGGAGGGTTGTTATTTTTTTTTACATCCATGCCTATTCAGTTTGTGTCCAGTGGACACGGGCAGACCCGTGATAGCTATACGGGCAACTGGATGTAAAGAGATTGCGGTGTCTGTTTACATTAAGCTACCTCCGTTCCATCGCGTTTCGGTCCAGAAAAACTGAAATGGGCTCAGTTATATTCCGGGCCTGGACAGACTTGGAGGTAGGTGAGTGCAAATGAACACAAGTATGTTTACATCAGCCCACCCATAGAGGTGCAGGGAGCTTCCAATCAGGTTCCTCTGAAAAACTGCCAGGCAGACCTCATTGGAACGTCTGCATGTAATTGTTTTTGGTTAACGGTTAACCCCTACCCAGTGTGAACTAATTAAATGAGTTACAGATATCTTACTTTGTTTGGCCTCCCTAAGCATTTGTGTGTGCGTGTGTATACAGTGTGTGTGTGTGTGTGTATATATATATATATATATATATATATATATATATATATATATGCTTTTCTTTAAAAGTGGTCACATGATCTCTGTTCTCAGCTGCATAAGGTGTTTAGAGAGCTGGGAGTGGAGAAACAACAGCACACTGATCTTCCCAGTTAATGGCTGTGCAGGGGGCGTGTCAGCACAAGTCTGATCATTGTAGGATAGACAGGCTGTAACACCCCATGCCCCCCGCCACCCCCCACCTTACCACGCTGGTACAGATGTGCTTTTATAACTAGTATGGTCAGTCTGAAATAGTAACGCAGGGGGAGTGCAAAGATTACCAGGTATTTCACACAAAGGAAGCAATACAAAGAAAACAGGATGCCTTTTAACACATGGTACAACAGACACATATCAGGAATATGACATATTTTTTTAAGGCTATAGAACAGTGATGGTGATTGGTGAACCTTGGCGCCCCAGATATTTTGGAACTACATTTCCCATGATGCTAATGCACTTGGCAGTGTAGTTGAGCATCATGGGAAATGTAGTTCCAAAACATCTGGGGTGCCAAGCTACGCTATCACTGCTATAGAGAATATTTCTCAACTACACTATGCTCTTCAGCAAAAGAGAAAAAACTGTCATGCCTCGTACACACGATCGGACTTTCCGCCAACAAACCCGTGGAATTTGTCCGAAGGGTGTTGGCTCAAACTTGTCTTGCATACACACGGTCACACAAATGTTGGCCAACAATTACGAACGTAGTGATGTACTAGACGTACTACGTGTTTTTTCAGCTCTTTGGGCTCCTTCTACTAAATTCATGTTAGTAGAAGTTTGGTGAATGTTAATTGGCGCTTTTTCTTTTTCGCGTTTTTCATTTCGTGCTTTTAAGTTCATTTCTGAACGGCCGTTTGTCAATCAGACATGTTGCGGAATCGGAGGAGATAACGTGTTATTTATTATTGGCCTTGAAGTTATTGCTTTGACATTTGTTTTTTGGTTGAATAATGATTTGATTTGGTATATTTTCTATATTTTTGGATGCATAGAATGAACTTTTTGGTTAAGTTCTATTGGCAGATAGCATGTCTAATTATTTTTTTTTTTTTTAATGCACAATAAAAAAAATGTGGAGACTAATACTTGGCTATGTGTTTTACTTCAAACGCTGGTTTGGGAGTGGGCAGTTACATTTAAAAAAAATACAATGTAAAATTGACAAGGGACACCAACATAGTTGTATCTTTGATCTTATAAACTATGGGATAATGGTGTTGTGGTAACTTGCACAATAAAAAAAAAAAAAAAAGCATAATAATATTGTTCTTGATATCACTAGAAAAAAAAGCCTTTGAAAATGTGTTTGCAATAACTCCATCAGTATTACCAGCAAAGCAGCTTCATTATTATCCCATTAAAGAAGAAGAGAATGTGCGCTGCATTTGGAGATTTCATAATTTGCCGCGTCACGAATGTTAATTCTCCATTACGAATGCTAGTTTACAAGACCGACCGCTTCTGCTTCCGAGCATGCGTGTTTGTACTTTGGACTTTTGTCTGACGGACTTGTGTACACACGATCGGAAAATCTGACAACACACATTTTTTGGCGGAAAATTTTTAAGTCATGCTAGCCAAAATTTGTTGGCGGAAAGTCCGACAACAATTGTCCGATGGAGCGTACACACGGTCAGATTTTCCGCCAACAGCCTGTCATTAAACATTTCCCATCGGAAAATCCGATCGTGTGTACGAGGCTTAAGAATGAAGCAGATTATCAGAAACATTTTAGTAAACTCCTAGTCTGATACGTAAATCTTTTCTTCCCTGCTCCAAGGTAGTATTGCAATAATTTAGTGGTATTAACCACCTGAGATCCGCGCCATAGCCGAATGACGGCTACAACGCGGATCTGATGTGCCGGGACGACGTCTATAGACGTCGTCCCGGCAACGAGCTGCCTGCGCGCCCCCTGAGACTCGCTGGATCACAGATCCGAGTAAGGGGTCGATCCCAACCCCTTACCACGTGATCAGCTGTCAGCCAATGACAGCTGATCATGTGATAATAACCGAGCCGTAATTGGCTTTTTTTCCTGCTCGCGCTGACAGCACGAGGAGAAAAAAAAAAAGCCGATCACCGGCGGCAGTGAGAGGGACATCAGTCCCTCTCACTGCAATATGCCCAGGGTCCATGGTGCCCACATTTGCCAAATAAAAGTGCCCACTAGCTCCACCTGTCAGTGCCCACTAGCTCCACCTGTCAGTGCCCACAGTGCCATATGTCAGTGCCCACAGTGCCATCTGTCAGTGCCCACAGTGCCAGTGCTGCACATTCAGTGTCACCTACCAGTGCTCATCAGTGTCCCCTACCAGTGCTCATCAGTGTCCCCTACCAGTGCCCATCAGTGCCACCTATCAGTGCCATCCATCAGTGCCCATCGGTGCCACCCATCCGTGCCACCCATCCATGCCACCCATCAGTGCCATCTTTGCTGTGCCCATCAGTACCGACTTATCTGTCCCCACCAGTGCAGCCTATCAGTGCCCACCAGTGCAGCTTATCAGTGCCCACCAGTGCCGCCTCATCAGTGCATATCAATTAAGCAGAAAAATTACCTGTTTGCTAAATTTTATAACACACTATTAAACATGATTTTATTTTATTTTTTTAATTTTCCATCTTTTTTTATTTGTTTAGCAAAAAATTAAAACCCCAGCTGTGATTAAATACCACCAAAAGAAATCTCTATTTGTGGGAAAAAAAATTGTAAAAATGTCATTTGGGTACAGTGTTGTATGACCGCGCAATTGTCATTCCAAGTGCGTCAGCGCCAAAAGCTGAAAATTGGTCTGGTCACGAGGGGGGTTTAAGTGCAAAGTAATCAGGTGGTTAAAGCTTTGTTTTTTGTTTTTTATTTAAATAACCTACATGTTACACTTACCTGCTCTGTGTAGTGTAGTGATGTAGTTGTGTGAGTGAATAATGATGATTATTTAGTTATTATTATAATGTGAGTAATTTCCAGCAGCAACCCGGTTCTTCCAGAGAGATGCATTTATTGAAACTTCAGACAGAACAAAGTCCATAAGATACTTGCAACAGATGACAAAATCCAACAGAGTAAATATGACAACAAACAGTTCATTCATGGAGAATGAATAGACAGACTGCCAGCTTATACAACTTATACACCGAAGGGCTGAGCAATTCGATTGGCCATTTCCATTAGGCCTTTGATCTGCTTCTGTCTTTCAGAGTGACAGATAATGACCCCTATAGAAGAAATGGATTCTGGACAGCTGCACTCTGATAAAAGCCTTTATTGTAATGAATAGTCAATGTTCATGTGACAACAGAAGCAGGACAAACAGTTGACGCGTTTCACAACATCATTGTTGCTTGGTCATAGCGGATAATGACCCCTAGCCGTAAACAGCTGCAGTCATAAAATGCCCTAATTTGCATTCTTGCATATTAACATCCACATAGCACAGAGTCACTATCTGTCCCCTTTGATATGTGGGGTAAACATTATTTGGTCAGTATCCCCTTTGATCAACAAGTCCCCTTTGAAATGCGTAATTAGATTAACAGGCCTTACCTTTACATACCTAGGCACTGTACTGTATTGTACTGTATGTGTACACATATATAATAATATAATATCCTACATAAATCGTCCCAACATATTACAACATGTAGCAACTCAGATCCTCTTCTTTTCGGGTCCCCTTTGCTCCTCCCCCCTTAAGCAGTGCCCCCAGAGAAAGCTACTTGCCCTTGGGGCACCGCTGCATGAATGCTCCGGAGCCGCTGCTCTATGCATCCATAAGGCACATAGAGCCACGGCTTGGCCCTACCCCGCTCTCTCCTTATTGGCTCACTAGCTGTGATTGACAACAGTGGGAGCCAATGGGCTCCCGCTGCTGTCTCAGCCAATGAGAAGGGAGAGTCCCGGGACAATATTACTGGATTGGAGAGGGGCTCAGGTAAGGGTTGCGGGCACTGGGGAGAGGGGGGGGGGGGTCGCTGCACACAGAAGGTTTTACCTTCATGCTGTAGTGAATTGGTGGATGGCACCACCATTCAATCACAGGAAAATAAGTAAATTCACAATCTTACATTGATAAGGTGATAATCTTGACCATTAGCCACAAAACAACAGGCATCACAGACTGACGTTCCTGGACCTTGCAGGATTACTTTTTCAAGGTAGCTGGTACAAATCAATGGTAGGCGGCCATGTACATGAAGACTTAGGTACGCACCAAATATCATTAGCCCCTTGCGTGACGAACCCTCCTTTTTCATACCTCCCATCTTTTTGACATGGGAACGAGGGACACCTATTTGAAAAAATATGTAAATGTAGGACACACACCCTGCCACGCCCCCCTAAAGGAGAATTATACAAAAAATTATTAGTTAAACCCAAAAGTTCTTTTTTTTCCACTACTATTCCTTTATGCTGTCTTTTAAATTTTACTAATGTAGCAATTTTGAATTTGGGTGAAAGGTTTAGCACTGGGAAACTATTTTTGAAAGATAAAAAGTGCATTTGATATACAATTATATAGATCAGACCAAAATGAGAGACAAATGAGGAGGAAAGAAGGCAAGAGGGACAGTCCCTCAAAAATCAGGGACAGTTGGGAGCTATGCTTGCTATATACAGTGCCTTGCAAAAGTATTTACCCCCTTGGCATTTTTCGTGTTTTGTTGCCTCACAACCTGGAATTAACATGGATTGTTTGAGGATTTGCATCATTTAATTTACTGAACAACTTTTAATTATTTTTTTTTTATTGTGAAGCAACAACAAATAGGACAAAAAAACAGAAAAAGTCAATGTGTATAACTATTCACCCCCATAAAGTCAATACTTTGTAGAGCCACCTTTTGCGGCTATCACAGCTCAAAGTCGCTTTGGATAAGTCTCTATGAGCTTGCCACATTTTACCACTGGGATTTTTGCCCATTCCTCCTTGCAAAACTGATCCAGCTCCTTCAAGTTGGATGGTTTGCGCATGTGAACAGCAATCTTTAAGTCTGACCACAGATTTTCTATTGGATTGAGGTCTGGGCTTTGACTAGGCCATTCCAACACATTTACATGTTTCCCCTTAAACCACTCAAGTGTTGCTTTAGCAGTGTGTTTGGGGTCATTGTCCTGCTGGAAGGTGAACCTCCATCATAGCCTCAAATCACACACAGAGTGGTACAGGTTTTGCTCAAGAATATCCCTGTATTTAGCACCATCTATCTTTCCCTCAACCCTGACCAGTTTCCCAGTCCCGACTGCTGAAAAACATCCCCACAGCATGATGCTGCCATCACGTTTCACTGTGGGGATGGTGTTCTTTGGGTGATGTGATGTGTTGGGTTTGCGCCAGACCAGAGCACCTTCCTCCATACATTTTGAGAGTCTCCCACATGCCTTTTCGCAAACTCAAAACGTGCCATTTTGTTTTTTGCTTAAAGTAATGGCTTTCTTCTGGCCACTCTGCCATAAAGCCCAACTCTATGGAGCGTACGGCTTATTGTTATCCTATGTAAAGATACTCCAGTCTCTGCTGTGGAACTCTGCAGCTCCTCCAGTGTTACCTTAGGTCTCTGTGCTGCCTCTCTGATTAATGCCCTCCTTGGCGGGTCCGTGAGTTTTGGTGTGCAGCCGTCTCTTGGCGGGTTTGCTGTTGTGCCATGTTCTTTCCATTTGGTTATGATAGATTTGATAGTGCTCCTAGGGATCATCAAAGAACGACTTGTACTTAACAACATTGTCCCTTACTTGTTTGGAGAGTTCCTTGGTCTTCATGCTTAGGTGTTGCAGCCTCTGGGGCCTTTCAAAAAGGTGTGTATATGTAATGACAGATCATGTGACACTTAGATTGCACACAGGTGGACATCATTTCACTAATTATGTGCCTTCTGAAGGTATTTGGTTGCACTATTTGGTTGGGCTTCATAACAAAGAGGGTAAATACATACGCACATGCCAATTATCAGTCTTTTATTTCTGAAAAATAGTTTTTCAAATTTTACTTCACCAACTTAGACTATTGTGTTCTGATCCATCACATATAATTCAGATTAAAAAACATTGAACTAAAAGGCTGTTGTGTAAAAAAATAGGTAAAAAGCCAAGGGGGGTGAATACTTTTGCAAGGCACTGTACAATCTTAGGTGTCTATTTTTTTCTATGTATGCTTTTATAAATACAGGTATTTATAATTATATATGCTGTATGTCTGGTATTACATTCTGACAACACCTGTCTCCTGTCTTGTGTCTTTGCAGAATAAAACGACCGGATATCTGGTTGAGTTCATTTGCGGTTTGTGTGACCTAAGGCAGACTGACAGCACTGCTTCTCTATCTTACCCTTCTGGTTTCCAGGCTTCTGCACTACCTTGACCTACAGTACTTGTGGTATGACTCATTTCTGCTAACAGCTATCATGTATCATTATTACAGCACAATATAATTACACACTGTTTATGGCACTAACATATTTAAGGCCAGTATAAAGAGCTCTTGCTGTTCTTTGCTGAGCTCATACAACCATGACTGGGTAAAATAAATAAAGTGAGTAGCAACACTAAAAACCCTATCTTTTAGCCCTGGTTCACATTGATGCTAGTTTGAAATCGCGCTTCTTCGCTTGAAGTAGCGCGATTATAAAGTAGCAAGGTCAGTGCGATTTCAGGTGCTACTTGATAAACATCTGTGTGGCTTCATACACATGTGTCTATTGAAGTTGCAAATTGGTGCGGTGCCGCAAAATTGTTGTCGTACCGATTGGAACAGTACCATTGCCTCCAATAGGCTGATCTCTCAAATCGCATGACAAATCGATCCAATGTGAACCGATGCTGTGTGACAGTTGATTTTAGCTGCTGTTCCATATCATTATTTATTCCCATCTATAACAAAAATGTCAGGCTACCCAGTTACTTTATAATCAGACAAAGAGCACAAGGGAGAGGTAATCAAAATGGACCCAGCTTAAAGCGGAGCTCCACCCTAAAGCTGTGCAGGTTTCCCTATGACACTGTTTAGAGGGGGATTAGTCCATTCCCTCCACTCAGGCCTCAGATTATACTCAGCTCTGTGCTCTATAATGTGCATTGTATGATCTCAGATCCCTGCCTCCTGCCTTCTGGAGCTGAGAAAATCCTTTGAACTGTGTGTTTTAGAAGGCTGTAGAGGAAAGAGGGCAGCAGATAAACAGGTACAACTTATGCAGAGGATATGTTGCATCTCTGTGTATCATCTGAGGCTAGTCACTTCATTGGGTAATTGTAAAGGTTTACAACCACTTTAAAGCGGAAGTAAACCCATCGATTTAACGGCTTCAAAAAAAAGTTACGTTCCCGGCATGCCGTAGAATGCTAGCTGTCACGTTGGTTGTGCTCTCAACCAAACTGTCGAACCATCCAATGGCTGGAGTCTTAACTGATCACATGTGCAGCATTATGGCAGTTGAAGATTAGACAGAGGCCAAGATGGCAGCTTCTTTGGCTGAAAATGATGGGAGGGTTTACTTCCGCTTTAACTACAAGAGAACAAAGCAAATTCTGCAGAATCTTAGCCTGGAACTATAGAAATATGACAGCCTATTACCAAGCTGACAGAGTTTAATGGGTGGATACAAGGATTTTGTTTTATCTATGCATATTTCACTCCTTTTGTAAACAAGATATACAAAAAATTCCTTAATTTTTTTACACATTATACCCTTCCTTATTCTATATGAAGTGCTGGTAACTAACCAATCGCACAGGGATAGATTGTTATAGGGATGGAAATAATCAAGAACAGATCCAATTCACAAGCTACTTATGGTATGCATCAAATACTGAATCTGAGTTCACAAAGTTCATCCTAATGGCAGTTCTCCCTAATCCACTGCTGTGAAAATCCACAGAATTTTTCACAGGGTCTCTGAGAGTGTGTTATCTGAAGCCTGTGCTGTGTAACATCCTATGTAGTCCATATGTTACCCCCTGGTGCTCTGGAATTCCACAAATTTTAAAGTCTGGGATACGTTTTTTTAGTTTTAGTACTCCACCATATCCTTGGTCACAGAAAATAAAAGAAATACATTATAATATTTACCTTTTAATCTGTCTAGCCCATCTCATGAATGTACAGTAAATCTATATTACATCCAATGCAGAAATGATTAGAAAGTGTGAGGTGAAAAAACCCAGTTGAGTGAACTCTGCCCTGGGTTTACTTATGTTTTTAGTTGGCTTGCATGACCCCACATGCTGCCGTGCATTTGAAAGATATCTGAATGTGATTTAGCGTAAACACAAGTTTGTCTACCTGTGCTCTGGTGGCAATGAAGTACCTATATAATATAGTGTTCATGTAGTGGTGGTCCCCAGAGTTCACAGGGTAGAGCTGATAAGGCAAGTAGAGGACTCACAGAATAATCCAGGGTTTCCTTCAGAAAAAACATAAGGAATAGAGACAGGAGAGCCCTTATAGTGTTGTAAGTATATAAAAGGAATATATTTATTCCCAGAGTGCTGGCTTAAATAAAAAATAGGATACCTTACATCTGACAAGGTTGTAGTAACTATCCGTTACAATCCGTTACACCCTTCAATGGGTGCAAGTGAAATATATTCCTGTCTGCACGCAAGGTAAAGTTGGCCACTCTCAATGCCTCGGGAGTTCCTGTCCTAAGTCCTCGGAGGGGACATCAGTGGGGTGGTATACGCAGAATAGAAGAAAAAGTGTAAAAAACTGTTCATGGTCAGAACAGCAGAGGGGCCTGTTGGGTATGGTCTGTGTCTGTGTGGAGATCTCCATACAGGCACACTCCAATTATGCAAAGAACCAGGAAGTACAGAACATTTGCGTATCACCTTCATACTGAGAAAGAGGCAAGTCTGAGCCATAACATTTTTGTATTTTTTGTGAAATAAATCAACTTTGATGTTCATCTATTATGACTCAAAACCCATCTTTATACATACCATATTAACCCACCATCAACAGATTTTTACACCTTCCCTCCTATTCTGCCTATATAATATACATCCATATCATTCAACTCTAGGAATTGAGGCACAACTCTGTGTTACTGTATGGAGAAAGTTAACAGCTAAACACATTTATGAAGCATAATATGCCTAATTGCAAGTGTCTTTGATAATAGTTTCCTGTTTCTCTCAGTTATCTTTTATCTTGTAATCTGGACAATAATTAAGAAAGGTAGATTTTAGGTACGTTGGGAAAGATTGACATCTGTAAAGCATTGCCATTTCTGGAGCCCTCTGAAGAGTTTGTGACTTGTATCATCATAGCCTGCAGCAGCGACATCATTAGGGGGTGGCTATTGAGGCAAGAGCGCCTGGGGTCCAGGGCCGGCCCTACCGTGAGAGTGTTGTGCTGTCCCGCACAGCCGCAGCACTCTCACTGCGTCTGCACTCGATGCTTCACTGACAGCTAGAGCCAGGAGAGTCTCCTCCCTTGCTCCGCCCATATCATAGAGTCGGGAAGAACTTTCTCACAAGCTCCTGAGCTAGGGAGGCAGCAGGTGAGTGCAGATCATGGAGGAGGGGGAGGGGGGAAACTCTGTACTACCCTAGCATGCCTTCTGTATACCCAGCCTCTCTGTATACTCAGCCTCTCTGCATACACCAGCCTCTCTGTATACCCAGCCTCTCTGTATACCCAGCCTCTCTGCATACACCAGCCTATCTGTATACCTAGCCTCTCTGTATAAACTAGCCTCTCTGTATACCCAGCCTCTCTGTATACCTAGCCTCTCTGTATACCCAACCTCTCTTTATACACTAGTCTCTCTTTATACACTAGTCTCTCTGTATACCTAGCCTCTCTGTATAAACTAGACTCTCTGTATACCCAGCCTCTCTGTATACCCAGCCTCTCTGTATACCTAGCCTCTCTGTATACCCAACCTCTCTGTATACCCAGTCTCTCTTTATACACTAGCCTCTCTGTATACCTAGCCTCTCTGTATAAACTAGCCTCTCTGTATACCCAGCCTCTCTGTATACCTAGTCTCTCTGTATACCCAACCTCTCTGTATACCCAGTCTCTCTTTATACACTAGCCTCTCTGTATAAACTAGCCTCTTTGTATAAACTAGCCTCTCTGTATACCCAGCCTCTCTGCATACACCAGCCTATCTGTATACCTAGCCTCTCTGTATAAACTAGCCTCTCTGTATACCCAGCCTCTCTGTATACCTAGCCTCTCTGTATACCCAACCTCTCTTTATACACTAGCCTATCTGTATACCAGGCCTCTCTGTATAAACTAGCCTCTCTGTATACCCAGCCTCTCTATATACCTAGCCTCTCTGTATACCCAACCTCTCTTTATACACTAGCCTATCTGTATACCAAGCCTCTCTGTATAAACTAGCCTCTCTGTATACCCAGCCTCTCTGTATACCTAGCCTCTCTGTATACCCAACCTCTCTGTATACCCAGTCTCTCTTTTATACACTAGCCTCTCTGTATACCTAGCCTCTCTGTATACCTAGCCTCTCTGTATAAACTAGCCTCTCTGTATACCCAGCCTCTCTGTATACCCAGCCTCTCTGTATACCTAGCCTCTCTGTATACCCAACCTCTCTGTATACCCAGTCTCTCTTTATACACTAGCCTCTCTGCATACCCAGCCTCTCTGTATAAACTAGCCTCTCTGTATACCCAGCTTCTCTGTATACCTAGCCTCTCTGTATACCCAACCTCTCTGTATACCCAGTCTCTTTATACACTGGCCTCTCTGTATACCTAGCCTCTCTGTATACCCAGCCTCTCTATACACCAGCCTCTCTGTATACACTAGCCTCTCGACATACCCAGCCTCTCTGTATACACTAGCCTCTCGACATACCCAGCCTCTCTGTATACACCAGCCCCTCTGTATACACTAGCCTCTCTGTAAACCCAGCCTCTCTGTATACACTAGTCTCTCTGTATACACTAGCCTCTCTGTATACACTAGCCTATTTGTATACCCAGCCTCTCTGTAGACACTAGCCTCTTTGTGTACACTAGCCTCTTTGTATACTCAGCCTCTCTGTATACCCTAGGCTCTCTGTATACCCAGCCTCTCTGTATACCCTAGCATCTCTGTATACACTAGCCTCTCTTCTATATACCCTAGCCTCTCTGTATGTAAAAATCCGCATCTGTTTTCTTGTTTCTTTTCTTTCTTGTTAAAAATCCGCATCTGTAGCCAGCTGACGTGGCAAGTGACAAGCTGCATCTTGTGGCAAGTAACGTGACAAGCTCTCTGGTGACCCCAATGTAAGGGGGGTTCTCTGGGGGCCCTGATGTAATGAGGGGGGCTTTGGGGACCCTGATATAATGATATTATATATATATATATACAGTATCTCACAAAAGTAAGTACACCCCTCACATTTTTGTAAATATTTTATTATATCTTTCCATGTGACAACACTGAAGAAATTACACTTTGCTACAATGTAAAGTAGTGAGTGTACAGCTTGTATTACAGTGTAAATTTGCTGTCCCCTCAAAATAACTCAACACACAATGTCTAAACTGCTGGCAACAAAAGTGAGTACACCCCAAAGTGAAAATGTCCAAATTGGGCTCAAAGTGTCAATATTTTGTGTGGCAACCATTATTTTCCAGCACTGCCTTAACCCTCTTGGGCATGGAGTTCACCAGAGCTTCAGAGGTTGCCACTGGTAACCTCTTCCACTCCTCTATGATGACATCACGGAGCTGGTTAGAGACCTTGCGCTCCTCCACCTTCCATTTGAGGATGCCCCACAGATGCTCAATAGGCTTTAGGTCTGGAGACACACTTGGCCAGTCCATCACCTTTACCCTCAGCTGCTTTAGAAAAGCAGTGGTCATCTTGGAGGTGTGTTTGGGGTCGTTATCATGTTGGAATACTGGCCGAAGGGAGGGGATCATGCTCTGCTTCAGTATGTCACAGTATATGTTGGCATTCGTGGTTCCCTCAATGAACTGTAGCTCACCAGAGCCGGCAGCACTCTTGCAGCCCCAGACCATGACACTCCCACCACCATGCTTGACTGTAGGCAAGACACACTTGTCTTTGTACTCCTCACCTGGTTGCTGCTTCTTGGACTACAGCCATGCAGACCAATTTGATGCAGTGTGTGGCATATGGTCTGAGCAGTGACAGGCTGACCCCCCACCCCTTCAACCTCTGCAGTAATGCTGGCAGCACTTATGTCTATTTCCCAAACACAACCTCTGGATATGACGCAGAGCACGTGCACTCAACTTCTTTGGTCGACCCTGGCGAGGCCGGTTCTGAGTGAAACCTGTCCTGTTAAACTGCTGTATGGTCTTGGCCACCATGCTTCAGCTCAGTTTCAGGGTCTTGGAAATCTTCTTATGACCTAGACCATCGTTATTTAGAGCAACAATAATTTTTTTCAGATCCTCAGAGAGTTCTTTGCCATGAGGTGCCATGTTGAACTTCCAGTATGAGAGAGTGAGAGCGATAACCCCAACTTTAACACACCTGCTCACCATTCACACCTGAGACCTTGTAACACTAATGAGTTACATGACACCGTCACACACAATTTGGACATTTTCATTTAGGGGTGTACTCACTTAAGTTGCCAGCGGTTTAGACATTATTGGCTGTGTTGAGATTCATTTTCAGGGGACAGCAAATTTACACTGTTATACAAGCTGTATACTCACTACTTTACATTGTAGAAAAGTGTCATTTCTTCAGTGTTGTTACATTAAAAGATATATTAACATATTTACAAAAATGTGAGGGGGTGTACTCCCTTTTGTGAGATACTGTGTGTGTGTGTATATATATATATATATATATATATATATATATATATATATAATCTATATAGATATAAATCTATATTTATACACACACACACGTATATTATATACATGTGTATGCCCGCCCAAGCGTATGACTTTCTTCACTTCGCGGCTATGGGCTCTAGCCCCAGATCTTTTGTAGATCTAGCAACGTCCCTGGCCTGCAGGCTTTTTTTTAAACTTCATTTATTTCTGCAGCTCAAAGTAATCACGCACGGTAGTCAGTGGTGCATAGCGAAGGATTTCATCTTAGAATATATTCCTTGGAGACTTAGACCTATGTCAGTGAGTGACATGAGATATATATATATATATATATATATATATATATATATATATATAATCATCAACAGTATCTCACAAAAGTGAGTACATCCCTCACATTTTTGTAAATATTTTACTATAACATTTCATGTGACAACACTAAAGAAATTACACTTTGCTACAATGTAAAGTAGTGAGTGGAGTTCTCTTCCACTCCTCCATGCCTAATAGAAAATGCTAACAATATTATGTGACAATCGATTATGCCAATCTAGGCACAGTGCACAAAAATATAGTGTTTATAATCTATGCAAACAAATAGAAAAACAACAAAAAATATAAAAGAGCTGATATAAACCACTGCAATATGTGGAGTAAATAGTGACAAATCACACTAAAAAGAATATAGGTGATTAGAAAATCCCAATGTAACAACCACACTTGGTGTTGTGAGTACTGTACAAGAAATCTTCTATATGAATAGTAGGAATTCCTACACCAAGGCATGGGAAACGACACCCTACAGTGCAGTACAAAAGATCTGCTTACCAGATGTATATGTCTTCATTAATTAAAAGGAAGTCACGAAAGCTTATGCAGGATTGTGCCTGCTCACATATGGAGACTTGACAGTATTAGGGAACACACCTCCTCCCCGGATGGTCAGACATGGGATATGAAAGAAATAATGGATGCTTCCATAGCGTAACCAAATTTACCAGTTAAAAACATAGCAAAAAAGCCAAGTGGCCCTGTGCATTTGTTGGTGCCCACCCGGTACTGGGGCTGCTTGCGTCTCGTTAGTGTTGTATAGCATGCAGGCTGTGTACCACCTCCGTGGTCAGCGTGCGATCCAAACAAGGGATCGTGACAACCAGAAATACCGGATGTGAGGCAAAATCTTGTGACCAAGGTGATGCTCTGACGTACGTTTCGCATTGAACGTCTTCGGGGATGCGTTCAATACGAAACGTACGTCGGAGCGTTACCTTGGTCACATGATCTTGCCTCACATCTGGTATCTCTGGTATCTTTTTATTTTGCCGATCAATGTAAACGGCCGCTGTGATTGGCCATTTACAGCAATCTGTTACTGGCTGTGTCCAAGGGACACGGCCAGCACAGAACTTCCCCGATGCTCACTCGCGGGAGCGCGCAATGTGGAAGTAAACAGGAGACGCCCTCCCGGCAGTTGGCGCCCGCGCTGTAGCCGTCTTTCGGCTATAGCGCGGGTGCGAAGGGGCTAAGCAGCTTGGGAGTAAATGTTTTTGTTTTTTATTTTTATAAAGAAGTATGATAAAGGTGGAGTAATATATAGAGAGGGGATAACGATTTATGGGGAAAGGGGTAAACAGATCTGTTGTCTTCTTTTTCTCAGCAAAGATTCCATGTCCAAAATTTGAGTACAGGTATACACTACATTTCTCTTTGTTCAACTTTCAAAATGTCATTGTGACATTTATGTCCTAAAGCAATTACTGGCATTTGTTCAGATATAGAAAAACATCTATTCCTTGCTCCCACCTTTGAACTTTAGCCTTTTTGCTAATAGAATTCCCATGTCAAATCCACTCTGTTTTTGTTAAACACAATGGCAGTAATATTAAAGTGGACCTATCAGTACCCTTAAGGTAAGAAAACTAAGAATTAATTAATTAATTAAGAAAACTAGGATCATGGCAACCGGTCCCATCACTCTTTGGCAAATAGAAGAAGAAAAAATGGAAACAGTGACAGATTTTATCTTCCTAGGCTCCAAGATCATGGTAGACGGTGACTGTAGCCATGGAATTAAGAGATGCTTGCTTTTTTGGAGGAAAGCAATGGCAAACTTGGACGACATTATAAAAAGCAGAGACATCACCCTACCGACAAAGTGTTGTATAGTCAAAGCTATGGTATTCCCAGTAGTAACCTAGGGCTGTGAAAGTTGGACCATAAGGAAGGCTGACGCTAAAGAATTGATGCTTTTGAACTATGGTGTTGGAGAACCTCTTGAAAGTCATTTGGATGGCAAGAAAATCAAACCAGTCAATCTTGAAAGAAATAAACCCTGTATATTCACTGGAAGGACAGATCCTGAAGCTGGAACTTGAATAATTTGGCCACCTAATGCGAAGAGAGCACTCATTGGAAAAGACTCTGTTGCTAAGAAACATAGAAGGAAAAAGGAGAAGAGGACAACAGAAAACAAGATGGAAAGATAGCATCATCGAAACAATGAACATGAAGTTAAGCACACTTCGGGAGGCAGTGGAGGACAGGAAAGCTCTAATGGTCCATGAGGTCACGAAGAGTCGGACATGACTAAATGACTGAAAAACAACAACAATCATTACCCTTAAAGGAAACATTCTTAACACACATGTTACAATATACAGCAATGCTATAATTATACAGAAAATATGTAATTGTTACAAAATCATTCCTTTTTAGTCAACTAACTGTTCCTAGGCTGGAAAGGAAGGAATCTGGGAAATTATGTAAGCAATCTTCTGCAGGCAGTAAGTAGCATTTCCCTGGTCTCCCCTCCTCCAGTCATAATTGTATTAATAAATACAGTAGCTTTGTAGCCGGTTACGAGGTGAGATTCAGAAGCAGCAGAGAACTGATCTGTGTGAGACAGCATGTGTGCACACGGTCCTGAACATAAAGATTATAGCATATGCACCGTGATTTACATGCCCTGGCAAGCAATCCAGCTGTACACATCTGTAAACATACTTAGCTGCTAGACCCACCTGAATGTCATTAAAGGAATACTATGATTTTGAACTTTGTACTTGTGAAAAAATGCTGTAAAGCTTGGATTCTTTCAAAAATAATGAAATAAGTAGATTTTTTTTTTTTATTAATTAACCTACATACTAGAGCTGGGCGATTTTCTCCAAAAGAAAACTCGATTCACGGTTCAAATCAAGTATTATTTTTTTTTTTGATGGACACCGTGCCGGTCCTGAGGAGCTGCGAGCAGGAGTTTTTAGGCAAGGCCACGGCTTCGGCCTAGTCCATGGCATCAGGCCTCGCGGACTAGGCCGAAGCCGCGGCCTCACCTAAAAACTCCTGCCCGCAGCTCTTCAGGACCGGCACGGTGTCAGCGCCAATCCTGGGGAGCTGCAGGCAGGAGTTTTTAGGCAAGGCCGTGGCTTTGGCCTAGTCCGTGGTGTCCGGCCAAAGCGGCGGCCTCACCTAAATACTCCTGCTCGCAGCTCCTCAGGACCGGCGCGGTGCCAGCGCCGGTCCTGGTGAAAAAAAAATCAAAAAAATCGATTTGATGAAAATTTGAATCGATTTGACCTCACAACTCGATTCAAGATTCAAATTGATTTTTTCCCCAGCCCTACTACATACTTCACAAACGGAAACATTAAAGCATAACTCAATTTTTGTTGAGAAAAAATATATAAATTTCTGTGTGATCTATGTACATTGCATGGATATTAACAAACGTTGTTGCAGTCTTCTACCTTTTGTTAGTCTGACGAAATAGCTGTTTGTTTCTCTGTGTCCATGTGCACAGTAAATGTGAATGGGAAAAACTCTTTAATTTATGCGTTTGCGTGAGCACAGAAGTCCATTCATTTGAATGAGTTGCTGTACTTTGTAGGAAATGCAGGAAAAAGGTCCCTGCACCTTTTTAACCACTTCAATACAGGGTACATTCGCACCTACCTAACCATGCCAATTTTCAGCTTTTAAGTGCTGTCACTTTTTAAATGACAATTGCGCGGTCATGGTACATTGTACCCAAACTAAATTTGTATAATTTTGTTCCCACAAATAGAGCTTTCTTTTGGTGGTATTTGATCACCTCTGCAGTTTTTATTTTTTGATAAACGAAAAAAAAAGGCAGAAAATTTGGAAAAAAAATAGTTTTTCTTTGTTTTTGTTATAAAATGTTGTAAGTAAATTTTCTCCTTCACTGATGGGCCCTGATAAGCTGCACTGATGGGCACTGATAAGGCGGCAACGATGAGGTGGCACCAATGAGGTGGCACTGATGGGCACGGACAATGGGCACTGATAGGCGGCACGAATGGGCACTGATAGGCAGCACTCATAGGTGGCACTGATATGCGGCACTGATGAGCATTGATAGTCAGCACTGATGGGCACTGAAAGGCTGCACTGATGGGTACTTATGGGTGGCACTGATAGACGGCACTGATGGGCACTGATGGCTGTCACTGGATTTCACTGCTAGTCATCACGGGCACTGGCAGGCATTTTACAATGGCACTGATTGGCAGCTGCCTGGGCACTGATTGGCAGCTGCCTGGGCATTTCCCTGGTGGTCTAGGGTGGCATACCAGGTGGTCCAGTGTGGTGCCGATCCCTGGTGGTCCTGGTGGCGTCCTGGTGGTCCTGGGGGGGGCTGCACTGATAAACAATCTGCACAGACCCCCCCTGTTAGGAGAGCACCTGATCGGCTCTCCTCTACTCGTGTCTGTCTGACGCGAGTGTGGAAAAGCCGATCACCGGCTCTTCCTATTTATATCGTGATCAGCCGTGATTGGACATGGCTGATCACATGGTAAAGAGTTTCTGTCAGACTCTTTGCCTAGATTGGAGTTGCGCAACAACTATCACCGCGATACACGCCCCTAGTGGCGCGCAGCAGCTTTATATCCTGACGACGTCATATGACATCCAGTCAGGATATCGCAACCACTTTGCCGACGTCATATTGCTAAATTGGAAGCGGCAAGTGGTTAAAAACACAGCCACGGGGAGATCATATGATGCTTTTGTACCATGCGATTTCCCGCAGCTGAAAACCCTCTATACAAAACTAAAATAAGTATAGATACCCTTTAACAGGTCTACTTATAAATGTTTTCACACAAGATTCATACAGCTTTTACCCAAGATTCAAACATTTTTTTCTGATTGTATTTAACTGGGAAAATGTGTGAAATCTACGTAAAAACATTTATGTACAGTAGAGAGTTAAGTGTTCATCAAATGCTTTAAATATTATATTATTCCCAGCTGTCTTATTTACCATTCCCAAAGGAGCAGCAGGAACATTTTTTTGCTTACCTTTAATTATGTAATCTAAAAATGTCTTATCCGGTACTGAGAAATATGGCACCAAAGGGGTTTTGGGTGTAATTATTAATCATGCTTTCAATATCCATTTACTCATGTAATGTCTTAAAGGGCTTCCATTATGGGACCCTTCTATGTAATGATTTATTTACTTGCACTTGTGAAAAGCTCTAAAACGACTTAACCATTTGCAGGGATAGATTTGTTCTTGGCGCCCGGAGTCTGGTGGTGATAATATCTGGTGTGAAGCTCTTGGCGCCTAGAATAAGTATAAAGCCTGCTCTAAGGTTAAGTAACTAAAAAAATCCCATTCACTTAAGTGCCCTAAACACTGAACACCGACGTAGCTGAAAGTGACTACTACTACCTATACTGAATCTTTAAGCCTTAATCTATCGCATCACCTTCTCTAAAGCCCCATACACACGCGCGGATTATCCGAGGACCAGGTCCGTCGGATCATGTCCGTCGTACTTTGTCCGATGTTGGTGTTGCGTACACACGGTCGGACAAAGTTGTCGGAAAATCCGATCATTCTGAACGTGGTGACGTTTGTTGCCTATGACAGGACTACGTAGAGGCTAGTAGCCAATAGCTTTGGTCTTGTAATGTGATCTGAGCATGCGTAGCACTTTGTCCGTCGGACTACCATACACACGATCGGATTTGGTGTGATCGGACCTTGTTGTCAAAAAATCTATCCAGCAGGAGATAGGACTTTGTCCGTCGGACAATCCGACGTACACTGTCCGATGGTGCATACACACGGTCGGATTTTTCGACAACATTGTCCGATCAGACAGAATCAATGCGAAAATCCGACCGTGTGTATGGGGCTTAACACTTATCCCTAAGGGATCTATTAACTTTTATGCTTAGTTCACATGGACTGAATGTTGGGCGGCATCGGCCGGCTCAGAAACCAGCCGACATTCAAACTCATGTGTACTGCAACCAAGCCGGGGGCATGGCCGAAAAAAGGTCTGCCAATGGCTGAGAGCGCTGACCAGAGTGTTCTGGCAGTCCCCCTTGTCAGAACACAAGGAAGATCGCTGTACTAACATAGTTAGTACAGTGGCCCCTCCTGGGTTGTCAGGGTTTTTTTTTTTTTTTTTGTTCAGCCCTAGCCCTGCTAGTTTGTACCAGGCTTTAATCTCTTCCCCACCAAATTACATATAAACTGCCCCTTAACCCCCACACTCACCATAATCCTAATGCCCTGTACACACGGTCGGACATTCCGATGACAAAATCCGTCTGATTTTTTCCGATGGATTTTGGCCCAAACTTGTCTTGCATACACACGGTCGCACAAAGTTGTCGAAAAATACGATAGTTTAGAACGAGGTGACGTACAACACGTACGACGGGACTATAAAGAGGCCAGTAGCCAATAGCTTTCGTCTTGTAATTTATTCTGAGCACATGTGGCACTTTGTCCATCAGAATTGTCTACACACGATCGGAATTTAAAGAATCGTTTTTTTTTTCGGAAAATTTTATATCCAGCTCTCAAACTTTGTGTCTGGAAATTCCGATGCAAAAAGTCCGATGGTGCCCACACACAATCGGATTTTCCAACAACACGATCCGATCGCACTTTTTCCGTTGGAATGTCCGACCGTGTGTACAAGGCATAACACTTAAATGTATGTCAAGACAAGATAAAAAAATATTTAGGAAATCTCTGGAATTCATGCAAATTTACCCTTATTTTCCTCATTAAACACACTGCAATTACATAAAAAAAAAAAAACAGTTGATGTGCCAGAAATACCTCTACACAGGCTATTCCCCCTTTAGTCTATCATGAATGCTTCTTCCAGATTCATTCACTTTACCAAACAGTCATTGTCTGCTACCCCTCTTTGCCAATCCCCCCACTGGCTTCCACTCACCTAATTCAAAATACTAACCTACAAAGCCATTCACAACTCTGCCCCAGCTACATCACCAAACTAATCACAAAATATAAACAAAATCATCCTCTTTGTTTCACCCAACACCTCCTGCTCTCTAGCTCCCTTGTCACCGCTTTGCATGCTCACGTCCAGGACTTCTATACAGCATCTCCCATCCTCTGGAACTCCCTACACCAACTTGCATGGTTATCTCCTACCCTGCCTTTAGGCAATCCCTTAAACTCATCTCTTCAGGCAATCCTGTTCCATCTTTAACTAACAACTGAATTCTACCTTATTAAATTCATCCCCAAACATTTACTACCTTTTAGATAGGAAATACTCACTTTTCCAGCTGTCCATACTGCCAGAATGCCAGTCTGTTCAGAAGAAATCCTTTGCTGAATTCTGCTAGGAAACTTCCAGGAGTGTCAGTCTTCTTGGTTCCCTCAGGGTTGCCCTGTAGTGACATGAAGATCGGTGGAGGAACCACAGAGCCCTACGGGGGCACAGGTGATCAACACTCCTAAAAGTGCTGGTTTGCCAGCAGACTTCTGCAGAGGATTTCTCTTGAACAGCAGGAAAGGCAAGTATTACTTTTCTTCTTTTGTAGGTAGGCCTGTTTGGCATTTTTATTAATGGGGCCACATTAACATTAACTTCCTTTCCTCACATGTATCCCTTAAATCTAAGCCTAACACTAGCCTTACCCATCCTCATCCCATACCAGAATCGCACGTTGCCTAGATCCCTGCATTAGAGCACAATGACACATTTTCATTGAGAAATACAGCAAATGTATATCTTTAACCACTTAAGCCCCAGACCATTTGGCTGGCCAAAGTCCAAAGCACTTTTTGCCATTCGGCACAGCGTCATTTTAACTGACAATTGCGCGGTCGTGCAACGTGGCTTCCAAACTAAATTTACGTCCATTTTCCCCCACAAATAGTGCTTTCTTTTGGTGGTATTTGATCACCTCTGCGGTTTTTATTTTTTGCACTATAAACAAAAAAAATAGCGAAAATTTTGAAGAAAAAAAAACGCATTATTTTTTCATTTTTGCTATAATAAATATCCCCCAAAAAAATATAAAAAAACTTTATTTTTCCTCAGTTTAGGCCGATACGTATTCTTTGACATATTTTTGGTAAAAAAAAATCGCAACAAGCGTTTATTGATTGGTTTGCGCAAAAGTTATAGTGGATAGGGGATAGTTTTATGGCATTATTATTAATACATTTTTTTTTATTAGTAATGGCGGCAATCAGCGATTTTTATCGTGACTGCGACATTATGGCAGACACGTCGGACAATTTGGACACATTTTTGGGACCATTGGCATTAATACAGCGATCAATGCTATAAAACTGCATTGATTACTGTAAAAATGTCACTGGCAGTGAAGGGGTTAACCACTAGGGGGCGGGGGAGGGGTTAAGTGTGTCCTAGGGAGTGATTCTAACTGTGGCATGGGCTTTCAGTGACATGACACTAATCGCTGCTCCCAATGAGAGGGAGCAGACGATCAGTGTCCTGTCACTAGGCAGAATTGGGAGATGCTGTGTTTAAATCGGCATCTCCCCGTTCTTCAGCTCCGTGACACGATTGCTGGCACCCGGCCGACATCGAGTCCGCAGGTCCCGCGGGCACGGTCACGGAGCTCATAGTGGGCGCGCACTCGCGCACGGCTGGAAATTCAAAGTAGGGTACGTTACTTTGCCCAACTTTGACATTCTGCCAATGTAAATGTACAGGAAGTGGTCGGCAAGTGGTTAAAAAGCATTTTTTTTAATTAAATACTAGCTTTCCATGGGGGCACCCGTGTGGGCTCTGCCCCGCTGTCTGTGTCAATAGATGCAGTAGCAGGACACAGCCCTGCCCCCTGCCCATTGGCTCCTGCTGCTATCAACCTAGCCAATGAGGACAGAGACAGTGGCTGGAGCCACTGGGCTTGTGCACATCACTGGAACGGATGGGCTCAGGTAAGAAAAAGGGCGCCTCTGGGGGCAGCTGCAGCAAAGAATGTTTTTCGCCTTAATGCATAGAATGCATTAAGGTGAAAATCCTTAAGATTTTACAGTTCCTTTAAGAGCATTAAATACAGCCAATGTATTTCAGGGGGAACAAAATTAAGGAATTTTTTTTTTAGGTGTCAGCATCCCCCCCTTGTACTTACCTGAGCCCTTATTCGATCCAGCGCTGTGCACATCTGCAGATCTTCTCTCCACTCACTTCCAGGTCTCGCTGGCTTTGCTGGGGCACCGGGAGCCATTGGCTCCCAGTGCTGTCAATCAAAGCCAGTGACGATGGAGCGGGGGGCGGGGCCATGTCAAAGGACACAGCGACGGGGCTTGGGTGCAAGCATGCATGAGTGCCCCCATGGGAAGCAGCTTCCTATGGGGGCACTGAACAAAGGAGAGGGGCGACGGGGGAGACAAAAAGAGAAGGTTTGCGGCCACTCTGTGGAACTCCATTGCACAGAGCAGGTAAGTATGGTTGTTATTTTTTCTTTTTTTTTGAGTTTACCTTTACAATCACTTTACCCATTAAATGTTTCAAAAAGTCCTTCAAGTGAGATGTACCTTTGTACCAGGCACTCCTCAGTACACATCCAAAGAAAAAAATCAATTGGGAGACACTTGTCACCCCATAACACATCTGCAAGAGCAAGGAAATAATAAATTAATAAAAATTAATAAAAGTCACAGATTTAAAAAGATTCAAAACAACTTTTTAAACTATTTTGAGATGTTAACATTTTTATAAGATTTTAGTGGCTGGGTTTAGATCTATGTACGAATTTCATTGGTTTGAAAGACTCCCTTTAGGCAATACAAATTATAGAAGAGCTTGGGAAATTATCATTGTTTATACTTTACCTGCTTGTCCATTACTTTAACTAAAATATGCTCTTTTTAATTTTGCTGCTATTTAGGTTTGATGGGGGATTGTTCGGATGACAGCTGGAACTGTAGTGATCACAGGAGGAATCCTAGCGTCTGTAATACTACTTTGTATTATTGGAGTACTATGCTACTGCAGGCTTCAGGTAAGACTAGTGTAGCACTTACCCCCGAAAGAGCTGCTGGTATTTCATTGGGCTTACCGTTCCTTCACTGTTCCACCATGTCTGTCGTAGAGTCCCATTAAAGATTTTCTTTTGTGAAGATTTAGGCTCCGACACATGGTATCCTTTTCCAATGCTTTATTCAGAAAAGACATTCCAATAGAGGGATGGAGGGTTTTAGGGGGAATTCAGGTACAGCAACCACCGTATAGGCCTCTCTCACTGACCTAGCAGCCGATGCAATGCCCGGTCATAGTCTCTGCCACAGACTTTAAGAATTAGTAGAACCGTTGTACAATCCTCTGCCACAGGATTGGGTAACAAACAACTTTTCTGCAATGTCAAAGAATAATCACACAGTACCAGTTTCCGTCGAACCAGCGATACTGTGTGGCAGGTGACCCAGGATGTGTCCTTCAACTGAGTCTCCAGGCTCTTCTAGAGGTACCGGCCTTGCTGCGCGGTCCTCTCTCCGAAAAGTCCTCCCCTGGATCCTCCAGTCGCTTGGCTTCTTCCCGCAGGCAAGACAGCACAGGACCATCCCTGGATCGGTAAGCCCCAAGACTTTTGGGCCTACCCTTCAGTAACAAAGCCTCGGGCCAGCTGGCCCCCGAGACAATTTAGAAGGCAGCAGCACACCTTAGGCCAGGAGGGCCATCAGGTCAGAACACACCCTGTCACGGGGTCTGCCCCTTAAGTACCCTCTCCCAGAACACACAGTGTGTCGACCACTCCCACTGACTGTTTCCAGGCAAAGAGGCACTCAATACACCCAACTTGTTGCAATTTCCAACCTTGGCCAACTACAAGGGCGCCATCCCTAGGCCAAGGGGAAAATGACACAACCAGCCGAGCTGGAACAGAACCAGAATTTAAAACCTAATCAGTCTGAGCTAAACTAAAGCTTCAGACAAACTAAATTTATATTTATAGCATCTGTATTGAAAATATCAGCACTACACTAGTATACAATTTTTTATCACGAGTCGGTAAAAATGTACCTTTAGCTTCTCGTTCCTGATTAGAAGTAGCAGAGCAATTCCTGACATGTGACACTACCTGGAAATGGTCTGTACTTCTAGGCTCACAAGAGCCTAATGGGAGTCATCATCAGAGACATATCCTGCCCATTCATTCTTCCAATTACTGGAATACATTCATGATTTTATCAAGGTGCGGTGTCTAGGGTCAGAAAAAGCTGCCTGGGGATAACATGAAGCTCCACTTATTTGGTGGCAACCCTGCATTCCCACTGCGCTTTCAAATAGATGAAAAGCGTTCCTGAGCAAAAGAGCAGCTGCAGACTGCCTACTGTAAATGCTATATCATAAACTGATTTGTCTCGCAGTAATTTAGTGATAAGGTTGTCTGAGTCTAGGTTTCATTCTTTTGTCTACCACTAAGTCAGCAAGAGGTTTCTGGCCTGCACAGTTAAACTGCTAAAAGAAGGAATCCTGCCTCGGTTGGGTGCCTAACCTCCCTTTCATTTGCCAGGTGGAAGAGGTTATTGGTAATGTATCATAAAAACTCATCATTTTCCATCAGGAAGGAGGGAGGAAACACCCCCATAAAGCAGGATTTCATTACATGCAAATTGTAATAGCTTGGGTAAATGTGGTTTTCATTGTGCATCTTGCTCATTTCTTAAACGTATGTCTATCATAGCGTCCAACTCTATGATATAAGGAATGTTTTATCCTAAACAGAAAGGTTTAGAAAAGGTGGGGATTTAATAAAATGGCAATGGTCTTTTTAAATATAGGTACATTTAATTCATTTGCACGTAGGTTAGGGATGGTCCTTTACAATCAGCAGAAGATACTGGAACTCTTTCATCTCCGGACACTTTGCTCCTGTAATAATTACATCATGCCTGATTTTTGATTGCTTATACAAATGGGTGCTTGACCAATATACAGTATCTCACAAAAGTGAGTACACCCCTCACTTTTTTGTAAATGTTTTAATATATTTTTTCATGTGACAACACTGAAGAAATTACACTTTGCTACAATGTAAAGTAGTGAGTGTACAGCTTGTATAACAGAGTAAATTTTCTGTCCTCTCAAAATAACTCAACACACAGCAATTAATGTCTAAACCGCTGGCAACAAAAGTGAGTACACCCCTAAAGGAAAATGTACAAATTGGACCCAAAGTGTCAATATTTTGTGTGGCCACCATTATTTTCCAGCACTGCCTTAACCCTCATGGGCATGGTGTTCACTAGAGCTTCACAGGTTGCCACTGGAGTCCTCTTCCACTCCTCCATGACAACATCATGGAGCTGGTGGATGTTAGAGACCTTGTACTCCTCCACCTTTCATTTGAGGATGCCCCACAGATGCTCAATAGGGTTCATGCTTGGCTAGTCCATCACCTTTATCCGCAGCTACTTTAGCAAGGCAGTGGTTGTCTTGGAGGTGTGTTTGGGGTCGTTATGTTGGAATACTACCCTGCGGCCCAGTCTTGAAGGGAGGGGGATCATTCTCTGCTTCATTATGTCGCAGTACATGTTGGCATTCATGGTTCCCTCAATGAACTGTAGCTCCCCAGTGCCGGCAGCAATCATGCAGCCCCAGATCATGACACTCCCACCGCCATGCTTGACTGTAGGAAAGACAAACTTGTCTTTATACTCCTCAACTGGTTGCCGCCACACACGCTTGACACCGTCTGAACCAAAATAAGTTTATCTTGGTCTCATCAGACCACAGGACATGGTTCCAGTAATCCTAGTCTGCTTGTCTTCAGCAAATTGTTTGCAGGCTTTCTTGTGCATCATCTTTAGAAGAGGCTTTCTTCTGGGATGACAACCTTGCAGACCAATTTGATGCAGTGTGCGGTGTATGGTCTGAGCACTGACAGGCTGACCCCCCACCCCTTCAACCTCTGCAGCAATGCTGGCAGCACTCATACGTCTATTTCCAAAGACAACCTCTGGATATAATACTGAGCACGTGCACTCAACTTCTGTGGTCGACAATGGTGAGGCCTGTTCTGAGTGGAACCTGTTCAGTTAAATCTCTGTGTGGTCTTGGTCACCATGCTGCAACTCCGTTTCAGGTTCTTGGTAATCTTCTTATAGCCTAGGCCATCTTTATGTAGAGCAACAATTCTTTTTTTCAGATCCTCAGAGAGTTCTTTGCCATGAGGTGCCATGTTGAATTCCAGTGACCAGTATGAGAGAATGAGAGCGATAACACAGGTTTGGGGACCCGGGTCCTGCCCCAGGGGACATATATCAATGCAAAAATAACTTTTAAAAACTAACGTTTTTTCGGGAGCAGTCATTTTAATGATGCATAAAAAAAACATTTTCCCTGCTCCCCATTCACACCTGAGACCTTGTAACACTCCGCAACCTTACCCTTGTACCGCGGATCAAGGAGAGTGGCCAGCCAGTAATGGTCCCTCTCCTTGATCCGAAGAACACGAGGATCCTTCCGCAGGCTTTGCAGGATCAGGGAGGCCATGCAGCGTAGGTTAGCTGAGGCATTCGGTCCGGAGTCTTCTGGGTCACTGAGGATGACATGATCGCCAGCCACCTCCTCCCAGCCACGTACAAGTCCACTGGTTTGTTGGGACTGTACATCATCCCTAAAAGACTGCTGCTGCTGATGCTGAGTGCCAGGCTCCACCTCCATGCTCACACAATCCTCCTCCTCCTCCTCCTCCTCCTCATCCTCTTCCTGTGTGATGGGTGGGACAGAAGGAACACTGTCCGGATAAAGGGGGCCTTGAGAGGCAAGGAAGTCCTCCTCTTCCTGCCTCTGTTCTGCCTCAAGTGCCCTGTCCATTATCCCACGCAGCGTATGCTCCAACAGGTGGACAAGAGGGACAGTGTCACTGATGCATGCACTGTCACTTCTCACCATCCTCGTGGCCTCCTCAAATGGTGAGAGGACAGTGCATGCATCCCTGATCATGCTCCACTGACGTGAGGAAAAAAAACAAGCTCCCCTGACCCTGTCCTGGTGCCGTAGTCGCAAAAGGTACTCATTGATGGCCCTCTGCTGCGTGTGCAGTCGCTGCAGCATGGCCAATGTTGAGTTCCACCTGGTGGGCATGTCACATATTAGGCGGTTCTTGGGCAGGTTCAGCTCCTTTTGCAGCTCAGTCAGCCGAGCACTGGCATTATAAGATCGGCGGAAATGCACACAGACTTTCCTGGCCTGCCTCAGGACATCCTGTAAGCCTGGGAACCTGCCCAAGAACCGCTGCACCACCAGGTTGAGGATGTGAGCCATGCAGGGCACATGGGTGAGCTGCCCCTGTCGCAGGGCGGAGAGGAGGTTGGTGCCATTGTCAGAAACGACCATTCCTGGCTTAAGCTGACGTGGCGTCAACCACCTCTCGGCCTGCCCCTGCAGAGCTGCCAGAACCTCTGGCCCAGTGTGGCTCCTGTCCCCCAAACACACCAGCGCAAGCACGGCATGGCATCTTTTTGCCTGCGTACTTGCGTAGCCCTTGTACGCCTACGGAGCACCGCTGGTTCCAAGGACAGAGCACTGGAGGAAGAAGAAGAGGAGGGGGTGGAGGAGAGAGGTGTGTCACAACCAGTAGCAGTAGTAGCGTTTTGGAGGCGTGGTGGCGGAACAACCTCCAACACTACTGCACCTTGTCCTGCATCCCTCCCAGCTGCCAATAGAGTGACCCAATGGGCCGTGAAAGAAAGGTACCGTCCCTGTCCATGCCTGCTGGAACATGAGTCAGCGGTAATATGCACCTTACCGCTGACCGCCCTGTCCAGCGAGGCATGGACATTGCCTTCCACATGCCGGTAGAGAGAGACGGAATCGCCTTCCGTGAGAAAAAGTGGCGTTTGGGAACCTGCCACTGAGGAACCGCACATTGAACAAACTCACGGAAGGGGGCCGAGTCTACCAACTGAAAAGGCAGCAGTTGAAGTGCTAGCAATTTAGCCAAGCTAGCATTCAACCGCTGGGCATGTGGATGGCTGGGAGTGTACTTCTTTCTACGGTCCAGCAGCTGGGGCAGGGAAATTTGCCTGCTGCAATCGGACGTCGGTGTACTGCAAGTACTTGGTTGTGACACACCTAATTCTACACCTTCAGTCCTCTCAGAGCAGCTTTCAGAGAGGACTGAAGGTGTAGTGGGGATGGAGATCCCAGCTGATGAGGAGCAAGGAGAGGTCCGCTTAGTTCTTTGGTGTGGGTCTTTTATGTGTGCCTGCCAACGAGCTGCATGGCAGGTCGACATATGTCTGGTCATGCTTGTGGTGCCCAAGCGGCTGATGTTTTGGCCACGCGAGATACGCTTGAGACAAATATTGCAAATAGCAGTGGTGCGATCTGATGCACTCGTCTCAAAAAAGGCCCACACCAAAGAACTTTTCTGATAACGTGCAGAGGCAGCGCCCTGCACAGGCGGAGCTCTGCGGTGTTGTACAGTTGCTGTGCTGGCCTCTACCTGGCCTCCAGGGGGCATCCTGCCTCGTTGGACATGTGACGCCGCATCCTCCTCCTCCTCATCCTCCTCCTCATCCTCTCCCTTCAGGCACCCACGTGGAGTCAGTGACCTCATCATCCCCTCCCTCTTCACCACTAGAGCAAACCTGGCAGTAAGCTGCAGCTGGTGGAACAGTACTGCCAGATTCCTCAAGCTGGGTATCATCATCCTAGCCTTCGAATCGTTGGGCATCCTCCTGGAGCATGTACCCAACACTGTGCTCAAAGAGTTCAGGGGACTCCTCAGGAGGACATGGTGGGTCTAGGGAAGGGGTGGCTGATGATGCCATTGAGTACGCGTTGGCAGCTGCTCTGCCAGTACCCTGAGCCTGGGTGAGAGAGGATGAGGAGGATGAGGAGGGCTTGGTCATCCATTCTACCAAGCCTTCAGCATGATGCGGCTCCACATGTCCAGCTGCCGAAAACAAAGACGCGCGTGTCCCATGGCCACGTGCTGATGACGATGCACGACCACGTCCACGGCCACGGCCACGTCCACTAGAAACAGAGCCTGCCTGCCCTGTGTTCTTGGCTCTGCACGCTCTGCCTCCCCTTGGCGGTCTTCCAGCCATTGTAGTCGGTAGTCCTGTGGGTGCTGCTGAGAAGAAAATATAGGAGCTCTGTGTGATGCCACTAACACACTAGAAGTCCTATGGGTGCTTCTGCAAAGAAAATAGAGGAGCTCTGTGTGATGCCACTAACACACTAGAAGTCCTGTGGGTGCTGCTGAGAAGAAAATATAGCAGCTCTGTGTGATGCCACTAACACACTAGAAGTCCTATGGGTGCTTCTGCAAAGAAAATATAGGAGCTCTGTGTGATGCCACTAACACACTAGAAGTCCTGTGGGTGCTGCTGCGAAGAATATATAGGAGCTCTGTGTGATGCCACTAACACACTAGAAGTCCTATGGGTGCTTCTGCAAAGAAAATAGAGGAGCTCTGTGTGATGCCACTAACACACTAGAAGTCCTATGGGTGCTTCTGCAAAGAAAAATATAGGAGCTCTGTGTGATGCCACTAACACACTAGAAGTCCTGTGGGTGCTGCTGAGAAGAATATAGAGGAGCTCTGTGTGATCCCACTAACACACTAGAAGTCCTATGGGTGCTTCTGCAAAGAAAATATAGGAGCTCTGTGTGATGCCACTAACACACTAGAAGTCCTATGGGTGCTTCTGCAAAGAAAATATAGGAGCTCTGTGTGATGACTAACACACTTCAAGTCCTGTAGGTGCTTCTGGGAACAAAATATAGCTCTGTGTGATGGGACTAACACACTTCAAGTCCTATAGGTGCTTCTGGGAACAAAATATAGCTCTGTGTGATGGGACTAACACACTTCAAGTCCTGTAGGTGCTGCTGGGAAGAAAATATAGGAGCTGTGTGTGATGGGACTAACACACTTCAAGTCCTATAGGTGCCTCTGCAAACAAAATAGATGATCTCTGTGTGATGCCACTAACACACTTCAAGTCCTGTAGGTGCTTCTGGGAAGAAAATATAGGTCTGTGTGATGCCACTAACACACTCCAAGTCCTATGGGTGCCTCTGGGAACAAAATATATGATCTCTGTGTGATGGGACTAACACACTTCAAGTCCTATGGGTGCTTCTGGGAAGAAAATATAGGTCTGTGTGATGGGACTAACACACTTCAAGTCCTGTAGGTGCTTCTGCAAACAAAATATAGGATCTCTGTGTGATGGGACTAACACACTACAAGTCCTGTAGGTGCTTCTGGGAATAAAATATAGCTCTGTGTGATGGGACTAACACACTTCAAGTCCTATAGGTGCTTCTGCGAAGAAAATATAGGTCTGTGTGATGGGACTAACACACTACAAGTCCTATAGGTGCTTCTGGGAAGAAAATGTAGGTCTGTGTGATGGACTAACACACTTCAAGTCCTATAGGTGCCCTGGGAACAAAATATATGATCTCTGTGTGATGGGACTAACACACTTCAAGTCCTATAGGTGCTTCTGGGAAGAAAATATAGGTCTGTGTGATGGGACTAACACACTTCAAGTCCTATAGGTGCCTCTGGGAACAAAATATATGATCTCTGTGTGATGGGACTAACACACTTCAAGTCCTATAGGTGCTTCTGGGAAGAAAATATAGGTCTGTGTGATGGGACTAACACACTTCAAGTCCTATAGGTGCCTCTGGGAACAAAATATATGATCTCTGTGTGATGGGACTAACACACTTCAAGTCCTATGGGTGCTTCTGGGAAGAAAATATAGGTCTGTGTGATGGGACTAACACACTTCAAGTCCTATAGGTGCTTCTGGGAACAAAATATATGATCTCTGTGTGATGGGACTAACACACTACAAGTCCTATAGGTGCTTCTGGGAAGAAAATATAGCTCTGTGTGATGGGACAAACACACTTCAAGTCCTATAGGTGCTTCTGGGAACAAATATAGGAGCTCTGTTTGCTGCCAGTGCCTGCCTGCCACGAACACACTACAAGTCACATAACACTGAGGAGGGAAAATGGCTAATTTGGCCCAATTCTGACATTTTCACTTAGGGGTGTACTCACTTTTGTTGCCAGCAGTTTAGACATTATTGGCTGTGTGTTGAGTTATTTTGAGGGGACAGCAAATTTACACTGTTATACAAGCTTTACACTCACTACTTTACATTGTAGCAAAGTGTCAATTTTTTCAGTGTTGTCACATAAAAAGATATAATTAAATATTTACAAAATTGTGAGCGTGTACTCACTTTTGTGAGATACTGTATATTTAAAGTAATTTTTTTATTTTTCAGGTTAGAAAATAAAATGTGTGTTTGTTTACAATAAGTAACATACTGCCTGTATGCAGAAAGTTCCATAAAAGCCCCCAATACAAGGTCCAAGGTAAAATATTAATTTTGTTATTTTTTTTCTTATTGTAGTATTACTGCTGTAAAAAAGATGAGCTACGTGGTGAGGCAGAAGAGGATCCAGGTCACCACCCTCACTCCCACTTTCCCTGCCATGACTGCTCCCCTGCTCATGTTGATGGAATGTTTCCTCCTTATGTGGCACCAGCTTACTCTCCATACGGCTCCCCTTACATCATACGGACTGCAGATACCATGTGCAATGGAAGAGAAAGAGATTCCTTCACTCCAACTCACTATGCAGAGGCTGGACCTTTACTTGTGATGGGCACGCCAAATCTTTCTAGAGGGCTACAGGCTCTCAGTACCCAAGTATGACCTGAGAAGTAGCCACTATTTTGTGGAATGCCTTTGCATTTTAACCGTTTCAAGGATATCACACCACCTCTGTGTTCACACAGTGACTGGCCTTTTTGAAGGTCATTCCATGAACCTTCCAGGTCTAAGAACTTGTAGGTATGATCTGAATACTTTCACATCATGTTAGCTATAGAGAGGACTAACGTACATCTCCTTGTTGGTCACATGGAAGAATAGGATTTGATGTGTCTTATGCATTTGGAGATTCCTACTTTATGTGAACTAGTAACTTTTATTCCAGTATTATGTCAGAAAATTTTTATTTTGTCCTGAAACAAAATATTGAATTGTAGAAAAAGGAACTGTATGAATTTTTAAAACTTAATTTATCACAGTAATATTATATATATAAATATATATTTATTGTAGGGCATTTTCAACATAGGTTTGCTTAGGCTTATATAACTGATTGAAAAAGGCCTTGGGAGGTAAGTAATGTCTTCTTGGCATTAGAAAAACATTTTTTTTTTCTATTTTGGATCAACGATTAGTAAAGTTTGGATTCAGGTTTATCAAAAGGTTTAGACTGTCTTTTGACAAAAGTTAGGTGAAATGGTTGGTACTTTGCATTCCATGTTGGGTTTGTTAGCAAATTTCATTTTATGCTGTGCTTCCAAATAGAGACATGAACTTAAGTGAGACTTGACTGACTGAAAGGATGTGTTTCCCGCTTCTGAAGTAAAAAAGCTATTTACCAATATAAATGTAAATGGAAACCCTGCTTCTGATTAATGCATGGAGAAGGCAGTAATATTCTGTAGGATCAGCAGAACTGTTGTCACATATAAAACAGGACTCCAAGAGCAAAATACCAAGTTTGTCCTTTCATAGTCCAACACCAAAATTGTGGGTTCCAGAGTGATTTTACAGGTCTTTTATTTTTTATTCTTTCAAATTTTTACAACATGAAGAAAACTGAAGAATATCCTACACCTGCCTTGCCTGTAAAAATGAATATGTGATCTCAACACATACCCCACCAAGAAACTGCCAAGCTCCAGTGCACTGTTTTGTGGTCAGGGGTCAGACAATAGCTGCTTTCATCAAAGGCTTGCAGTCAGGTATGCAATGTAATTAATTATTCCTTGTAATGCTTTTTAGGCCATGTGACTTTACTAATCCTGTCGCTGAAAGGATTGCTGAAAAGAACATTTACCTGGTCCTATGGCTTAAAGCGGCTGTTGACTTTTGATAATCGGACACTTACCTGTCCTGGAGTCCATCGATGTCAGCACCGCAGCTGATATTTCAGCATGCCGCCTCTAGTGCGAGTAAGGGAACCCGGCAGTGTAGCCTTTTGGCTTCACGCCGGGAACCCTACTGCGCATGCGCGAGGCTCCGCTCCTCTCTTCTACTGGCCCCAACCATGACATCGTGGTGGGGAGGAGGAGGGAGCCCCAGCCGTGACGTCAATACTCACGGCTGAGGCTCCCGGAAGTGGGGAAAGCATACCTGTGAAAGACAGGTATGCTGTCCCCCCCCCCCAAAAGGTGCCAAATGTGGCACCGGAGGGGGGAGGAGTACAATGAGCGGAAGTTCCACTTTTGGGTGGAACTCCGCTTTAACTCCCTTGTTGGAGAAAAGCTGCAGAATTTTACTCACATCTGATCAATGATAGAAGGGCTCCCCCTAGATTACCCAGTAAGGCGGCAATACTGTAGGTACAGGTGCATGTTCTTTATTCTCCACAGTTGGCAAACTTGCCAGCAACAGGTTTGCTAGTGTGGCATAGGACTTTAAATGTATTTACTTTTTTGCAGTCAAATTTGAAGCCCACATTGTTTCTTATGTGTTTCCATTCACACAACAAAAAACATTTCTTACCTTTCTAGTTGTTTATTTGGAGCAGGATTATACACAGGGAAGCTATTCTTAACAATTTCAGAGGGACAGAATTGCGACTCTTAATGAGATCTGCCAGCACATTACAGATATGGTCTGGGGATTGCCTACGAATCCAATCACCACTTAGCCTTTTCCACATAACCCAATGCTTTCTTTCTTCTCCAGTATTTGTTTACCTAGCTACTTTTCATCGTTGGTCACACTTATGTCTAGCGAGGCTATATTATCTGGTCACCTCCACTGGTTTTAAGCCTCTCTCATTACTGCAAGAACTAAATAAAATTCTGAGTTCCGAGGTAGTTATTTGACAAGTAAAAACAACATTGTATAATGCACTCGCAAAACTATCAGCGGCTCTAGGTATGTCACAGGTACAGAGGATCCCCGCTGTAGATGGATGACCACTCGGCTGAGCTCAGGACAGAGGTGGGACCCGGAAGTAGCAGCCATCACTGCAACTGAAGCCACCAGGAGGCCTGCACAGGAGTCAAAAGTGGATCCATTAGGGTCACTGCTGAAGGCGTCCTGGACACTGCCATGGAATCTGTCAATCAAAAGAGCTTATGGGAAACGCATTATGAAGGATACACTTGCCTTCTTCCTCAGTCTCTTGACAGTGTCCGGGTCCCCAGCCTGAATTAGAGGAGGCAGATGAGCTAATTATTACTTAGGTCCAGCTTTACCTCTGGTGTTTGTGTTTAGTTACCTTGTAACATTGTTCATTCATTTTGTTTTAACTGTGTTCTCATCCTCTGTGTACAATCTCCTTTGTTACATGGTAATGTTGTTATTTCATGGCATTAGATTAATTCAGTGACCTGTCAATCCACATCTGACACATAGATTGTCTTTAGGCTTCAAGGCAAGTGACTGATTTATTTAACTATTGTTACCAGGATTTTTAGAGTTGACTTTGGGATTATACTGGCAGGTTGCAATTTGTGGTCTCCCAAGCATTTTGAGCACCACAAGCATATATTTTTTTCTAGCCCTCAAGCGCTTCCTCCCTGATCTAGATGCTAGATGGAACCTTGTACCAACAAGAATAGCAAAGGATGATTCAAGTTAGCCTTCCACTTGTTTTTGTGATTGTGGAGAACCCAGTTCATACCTTTATATCTGGTGGACCTACCCACTGATACGGTCCTTCTGGTCCGAAGTTTTCCACATCCTCTCTCAATTATTTGGTATTACCATCCAACCGGACCCTCAGATTGCTCTGTTGAACAGTAGCTCATTGGAGCTGACCAAGAACCAATTTAAATTCCTGCTCCAAATTGCTACAGCTGCTAATCAAACAAGTGCCAGATCTTGAAAATGTAATACCCTTGCTAACAAACATGGGGTTACTCAAGGGATGATACATGCTAAGATTGATACTACCTTGCATGACAGAGTCTGCAAGTATGCAAATATTTGGCAGCCCTTGGTTGACAAGTTCCTGCCCCAGATTACAATGAATCCCTCTTGGAGCCCTACTGCAAGGATACATTTTGTTCACATCTCACTCCAGTTGATACTGCTGCTGCTCGAATGACCCCCTCCTCTCATCCCACCTACCCCCACCCTACTTTTCTGAATTCTGAATAATATTTAAGTTATGCTATGTGAATGGGAACATGTAACAAATATAAAGTAGGTGTTATCCCAATTTGGACGAAAAAATTACAATTTTCTAATTATTCTGCTGTAAGGAAGTCTCTTTTTCCTCCAGACGAGACTGGAATTGACTGAACAAAAGAAATTGAGGACCCAACTTGGGTTATGAAAACCTCTTTAAATGTATAAGATGTGCCATTCCAGCCCAACTAAATGTATTTTTCAGCTGTTCTCTAAAGTATATTCAAACCCAATCACTAAAGCCTTTTATACATTTTAACATGTTAATGTAATTCCAAAAGTAATTTTGATTGTTTTTAAAAAATAATGCTTTAATTAAAATAATACCTTGTGATCCTACTGTGAAGTTCTTTATTCAGGCACTTCTTGCTATAGCATGACAATTGTGCTCATGAGTTGTCAACCTGTTACATTCAGTGGAGGCTACGGAAGGCCTTGTTGCCACATGTTGCATAGGCATGGTCCACATACAGAACTGGAGCAGGTGCATGTAGACAGCAAGTGGCTGAAAAATACTAGCAGCCTCATAAGTTGCAAAATAGGATGAATAAAGGTAAAAACATTATTTTATTAAAAAAAAAGTACCAGGGCATCTGTTTATGATACACAGTGCTTTTGCAAACTAAATGTCTTCCTGTAATGCCGCGTACACATTTCTGACAGAGAGTCCGATGGGCGCTTTTCATCGTATATTCCCACCGTGTGTTTGCCCCATCGGACTTTTTCTGTCGAAAATTCAGACGAAAATTTTCTGAAAAAAAGGCTTGTCTGTATGCTGTTCCGACAAGCATGCTCTGAAGTAAGTACGAGATGGAAGCTATTGGCTACTGGCTATTGAACTTCCATTTTCCAGTCCCGTCGTACACGTTGTATGTCACTGCATTCTTGACAGTCGGACTTTGGTGTGACCGTGTGTATGCAAGACAGCTTGAGCGGAATTCCGTCTGAGAAACCTTCAGAGTTTATACCGACGACAAAACCGCTCGTGTGTACACAGCATTAGGGTTTTGATCTGCTTTAGGGTTCATATAACACAGACAGAAGAAGTATTATTTGGGAAAACATGAAATCATATTAAAAATTGGAATATAGTGTCAGCATTCTCAACTTTGATGTTCCATTTTTATTATCATTTGAGTACTTGCAATAGTTAGTAATGGGTTAATTTAATGTTTTTTGATTTGTTTTTTAATGGGCGATAGATAAAACACTGAATTTAAATGGAAAATATCTATTCTCTAAGAAGACCAATTTTATTCAGTATGAAATGGACTTTCATAAAACATTAAGGGTTCAAATGAAACCCAGTTTGTATATCTAAGGCAGCCATTCTCAACTAGGGTTCCCTCCAGAAGAGGCTAGGGGTTTCTTGAGCTGTGTCTGACTGACCTCACATTAGGTGGTGCCTGCACATTTCTGGGACCAACTCTACTTGGTAGAGCCAGCAATAAGACACTAATGACCTTTTTTAGCTGTCTGTAAGGGTGGTATTCCTCCCATTGAACACCAATGTAAGAAACATTCGTTCCACTGACTACCAATATGAGACAATCTTCCCATTGAGCACTAATGTAAGGACCATTCTTCCCAATGACCACCAATGTAAGGGGCATTCTTTCCACTGACCTCCAGTGCATTGCAGTGGCGGCCCATCTATTAGGGGCGCATGGGCACCGCCCCCCCCCCCATCCAGGTGTCTGGCCCCCTAATCTATATTTGGGGCACCAGATGCATGGATTCCAATGGGGGGGTTGATTTTTTTTTAAGCACATGATTAGAGCCAGAGGCTCTAATAGGTTTCAAAATAGGGTGGGCTCAGGACACAGAGCACTGCGCTCCAGGCCCACCTAGTTGTGTGACACTAGCGAATAAATATTCGCTAGTGTCATACTAATTCTCCTCCCAGCCAATCAAGAAGTGGGTCTGAGACCCGTTTCCCGATTGTACGAAAGTAGAAGCTACGCTTGCGCCACGAGGACAGGAGAAGCAGGTGAAGCTAGCTGCCCGTCCGTCGCCTGGGGTAAGTGCTGCGGCCAAGTGACCGACTGACAGAGGTGCGGGTGTCCCGACCGGGGGGGGGGTGGCTGGCTGTGCACTGTTTGGCACTACCCCCCCCACAAAATACAACCGGCTGCCACTGGTGAATTGGTACTAGCAGGGGTTCCTTGGAATCTAAAACCTATTTTAGGGGTTCCTCTGACTTCACTAGTTTCCACCCAACGTTAGGTCACTCCAAAAGAGCTGGCATGGTTAAAATAATTTTTGGGTAAGCAGAAGCTGCTGTGTACTCGAAATTAGACCTTGTTAGTAAAACTGTTTTGCCTTTAGTTTGAAATGTTGTAAAGTGTGATCACTCTATAGACATTATGGATCCACTGGGCCCTGTTTGTGGTTAGCAAGAGTACATTACAAACTTGTAAAATTATCACTTGAATCTCTATTTAGTTTTAAGCCCACATTTCAAATATATTACAAAGGATAACTAAACAAATTTTAAGTTTATGAAACAATTTTGTTCCCCTCATGCTTATGCCCCGTACACACGGTCGGATATTCCGATGGAAAAAGTCCGATCGGATTATGTTGACGGAAAATCTGATCATGTGTGGGCTTGAGAGCAGGATCAAAAATCTGACGGATTTTGTGGTCGAATGTCCGACCGTGTGTACGGGGCAATAGAAAAGTAATAATGAGGACATATGATATGAATAATATTGTTATTATTATATGGACTTTTCTATCAAAATAAATAAAACTGTCAATATAATTTTCCTTAATTTCTGGTTTTATTGTTCACGGTACAGTTAAATGGTGACCACAAACTTAGGATGGCCAAAGTTTAGCGGGGACTGGTCAAATTTCAGTCCATCTATGACCATTGCCACTCAACAGAAGTCGATCTAACAATCTACTTCTGTGGAACAGGACTGTTGGAAAACTTTTGTTGATCAGCTGTTTGAAGCCATTTGGCTGCAACCATGGGCTGATCAAAAAAAAAATGAACTGTCTATGGCCAGCCACAGTGGAAATCTCCCTAAAAAGTATACAAAAAGCAGTAAAACCCTGAAAAGGGTTCTATCCCTTCCCCACTTCTGCTCTAGTGACTGAACAAGAAGTGAAAGGAATATCGATTATACAGACTTTCAAACTATGCTCCGTTTTTGTATATTTCTGCAATTTTTTATTAAAATAACAAGAAGGGTTTTTTTTCTGCCTCTAAACGCTGAGCTTAAAATATGCCTCTAAATGTCCTAATGTGCATGGACACATAGGATAACATTAGCTGCTTCTACAGGCAAAACACTAAACTCCTCTAGTAGCAACGTTTTTTTTTTTATTTTTTTAAAGCCAGTGTGCATGGACCCTTCCAGAAAAAAGAAATGTGATAAGATAATAAAGCAAAGCCACTCCCTGACCTTTTGCTGAGTCACATCTATGACTTATTCTACAGATTAAAATGGCCATACAGACAGGCAGTCAGTGAAATATCTACTCGTCTACTCTACTTGTTCAGACCTCCTTACTGCCATGCAGGCTAAATGTTCCCTCTAATTTTCCAGGATCACAGTGTCTGATGTGTGTGTGATAGCACTGGACCAAATGGGAAAGTTGGTTTCAAGGAATCTACCATAAAGTGATTTTTTTTCTTCAAACAAGCAGATCCGTGCGTGAAATATACAGTGAGGAAAATAATTATTTGATCACTTGCAGAGTTTATAATTTTGCCTACATACAAAGAAATGAAGGGTCTTTATTTTTATCATAGGTGTATTTTAAATGATAGAGACAGAATATCAACCATATGTAAAATAAGTATTTGATCCCCAAGAAAAACATGACTTGGTGGAGAAACCCTTGTTGGCAAGCACAGAGATAAGACATTTCTTGTAGTTGGTTATCAAGTTTGCACATGTCGCAGGAGGGATTTTGGTCCACTCTTCTTTACAGATACAAATCTTTAAGGCTTCTTGGCTGTCGCATGGCAACTCAAAGTTTCAGCTCTCTCCATAAATTTTCTATAGGTTTAAGGTTTGGAGACTGGCTAGGCCACGCTATGATCTTCATGCGCTTCTTCTTGAGCCACTCCTTTGTTGCCTTGGTGGTATGTTTGGGTCATTGTCATGCTGGAAGATCCATCCACGACCAATCTTTAGTGTTCTGGCTGAGGAAAGAAGGTTCTCATCCAAGATTTTACAATCTCAGGGCACTGTCTATTGGCCCCTCAATGCGGCAAAGTCAGCCTGTACCATTAGCAGAGAAACCGCCCCAAAGCATAAGGTTTACACCACCATGCTTGACTGTATGGATGGTGTTCTTTGGGTCAAAGTCAGCATTTTTTTTCTTCCAAACACGGCGAGTCGAGTTAATGCCAAAAAGCTCAATTTTGGTCTCACCCGATCACAGCACTTTCTCCCAATCCTGCTCTAAATCATTTAGATGTATATTGGCAAACTTCAGACGTGCCTATACATGTGCCTTCTTGAGGAGGGGGACCTTGTGAGCGCTGCAGGATTTCAATCCATGGAGGCGTATTGTGTTGTGACTGTGGTTCCAACTGCCTTGAGATCATTCACAAGCTTCTCCTGTGTAGTTCATGGCTGTTCCCCCCACTTTTCTAAAGATCATCCTTACCCCATGAGGCAAAATCTTGCATGGAGCTCCAGACCGAGGGCGATTGATGGTTATTTTGTATTTCTTCCATTTGCAAATAATCGTTCCAACAGTTGTCTCCTCACCAAGCTTCTTGCTGATGGTCTTGTAGCTCATTCCAGCCTTGTGCAGGTCTACAATCTTGTTCCTGACGTCCTTTGACAGCTCTTTGGTCTTGCCCATGATGGAGAGGTTTGAATGGAAGAGATTCTGTGGACTGGTGTCATTTATACACATAACGAGTTGTCTTTGGGAACACCTTCTTAAATTAACAGGACTAATCTGTTTACCACATGAGCACAAACTGTAGCCAGTCTGTGGGAGCCAGAATTATTGTTGTTTGGTGTGGGATCAAATACTTATTTTACTCAACTCCATTTATAACATTTGTATTGGAAATTATGGTTGATATTCTGTCTCTATCATTCAAAATACACCTATGATAACAATTATAGACCCTTTATTTCTTCATAAGTGGGCAAACTTACAAAATCTGCAGGGGATCAAATAATTATTATTTTCCCCACTGTATTATAGGTGAACCCTATTCTGGTTCTAGGCAGCTACCTCTCTGTTAGCAACAAAGGAAGCGCTCGCCAGATGGTAAATTCTTGAAAACATACTGAGGAATGCATGATACAAAAGTTCATCTCACTTGAAGGACTTTATGAAACATTTAATGGTTACGAGCATTAAATACAGTCAACAATTTTCAGGGGGAAAAGCCTTCCCCTTCTTCAGAGTTTTAGCAGTCAATGTTAATAAAATCATGACAAAATGCACCAGGGGGCCTCTGCTAAAGACAAACGTCTCCGGATGGCACTAAAGGAAGCCGGCTTTGGCAGCCCTGAAAAAGGGAGAGGCTTTTCCCACCCAAATGCATTGGAGTACTTGATACTCCTAACTAATAAATGTTTAAAAAGAGTCTTTCAAGTGAGATGAACTATTGTACCAGGCCCTCCTCAGTACACATCCAAGGATCATAGAGTAGCACACAAAATGTGGCTGTTTCCTGTTTCTATGGCAGAAAGGAAAGAATATTGAAAGGATAACTGAGATTTTCACCGAAATAACTTTGATACTTGAAATGTTGTTTATTTTACTCAGGAATTCAACTCATTCAGAATAATTAACACAATGCTAAGACAGTTCCGAAGTATTAGCATCTGTATCACTTGGGTGTTTGCTGCCTGGATACTTTCATGCTCATTTTCCCATATCGATTTGACATAATCATTCTAATGCACCCTCCTATGTGCCAGGGCACAGCCTAGCTAGAAATTATTCTGTTTGCATTTGTGGCAGCAAAATAACTGTATTTGCCAGAGTTTCTTCATATAGTATGCTTTTTAATGCTATTTCTCTCTTTAAGACACACTCAGGTAAATGCTGTTGCTGGCCTACTGATGTGGAAGCCGGTTACAACCTAACAGCCTGTCACTGCCTTCAACTTGCAGTGCAGCAGATCAGCATCATGATAAGACCCTGTAGTATTATTCTAAAAACCCAGCTGGATACAGGTGGCTAATTTGTAGATTTATTGACCTTGCTTCCTCTTAGCTTGGTGGATGACAAGATGGAACATGGGCTGTTATCACTGGCAGTACAAAGGAACACATTTTGCAGCTGAAACGTATCAGTTTCTTCTAGGCTGCTACTAAAACCTAGGTGAAAACATCATTTTGAAGGAGCAAAATGATGGGCAACAGTAAGCTCAAGGGCTTGTGAATGTCATACATATGTGTGTTTGCTCTTAGGTATCAGCTAAATAAATGTTACAAAAAGGCACCTAAAATCTTTATTGTTTTAACATGACCGCACTGAAATCCTTGCATACCTTCACTATCATCTGTCAAGCAGCAGCTGGGAAATATACAAAAATAAGGTGGCTCCTCAGATGGAACATGTGTTCACTCACGGCCATTACCAGATGCCAAGGATGTACAGTGCATACATAAAGTATTCAAAACCCCTTTGTTATGTTGCAGCCTGATACTACACTTGTTTAACCACTTCAGCCCCCGACCAATTGGCGGCCAAAGGACCAGGCCCCTTTTTGCGATTCAGCACTGCGTCGCTTTAACTGACAATTGCGCGGTCGTGCAACGTGGCTCCCAAACAAAATTGGCATCCTTTTTTTCCCACAAATAGAGCTTTCTTTTGGTGGTATTTGATCGCCCCTGCTGTTTTTATTTTTTGCGCTATAAACAAAAATAGAGCGACAATTTTGAAAACAATGCAATCTTTTTTGCTTTTTGCTATAATAAATATCCCCAAAAATATATAAAAAAACCTTTTTTTTTCCTCAGTTTAGGCCGATACGTATTCTTCTACATATTTTTGGTTAAAAAAAAATCGCAATTAGCGATTATTGATTGGTTTGCGCAAAAGTTATAGCGTTTACAAAATAGGGGATAGTTTTATAGCATTTTTATTAATATTTATTTTTTTTACTAGTAATGGCTGCGATCAGCGATTTTTATTGTGACTGCGACATTATGGCGGACACATCGGACATTTTTGACACATTTTTGGGACCATTGTCATTTATACAGCAATCAATGCTATTTAAATGCATTGATTCCTGTATAAATGACAGTGGTAGTGAAAGAGTTAACCACTAGGGGGAGGGGAGGGGTTATGGGCTGTGGCGTGTGTGTGTTTTTTTACATTAGGGGGCGGGGCTGACGTCTGACGTCATTGATCGGCTTTCCCGATGATGGGGAACAGCCGATCAATGACAGGCAGAGTAGGAAGCGCGGGAGAGGTTTGTTTACACAGACCTCTCCCCGTTCTTCAGCTCTGTGACCCGATCGCGGGACACCAGCAGCGATCGGGTCCGCTGGTCCCACGGCCGGGGTCACGGAGCGCGCCGCTGGCGGCGCGCGCGCAACCCAAGTGCAGGCAATTAAAGGGCAACGTACAGGTACGTGATTTTGCCTGCCCGTGCCATTCTGCCGCAGTATATCTGCGTGAGGCGGTCGGGAAGCGGTTAAAATATTCTTTTTCTCATTAATCCACACTCAGTACCCCATAATGACAAAATGAAAACAGAATTTTAGAAACGTTTGCAAATGTATGAAAAAGGAAAAAGTGAAAAATCACATTGGCATATATATTCTGACCCTTGAAATTTAGCTGAGGTACCTCCCATTTATCTTGATCGTTGAAACCTTGATTGGAGTCCACCTGTGGTACATTGATTGGAATGATTTGGAAAGTTACACACTTCTCTATAAAAGTCCTCACAGCTGACAATGCATACGGCATCAGAGCAAAAGCCATGAGGTCAAAGGAACTGCCTGCAGATCTCAGAGACAGGATTATTACAAGGCACAGATCTGGGGAAGGCTTGAACAAAAGGTTCCCAAGAGCACAGTGGCCTCCATAATTTTCAAATGGAAGAAACTTGTCACAACCAGGACTTTTCCAAGAGCTGGTCAAACTGAGAAATTGGGGGAGAAGGGCCTTAGTAAGAGAGGTGACCTAAAACCCGATGGTCACTCTGAGCTCCAGAGATCCTGTGTGGAGATGGGACAAAGTTCGAGAAGGACAACCATCACTGCAGCCCTCCACCAACCTGGGCTTAATGGCAGAATGGCTAGATGGCAGCCTGTCCTCAGTGCAAAACACATGAAAGCCCACTTGCAGTTTGCAAATAAGAACCTGGAGGACTCTGAGACTGAGGAACACAATTCTCTGATCTGATGAAACCAAGATTGAACTGTTTGGCATCATTTATAAATATTAAGTCTGGAGGAAACCAGGCAACGCTCATCACCTGCCCAATACCATCCCAACTGTGAAGCATGGTGGTGGCAGCATTATACTGTGGGGGTGTTTTTCAGCAGCAGGGCTTGGGAGATTGGTCAGGGTTGAGTGAAAGCTGAATGGAGCAAAGCACATTGATTTTCTCAATGAAAACCTGTTCTACAGTGCTCAGATTTGACAACACTCCTAAGCACCCAACCAAGACAACACAGGAGTGGTTCAGTCAGACTTGAACCCTACTGAACATCTCTGGAGAGACCTAAAAATGACTGTCATGTGGACCTAGCTTGAGAGGATTTGCAAAGAAGAAATGCAGAAAATCCCCCAATCCAGGTGTGCAAAGCTTGTCACTTCATACCCAAAAAGACTTGAGGTTGTATTTGCTGCCAAAGCTGATTCAATAAAATTTTAAGGAAAAGGGTCTGCATACTTAAAGTGTCACTAAACTCACATCATAAAAAACTATCATTAAATGGGGTATTACATGCTGTTCATACTCACTCTGAGATTCGCTTTCGGTTTTCTGCAAAACTGGTTGATCCTGCTGTTCTCTATCTCCACCTTCTGTTCATGTTCCCAATTCAGCCAGGGATTTGGCAGCTGTGGTGGTAACTCTGTACATGCTCAGTTTTCAGTCAGTTTCTACGCTGAGCATTTCCTCCCTATCACATCTGAGCAGCCCATGTGACTATAGATTCACACATGTGGGCGTATACACAGCGGTAAATGACAGTCCACTCTCTGTCTCCTTCTCCATGCCCACTAACCAGCTAAACACAATGGGGGCGGGATATTACATGTAGATTTATGGAGGCTTCACCTCCCTCTTATTTTAAGACACAGGCTGGAGGGGTGTGACACAGCCTGTGACTGCCAGAAATCCATCCACACCATGTTATTTCCGCAAAATAATAAAGATTTAATTTCAAATATATATTTTTATGCCAATTTAAAACAGTTTATTGATATTACTTATTTTTACTCTGTATTCCAAAGGCTGCTTTTTTTCATTTTGAATGTGTGACTAGCAGTAGAGGACTAGAAGCTCCTACTGCTTATGTTTCCCTGCAGAAAGGTTGGGAAAGAGCAGGGTCATGTGACAACTGTATTTTAATTAGAAAAAAAACTTTTTAAACATAAACATAAATTAAACAGTGTTTAATATCACTTTGGGTACATGTGATATTTCAGTTTTTCTTTTTAATAAATTGTACAGCTAGTCTTAAAATTCTGTTTTCATTTTGTCATTATGGGTAACCGAGTATAAACTAATGAGAAAAAATATATTTAAAAATAATAATAAAAATAATATTTTTAATAGCTGTACAGTAGTATCAGGCTGAAACATAAACTTGAAAAGGGCGAAGGGGGTCTGATTAATTTATGAATGTACTATATGTATTTAAACTGAATAAAATGTCACTTTGCCTTTTTAAGGAAAAATGACAGGTTTTTTAGATGGGATCCCCACTTCCGCTGATACTTACCTTGGTTGCGCTTTGCAAGAAGTCTTGCCTGCTTTGCAATACCTGGTATGTTTAGGTATGGCGGAGAAGGTGACTTCCTTCCCTTTCTACCATGATGCAGTGCCCAGTACTTGAGCTGCCAGACATCATGCCCAAGCACTCAAGGGGGCAGCCAGGAGGAAGGTCAGTATCCCTGGATCTGACACAAGGCTTTCTACTTCAGTAGAAATACAGAGAAGGGAGGGAGCTCGGGGGAAGACGTGAAATCGGAAGGATGGACTAATAGGAGAGCCTTTCATGTTGCTTTGAATGGGCGTAGTGACAGATTCATCTTAAAGGAAAATCCTGGGCACATAGTGAAACCAATAGGTGAACTACTAATTCTAGCAAATATTGTAACTTTACTAAAACCAGAAGATAGTTTACCCTATTCTGATTTCTTGATAGTCTTCAGCAAGTACCCAAAGACTTGCTCACAGGTGCTCTGAGATTGTACCGTACTTCCTAAATTCTGTTTTATGCATCTTCCCCTGAATCATATTCACACTTGAATTATATAAAAAAATTTAAGCATATCAACACATACAAAATAAAAGGAAACCTTGAAAGGCTAATGATATCTGACTAGCTATTACCCACTGACCACTAAGGTGATTTGCGAAAACTAGAGTAAAGGTAACTACAAAAACAGTTGCTCATGGCAGCCAAATGGGTATCACGTTTCTTTCATTAAATTCAAAGTCTGCATCTAAAGGTTGGGAACCTTTGGCCTACAAGTGACAGATTTCTGTAGGCTAAAGCAAGTGCATCATACAAAGTGTGCTATGGTGCCTCATTGATTGGTGGGTTTGGAGAAGATAAGTATTCCTAATAGACTTCCAGCATCAGCTTCCTTCGAACCACAGAGTAATTTGGTGCTGGAAGACTTCCCTCTAGCAGATGCAGATCTACACAGAGAGCAGATTGCTATCTAATGTCCAGTATGTAGTAATGACTGCAGGCCCTGCTCTGATCGAAGTCCAATGATAGCCATACACATAGTTAGTAAGGTTGAATAAAGACACCAGTCCATCCAGTTCAACCTGAGTGAGTGTCCACAATTGTCCCTATCCCTGTACATTGCACACTCACATCGGTCCGTACCCTCAAGGAGCCCACAATCCAAGGTCCACATGCATATACTAGGGCCAATTTCTGGACAGAAGCCAATTAACCTAACTGCATGTCTTTGGAGTGTGGGAGGAAACTGGAGTACCCGGAGGAAACCCACGCAGGCACAGGGAGAACATGCAAACTCCAAGCAGGTAGTGTCGTGGTTGGGATTTGAACCAGTGACCCTTCTTACTGCTAGGTGAGAGTGCTAACCACTACACCACTGTGCTGCCTGTACACGCTTCAATAAATTTCTTTTTTTTTCCAATCGGGATAAACAATCTATAGTCAACAATCCTCAATATGTCACACAATGGATGGACAAAGTGGATTTTGATCGATGTTTAAGATATGATTGGATCTTTCAACCATAAGTCATCAATCTCATCTCTTTCCACCATCATCTCTTTCCCATAAGCTGATCAAAATGTGATTGTATTATTGATCGATCATTTTTTTTTGCCTGACTTCGTTTAGTTGAATCCGACTTTGCAGATTCAATTGTTTTGATTGAATTGCAGATCACTTGGATTAAAAAAAAAAATCGAAGCATGTATAGCCACCATATGCTTGAGCATCTCCATTCATGGCCACTAACCCAACATAATCTATCTGTACTGGCCCAGGGGGTAAAGGTCCTCCTGTCCACCAGCTCAGTCGCCTTTTGTCTACACAACTATAATAAAACAAGGAATCTGACCGCTGAGGAGGAAAACATTTTAACACATGCTCCTGTTTTATTTGTAGTTTTATAATGTCACCCACTATTTACTAGACATGTGCATAACAAAAAAATTTGTTTATTTTCGTCTCGTTTCCGTCGATTCGTAACGATTCGTACATTCGTAAGTCGTCGGTGTTCGTATTCGTAACGGTTCGTACATTCGTAAGAGTTTAATTTTCGGACGCATTCGTATTTATTCGTACATTCGTAACATTCGTAGATTCGTAATCGGAGCATAATTCATAATTTGATGTAATGTGTATGCTATTATTAAATTTTTATAATTTACGAATCGAAAAAAAAAAGTTACGAATTGAAAAAAAAGTTACGAATGTACGAATTTTTTGGTTCAATAGAGACACGGAAAATTACAAATCGAAAAAAAAATAAAAAAATGTTACGAATTGAAAAAAAAGTTACGAATCGAAAAAAAAAAGTTACGAATCGAAAAAAAAGTTACGAATGTACGAATTTTTTTTTTGGTTCAATAGAGACTCCGTGTCTCTATTGAACCAAAAAATTCGTACATTCGTAACTTTTTTTTCGATTCGTAACTTTTTTTTTACATTACAAATCGAAAAAAAAAAAAAAAAAAAGTTACGAATCGAAAAAAAAGTTACGAATGTACGAATTTTTTTGTTCAATCCATTCGAAGCACGTTTAGCAGCACCATTGTAAGGGACACAAAATTACCAATTCAACAACAAAAAAAAGTTACGAATGTACGAATTTTTTCGTTCGTTTTAGTTTTTCGGATTTTCTTCATTAGTACATTCGTTGTTTCTAATTAGTTTTTTTCGGATTTTCGTTGTTTTTCGGATTCGTTCGATTCAAATGATTCGTTAATCGGATTCGAACGATTCGTTACGATTCGTTATTCGGATTCGTACGATTCGAATAATTCGTTCATTCGTACGAAAACGAACGAACGAAAATAACGAAAAAAAATGAAAAACTAAAAAAAACTAAACAAATTCCACATGTCTACTATTTACACATTAGCCCTATGCAGCTCACTTTGCATAAAAAATGGAACAGCTCTGGACCTGTGTAAATAAAAGTGTTAACAGTTGACCATTTATATAAAACTTTACTACAACAAAATTAGCAAAATTTTACAATAAAACCACATTTCTCTGTTTAGATCTTTTATTTAGAATAATAAAAATACATCTTTTTCAAACAATGTCTTTATAGCAGGAGCCGTGACATGGCGGCCCTTGTCTCAAGAATACAATATATTCTGCCATGGGCCGTAGAAACAGCTTTGGTTTGTTGATCAAATTTTGATGGCTCTACAAAAGAGAAATATTGTTTCTCCATTTAAGATTACACTACATCTACCATGATGCTTTGGGATTAACTAATAGCACTAGGTACTGAATGAATGCAATGTCACACAAATACATGAATGAATTACATATAGGTGGCTGCAACAGTCCACATGGCTAGCCTTGATGGATCTGACATATATTATATTATATCCTTACCTTCCAATAGACTGGACTTCTATGGTCACTGAACATGTTATTTTTTGTCAAAATGTAACCATTTTATTAAATTATAATGCTGATGGCCTGAATCAGGCACCAGCTACTAATATCTCTAAATGACTCCAGTGTTGGGATCTTTCTTAGTATAGACCATGTCAAATAAGCAAATCTGCTGGTGCGTTGGGATTGCTTATAGACCAGTCCAGTGAGATATCACTCTCTCACCATTTTCTTTGTTATTGATTCTATGCCATTACAGGCCAATGAAAGGAAAAGATTGCCAATGGCCCTACATCTCAGGCCATGTGATTCAATCTAGTAACCGAGGTGCCAAAACCATATTGCCAGAAGGGTGTATGATTTCAGTGGGTGATTCATCCATTTATGACAATTAAATGAGTGTGACTATTGTTTGACCTATTTAACATGCACTGACCACATCCCATCCATGGCTAAATGACCAATATACTTTTAATGTGCATTTCTTGCACTCCTGAATGCCGACTACCCCCAAGGAAAAACTGGCTCACACTGACACTGATAGGATTTGATCTTGCTTCAAGTAATGCAACAGCCACTTCACTTTACTTATTCCATAAGGCCAAAGCTTATTTGGCCCTACGTCTCCTGTGGGTCACAGGATTGCACTTTGTTATGCATTTCTGTTGCCCGTGTTCATCCGGCTCTGGAGGAATCCCGACTTTAATGTCAGGATCCACCCAGATGCCTGGACCTGCAGCTGGCTCAGCCTCGCAGCATGCAGCTGAGAGCTTGACCCAGCCCCTCCCGTCCCCTCCACATCCCAGCACTCCAGTAAATGCTGGAGGGGCAGAGCAGAGAGCTGGTGACTGACTCTATGCTCACTGAAGACTAAGAGGTAGCGGGGGGCATTGATCCGATGCTCCAACCACCTATGTAGGTGAGTACAAATGTTTATGTTTTGTTAAATTTCTATACTTCTCTTTTAAATTGGTCCAGCTTTCACTAATACATGTATACATATATTATACCTGTAGGACTGCTGTGAAAGCGGAGAATCACTGTAGTAGTGACCACAACTACAATGATCATGGCTGTCTTCTGGGTCCCCAAGCCAAGTGGCTGCCCTTCTGCATAATAACCATAAGGGGTTGCTTGCTTGGCATGGCTGTCATTCACAGAACAGATTGTTTTTGTATCTGATTGGTTGAGGTGGAGATAGTGATGCCTCACCCCTTCCCCTTGTCCAATCAGAGAACAACTTGCATTCACTGAAAGAATGCAAGCTGTTCTGGTAATGGCACCAGTGCTGAATGAGTAACCCCCCCCTGTGATTACTATGCAGCAAGGCACCCGCTTGGCATGGGACCCGGAAGACATCGGCAACCAGTGCAATGGTGTTGAATACCCAGTGATTCTCAGCTTTCACAGCATTCCCACAAGTATGGCATATTCAAGCTGGACTAATGTAACTATGCAATAAAATTCAAACCTGGAGTTCATCTTTAAATATCTAGGGCAGGATACTTGTGTGGGGCATGGGAGGAGTGACAAAACACTGGTATGACCCTACAAATAACAACAGTGTAAGCTATATGAATGCTACTGCTTTTATGCATGGGCAAAGTAGGGATCTTAAGATGTTGATGGACTACAACAAAGTGACCCTTTCCTTTGGCAGTCAGTGTATACAATAAATGGGAAACTTAACCCCCCTCTCCCTAGCACCATATACTCATCTTGTCTTGCTACCCTTGCTGTGCTGTATGGTCTCCAGGCATGGGAAAGAAAGCCCTCTCTGTAAGCTCCAGACCTGCTTGTCAAAGCTTACACAGACTGTAGACTCTTTGCCCAGCCTCATGTGACAGCCCTACACCAATCATGAGACACCAGCATTGTCACATGGAAGAGGGTTAGTAAATCACTCATACACAGGAGTCCTAATGAAGGCACTTATCTGTGCAGGAGAAAGGAATAGGTGTGAGTATTTAAAGATGGTAAAGGGGAGAAGATATGTTTTCTTTTGCCTAGAATGCACAGAAGAAAGGGTCACTTTGAAAACAGTGTATACTCTTGCATATAATGTCATACACAGCCCATTAATGCTATAGCACCTTTGATGAAAGAATACATTGACGGCTTATTGGCTCTGTCAAGTTACTAGAGTAACATAACCATATACAGTAGCAAGGTTTATAATAAATCTAAACACTATTTACCCGTGGTCTATGTCTAAAACATTATTTGTTTCCTACAGACACTTTAAGCCTTCCCATGTTCACAACTGCTTTATCGTATAGCAGGGCACTGAGAAGAATTCCAATAGAAGCTGAGCCAACAGAAATACCAGATAATAGGATTAATTCACTAAGACACAAGAATTATTTTAACTATATTCCTTATTTTAGCTCAGATAATTTACTCATAAAATGTTTAGTTATTCGTTACGTGTGAAATTATTTTATCACATGAATTGACCATTTAACTGTAGCTGCCAAGCGTTTTCAGTTGGTAAAAGTAAAATAATTCAAAGCTCATCTTTATGACAACGAATACAAGAACTGGAACCTGAGACTTTTGCAAAACATATGGGGAAAATAATAAAAATATATATTTTTTTTTTGCACTAAGTCAGGTCAACTGTGCATTTAATTCTGTGTCTGACATTCCATCCTGAAGAACTACTGTGCATGGAAGAACCAATATGACTAAATGACAATTTTGCCTACATCGTTTGAACGGAAAAGCAGTTAATATAAAGTTTGATGCAAAGTGAAAAAAACTGCAAAGATGTGGCAGAGGCAGTTGATGACTAATGTTTAAACCAGTAAAGCTTCCCAGCACTCAGAGTCTCTGCATATGTGCAGTGATGTAAGTAACTGAGTTAAAATAAACGGAGTTACTTAATGCAGTTACTTTAGAGGGCAACTAGTAATCTAACTGATTACTTTTCCCCTCATGGTAACTCAGTTCCCATTACTTGGGTGGAGTTACCTCAATTACATCTACCGCCACTAGATGGCAATAGTGTAATTCCGGTGTCCTGCCGAAAAAGTTCCCCCGCCGGATAAGGACCCCCTGTACTGCGCAGGCGCAGCGCTTGCGCAGTACGAAGGACTACGGAGCTTACGAAAATTGGCGAACCTAAACAGTGAACTCTACACGCGCAGGCGCAGTTAACATGTAATTTACGAGGCGATGCCGCACTCTCCCGATGCTCATGCTACTCTGCAAGGGGCGTCAATCGTGTAACTAAGGGGCGGGTCTAGTATTACTGTAACCAAGGGGCGCATTTACTATTATTGTTATATATTGAGCTCTGCCCATTAATTTAACATTCGCCCTCTTCTGTAGCATCCGCCCCTTACACGATATAATAATAATAGACCCGCCCCTTGCTTACACGCTATAACAGCTCCCTTGGTTAGAGTAATAATAGAGCAGCCCCTGGGTTACACGATATATAACAATAATATGCGCCCCTTGGTTACAGTAATACTAGACCCGCCCCTTAGTTACACGATAGAATATTAAAAAAAAGTCACAGTTACTTTGCTGAGTAACTAATTACTTTTCCAATGTAGTCACTGAGTAACTAACGCAATTACTTTTTGGGAGAAGTAATTTGTAACTTAACTAATTATTTTTTAAAGTAAGATGACCAACACTGCATATGTGTTTACTAATCTGCACTCTAATCTGGGAGCACCAGCATGGAGACATATAGGGCTCACTCAGATGGCATGGAGACATATAGGGCTCACTCAGATGGCATGGAGACATATAGGGCCCACTCAGATGGCTATTGGACCCATCCAGCATGCTGAGACACTTTTTTCTGCATCTGCATTCACCTTGAAGCTGCCTTTCAAGCAGCCTATACAAGTGGGTGATACAGATACAGATACAGCGACAGCTTGGACAGCTTGGACACAGACACATGTCAAAATATGACATGTGTTCATGACCGGGTGTCTGCATTCGGATCCATGCACCCAATCTTGAACAGTGTATTAAGCTAATTTTTTCTGAAAGTTCAGCTGAACTTTAATGATGCAGGCACTTTCTAATTCATTCTATCATAGGGTAAGCTTCAGCTATGATTTGCGCATTGTTTAAACTTATCAAAATATGTCCCAATGTTATGCTGGGTACTCGTGGCTCAAAATTCCAAGTCATTTCTGCTCAACTGGCCATAAACCGAGCCATGGGTGGCCCTGTTGACTCTACTCAGCTCAACAAATTCAATGGAGACATATAGAGATCATTCAGATGGCTGTAGGACCCATCTAGCGCGCTGAGACACTTTTTTCTGCATCTGCTGAGCTTTAAGGACGCAGGCACTTTCTAATTAATTCTATCATAGGTTAAGCTTCAGCTATGATTTGCCCATTGTTTTAACTTATCTAAATATGTCCCAATGTTATGCTGGGTACTCGTGGCTCAAAATTCCAAGTCATTTCTGCTCAACTGGCCATAAACCGAGCCATGGGTGGCCCTGTTGACTCTACTCAGCTCAAAAAATTCAATGGAGACATATAGGGCTCATTCAGATAGCTGTAGGACCCATCCAGCGTGCTGAGACACTTTTTTCTGCATCCGCCTTGGAGCTGCATAACAAGCAGCCAATACAGATACAGCGACAGCTTGGACACAGACACATGTAAAAATTTGACGTGTGTTCATGAGCGGGTGTCTGCATTCGGATCTATGCACCCGCTCTTGAACAGTATATTAAGCTAATTTATTCTGAAAGTTCAGCTGAGCTTTAAGGCTGCAGGCACTAATTAATTCTATCATAGGGTAAGCCTCAGCTAAGGTTTTCTCATCATTTAAACTTATCGAAATACGTCCCAATGTTATGCTGGGTACTCGTGGCTCAAAATTCCAGGTGATTCCTGCTGAACTGGCCATAAACCAAGCCATTGGAGGCCCTGTTGGCACTACTCAGCTCAACAAATTAAATCTAAAAATTTAGGGAGTCGGGTAAAAAACTTTCAGACCAACAGTAACTGCAGCCAATCAGAAGAAGGTAGTGTGAATACAATAACCAGCAAGGGAGATTTTGACTTCCAAGCTGTTTGTTTTTTTTTTTAACAGAAAAGTGACTTCCAAGCTGTTTAGTGTGGATAAAGAAATCTACTGACTTCTCTCATTCAGTATACAGGTCTGCACAAGAAAAATCTTAAGGCTAGCCTTAATGGTCATATGAATTATAGTAGGTCGGTGCATGCCAAGCACCTTGATTGTGGTGTGTTAACAAATATGAAAAAAATATTTGCAACCGAGAACTCCACTTTTATTTAAATGCCACCTAGTAGGCAGTATTTGGGTCCTGTGTGCTGCTTAGTAAAGTAATTCGCTAAAGCATTTGCATGTAAATTACAGTTCGCAACCCGAGTCCATAACACATTGGGGGTTATTTACGAAAGGCAAATCCACTTTGCATTACAAGTGCACTTGAAAATGCACTTGGAAGTGCAGTCGCTCTAAATCTGCGGGGTAGATCTGAAATGAGGGGAAGCTCTGCTGATTTATCATCCAATCATGTGCAAGCTAAAATTCTGTTTTTTTGTTTTGATTGCATGTCCCCGTCGGATCTACAGCGACTTTACTTCCAAGTGCACTTTCATGTGCACTTGCAGTGCACAGTGGATTTGCCTTTAGTAAATAACCCCCATTGTGTGTCTGTTCTTTCTTCCACAAACTAGCTTTTTTCCTTTCTTTCATCATGCATTGAAGTATGGGGGAAAAGGAGCTGCCAGACACAGGTGCTGTTTTGAATTGTTTAGGTCTCGTTCACATGGGCGTAGTTAAGTTTACATCTATGCAAAGGTTTTTCCCCACATGGAATGCATGGATGGTTTATGCATCTGCGTGCAGGCAGTGCCATTCATGTCTATGGGAATGGGCATCCTGTGCGGGTAAAAACACCCCTTTGCTTGCATGTACACTTTAGTGCCCCCATATGAATGAAGCCTTACAAATACAGTTAGAGGTATGGACACCAACAGGATCATTCTTTTTCTCTATATGAAGGGTTGTTTTGCATTGGGTTTATGTTGTGTGGTCAGTTTGGATGCAAACAAATGTCTTCTACAGGGCAGTTTCCAAAAATGAAGACATACAACGAACATACAACGAACAGCGAATTGATCACTAGGCACCAAAGGATTAAATCACAACGAAGAGGTAACAATTTTGTTTGCCAGACGCACTTGTTCTACTACCGAAAAATTGAAGGCAGGGTTATTCGTGGAAGGAGCGTCAGGCACAATCTGAAATGTACGCAATTCACAAATACAAGGGAGAAGGTATGCGGAAGTCAGGAAGCTTTTCCTCCACAGGCCCGACAGCAGGCCTTCCGGTAATACCAGTGTGAGCACAGCTTCACCTTCAGCACCAGCGAGCAGTTTGCAGTAGCCTTGTCTTCACAAGCCTCATCTACATCAAAAGAAGAAAAGGATGCATATTATAAGGCCTTATTCTTGTACTGTTTGCCTTAACCACTTAATGATTTATCCCCTTAATGACCAGGCCATTTTTGCGATACAGCACTGCGTCGCTTTAACTGACAATTACGCGGCCATGCGATGCTGTACCCAAACAAAATTGACGTCCTTTTTTTCCCACAAATAGAGATTTCTTTTGGTGGTATTTGATCACCTCTGCGGTTTTTATTTTTTGCGCAATAAACAAAAAAAGCGACAATTTAAAAAAACATATATATATATATATATTTTACTTTTTGCTATAATAAATATTCCCAAATAAAAAAGAAAAAAAACGAATTTCTTCATCAGTTTAGGTCAATATGTATTCTTCTACATATTTTTTGTAAAAAAAAAAAAAAAAATTGCAATAAGCGTATATTGATTGGTTTGCGCAAAAGTTAGATCGTCTACAAAATAGGGGATTGATTTATGGCATATTTATAAAAAAAAAATTCTACTAGTAATGGTGTTGATCAGCGATTTTTAGCTGGACTGCGACATTGCGGTGGACAGATCAGACACTTTTTTGGGACCAGTGACACTTATACAGCGATCAGAGCTAAAAATAGCTGCTGATTACTGTATAATTGTCACTGGCAGGGAAGGGGTTAACACTAGGGGGCGATCAAGGGGTTAAGTGTGTTAACTGGGAGTGTTTCTAACTGTATGGGGGCTGGGCCAACTGGAGGAGGAGTGAGATCGCTGATCCTGATAATAGGATCAGCAGATCTCTCTTTAACTCCCCTGTCAGAACAGGGATCTGTCTGTTTACATTGACAGATCCCCGTTCTGGCTCTCATTCCCACGATCTTGGGTGGCCGATGGACATTGCGGCCCCGCAGCGTGTGCGCACCTGCTACGGCTCCTCTTTTTTCATTTGTTCTTTTTTTTTGCTCTCTTTTTGCACTTTATTTTTTATCGAATAGGATTTTCTTCAATGATTCGTTCAATATTTTTTCTTTTATGGACTTATTAATCTGTTTTTTGTTTCATGTCTTTTGGCCTATGCAGGAAGAGGGTAAACATGCCCAGTAGGCAAGTGGTTAAACGGACCTTCAGTCATTTTTTAACTTTCCATCTATTAAATCTTCTGCCCTTGTTGTTTTAACTTTGGATAGTAAAACATTTTTTATTCTGCCAGTAAATAGCCCACTTCCTGTTTCTTGTCTGGTAAAAAGCCTAGGCTTATGACATCATACACAGCTCTCTCTCTCACTCTCACTAGAGTTTGCCAGGAAGAGAGGGGGGATGAGTCATAATAGGGCCAATGAGAGCTGCAGGGCTGGAGGTTTGCCTCTGTGTGTCTGTGTAAATCCAGAAAGTGAACAGGCAGCAGCTTCCGCTGCCCACAGTTAAAGGGGAGGGCCAGCTGAAAAATTATTTTACAAACACTGTAGCGGCTGACCTTTAATAAGCACACTTACCTGTCCAGGATGCCTGCGATGTTGGCCGCCCGAGGCCGACCCGTCTCTCGGCTCTCGGGTCCCGGCGCCACCATTCTATCTAAGGGAAACAGGCAGTGGAGCCTTGCTTCACTCCCCTTCTCTTACTGCGCGTGCGCGAGTCGCGCAGCGCTTTGTGAATGGGGCGCGCTGTGTTCTGGGAAACACAGTTCCCAGAACACACTGCGCCCCATTACCCAGAAAACAGCGCGAGGAGGAGAGAAGACTGAAGATCACTGCGGAGTAGGAAGAGGCAGATTAGGACGATCTGCCTAGCAACAGGCATTTCTGGTAAGTTTAACGACTTCCCGACCGGCATACACAGATGTACGTTGGCACAATGGCACGGACAGGCATAAGGGCATACAGTTATGTCCCTTTAAAAAAGGCCGCTGTACCATCGAGTGCACACCGGCGGCAGCGCGCGTGCCCGGGCGGGACCCCTGTGAGTCTGGTCGCGGTGGGGATACCCGCGATCGTCTCACGGAGAGGACGAACGGGGAGATGCGGAAGTAAATAGAATCTCCCCATTCTGCCTAGCAACAAGTGACACTGATCTCTGCTCCCTGTGATTGGAGCAGAGATTAGTGATCACTAACACACAGCCACACCCCCCGCAGTTAGTAACACGCCCCTAGGACACACTTAACCCCTACACTGCCACCCCCTGGTTAACCCCTTCACTGCCAGTGTCATTTACACAGGAATCAGTGCAATTGTATAGCACTGATTGCTGTATAAATGACAATGGCCCTAAAAATGTGTCAAAAATGTCCGATGTGTCCGCCATAATGTCGCAGTCACAATAAAAATCGCTGATCGCCGCCATTACTAGTAAAAAAAAAAATTTTTAATAAAAATGCTATAAAACGATCCCTATTTTGTAAACGCTATAACTTTTGCGCAAACCAATCAATAATCGCTTTTTGCGATTTTTTTTACCAAAAATATGTAGAATACGTATCGGCCTACACTGAGGGAAAAAAAAGTTTTTTTATATATTTTTGGGGGATATTTATTATAGCAAAAAGGGAAAAAGAATGCGTTTTCTTCAAAATTGTCGCTCTTTTTTTGTTTATAGCGCAAAAAAAAAATGCAGGGGTGATCAAATACCACCAAAAGAAATCTCTATTTGTGGGAAAAAAGGACGTCAATTTTGTTTGGGAGCCACGTCGCATGACTGTGCAATTGTCAGTTAAAGCGACGCAGTGCCGAATCGCAAAAAGTGCTCTGGTCTTTGGCCAGCAAAATGGTCCGGTCTGAAAGTGGTTAAAAAAAAAATGATTTCTTTTTTAAAAAAAATTTAGATTTTTTGCAACATTTTAATGTAGTTTTGTTTTTCCAATTTAACATGGATGCAGCCAGACTCAGGAGGGAGATTTCTGCAGCATATTTGGCAAGCACAGAATCGCAGTATATATAAAATACTATGCAAAAAGTGGTTGGAGGGAAGCTTCAGAATGGCAAAGATGTTTTTATTACAAAATGATGTGAGCAGACTGCAGTTCCTCTTTAAGTAAAAGTTGGCACATAACATCTAGAACTCGGAAAAGCAATCAAAAGACTTTAAAATTGTGGGGAATTTTAATTAATTAGGTTATTGTCTTCTTTGGTAGGTTAAAAGGAGGAGGCGAATTCTGGCAACCATTCAACTATCTAATTACAGGCTGAGTACAAAGAGGATGAGCGCAGATGAGTTGGAAAGAATATGTCAGGGATGGATCAGGCGTATCGTACTGTACTCTCTTCTGATTTCAGACCTGTCCCTAACGGATCTGCATCCATACTGCAGTCCTTGCGTGGGAGTAGAGCTACTCCAAGAGTAATTACACATGGCTGGTGTTTTACTGTTTCTAAACCTCCATTTACCTTTTACTGATTGCCTGCTTTCATAAAAGAAAACACAATCTAATGGATGATTCAACGTGTACTATACAAAGATACTGTATGCACAATTGTTTCAGTATATTTCATATTGCAATTAAATTGTAGGAAAATGCCTCAACATCGCCACCTGCTGTGCTGGACAGTGGAACTTCACTCTCTCAATCAACATTGACTATTTGTAATCCTTATGTTGCTAACATTAGTAAATAGATAGGAAAGAGGATCATATTTATTTGTTTAAGACCGGTTGGAGTAAAAAAAATATTTTTTTTCTGAAATGAGATGCATTGTTGTCTATGATACATTGCACAAAGCTGAGTAAAGATCAGTCATACAGCAATGAGTATAGAGCAGTAAAACATAAATAGAAACTTTGACATTTAAAGCGGTGTTTCACCTTAAAAATTTTTTTTTAAAAGTCAGCAGCTAAAAAAAAAAGTCGCTGCTGACTTTTAACCACTTCATTACCGCCGTATAGTCATATGACGCCCACAAGGTGGATCTCCCATCCTGGGTGGGCGTCATATGATGTCCTCTCCTTTCCGGCCGCCTGGGGGGCGCGCGCGCCGCCGGCTTCGCTCGGGACCCGGTGTGAGTGCCCGGCGGCCGCGATGTCCGCCGGGCACCCGCGATGGCCCGTTAAAACAACGGGACCGCGCGGGTTCGTGGAGCTGTGTGTGTAAACACACAGCTCCACGTCCTGTCAGCGGGAGAGGAGACCGATCATGTGATCCCAGTACGGAGGATCACTGATCGGTCTCCTCCCCTTGTGAGTCCCCTCCCCCCACAGTTAGAATCACTCCTATAGGGAACACATTAACCCCTGCAGCGCCCCCTAGTGTTAACCCCTTCCCTGCCAGTCACATTTACACAGTAATCAATGCAATTTTATAGCAACGATCGCTGTGTAAATGTGAATGGTTCCAAAAATGTGTCAAAAGTGTCCGCCGCAATGTCGCAGTCACGAAAAAAAAATCGCAGATCGCCGCCATTACTAAAATAAAAAAAAATGCAATAAATCTATCCCCTATTTTTGTAGACGCTATAACTTTTGCGCAAACCGATCAATATACGCTTATTGCGATTTTTTTTACCAAAAAATATGTAGAAGAATACGTATCGGCCTAAACTGAGGAAAAAATTAGTTGTCGCTCTTCTTTTGTTTATAGCGCAAAAAATAAAAACCGCAGGGGCGATCAAATACCACCAAAAGAAAGCTCTATTTGTGGGAAAAAAAGGACGTCAATTTTGTTTGGGTGTAACGTCGCACGACCGCGCAATTGTTAAAGCGACGCAGTGCCGAATCGCTAAAATTTGCTCTGTAAGGAAGGGTGTAAAATGGCCCGGTATTAAAGTGGTTAATAAGTACACTTACCCTCCCAGGGTGCGAGCGATGTCGGTTGTGGAGGCCGAGATGTCCCTCGGCGATCCGGATCCAGGGCCGCCATCCTCAGTAAGGGAAACGGCTTCCCGTTTCCTCCTGCGCATGCGCGAGTCGGCGTGCGGCCTACTGCGCATGCGCGAGTCTAATTTGTGAATGTGGAACGCGATGTGTTGTGGGACACAGTTCCCATAACATACCGCGCCCCATTCACTAGAAGACGGAAAGAGAGAAGATCACTGCAGCACTGGAAGAGACAGATTAGGACGATCTGCCTAGCAACAGCCATTTCTGGTAAGTAAAAAAAAAAATTGTGTCCCACCACTTTAAGTGCAGTAATTAAAGGGGTTGTAAAGGTAAAAGTTTTTTCACCTTAATGCATTCTATGCATTAAGGTGAAAAAACATTTGACACTGCCTGCCCCCCCCAGGCCCCCCGTTAAACTTACCCGACCCTTGAAAGTCCCGCGCTCGCCCCCGACGTCCTCTTCGCCGCTCACCCTGGCCGCTGATTGGCTAGAGTGGATGGATTGAAAGCAGTGCAGCCAATGGCTCGCGCTGCTGTCAATCACATCCAATGACGCGGCGCGCCAGGGGGCGGGTCCGAGTGATAAAGCGAGCGGCTATAGCCGCCGGCTGTATCACGGGAGCGCGCCCGCAAGTACTCGCAAGGGAGCTCGCATTTAGGTGAGAAGTACTTGCGGGGGGGAGCCAAGACAGCCGCCGAGGGACCCCAGAAAACCAGGTTCGGGGGCCACTCTGTGCAAAATGAGCTGCACAGTAGAGGTAAGTTTAGCATGTTTGTTATTTAATAAAAAAATAAATTTCCGTGTTCCTTTAACTTGTGTGTTTACTCGTTTAATGTTTACACGAGTAAAAGTGAGTATAATATAATACTGACAATGAAGAATTTTACTCGTCTATACGCTTCAGTAGGGAGGATCGTCTAATGACAAAGCTCTCCACCCAGCTAAAGAAGCCACAGGTGCGGACAATGCATGTAGAAATGAATGAAGAATGGTTCTGGACAGCCGCACTCCGAAAAAAGCCTTTTATTCTAAAAAAACACGAAATCCAAAATTGCATGTCAAAGCAGAAAAAGAAACCTTATGCGTTTTGCACTACACACCGTGCTTAATCATAGCTAAAATCTATGATTAAGCACTGTGTGTAGTGTGAAGTGCATCAGCTGGGATTTCGTGTTTTTTTGAATAAAAGGCTTTTTTCGGAGTGCGGCTGTCCAGAACCATTCTTCATTCATCTATACGCTTCATTGTTGGGACAAGGTCATCCAGCGTCCATGGCAAAGATGCCAGATTGTGCCCCCCCCCCCCATAATGTGCAAGCTAAGGGGTTCCTATGCTCAGCAGTTACTCACTTGTCAAAATCATTGCCTCTGCCACTACTCCTGTCAGCCTTGCAACAGAAGAAAGGCATCCCCATCCCTACAGTAAATCATTGCACCCAGGGCACCTTCCCTCCCACCACCCCTTGTCCCGGCCCTGGTACGCTTGCACACCTTTACTCGTCTATACTCAACATTTCTCAGTTCTTTACACACAGTTTTTGGCCCCTGGCACACGGGCGTCACAAGTTCCTGAGTAAACATCAGTAAACGTAATTTTGACGCCCGTGTGCCAGGGGCCTTAACCTTTTTTTTTACATTTTATCAATTACGTGCTGGTTTCCATGTCTAAGCAAATGATGTCCTACATCCCAGGAGTCTTCAGGAGGTGAGGATGTTTTTTTAGCTAAGCACACCCTCCTGCCTGCATGCCTGTGGTAAGGGTTGATGGATTCTAGGAAGTAAACGCTACATGAATCATCAACAAAATAAGACATGGATGGGTGGGGGAGTTTGTTTTGAATAATAAAAATTAATAAATAGTGTTTGTAGATTTTGGTGTTCAGATGCAGTGTAGTTCCGCTTTAGGACCAAACGAAGACTGAATCAAAGGTATACAATAATGTTAAGGTGGATCTGCACTCAGTTTCACCATTGCCTACTTTTGAGATTCCTCCACGGTCACCCAACAACCCCCCCCCCTTCTGTTTACACATTTGGTAATTGTTTTTTTGGGAGGGGGGGGGAGTAAAATTTTCTGCATGTACTTGCTCCCACTATCTCATTCAATATGTTGCACTCAATCCCCTCTGCCTGCAGTTTGCTGTGACCACATCACACATCACACATCCCAGCAGGCTACAGGTTCTCACAGCAGTCCACTGCCTTGTACATGCGCAGTAGGGGACTGGAAGTGAGTCATCAGGAATCCAAGATGGCGGCCTGAATGCCTAACAAGTGGTGAAGACTTTAGGTGCTATAACCCCTATAATTTTTTTTTTTTAAATTGCCATCTGTGTCCCATTGGGGAGATTTATCTTCACTTTCTGTCACAAACAGGGAGCAAGAGAAAATCTCTGCAAATAAGAGGAATCCTTTTGCCTCCCATGCCATCAGAACTAGTGTCCCCATTGGAAGATTTCCCCTCTATTACTTTTCTGGGGACAATTCAAAATATGGGAGCTCTCTCTTCACTCTGTCCAAAAAATAAATAAAAATGTCTTTAGTGATACTTTAAATATCAAAAAGATATAGTGGGCTTAAAGTGGTTGTAAACCCTTACAAACCACTTTGACCTACAGGTAAGCCTAGATTAAGGCTTACCTGTAGGTCCAAGAAATATCTCCTAAACCTACACAGTTTAGGAGATATTTGCCAAAAGACAGGCACCGCTGTCTACGGCACATGCGCCGTAGACAGCGGCGCGCAGGCGCACTGAGTGCGCCGCTGTCAACGGCGATATGCCGCAAGTGGCTCCTGTGTCAGGTAAGTGACACATAATGGACTACTATGCAATGGATAGTAGTCCATTATGCTTTACCTTTGCAGGGAAACAAAGAGGAAGTAAACCCCCGAAGGCGGATCGAGAACCCATTACGGTTTACTTCCTCTTTAAACAAGGGGACAAGGTGCTTTGGGGTGGGGGGGCCGCAGTAAACTCTGTACTACCACTTGTACCTACTGCCTACGCTAGCTACGTAACCTGAAGTTACGTTCGAAATGAACGGACTGCTCCGTGTGTGTGGGCAAGTCGTTCATTTTCAAAAGTCCCGCGGACTTTTGGCCGGCGGATTACCTGTAGGTACTGTGAATATTTCCTAAACTTGCACAGTTTAGGAGATATTCAGAGTGCATGCAGCTGCATACAGTCCCAGGCCTTCAGAGCCTGTGCTGTAAACGGCAGCTCCAGCACGCATGTGAGGGAGTGGCATCATCGCGCCCCTGGCCACTCTATACCTGGAGGACGCGAACCGGGAAAGGAAGACCGGGGGAAGATGTCAGCTCTCTCAGCGGTGATAGTGCAGCGTTGGAGGGGTTCAATTTTAAAGGTAAGTATCTCATAATGTGCTAGTATGCAATGCATACTAGCACATTATGACATTGCCTTTCAGGGAAATGTTTTTTTTTTTGATTTTTTTTTTACCCCAACAACTGCGGTTTACTACTAAAGATCTTTAGTTTCAGCCTCACTATTGCAATTTTTAAATCTCACTGGATTTGAAAAAAGCGGCTTTTTAAACTGGTGATCTTAATCCTGGTGGATTAGCTTTGTAAATTGAATCTATTACTGTCTTTAAAAAATATTACATTAGACAGTCTAATCCAGTGACCAAAAAAAAAAAAAGCTAGCAACTTACAGCACCAACAAAATATTGCCCTCCATTATATGAAATGTAAGAATACATATGAGCCAAGGGGCAGTTTTTGTATTAGGGCTATTGTTAAGCCAAGGACCTTACTAATTTATAAAAATACATCTAAAGTTGAGTTCCATTAAGGCCCCTTTCACACTTGTGCGACTTCAAAGTCGCACGACTTTGCCGCGATTCGCGGCCACGATTTTTGCAGCGATTTTGCCACGATTTCAAGGAATGCCTGTGTAAGTGGCATCAAAATCGGACCAAAGTAGTGCAGGGACTACTTTGAAGTCGGAACAACTTGAAGTCGTACTAATATGAATGGCTGTCATTGGAAATCATGGGGAACGACTTGTCATGCTACTTTGCAGTCCCAAATTGTGGGACAAGTCGTATAAGTGTGAAAGGGGGCTAAGTGTGTTTTTTATTTTACTACTAGAATAACAGATCTAAAATAGGTCCCTTTTTGCTAGCTGGTGAGACAAAATACCTTTTCCTTGTGTAAATTTTTCTGGTTATAACATAAAATATGTGGCTGCATGCCTAATGTTTCTTATGCAGTTCACTGATTTATTTTTATTTTTTTTTACTTTAAATAAATGAACAATGTTTGTGCTTGTTTTACGAATAAAGGTAAGTGGTAAGTGTGTGGGTTTGGGTTACAGGTAAGGTTAGTGTTAGACAATGGCTCCTGCGCTTTCATGAGAAACATAAAGAATCTTTGGACCTGCTCATACAGCTATGACTCATTACAGATCTGTATGCACGGGACTACTATAATGGGAGAGAAGATGTACACAGAAACCATTGTCAGATGTGACAAAAGGACAGAAATATCATTGAGAAGAGCAGACCATGGGGTGTCAGCATCAGGAGAAAAGGAAATACGCTGGATGACCTTGTCCCAACACTGAAGCGTATAGACGAGTAAAATTCTTCATTGTCCTTATTATAGGGAGCAACTAACCAAAAGTGCATTTTTTTTTCTTCATGTCTGAATTAAGGGAAGCTTGAGCTATGAGTGTTATTTTATGGACCAGATTACATTTTAGGGGTTAACTGTTTCCGTCAGAAAAAACTTGGATGGTTTTTCCGACGTAATTCCGCTCAAGCTTGGCTTGCATACACACGGTCACACAAAAGTTCTCGGAACTTTCGACCGCCAAGAACGCTGTGACGTACAACACTACGACGAGCCGAGAAAATTAAGTTCAATGCTTCCGAGCATGCGTCAAATTGTTTCTGAGCATGCGTAGAAATATTGCGCATCGGAATCGGTACAGATGATCGGAATTTCCGATCGGAACATTTAACATTTATTTTATTTTTTTCTTAGGAGCCTGCAGAACATTGCACTCGCAATCAACAGATCGCGGATGTAATGCCAGGCTTCTGCAGACTTGTTTTGTCACCATTTCACGAGCGGACGCAATTTTTCACAATATTCACAATATAAGATTCACAATATAAAAAAAAAATTGGGCTAACTTTACTGTTGTCTTATTTTTTAATTCAAAAAAGTGTATTTTTTCCAAAAAAAGTGCGCTTGTCAGACCGCTGCGCAAATACGGGGTGACAGAAAGTATTGCAACAACCGCCCTTTTATTCTCTAGGATGAAAAAAATTTTATAATGTTTGGGGGTTCTAAGTAATTTTCTAGCAAAATATTTTTTTTTAACTTGTAAACACCACATCTAAAAAAGAGGCCTGGTCTTAAAGTGGTTAAACAATAACATCTTACCTGGAGCTTCAGTTGGGCAAGACTGAATTTGACAAGTCTGGCTACTTTCTGGTTTTGTAGACAGATCACATCCTTGGCTCATCTCTTCTCCCTGATAGCACTTCACTTCTCTCAGCTGATGTCCAGAGCCACAGGTCGTACTGCACTGTGTAAAAAAGATGCAGATCTCATTGGACTCAGCTGAAAATAACTGAATAATACCTTTTAAAAATAAATATACTGATCATGGTGTTTTAGTTTTGGAAATTGAACTCTGTTGGAATCTAAAAAAATCGAAAAAAGAACTAAAAACTCTTCGGCCAAACCCCCCCCCCCCCCCCATCTCCTGATTGTCTCTCTGGCTTAAATGGCTTCCGCTGCTGCCAAAAGCCAATCCGGTAGTATTAGGGGGGCTGCTGCACACAGGTTTTTTACCCTCATGCATACAATGCATGAAGGTTAAAAACCTTGTGCCTTTACAACTACTTTAACTGCTGAAAAAAGCGGCCTGTTTACAATTCTCAGTAGCTCAAGTTCAAATTACATACATAACTGAATTATTCATAGTAGCGTCTTATCTTCCTTCCCTCTCTGCTCTGTAGGGCTTAGTACAGACTTTTAATTGCAGAGAAACAATCTACCATATACTTGAGTATAAGCCGAGTTTTTCAGCACATTTTTTTGTGCTGAAAGTGCCCCCCTCGGTTTATACTCAGTCAAGCACTTTTCTGCAGCAGAGAATGACATTTTCCGACCCCGACTTTGGGGCCCCGTATGTCGGGACCACTTGGTGCTAGGAACCCCAAATTTGGTGTGCAAACCCAGTGGAACTAGCACTACAGCATATCCAAATTCACCAAGTGGCCCCGAGATACAGGGCCCCAAAGTTGGTCAACTGTGTTAATTTTCAATGAAATGAAAAGAAAATGAATGTGTCCATTTTCAGCAATGTTATTTCGGGACCCTTTGGGTCCAGAGACTCCAAATTGTGGCTGCAGCTAGGGGGCATCTAGGAACCCTTAACTACCAAGTTTGAAATTCGGAGGACCTATGGCTGCAAATGGGCACAGTGAGGCTGCAAATGGGCATTGTTGATCCTCTTTTCCACTTACAGTAGCTGTGCATTTTTCACCCTAGGCTTATATTCGAGTCAATACGTTTTCCCAGTTTTTTGTGGTAAAATTAGGTGCCTCGGCTTATATTCTGGTTGGCTTATACTCGAGTATATATGGTAAAAGCAAACAAATCTGCTATGCCCTTTTTTTAAAGTGCTGTGTATTAAATCTTTATTTGGAAACTATAGATTTGATAGAAATAATGAAAAATATAGTTTCCATTTATTGTATGCCCACCTGCTGCAACATAGCCCACTGCCAAAATTAGGAATTGTGCTGTTAAGAGAAGGAAAGAGGACTTAAGCTGGCCATACATTATACATTTTCTTATTCAATTTCCTTTAGATTTACATTTAACTATGTAGTGCAAGGTCCTACCTGATTTCATACAAACTAAAGGTGTATAGGTTTGACCTCATAGTATATGGTTTTGGCCAATCTAAAAGAAAATGGTATAATGTATGGTGAATCACTGGGGGAGGGAGAGGCTGTTATAGTCACATGGAAAGACGGACTGAACTTTTTTTTTTAGAGGCCTTAATATATACATAAAAAAATATATACAAAAACTAGTAAACCAGCAGTTTTGATCAACCTACACCTACAAGAGAGACCAAGATTTCAAATTAACATTACCTATAATGTCTTGTTTTAACAAGTTAAAAAAAAAAAAAAATAATTTAAATATGTTTAACATTAGGAAAATAATGTCATGTTGAATGTACACGCTGTAATTTCTCAATTTTTAGCCATTATTGTCCCTAATAAAACTTACTGGTTCCCATTCAGATGCTGTCCAGTGATGGTCACATGGAGGTCCCAGGCAGGGCTTCTCAGATGAAGGTTTTAGGCTCTCATCACATTGGTTGACTTCTGTTGAGCATTTGACCTCCCTCTTCACCATTCCCTCCGATCCACAGGAAGCTGAGCACTGCACAAAGGACATCAAAAAAATGAACTGCAGTTCTATAGATAAAGCCAGTTTTCAGCTGTTGTCATAAAGGTTATGAAAAAAATAGCAATGGTATTCTTGCAATAGAATACACGAGTACGCATATGAAGTAGTTTCTCTCCAGTAACCGAGAACACTTTGCGGTAACCAAATCCAAGGAAAGCTATCCGGTACCCAACGCGTTTTAGGTTCAAAGTCCTTTCATCAGGGGTATTTGTATAGGAGATTTTAAATTCGAAATATGGTGAATGGCACCACAATCAAACACAAGAGTATTCAGGCAAGACTGAATTTAACATTGTCAGTAGATGGCGTGTGTAGAGGTCTAAGTCAAGCTATAGATTTGAATTGTGACGGCCCGTAAGGAAGGAACGTGTCAGTGTTACCTCAGGCCAAGGGATGTGCAACTGAGAACAGTAACTTTTTAGCTTCTATAAAAGATCACACAGTAGGGTTCAGAATAGGACATTGATCAAAGTCCTGCGTAAATAATAACGCTGTGTTGAAATGCTGTGTATTGTTCCTTAAGCTGTGTGAAAAGTATCCATAAGGCATGCCATCTGATCTGGCAACGTCTATTCCTTCCACTGATACCAACGATGGACCACTATTCCTCCCACTTGCACCAACATTGGGGCACTATTCCTTCCTCTAATATCAAAGATTGGGCACTGTTTACTCCCAACAACACATTTTCTATTTCCACTGGCCACAGTCCACCCCCCAAAAGCTTGAAGGGCTACTGGCCCTTTGTTTAGAAAGTTTGGAGACTCCCAGTCTGAGGCATTGCCTTCACTGGCCAATCACAGTTTGGGGTTTAGAGACAAGGCCAAGTTGGATTTTTTAACTGCAGTAGAGAAAAGTCAGGTCTCCAGGCTGGCTGTGTTGTCTAGGTCTGTGTAGTTTTTAGGGATGAGCTTGCTGTGTACTAATTGAGAAGGTGTTCTCCTTTGTGTTCAGCCAAACTAAGATAACTCAGACAGTTGAATCAATGCACAATAAATCAGAAGCAATCATTTACTTCCAGAAGTTAATGGATTAATAAAGCAAGTAAGCATTACCTTTTCAGGTATGATCTAGGCCCCCTCTGCCCCTAGGCCCCATAGCAGCTACATGCAAATGCAGTTTTCACATTCACTGACAACTATCACAAACAAAATGTAAGATTTTTTTGAATGTACAGTATGTAGTCATTTTAAGCATACCTCTGCCCACTCTGAAGTTTCCCACTGTGGTCCACATGGTTTGTTCTTGCAGACCTTCTTCTGAGGTGGTCTTGGAAGCTCAGCACCTTCACACTGCTCATCATACACAGAACTGTCTAACCCTGGTGCCAGCATCTTCCAGCACCGAACAGAGCGCACTTGAATTCCTTGCCCACAGCTCCTTGAACACTCGCTCCATCCACTGGACTCCCATCTCCAAAGAAAATTCAGAAACAACAGTAAGGATCAAATCATCCAGCTAACTCAAGTAAAAACTAAAATGAGGTAAAAGGGGTTGATTAACATGAGTAAATTAGACCTTCACCTGTTGCAGTGTACCAGTGGCAGCCTGTGCATTGTGGGCTCACGGGTGCTGCCCCCCCTGACACCTCCGCCACCCTCCCTATCCATGTGCCCGGCCCCTATCAGGATGCCGGACACATGATCTACTATGGCGGTGATAGGCGTGGGGGTGTATTTTGAAGCACGTGATTAGAGCCAGAGGCTCTAATAGGCTTCAAAATAGGGTGGGCATGGGGCGCAGAGTAGTGCGTCCCGATCCCACCCTGTTGTGTGGCATAGCAAATACATTTTTGCTATTTTCTCACTGACGTTCCTCACTGCCAATCAGCAGGCAGGTCATTGAGACCTGTCTCCCGACTGGCCAAAGCATTAGGCGATCCTATTGGATGCCTAACGCTTTGGCAATAGAGGAGACAAGCAGACATAGAAGCCACAGCCGCCACTTCCCACCAAGGAGAAGAGCCGCTGAAGAGTAGAGCCCCGTCACTCCAGGAGAGGATCGGTAAGTGCCACCGGACCGGCCGCGCGGGGGGTTGCTTTAGTGAAGTGACAAGTTGCTTCATTTGATGGGCACAAGTGGCTGCATTAGATGGGCACAAGTGGCTGCATTTGATGGGCACAAGTGGCTGCATTAGATGGGCACAAGTGGCTGCATTTGATGGGCACAAGTGGCTGCATTTGATGGGCACAAGTGGCTGCATTTGATGGGGCACAGGTGGCTGCATTAGATGGGCACAAGTGGCTGCATTTGATGGGTACAGGTGGCTGCATTTGATGGGCACAAGTGGCTGCATTTGATGGGGCACAAGTGGCTGCATTTGATGGGGCACAAGTGGCTGCATTTGATGGGTCACAAGTCGCTGCGTTTGATGGGAAACAGTGGTTGCGTATGATGGGCACAAGTGGCTGCGTATGATGGGCACAGTCTGCATTTGATGGGCACAAGTGGCTGTGTATGATGGGCACAGCAGTGGCTGCATTTGATGGGCACAGTGAGGCTGCAATTGATGTACCCATGAAGATGTCCTGTGATACTGCGATGGACTGTCTCTCTGTTCCACTCATGCAGAGATATAGTTCCGTATAGGTAAAGTGGATACCACTATCCATTCTCCAGAGGACATTGCAATATTACTTTATACCATGGCCTACATTTTAAGTAGGGATGAGCTGAACACCCCCGGGTTCGGTTCGCACCAGAACCTTCGAACGGACCGAAAGTTCGCGCAAATTTTCGAACCCTATTCATTATAATGGACGCGAACGTTCGAAATCAAAATTGCTAATTACAACGGCCAATATGCATGTTAATGTCATAAAACAGGTTTGGGGACCCGGGTCCTGCCCCAGGGGACATATATCAATGCAAAAAGAACTTTTAAAAACTAACGTTTTTTCGGGAGCAGTCATTTTAATGATGCATAAAGTGAAAAAAAAAATGTGAAATTTTCCTTTAAATATGGTACCTGGGGGGTGTCTAAAGTATGCCTGTGAAGTGGCATGTGTTTCCCGTGTTTAGAACTGTCCTTGCACAAAATGACATTTGTAAAGGAAAAAAAGAAGCCATTTAAAACCACTTGCGGCTTTAATGTCATGTCTTGTCCTGGCCGCCATATGGCTGAAAATCCTTGAGAAAAATGGCATGGCTACCCCATCACCCCCCCCCCACCCCAGCCCCTTTGGGTCTTGTATGGATATTAAGGGGGACCCCGCACCCAAAATAAAACCCTATACCTACAACCCTATATACTCTGAACAGCAGTATATAGGTGGTGCAAACAAGACACGGACTGTAGGTTTGTTCTTAAGTAGAATCTGAACAGGTACATTATGAAGTGTAGCTCCATCCCAAAAAAATCTATTTTTAAGCTTTTTGGAGAACATAGGGAGGGGTTATCACCCCTGTAACATTTGCTGTCTTTGCACATCTGTTCAGAACATGTCACCTCACTTTCCGTCCCAATGACAAATGTTTTTGGAAAAGTGGGGTTTTAATTGAAACAAGGATTGGTGATACAGCATCAGTAGAGTGGAGATACCTTTTTCCCAAATTAAATCTAACATGATAGAATTTCCCTTCCTAGGGGTAGATTTCCTCTCACTTCCTGTTTCTCTTTCCGTTTGCAAGTAGGAGTCGTTTGTAAGTTGGATGTTTGAAAGTAGGGGCCTGCCGTATATACTCTGCAGAAATTTGCCCTATTAGATGTTGGTGTAGCCACAAGACTGGTGGGCACAGGAATGGGCCCTGCTGTGAGTTAATAGATCAAGATTTGTACTTGCATGCACCTGTTGAACCGGGCAGAAAAATTGGGCCTTTGGTGGTGGTGGTGGTGGTGGTGGACGGTGTTGCCACAAGACTGTAAGCCCTCACAGTTACTCTTGGTGGGCGAAGGAATGGGCCCTGCTGTGAGTTATTAGATCAAGATTTGTAATTGCATGCACCTGTTGAACAGGGCAGAAAAATTGGGCCTTTGGTGGTGGTGGTGGTGGTGGTGGACGGTGTTGCCACAAGACTGTAAGCCCTTACAGTTACTCTTGGTGGGTGCAGGAATGGGCCCTGCTGTGAGTTATTAGATCAAGATTTGTAATTGCATGCACCTGTTGAACAGGGCAGAAAAATTGGGCCTTTGGCGGTGGTGGTGGTGGTGGACGGTGTTGCCACAAGACTGTAGGCCCTCATAGTTACTCTTGGTGGGCGCAGGAATGGGCCCTGCTGTGAACTATTAGATCAAGATTTGTAATTACACGCCCCTGTTAAACAGGGGCTGAAAAATTGGGCCTTAGGCATTGGTGCTGGTGCCACAACACTGCAACCCCTCACAGATACTGTACTCTTAGCACAGCAATGAGACCTGTTGCAAAGCATTGCCTAAAAATTGTAATTACACGCCCCAATAGGGGCTGAAAAATTGTGCCTTAGGCACTGGTGCTGGTGCCACAACACTGCAACCCCTCACAGATACTGTACTTGGAGCACAGCAGTCACACCTGTTGCAAAGCATCTTTTTAAAAAAATTGTAATTACACGCCCCTGTTATACAGGGGCTGAAAAATTGTGCCTTAGGCACTGGTGCTGGTGCCACAACACTGCAACCCCTCACAGATACTGTACTCTGAGCACAGCAATGAGACCTGTTGCAAAGCATTGCCTAAAAATTGTAATTACACGCCCCAACAGGGGCTGAAAAATTGTGCCTTGGGCACTGGTGCTGGTGCCACAAGACTGCAACCCCTCACAGATACTGTACTTGGAGCACAGCAGTCACACCTGTTGCGAAGCATTTTTTTAAAAAATTGTAAGTACATGCCCCTGTTATACAGGGGCTGAAAAATTGTGCCTTAGGCACTGGTGTGGTGGCATGGATCATTGAGGAGGAGGAAGAGGATAGTCAGTGAACATAACAGGACAGTCACTCAGCATCAGCATAGGCAGTCTTGAAGGGATGTGACATTATAAATTATTCCGTTATATCCGCTTCAGGTGCTTGGTAGCTGGTGGTGATCCAAGACTGATTCATTTTTATGAAGGTCAGTCGATCAACCGAGTCGGTGGACAGGCGCACCCTATGATCGGTGACAAATCCTCCAGCAGCACTGAATGTGCGTTCGGAAAGAACGCTGGATGCAGGACAGGCCAGTAGCTCAATTGCATACTGTGCAAGCTCTGGCCAGTGATCCATCCTCAGGACCCAGTAAGCCAGAGGATTTTCGGTGGGAAAGGTGTCCAAGTCTGACCTTGCCCCTAGGTATTCCTGCACCATGTATATCAGACGCTGGCGATGGTTGCTGGAACCGATCATACCTTGGGGCTGCGGACTAAAAAATTGTTTAAACGCATCGGTCAGACGTCCACCTTCCCCACCGCTCCTTCTGCTACTGACCGAAGCCTCAGCAACTCGTCGTCCAGGACCAGGAGTTTGTAACCTCCCAGTTTCTGGGAACGCGTTGCACAGACCTTTCTGCAAGGCCTCCCTGAGATGTCTCATCCTCTGCTCCCTCTGCGACGGCAAGATAAGGTCTGCAACCTTACCCTTGTACCGTGGATCAAGGAGAGTGGCCAGCCAGTCCCTCTCCTTGATCCGAAGAACACGAGGATCCTTCCGCAGGCTTTGCAGGATCAGGGAGGCCATGCAGCGTAGGTTAGCTGAGGCATTAGTTCCGGAGTCTTCTGGGTCACTGAGGATGACATGATCGCCAGCCACCTCCTCCCAGCCACGTACAAGTCCACTGGTTTGTTGGGACTGTACATCATCCCTAAAAGACTGCTGCTGCTGATGCTGAGTGCCAGGCTCCACCTCCATGCTCACACAATCCTCCTCCTCCTCCTCCTCATCCTCTTCCTGTGTGATGGGTGGGACAGAAGGAACACTGTCTGGATAAAGGGGGCCTTGAGAGGCAAGGAAGTCCTCCTCTTCCTGCCTCTGTTCTGCCTAAAGTGCCCTGTCCATTATCCCACGCAGCGTATGCTCCAACAGGTGGACAAGGTACAGTGTCACTGATACATGCACTGTCACTGCTCACCATCCTCGTGGCCTCCTCAAATGGTGAGAGGACAGTGCATGCATCCCTGATCATGCTCCACTGGGGTGGGGAAAAAAAAAAAAGCCAAGCTCCCCTGACCCTGTCCTGGTGCCGTAGTCGCAAAGGTACTCATTGATGGCCCTCTGCTGCGTGTGCAGTCGCTGCAGCATGGCCAACGTTGAGTTCCACCTGGTGGGCATGTCACATATTAGGCGGTTCTTGGGCAGGTTCAGCTCCTTTTGCAGCTCAGTCAGCCGAGCACTGGCATTATAAGATCGGCGGAAATGCACACAGACTTTCCTGGCCTGCCTCAGGACATCCTGTAAGCCTGGGAACCTGCCCAAGAACCGCTGCACCACCAGGTTGAGGACGTGAGCCATACAGGGCACATGGGTGAGCTGCCCCTGTCGCAGGGCGAAGAGGAGGTTGGTGCCATTGTCAGAAACGACCATTCCTGGCTTAAGCTGGCGTGGCGTCAACCACCTCTCGGCCTGCCCCTGCAGAGCTGCCAGAACCTCTGGCCCAGTGTGGCTCCTGTCCCCCAAACACACCAGCGCAAGCACGGCATGGCATCTTTTTGCCTGCGTACTTGCGTAGCCCCTTGTACGCCTACGGAGCACCGCTGGTTCCGAGGACAGAGCACTGGAGGAAGAAGAAGAGGAGGGGGTGGAGGAGAGAGGTGTGTCACAACCAGTAGTAGCATTTTGGAGGCGTGGTGGCGGAACAACCTCCAACACTACTGCACCTTGTCCTGCATCCCTCCCAGCTGCCAATAGAGTGACCCAATGGGCCGTGAAAGAAAGATAACGTCCCTGTCCATGCCTGCTGCACCATGAGTCAGCGGTAATATGCACCTTACCACTGACCGCCCTGTCCAGCGAGGCATGGACATTGCCTTCCACATGCCGGTAGAGAGACGGAATCGCCTTCCGTGAGAAAAAGTGGCGTTTGGGAACCTGCCACTGAGGAACCGCACATTGAACAAACTCACGGAAGGGGGCCGAGTCTACCAACTGAAAAGGCAGCAGTTGAAGTGCTAGCAATTTAGCCAAGCTAGCATTCAACCGCTGGGCATGTGGATGGCTGGGAGTGTACTTCTTTCGACGGTCCAGCAGCTGGGGCAGGGAAATTTGCCTGCTACAATCGGACGTCGGTGTACTGCAAGTACTTGGTTGTGACACACCTAATTCTACACCTTCAGTCCTCTCAGAGCAGCTTTCAGAGAGGACTGAAGATGTAGTGGGGATGGAGATCCCAGCTGATGAGGAGCAAGGAGAGGTCCGCTTTGTTCTTTGGTGTGGGTCTTTTATGTGTGCTTGTCAACGAGCTGCATGGCAGGTCGACATATGTCTGCTCATGCTTGTGGTGCCCAAGCGGCTGATGTTTTGGCCACGCGAGATACGCTTGAGACAAATATTGCAAATAGCAGTGGTGCGATCTGATGCACTCGTCTCAAAAAAGGCCCACACCAAAGAACTTTTCTGATAACGTGCAGAGGCAGCGCCCTGCACAGGCAGAGCTCTGCGGTGTGGTACAGTTGCTGTGCTGGCCTCTAGCTGGCCTCCAGGGGGCATCCTGACTCCTTGGACATGTGACGCCGCATCCTCCTCCTCCTCTCTCCCTTCAGGCACCCACGTGGAGTCAGTGACCTCATCATCCCCTCCCTCTTCACCACTAGAGCAAACCTGGCAGTAAGCTGCAGCTGGTGGAACAGTACTGCCAGATTGCTGTCCTTCAGCATCCCCTCTCTCTGCGCGCACACTACTGACTTCCTCAAGCTGGGTATCATCATCCGAGCCTTCGAATCGTTGGGCATCCTCCTGGAGCATGTACCCAACACTGTGCTCAAAGAGTTTGGGGGACTCCTCAGGAGGACATGGTGGGTCTAGGGAAGGGGTGGCTGATGATGCCATTGAGTACGCGTTGGCAGGTGCTCTGCCAGTACCCTGAGCCTGGGTGAGAGAGGATGAGGAGCATGAGGAGGGCTTGGTTATCCATTCTACCAAGCCTTCAGCATGATGCGGCTCCACATGTCCAGCTGCCGAAAACAAAGACAAGCGTGTCCCATGGCCACGTGCTGATGACGATGCACGACCACGTCCACGGCCAGCACTGTTGTCTCTAGAAACAGAGCCTGCCTGCCCTGTGTTCTTGCCTCGGCACGCTCTGCCTCTCCTTGGCGGTCTTCCAGCCATTGTAGTCGGTAGTATATATAGTATAAAAAATGGGTGCTGCTGAGAAGAAAATATAGGAGCTCTGTGTGATGCCACTAACACACTAGAAGTCCTATGGGTGCTTCTGGGAAGAAAATATAGGAGCTCTGTGTGATGCCACTAACACACTAGAAGTCCTGTGGGTGCTGCTGAGAAGAAAATATAGGAGCTCTGTGTGATGCCACTAACACACTAGAAGTCCTATGGGTGCTTCTGGGAAGAAAATATAGGAGCTCTGTGTGATGCCACTAACACACTAGAAGTCCTATGGGTGCTTCTGGGAAGAAAATATAGGAGCTCTGTGTGATGCCACTAACACACTAGAAGTCCTGTGGGTGCTGCTGAGAAGAAAATATAGGAGCTCTGTGTGATGTCACTAACACACTAGAAGTCCTATGGGTGCTTCTGGGAAGAAAATATAGGAGCTCTGTGTGATGCCACTAACACACTAGAAGTCCTATGGGTGCTTCTGGGAAGAAAATATAGGAGCTCTGTGTGATGCCACTAACACACTAGAAGTCCTGTGGGTGCTGCTGAGAAGAAAATATAGGAGCTCTGTGTGATGCCACTAACACACTAGAAGTCCTATGGGTGCTTCTGGGAAGAAAATATAGGAGCTCTGTGTGATGCCACTAACACACTAGAAGTCCTATGGGTGCTTCTGGGAAGAAAATATAGGAGCTCTGTGTGATGCCACTAACACACTAGAAGTCCTATGGGTGCTTCTGGGAAGAAAATATAGGAGCTCTGTGTGATGCCACTAACACACTAGAAGTCCTGTGGGTGCTGCTGAGAAGAAAATATAGGAGCTCTGTGTGATGCCACTAACACACTAGAAGTCCTATGGGTGCTTCTGGGAAGAAAATATAGGAGCTCTGTGTGATGCCACTAACACATTAGAAGTCCTATGAGTGCTTCTGGGAAGAAAATATAGGAGCTCTGTGTGATGCCACTAACACACTAGAAGTCCTATGGGTGCTTCTGGGAAGAAAATATAGGAGCTCTGTGTGATGCCACTAACACACTAGAAGTCCTATGGGTGCTTCTGGGAAGAAAATATAGGAGCTCTGTGTGATGCCACTAACACACTAGAAGTCCTGTGGGTGCTGCTGAGAAGAAAATATAGGAGCTCTGTGTGATGCCACTAACACACTAGAAGTCCTATGGGTGCTTCTGGGAAGAAAATATAGGGCGCTGTGTGATGCCACTAACACACTAGAAGTCCTGTGGGTGCTGCTGAGAAGAAAATATAGGAGCTCTGTGTGATGCCACTAACACACTAGAAGTCCTATGGGTTCTTCTGGGAAGAAAATATAGGAGCTCTGTATGATGCCACTAACACACTAGAAGTCCTATGGGTGCTTCTGGGAAGAAAATATAGGAGCTCTGTGTGATGCCACTAACACACTAGAAGTCCTATGGGTGCTTCTGGGAAGAAAATATAGGAGCTCTGTGTGATGCCACTATCACACTAGAAGTCCTGTGGGTGCTGCTGAGAAGAAAATATAGGAGCTCTGTGTGATGCCACTAACACACTAGAAGTCCTATGGGTGCTTCTGGGAAGAAAATATAGGAGCTCTGTGTGATGCCACTAACACACTAGAAGTCCTGTGGGTGCTGCTGAGAAGAAAATATAGGAGCTCTGTGTGATGCCACTAACACACTAGAAGTCCTATGGGTGCTTCTGGGAAGAAAATATAGGAGCTCTGTGTGATGCCACTAACACACTAGAAGTCCTATGGGTGCTTCTGGGAAGAAAATATAGGAGCTCTGTGTGATGCCACTAACACACTAGAAGTCCTATGGGTGCTTCTGGGAAGAAAATATAGGAGCTCTGTGTGATGCCACTAACACACTAGAAGTCCTGTGGGTGCTGCTGAGAAGAAAATATAGGAGGTCTGTGTGATGCCACTAACACACTAGAAGTCCTATGGGTGCTTCTGGGAAGAAAATATAGGAGCTCTGTGTGATGCCACTAACACACTAGAAGTCCTGTGGGTGCTGCTGAGAAAAAAATATAGGAGCTCTGTGTGATGCCACTAACACACTAGAAGTCCTATAGGTGCTTCTGGGAAGAAAATATAGGAGCTCTGTGTGATGCCACTAACACACTAGAAGTCCTGTGGGTGCTGCTGAGAAGAAAATATAGGCGCTCTGTGTGATGCCACTAACACACTAGAAGTCCTATGGGTGCTTCTGGGAAGAAAATATAGGAGCTCTGTTTGCTGCCACTAACACACTAGAAGTCCTATGGGTGCTTCTGGGAAGAAAATATAGGAGCTCTGTGTGATGCCACTAACACACTAGAAGTCCTATGGGTGCTTCTGGGAAGAAAAATATAGGAGCTCTGTGTGATGCCACTAACACACTAGAAGTCCTATGGGTGCTTCTGGGAAGAAAATATAGGAGCTCTGTGTGATGCCACTAACACACTAGAAGTCCTGTGGGTGCTGCTGAGAAGAAAATATAGGAGGTCTGTGTGATGCCACTAACACACTAGAAGTCCTATGGGTGCTTCTGGGAAGAAAATATAGGAGCTCTGTGTGATGCCACTAACACACTAGAAGTCCTGTGGGTGCTGCTGAGAAAAAAATATAGGAGCTCTGTGTGATGCCACTAACACACTAGAAGTCCTATAGGTGCTTCTGGGAAGAAAATATAGGAGCTCTGTGTGATGCCACTAACACACTAGAAGTCCTGTGGGTGCTGCTGAGAAGAAAATATAGGCGCTCTGTGTGATGCCACTAACACACTAGAAGTCCTATGGGTGCTTCTGGGAAGAAAATATAGGAGCTCTGTTTGCTGCCACTAACACACTAGAAGTCCTATGGGTGCTTCTGGGAAGAAAATATAGGAGCTCTGTTTGCTGCCACTAACACACTAGAAGTCCTATGGGTGCTTCTGGGAAGAAAATATAGGAGCTCTGTGTGATGCCACTAACACACTAGAAGTCCTATGGGTGCTTCTGGGAAGAAAATATAGGAGCTCTGTTTGCTGCCACTAACACACTAGAAGTCCTATGGGTGCTTCTGGGAAGAAAATATAGGAGCTCTGTTTGCTGCCACTAACACACTAGAAGTCCTATGGGTGCTTCTGGGAAGAAAATATAGGAGCTCTGTTTGCTGCCACTAATACACTAGAAGTCCTATGGGTGCTTCTGGGAAGAAAATATAGGAGCTCTGTTTGCTGCCACTAACACACTAGAAGTCCTATGGGTGCTGCCGATTTTTATTGTGACTACGACATTATGGAGGACACATCGGACATTTTTGACACATTTTTGGGACCATTGTCATTTATACAGCAATCAATGCTATTTAAATGCATTGATTCCTGTATAAATGACACTGGCAGTGAAAGAGTTAACCACTAGGGGGCGGGGAGGGGTTAGGTCTGTGACGTGTGTGTTTTTTTTTTTACATTAGGGGGTGTGGCTTTACGTCTGATGTCACTGATCGGCTTTCCCGATGAAGCCCAATGCAAAAATGCTAATCTCCTGAATGGCCCTAAAACTAATTCTGCAAAAAATTCACATTATCGTCTTCATGGGTAAAAACACCCCCTTCTTTCTTAGGCTTCGTACACACGGTTTGATTGTTAGACCACCGAGCGTCTGATTTTTGTCAAAAGCGCATGTCCAGGATTTTATCTAGAGTACTAACTATCCAAATGGCTCGTTCCTTTATTCCGACCATGCGTGTTTGCACTTTCGACTTTTGTGTGACGATTTCTGTACTGACCATCCGAAGATCAGATGTTGAGTTCACATCCAACAAAAATGTTATAGCCTGCACACCCAGCTTTTGTCTGATGAAAAAGTCAAATCGGCTATCAAAAGCACCGTACTAACGATCCGACTATACCCTTCCAATTTTCGGACCATGTGTATGAGGACATAGTCCACTGCAGTCATCTATTTACAGTATAAGTAGGTAGCATGCTATAAAATAAAATGGCAAGAGGCTGAAACACTGCCTAAAAGCAATGGTGGCCCACTAAGGGCTGCATGTAATATTTAATATATGCAGAGCAGAGGATTGCCCAAGACTACAGAGACTGGTAAAATGCTAAATATGTAGTTGAGGGCTGGAGATATGCCGAATGAGACTGTCAGAGACTGGGGTATGTTACAGGCCAATGCTAGAGAGCACTGCCATTACAGCCCCTTTATAAATCAATGCTCCCACTACTGGCTGCTGGGGCACCGAGGGCCACACCACAAGTAGCAAAGGGAGACAGGTTGGGCAACAGGGCAGAGAATCACAGAAAGAAACATAGAAAACATGTCCTTAATGGATTCCATAAAACTTAAAGTAAACTTAACAGCCTCTGAAATGTTAACAGTTTTAAAAGCACACTTTAAAAAAAAAACAATATGTGCAGTGCTAAAAAACCTATGAATGCAAAAATGATTAAACAAACAATCCATGATACCATGATTAGTGTGTGCAGATTGTCATGCCCATAGTGATTATACAGATTAAAATATCAGTGCAAACAATAAAGTGACTGTGGATATATAGCAATACATGAGCAGAAATCGTATGATTACTATGGGGATGTCAATCTGCACACACTAATCATGGTATCACGGATTGTTTGTTTAATAATTTTTGGATTTATAGGTTTTTAGCACCGCATTTATTGCTGTCTTTTGTGATACTCTGATGGGATATTGTGCTAGCAGCTTAGTCTACATACTGTGGTCTCAAAATGTTGGGAGGTGATTCACATGATTTGAGACCCACTGACCCTGGCATACATGGATGATACAAGGTGATCTCGCAGCGATACATACATCTTTGGATATCGCCCGTTACTGACAATACCTGAGTTGGATATTCTGATGCCTGTTTTATCTACCATCTGGTAAGTTCAATTGACACACTTGGGTGGTTTGCAATCTCTGACATATCTGAAGCGGTGAAGGGTCCTTTTCTCACCAAAATTGATTGAATTCTTCTTGTTATCGAGCGCTGCACTTTTGGATTATAGTTTTGGATGTTTGGTTATCAACGAACTGTGCCAGCTGCTACTTTCACTTGTTATTTTACATTATTTTAGCGCTGATTTTATTACCATTTTTATACATACTGTGGTGGCCTTGGCGCGTAAGTTTTCCCTTTTTTAAAAGCACACTAATGCCGCGTACACACGAGTGGAATTTTCGTCGGAAAAATCTTGGATGGTTTTTCCGACGGAATTCCGCTCAAGCTTGTCTTGCATACACATGGTCACACAAAAGTTTGCTGAACTTTCGTCCGTCAAGAATGTGCTGACGTACAACACTACGACAAGCCGAGAAAATTAAGGTCAATGCTTCCGAGCATGCATAGGAATTTTGCGTGTCGGAATTGGTACAGACGATCAGAATTTCTGATCGGAACTTTTTCCGACCGAAAAATTGAGAACCTGCTCTCAATCTTTTGCTGGCTGGAATTCCGCCAGCAAAAGTCTGATGGAGCATACACACGGTCGCATTTTCGGACCAAAAGCTCTCATCGGACTTTTGCTGGCGGAATTTACGCTTGTGTGTACGGGGCATAACTGATTTTACTAGATGCTTGCAGTGGCTTTGCCAGCAAAATGACATTTTCTCCTCTCCCCTTTCTCCTGTATTTCTCACCTGGGCATGCACTCTCTTCCAGAGCAGAATTCCTGAGTGGGCTCTGGTCTTGTCATTGGATCACAATGTGATTCATCTACTTCTCTACCATCATAGCGGATGCACAAAGCATAGGCCGAGCTGATTCCTGAAAAAAAAAAAGGGACACCAAAAAGCATGATGTCTCAATAAAATCTTGCACACAGCTATCTCTATATAAAGTATTAGCTTTAGCTACTGTACTATGCAAACAGCAGGCATTTTCAACAAAGAAAGCAAGCAGATGCAGGGAAAGGCCAAGAGCATAACCTGCTGGCTGTACTTAAAATACAAAATAGTCACATTTAATACTTTATATTTACCTGACTACAAAAAAAAGTATGTTTTACTTCTATTAATGGTAAATAATAAATAAAATATGTATAATACAATTATCCAATCCCTTTCAGAGTGTTTCTGCATTACCTGAGCTGCAGGTTGAGCTGCAAGGTGAATAGGCAGAGATCTTCCAGCGATACATGTCAGCCCTGCTGATGTCCTGGCTTGATATTAAATCGCTGCATATAAAGAAGACAGCAAATCAAGAACACTAAATAAGATCAATCTGTTAATCTGCTGCTTGCGCATGGTATGTAGGAACACCATTTAGGGGCCTAAGCCTGGCACCCAACCTCTGCACCTAATACCTTACTTCCACCACCCTTTGCATGCTGCAAACACCCACCCAGAGTAACAATAGCAAGATTTACAAGTGTAAGTATTACTCAATTAACTTTTTCTTGGTTGGAGGCTGGTAAGAGGACCCGTAGGACAGGAGTCATTCACAACTGAACCCAAACTGGTAACCATGCAAAGCTTATGCATTGTGTAGAAATGAATTCACACCAATACAAACAATAGCTGCCAATCATAGAGTGTGCTGGGCCCCGTTGTGGAATTTAGTTGGTTGCACCACACTGCACCCAGCAGGTTTGAAATGCACAGCAAGCTATGTGTGTGCCTATGAGCCCTCCACTCTAAAGCTGGACATAGATGAATCAAAATTCAGCAGGTTCAGCGGGGGGCCAGCTGAATTCTGATCTGTGTGTGGCCATCCCCAATAGACCTCTGTTAAATGGACAATCTGGAAAACTTTTGTTTATCAGCATCTGCAGATCCGTGTATGCTGACAGAAGAGAGTCCTGGTATCAGAATACAATGTGCTGGTGGGGGGATTCTTCCATTTATTTCACTTGTGTGAATGAAGAAATCTGTTCATTTTTTTCATGCAGCCCACTGGCTGCATGAATAAAAAAAACAGACCATCTATGACCACCCTAAAGCATGTAGCTCATAAAGGTTCACGGCAGGGAAAGCTTCTCTTAAAGCCCAATTACAGCCAAATCATTCACACACCATCACCACCCATGGTTTTTGAGTACCATCTTTGGAATTTGGTGGATTTTAATACATCGGTCCAATGGAACCATGAGGTCATCCCAGATTTATTTTATACCACGAAAAGGTTTGCCCTTAAAAAGGGACAGTCGCAATGTGACCTTTGTTGGTCAAGATATAAGGCGAGCTGCTAGTGGTGATGGTGTGTGAATCATGAGGTGGTATTTACAGAAAAAAAATATAACGCTTGGATTTGGAGTTTGGCCTGTCATGGCACATGGAACTCTTTATTTTGTGATTTTTTTTTTATTTACGTAATTTTTATGTTTGGTGTATACTACTGTAGACTCAAAGAAGACTCATTTGCTGTCTCCTGGTGATAACACAGGAAGTGACAAATCTCTACAACGGGTATAGAGTTGACAAAAAAAACCTGACAGAGGTTCCAAAGCCAGCCATAGAGGGTTCGAATATTGGCCAGTTCAGCAGAAAACAGACAAGAGTTAAACCGTGTATGGGAAAGCTAAATGTACTCAAGTTGATGGACCAACTTGGGTACAACCAACCTGCTGGATTTTACATGTGATTATTGCTAGTGGTAATGGCTCTGTAGAAGGGATTCCCCTGTCAGCACTGTCTTTGTTGATGGGAGAACCATGCAAATTTATTTTTTCCGTGGTTGCAGTAAAGAAATTTGCTTTGTCTATGGCCGGCCTTATACCTACCTACTGTACTTAAAGAAAATGAGTTATTAGCATGTGCATCACTGTTTTTGAGATTTTTCTCACTTCCTGAAATTTTTAGTGGGGGAAAGTCTGTTAAATATCTACAGAAACGGCAAACAAAAATTAAAGAGGTTCTAACCTCTCACCAAGCTATCCAGACTTAAAAAAAAAAAAAGTTGAGTTTATAGGTCATGGTTTCTGCGTTATTTATTTCCAGCATAAACTATGACATGCTAGGGAAGAAGCGTGAGCACACACAGTAAACGGACAAATTACATTTCTACAGCTGTGTCTGGCAGTTCGAAAAAGGGAAAACAAAGTATTTGTTACAGAAAGCGCTCTAGCTTTTTCGATTATATATGGTTCTTTTACTTGCATACTAAAAATCTACAAAACAACATAATCCTGGATTAAAACAATAGAAAATTAGACCTATAACACAAGCAACAGTAATGAGGGAAAAGAGGAAGAGCGCCAGCTTGCATTCAATTACACTGTGCACAGCTGCGTACCTGCTGAAGCCGGGTGCTTGTAACGGCTGTGTCCTGGGAATGGATCCAAGATGTTCATAAACAGCTGGCAGCATTAGACTGTCCCTGAATTGTTCTGATTCCTGTGTGGACTCTGCCAGGGTCAGACCCCCAGGACTGCCACCGAAGAGAGATTGGCAGAGCGCAGAGTGACTCTGTTGATCACACAACCTCCATAATTCACTCTGCAGTAATCCCTGAGGAGTCTCTGTGCTGGGCTGGAGGCCTGTAACAGGGAAAGCTAGTGATATTGACATTCGCACAACATCTGACACACTAGATCGAATACATCTGGAGCTAGAGTGATTCATTCACCCAAAGACTTCTAAGAACTTGTCAGCAAAACCTTTAATAAAACATATGTACCTAAATGTGCATTATAGTTCTTACAGGGTCTGTGTGAACTTTCAGATACATATGTTGAGCAGCAGATGGACACGAGACTCTCAGCTGGTTCGGGAAACTATATCATGTCTATGTGGAGGGGTAATAATGCCTGCTGGCCAGCAGCTCCCAAGGACTTGGACAAAACATGTCCCAATCAATTTTGCTCACGCCAAAATTGAGTCCAGGGCCAATCACATGTTCTAATACAGTGATGGCGAACCTTGGCACCCCAGATGTTTTGGAACTAGATTTCCCATGATGCTCATGCACTCTGCAGTGTAGTTGAAAATGGGAAAGGTAGTTCCAAAACATCTGGGGTGCCAAGGTTCGCCATCACTGTTCTAATACATGCAGCTATTGACAGACAGCTATGGCTCCTGTCAGCCTGTCATTTACAGGCTTTGTACAGGCTTGTCGGCTGAAGCTGATTGTCTACATTTGTGATCCTGCTGTCTGGCAATGTTGGCTTCTTGTAGTGGTGGTCGGTCATGCCGCTGGATGGCTCCCTTGCAGATTTGTGTTAAGGGCCCCTGGAATCTCTGCAGTCTTGTGCTGATCTTCCCCTTTTTCCGCTCAGCTTACGGATCGCTGATGTTTTGGGGATGTGTGAGTGACAAAGGGACAGGAAATTTGGTCAAAATTGATGGCAAGATGAATGCAGTATGTTTTTAAAAAATACTAGAGGAACATTTGCATTCATCAGCCAGGAAGCTGCGCATGGTACGTACTTGGGACATGGGACACATTCCAACATGACAATGATCTAAAACACAAGGCCAAGTCGACCTGTCATTGGCTACAGCAGAATAAAGTGAAGGTTCTGGAGTGGCCATCTCAGTCTCCTGACCTCAATATCATTGAGCCACTCTGGGGAGATCTGAAACCTGCAGTTCATGCAAGGCAGCCCAAGAATTTACAGGAACTGGAAGCTTTTTGCCAAGAGGAATGGGCAGCTTTACCATCTGAGAAGATAAAGAGCCTCATCTACAAATACCACAAAAGACTTCAAGCTGTCATTAATGTTAAAGGGGGCAATACATGGTATTAAGAACTGGGGTATGTAAACTTTTGAACAGGGTCATTTGGGTAGTTTCTGTTGTGATTATGATTTAAAAAGAGTAAACACTGTTAATTGACACTAAATGGCTTCAGCCAAACACTAACCATGAGTGAAGGAAAAGTTTTTGTGTTATCATTCATATTCTCTGCAAAATGGCCAAGAAATCATAAATTCTGTATGTAAACTTATGAGCACAACTGTAGTTTTAGTCATAGTCTTTTGACTAAAATGCCATTTTAGTTTTAGTCGTATTGTAGTCATCTGAATTGTTTTAGTTTTAGTCGACAAAAATCTCCAGTACATTTTAGTTTACTAAAATCTCCTGTAAATTTTATTAGACTAGACTCTAATGGGTTTGGTTAAATTGTAATGCATTATTTAAGCATTTATAATAACATGTTATTTTTTATGGTTTTAAGGTTTTTGTATATGAACTACGGACACACATTTCGATTTTGTGATATATAACGTCTTTATAAATAAAAGTTTTGTTACAAGAATATTGTTTTTTTGACAAACAAAAGTGCCTCAGGTGATAAAGGAGCCGTAGTTTTGCCTCTAAAATGGTTCCCGATTGGCTACTAGCACCCAGGCTTTAGTCAGCTCCATCTGACAGCTTCTCTGGATCTTATCACTGGCTTCTACTGCCTCTCCATGATCCCACCGGCTCCACTTTGGACTATTACCACTACTGACGGCTTCATACCCTTTTTTCCCGAAAATAAGACCTAGCGTAATTGTCAGTGATGGCTGCAATATAAGCCCTACCCCCCAAATAAGCCCTAGTTAAAGTCCTTGTAGGTCTTATTTTCAGGGTAGGGCTTATTTGGGGGGTAGGGCTTATATTGCAGCCATCACCGACAATCACACTAGGTCTTATTTTCGGGGGAGGGGGAAGGGTATTAAGCTAATTCTATGTTTGTTTCATAATGAAGCTTTTGAGTGCATTACCATTGTTTTTATACATTTTATATGAATAAAATTTTGCTGCACTATTGCCGGCCTGGCGCCTCTCTCTCCCCTTACTATAAAAGAAAAAATCCCTCCCTTACATTTTTGTTCTGTTTTCATTTGTTGATGAGAATTGGCATTCATTTTCGTTATAGTTTTCATCAATCAACAAAAATTCGAATTGATTTTCGTCTAGTTTTCGTCAGTGAAAGCATGCCTCTGCCGAAAATTATGAACACTGGCATCATTTATCCACTACTCCACTTTGTTCATCAGATTGCCTCAGAGGAAGAGCAAGTCTTGAAACATATTGGGCATGTGGGCATGGTACGGTCTTCGTTAGTAGTATTGGCACTATACTTATGTTTTGGATTTATTTGTTGTTTTTGGTGGCATATCTGTGGATATATAATATGATATACACTACCCAAACATGAGGTACAACAACTCATGGCCTGTGTAAATGTATTTATGTTTTAACTTTGGAGTAATAAAGTATTGTTAAAAAAAAATGTATGGTGCCCTAAAAAGTCCCTGCCACTCACTATTTTATCTTTGTATACATACAACTGTTGGGGATGGGCACAGCAATATTCCAAAATCACACCATTACAATTTTTGACAAATACAAAAATAATTTTGACCAGTTTGCAATGTTACATCTTCTTTACTCTCGCCCAGTTGTCATCACTACTGGAATTGATGGAGTGTCAGAGGCACTTGGTGAAATAGAATTTGAATTCCGCCACAGGACATAGACTATATTCGTACGGTATCTTTAGAAGTCCAGCTGTCAATGCTAATACATACTGCCAGTGTGAAATGTGAGTGCACCATACTATTCCTAGAAACCATCAGATGGCACCTCCTGGACAGCTACAAAATAATACACTCCCGCTACTTTGTTGTTAAAAGTAAGAGCTGCAATAGTAGTAAATCCCAGCCTAATAGTGGCCAGTTTTCATTGATAATACCACCTATTTTTATTATCTTTTTCTTCATATTCACTATACTGCTGTAACAGACTTTACTATAGAACATAATGCATTAGGACAAAGTGATAATATCTATAAATCAATCGGATTACTGATAAAATACTCCAACATGAAAGAAACCTGCATTGAGAGAGCTGACATCTTTTTCTATAACATTAGATCCCTGGCTGTCATGTTGGTCCAGTGGAAAACATCTAAATTTCCATGTCATAGTGCCGTACGCAATGCTGGTAAGCCAAGGTCAGCACTGAGATGACTACAGGATACAAATAGCTCATGATGAAAGTCCAGCTGTTGCTCTGAAATTGTAACAAGCCAGTTGAAGTAGTATAGGTATGTTACAAGGACACAGCTGGGAGACTTCTACTAAAGCTGTTCCAGGTATTTCCAACTAGAATGTCCTGAGACAGGCCCAGACAATGGAGGAACGCAAAAACTGCTCATGAGTAAACGTAAGATAAGCATATTTTGATTTACCTGTACGTGTACATCCCCTGATCCCTTATGCCACGTACACACGATCGGACATTCCGACAACAAAATCCTCCATGTTTTTTTTCCGACGGATGTTGGCTCAAACTTGTCTTGCATACACACGGTCGCACACGTCAAGAATGCGGTGACGTACAACACGTACAACGAGCCGAGAAAAATGAAGTTCAATAGCCAGTGCTGCTCTTCTGCTTGATTTCGAGCATGCGTGGCACTTTGTGCGTCGGAATTGTCTACACACGATCGGAATTTACGCAAACGGATTTTGTTGTCGGAAAATTTGAGAACCAGATCTCAAATTTTGTGCGACGGAAATTCCTGATGATAACTGTCCAATGGAGCCTACACGCGGTCGGAATTTCCGACAACAAGCTCCGATCGCACATTTGCCGTCGGAAAGTCCAACTGTGTGTATGCGGCATAAGAGCTAAAAGATATTTTTCTTTTGGAAAAATCTCGGATGGTTTTTCCAACGGAATTCCGCTCAAGCTTGGCTTGCATTCACACGGTCACACAAAAGTTTGCTGAACTTTCGACCGCCAAGAATGCGGTGACGTACAACACTACGATGAGCTGAGAAAATGAAGTTCAATGCTTCTGAGCATGCATCGAATTGTTTTCGAGCATGCGTAGGAATTTTGCGCGTCGGAATTGCTACAGACGATCGGAAATTCGGCCAGCAAAAGTCCGATGGAGGATACACACGTTTGCATTTTCCAATCAAAAGCTCTCATCTGCCTTTTGCTGGCCAAATTTCCGATCATGTGTATGCGGCATTAGAGGAAGCTTTGTATTTTCTGAATAAATACAAGGCTTCATCTGACTGGCTGAGGTGGAGAGGCGGGCAGATGATGTCACCCTCTCCATCTCAGCCAAACAGAGGAAGCCTTGTAGGCATTCAGAAAATACAAAGCTTTCACTGAATGGCTGAAAAGCACTCAGCCCATCTCAGCTTTGTGCTGGAAATGGGACAGGAAGTCTCCACTCCGCTGCAGGAACACAGCACTGTATAATGCATGTAGCTGATGGTATTTGCAGTTTATATAGCGCTCACTGCTAATGCATCTGTTAGTGAGGGAATTATATGTTTGGATCAGCTTGGTTAAAACTTTTTAGAGTAGAACTATAGGCAAAACTTTTGTTTTCAATTCGGATAGAGTAAGGGTGGCTTATAACCCCTGTCAAATTTATTTTTGCCATCTGTGTCCCATTGCGGAGAATTCCCTTCACTTCTTGTCCTATAGCCAAACAGGAAGTGAGAGAAAATCTCTGTAAATTAAGGGAATTCCTTGGGGACCCCCAAGTTACCAGAACTAGTGTCCCCATCGGAAGATTTCCTTTGTATTACTTTTCAAGGACAGCCCAAAATTAGAGGTTTGTTTTACTTTCAATGATACTGGTAAAAAGGACAAGTAAAGAGGTCGAATCTACTTAAAGTGAAAGAAAACCCATCCATAAAACAGTTCTGGAAATGTAACACTCCCATTGGTTGTGCTCTCAACCAAACTGTCAAACCATCCAATGGCTGGTGTCATAACCGATCACATGTGCAGTATCATGGCAGCTGTAGAATAAACAGAGGCAAAGATGGCAGCTTCCTTGGCTGAAAACGATAGGGGGGTTTACTTACACTTTAATGTGGACACAGACAGCAATAAAAACTGACAGGTGTCCTAATCCATCTCCACTCTATCCAAAACTAAAAAAAAGTTTTGCCTTTAGCTTTGAAGTTCAATCAAATCTGGGGTTAGGCTTTAAATAATTTAGCAATAGAAATGACTTTATTATCTTTAGAAAACCTACCGATGCCAGAAGAGGTGATGAAGAACAGATATGCATGTGTAGGATGGGCCAAATCATGGATCAAAACAAAACAAAAAGGTCCACAGAATATCATACTGTATATATATATATATATATATATATATATATATATATATATATATATAAAACCAAGAAGATTAGAAACCATGACCACAGGTAATAAGGTTACCTTCTGTTTGGTCGTCTTCTACTATGCTTTGTTCTTTACTTGCCCGAGGTATAAATGAGCCCTCTGACTCTTGAGCGTTGCCCCAGTTCCATGTGTCAGGTGTATCCGGTAAGCTTCTATCAGACCCTCTCTGGGTCGCACTTTGTACGTTGCTTGGAGGAAGAGGAGCCTGTTGTACTGGTTCAGAATGTAGAGGAAGAGGTACTTCTGACACGTGAGGTACTGTGTATTCATACGTTATGTGGGGAATCTTTCCATTAAAGTTGTAGTACTAAATACAGAAGAACACATTAAATAAGATACATATATTTTATAATGTAATATTTTAATAAATTGCAAAATAATAAGAAAGCTCTGCAATAAATACATGGAACATCACCCATGTTGGGCACAGATTTTTTAACTAAATAGCCCAACTCCAACACAAATTAGTGTTTAAGTTTCGAATAGAGAGAGAAAGGGCTAGAACCTTTTCCAGGTTTTAATTGCTGCCATTGGGCAGATTTCCCTATACTTTCTGTCCTAGTGTCATACTGTTTGTCAGGGTCAGAATGTGATAGTCTTTCCCCACTCCATCCAAAACTGACAAGATATTTCTGGCTGGACATGCAATATCTAGAAGACACAGTATAAATTGTCTAATCGTATCCAAAAAAAAAAGAAAGAAAAACATGGCAGGTAACATTATATTTAAAGTATGTAAATGCTCTGAACAAGCAGTAAATAGATTTTCCAAGTTCACAACACATGCGTTAAATATTTGCTTTTTTATCTGTGGCGGGCAGATCTTGACACTTGCCAGCCCTCCAATGAAAACAACCAGCAGATGTTTTCATGTTTTTAGAAACAACTGATACCCAACTTTACGTTCCATTCACACTTCGCAATTTGGAATCGCAGGTGGAATCTCCAAGATCCTGTTTGCAATTCCAAATAACGTGACAAATCAGTAGAAAGCACGCAATGGGCATTTAGGTGGCATTCATTCTAAATGGCATCCCAAACATGGTACAATTTTCCCCGATAGTCGCGTGGCAAAACGCGGCTTTAACCAGTTGCCGACCACCCTATAGCACATTTATTGCTACAGGGCAGTCGCACTGTGCAGGATCACATATATATATATGTGATCCTGCATTTCTGGGTATCGGGCACAAGTAGGCGCTGCCAGAGGCAGAACGACGATCTGTCTGAAAGGAAGCCACACCCTCCAGTAGTACAAGCACCTCCCCACTAAAGTAGAACACCAGCCAGGCACACAGTTAACCCTCTGATGGCCCTTGATGTTAACCCCTTCCCTGCCGGCTTCATTAGTACAGTGACAGTGCATATGTTTAGCACTGATCACTGTATTAGTGTCACTGGTCCCCAAAAACTTTTTAAAAGTGTCAGTTAGTGTCCAATTTGTCCGCCACAATATCGCAGCCCCACTATAAGTCGCTGATCACTGCCATTACCAGTAAAAAAAAAAAAAACTATTCCATAAATATATCCCATAGTTTATAGATGCTATAACTTTTGCGCAAACCAATCAATATACGCTTATTGAGATTTTTTTTACCAAAAAAGTAGCAGAATACATATTGGCCTAAATTGGCCATATTGTCTATATGATGGGCATATGTGCACCTTGAATATGAATTTGCTGCATCTGAATAAATATAAAGAAAACGTGTTGAGCTGTCTAGAATAGATGTGAATCTGACATACAATATAGTAACATGTATGAAAACAATATTTAAAACACCAAGTCCATATAGTGATGTAGTGCAAAGTCCTTAAATTCAGTGCAACACCCAGTGTTTAAACAGGTTTATGGCAAAAATATCTTCTTACCAGATCCAAAGACCTATCAAGGTCTATATTCACATCTGTGAGCTTTGTTACCCCTCACATTAGGTGCAGATCATCCATAGAAGATCGCTGGTGAAAACAAGCCAGGGATAGAGTCACAAGGTAATGCCTTACAGAAAACGTCTATTCAGACAAAACGTACATCGGCAGGGCAGGAATAGCGGCGACGTCATCACACATGTAAAGCCCCATACACACGGTCGGACTTTTTCATCAATTTGGTCCGATCGGACAAGGTTGTTGAAAAATCAGACCGTGTGTATGCACCATCGGACAGTGTTCGTCGGTTTGTCCGTCGGACAAAGTCTTATCTCCTGCTGGAAAGATTTCCCGTCAACCCGGTCCGATCACACCAAATCCGAGCGTGTGTACGCTTGTCCGACCGGACAAAGTGCTATGCATGCTCAGATCACATTACAAGACCAAAGCTATTGGCTACTAGCCTCTACGTAGTCCCGTCGTAGGCAACAAACGTCACCACGTTCAGAATGATCGGATTTTCCAACAACTTTGTCCGATCGTGTGTACGCAAAACCAACATCAGACAAAGTATGACGGACATGGTCCGACGGACCTGGTCCACGGATTGTCCGCGCGTGTGTATGGGGCTTTAGAGTGTTAGGACGATTTTTATTCCCTATTCCTGTGATTACAGATCAGTTGTAAGTCGTTTTGTATTAAATTGCCCTTTTTTAACTTGGTAGCTGTACAATGAGTTTTCCCTTTTTTTGTATGATCAACGGTTGGATCTATCAATGGCTTGTTTTCACCAACGATCCTCTGTGGATGATCTGCAACTAATGTGAGGGGTAACAAAGCTTAAAGATGCGAATATAGACCTTTGGATCTGGTAAGAAGATATTTTTGCCACAAACCGGTTAAGGCCCCTTTCATTACCACGATTTTGCCGCGATTTTGCAGCGATTTCAAGGAAGTGCAGGGACTACTTTGAAGTCGGAACGACTTGAAGTCGTACTAATATGAATGGCTGTCATTGGAAATCATGGGGAATGACTTGTCATGCTACTTTGCAGTCCCAAATCGTAGGACAAGTCGTATAAGTGTGAGAGGGGCCTTAATAAACACTGGGGGGTTATTTACGAAAAACTGGATAATGCAAAACCTGTTGCAGCTCTGCATAGAAACCAATCAGCTTCCAGGTTTTATTGACAAAGCTTAATTGAACAAGCTAAAGTTAGAAGCTGATTGGCTATCATGCACAGCTTCACCAGATTCTGACTGCACCAGCTTTAGTAAATCTCCCCCATGGTGTTGCACTGAATTTAAGGACTTTGCGCTACATCACTATATGGACTTGGTGTTTTAAATATTGTTTTTTATACATGTTAATATATTGTATGTCAGATTTTACATCTATACTAGACAGCGCAACATGTTTTCTTTATATTTATCTGGATTCTGTTGTGTACAATTTTGTGAGCGCTGCTGTCTTATTATTTATTTGAATTTATTCACACACACCGAGAACAATCTATATTTTTTTCTATACTGAATCTGAATAGCAAGAGACAAGTTTCTTAAAGGTAAAGAGAAGGGCTGGGGTCTCACACACACACCATGACGCTGAGGGACTGGTTGGTTGGCCCTGGAGTAGTCAGATATTCCAGTCCCTCACTCTGTACATTTGATGGCCGCCTATATTTGACCAGCGTCCCAGCAACACGGAAATTTTGAGGGTTGTCCATCATCATATTCCCGTTGATGTAAAAATTCCCTGCAGAGTCTGCCAGAGCTGAGAGGAAAAAAACAAAATAACAAGAAAGCATATAATACAGTATAAAGACTGAACATTCAGCGGTGTTACACCCAAAACCAAAAATATTGCAGCTTACCAATTGTTAGATGTGGTGGCTGCATTTGTATTCTTTATTTATGCTTTTTTCCCTCTGTTTTTACCTAATGATCTAACCAGTAACACTCCTCTTGTATTAGGGTGCCCGCACTCTGAATGAGAACAGGGGGGCCCTTTGGAAGGCAGCATTATCAATCTGGGGTAAGGGGGGTGTTAGAAGGTCTAGCAGATTTCGATAAATTAACAAATTGAAGCCAAACTCCAGCTCACACTGCAGTTACAGCAAAAGTTTTTTTTTTCTTAAGAGTTAAAGTGGATGTAAACCCACAGGCACATCCTGTGTAATTATAAAAAGTGAGAAATCCACCCCTCCCCCACATAACAAATCCCGGTGATGAAAAGGAATGTTATCTGTGATCAGGTGACTTCAGACACACACACTGCACTATAACAATCATCAGATCACTGGATGTTCTACTCTGCCCAACTCTGACTATATACATCTCCCCTATATTCTTCTTGCTGTTCACTCGAGAATACATTTCTTTCACTCTGGTCTGTGGATCTGTGGTCTGTGCCTGTCTCAGGCTACTGCATGAGATATGTAAATCACCTGACACTCACAGCAAGGGGTGTTTTTGACAACGTTTTCAGCACTTTGTCAAGATATTTCTAACTGAACAATAAAAGAGGATTTCTCAGGGCTGGAGTAAATCTGTGTGGCAAGACTGGGCTCAAATGAAAGGAAATCGTATTCTCTACATTATGACATCAACTTTAAAGGTTTTACATGAATAAATAACTGGTACAGCTGCAGGACAACTTGGTCTGTTGAAAAATAACAGACTTATGCCCCGTACACATGAGCGAATTTTCCATCAGAAAAAAATTAGTTTTTCCGACAGAATTCCACTCAAGCTTGCCTTGCATACACGCGGTCACACAGAAGTTCTCTGAACTTTCGACTGTCAAGAATGCGGTGACGACACTACGACGAGCCGAGAAAATGAAGTTCAATGCTTCAGAGCATGCGTCGAATTGTTTCCGAGCATGCGTAGGAATTTTGCACGTCGGAATTGGTACAGATGATCGGAATTTCCGATCAGAACTTTTTCCGACCGAAAAATTGAGAACCTGCTCTCAATCTTTTGCTGGCGGGAATTCGGCCAGCAAAAGTCTGATGGAGCATACACACGGTCGCATTTTCCAACCAAAATCTCTCATCTGTCTTTTGCTGGCCGAATTTTCCGATCGTGTGTACGCTGCATAACTGGCTGGATTTCCAGATGAAAGTTAGGGAAAGAAAGTCTAAAAAAGAAGACTAATGCTTATTATATTATATTAATATATTAATGTATCGGTTGTAGGTTTACTACTGCTTTAAATTAGCTAAAAACATTTCAGGTGCATCCAAACAAAATATGTAAAACCTTACAGTTTGATTTTTGGTAGAAAAGCCTGTTCCATGCCACCATGCTGCAGAATGGGATCCTTCCTCTCTGTGGGTAAACAGAGTTCTGACACGCACCCTGCTGAGTCAGAGCTAGCATGAGGAAGTGTAAGCTTTACTAATTGCGGAGAAATTAGTCTGACTCAGCAGGAAGCATGTCGGACCTCTGCAAAGAGACCACTGCTTCCCCACAGGAAGCAAGGGTCCCACTTTGCAGCTGCTGGCAGGGGATAGGCCCTGTTCTTGAGAAAACTGTTTAAAGGGGTTGTAAAGGAAGAAGGTTTTTTTTTATCTTAATGCTTTCTATGCATTAAGATAAAAAGCTGTCTGTGTGCAGCAGCCCCCCTCAGCCCCCCTAATACTTACCTGGGGTCCCTCCAGATCCAGTGATGTTGCAGGAATGTCTTGCCTGCCTGGGACTCCTCTCCTCATTGGCTGAGACAGCAGTGCGGCGCAACTGGCCACCACTGCTGTCAATCAGTCAAGTCAGTCAGCCAATGAGGAGAGAAAGGGGGCAGACTGGGCCACAGCTCCGTATCTGAATGGACACAGGGAGCTCGGGTGCCCCCATAGCAAGCTGCTTGCTGTGGAGGTACTCAACAGGAGGGACAGGCCAGGAGAGCCGAAGAGGAACCTGAGAAGAGGAGGATCAGGACTAATCTGTACAAATTCACTTCACAGAACAGGTAAGTATGACAAAAAAAAAAAAAAAGAGACTTTACCATAACTTTAAGGAAGTATTTATTTATTTTAGAGAGCGTTCCTATCACTTTCTGTTGTATTTACAGGGCAGGAACTGAAGGAAACTCTCCTCAGTAGGTGGCTTGCTATGGGGGCACTCGGCGGAGGGGGAGGAGCCAGCCATGACGGCAGGGAACCCAAGAAAAGTAGGATCGGGGCTGCTCTGTGAAAAACCATTACACAGACCAGGTAAATATAAGATGTTTGTAATTTTATTTTATTTTTTCCTTTAGAGTCACTTTACCATTCCCTACTCAAAAACTGCAACTTTAGATACAAGTTTACATTCATGGAATGCTTAGAGAACTATGCAAACAAACAGATACAGACCTGTAAAAAAACTGATTACAATTATCTAAATTAATCCATAAATACCAACCATACTTTCTCACCTAGTATGTTTTCTGTGTTTCTTTTTTCTGTGATCAAGATGTCAAAAGCACCAGCTGGGATTGTTGTGATTAGAGCATAACCTGAAAAAGTAACAAGGATGTAATAGATAGATGTGACATAAGGCGGTATAAAATTGCATACATCAATTCACCATGGGGTTGTAAAGTAAAAAAAATCCATGATTATATAGTATTTGATATATATAATACTGCATAAAACGTCTGTATTTAGAGCTAAGTTGGGTATATATATGGGTGTAAGACGCAAAAAGCAAGCAAAGGGCAGCGCCAAGCTTCAAAATGTACAAATTGATTTCCCTTTTTTTGTTTTTTTACATTGTTTCCCTCTTTTGTCCACCTCTGGACATTTCTGTATAAATTCAGCAAATAGAGTAGTATCAATAATCTATTGGTATTAAGTTGTCAGTCTTACTTTCTGCCCTTGTTTTTTTACATGATATTTCTATATCCTCAGTATGTGATGCTTTATTGCATTTTCCAGGATTGGAAGATATTTTTTGATGTTTACTGTATATGACGAAGGGGTTCTGGGATGTTGAGAGAAATCATTTAGTTTACAAGACATAAAAGGCAGCTCTACTTTCTCTTATCTGGTGGTCTGCGCAGTATAATAATAGCTCCGCGTTTACTAAAGTATATTGCATGCTGCTAACTAAATCACATCATATCCCAGCATTATTTTTTACTAAAATAATCACAAGGGATGTCATCATGCAGGTATGTCCAGCTCCATGACGGCACAGCCTTATCCCGCGTACACACGAGCGGAATTTCCGTCTTGCAAACACACGGTCACACAAAAGTTCTCGGAACTTTCAACCGTCAAGAACGCAGTGACGTACAACACTATGACGAGCCGAGAAAATTAAGTTCAATGCTTCCGAGCATGCGTCGAATTGTTTCCGAGCATGCTTGATTTTTTGAGCGTCCGAATTGCATACAGACGAACGCATTTTCGGATAGGAACTTTTCCAGACAAAAAAATAGAGAACATGCTCTCAATATTTTGCTGGCTGGAATTCCGCCAGCAAAAGACCGATGGAGCATACACACGGTCGCATTTTCCGACAAAAATCTCTCATCAGAGTTTTGCTGGTGGCATTTCTGTGTAGGCGGCATTAGATCGCATGAGACTACAGCCTTCACAATTGAAACCATCAGTACCAGAAGTCTATAAGCAAGGCAGTGTCAAGAAAGTCAGCCATAAAACCTTCAGCAAAGTGGAGCCATATGACTTAAACTGGGAAAAATACAGCCAAAGAATTTACATAATCCTGCTTCTTCAGGACGTCAAGTAGAACTAAAAGCAACATTTTTTTTTCTATTTTTGATAGCATAAGAGAGGATTATAACTATCAGGGTAATTTTTGCTTTCTGTGTCCCATTGGAGAGATTTCCCTTCACTTCCTGTCCCATAGCCAAAACTGGAAGTAACAGAAAATCCCTCTGAGCGAATCCCTGGTTACCAGGCCTAGCATCCTCATTAGAAAATATTCCTACTATTTCTGTTTTGGGGACAAAATTTGTGATTTTCTTTGACTTTCAGTTTCATTGATAATGGTAAACAGAGAGGATGAATCTCCCTAACAGGGATACAGAAACCAATAAAAACCTGAAAGGTGTTCTAATCCCTTTTCACTCTATCCAAAACTAAAAAGATTGCCTTTGGTTATACTTTAAGCAGATGTTGTAAGGTCCACAACTGTGTGTATCAGAGTTTCTATGAAATTGTTCACTGTAATGCCGCGTACACACAGTCGGATTTTTCAAAGGGAAATGTTGGATGTGAGCTTGTTGTCGGAATGTCCGTCCGTGTGTAAGCTCCATCAAACATTTGCTGTCGGACTTTCAGCCAACAAATGTTTGCTAGCAGGTTCTCAAACTTTCCACCAACAAAACTTTGTTGTCGCAAAGTCCGATCGTGTGTACACAAGTCCGTCGCACCAAAGTTCACGCATGCTCGGAATCAAGCAGAAAGAGCCGCACTGGCTATTGAACTTCATTTTTCTTAGGTCGACGTACATCTTGTATGTCACCGCGTTCCCACGTTCGTAATTGTTGGCCAACATTTAAGTGACTGTGTGTATGCAAGACAAGTTTGAGCCAACAACCTTCGAACAAAAATCCACGGTTTTGTTGGCGGAAAGTGCGATCGTGTGTACGGGGCATAAGACTGGTTTGAGTAGAAGCATTGCAGTATTTGGCAGGTATCAGAATTCTGCTACTCAAACCATCTCAATGACCAACTGCAAAGAAACTCTGATAGACACTGTTATGCGGCGTACACACGCTCGGACTTTCCGGCGGGACTGTCCGCCGGACCTAGTCCAGCGGACAAACCGCTGGACTTTCCAGCGGAGGTCCGCCGGACTTTCCGAGCGTGTGGAAAGTCTTATTAAATTAATCTTATTAATCTTATTAAAGGGGGCTCCCGGATACAGATAAGCCCCCCGCCCGCAGACCCCGACAACCAATGGCCAGGGTTGTTGGGAAGAGGCCCTTGTCCTCATCAACATGGGGACAAGGTGCCTTGGGGTGGGGGGGCCCATGTTGAGGGCACGCGACCTGGTACGGCTCAGGGAGGGGGGGTGCTCGCTCCTGCGGGAAATTCCGCTCGTGTGTACGCGGCCTTACAGTTTACATAGAAGTTGATACATGTAAGCTTGAACCCTGAAGAAGGGTAATTTTGTAACCACTGAAATGCAATGGCTGTATTTTTCCACCCATTTAATCAATAAAAGATATGATCATAACCACCAAGTATGGCTTATTGTTTCTGTCCTCTAAACCGTTATAGCAGATGGAGAGCTAATACCCGCCTTTTACCTGAAGCATCGTACACAGACAAGATGTTGGGATAGAACCAATGGAATGACTGTTTATTAAACAGAAATACAGGTTTTTATACACTTCAAAACTAGGTCAGCCAATAAAACCAAATATTTACCTAAAACAGCACACAATAGTTTAGATAATAAGGTAGAGCTGACACAAGGCTTATCCCATTATAGGAACCTCCAAGAGTTAATCATGTTAGCCAACAGACAGAAACAATAGGCGAGTTGGAATTTACACCTAGACAATGCTTTGATTAACCAGGAATCCCAGACTGTCTGGCAACAGTATTCAAGAAGACCCAAGGCTGTCTAAATCTCATTAACCAGCTTTCTTTTTACATACATCTGCTTACTAAGTTTCAAGTTGGCAGAAACCATCATGGCTATTTTTTAAAATTGATTAACCCTTTACAACCACTTTTTACTACAGGTAAGCCAATAACAAGGATTACCTGTAGCTACCCCGGATATCTCCTAAACCTGCACAGTTTAGGAGAAATATCCCCTGTATCAGCATGTGCCAATGTTATCAGGACATCACGTATGTGCCATTGCTTCACTTAATGTGCCATTACCGCATGCGCGGGAGTGACATCATCGCGGCTCTGGCCAATCACAGCGCCGGAGCCTGCGATACCCAGGAGTAACTCCGGGAGCAATGTGGCCAGCCGGAGCGGTGTACGAGGACCACTGCGGGGCTTCGATCTAAGGTAAGTAATTCATAATGAGCTAGCATGCTATGCATACTAGCTCATTATGCCTTTGTCTTGCAGGTTATTTAGTTTTTGTTAGTGGGTCTACAACCATTTTAAATGTAATAATGTCCCCTTGAATTATATAACAGGACATCTTCCTAAATGCTTAAAGCTCCCTACAATGTCAGGGCCCATAGTCAGTAGGCAAGAGGCTAGCCTGCAGTCCCCTCCAAAAGCCCCTGTCCTTGTTGAGTCTGTCACAGGGCACTTCTCACCATCCGCAAACTGGTGACTTTTTGTTGATGGACCATCACCCAGGATTTGAGCAGCCTAGCACCAAAACACGACCTTACGGGGTGACAATATGACTTCAAAATTTAGGGTTCAATCCACAGACTCCGTCTACACCAGAGTTTTTCAACCTTTTTTTCTCGCTCACTCAGCTAATGTGACCCCAGTGCTGATGGAGAGGGGCAGGAGAAGGTCAAAAAAGGAAGCTGTGGAGGCACCCAATGTCCCCCTTATCAACCAATGACACCATTGGTTGTTAGGATGCTGGCAGCTAAAAGGTTGTAATGATGCACAATGAAAACCTGTGACATTTTGCGTAACCAAAAGGCAGGCTTGATCCACCCACTGGCTTGTATACAATTTTTTGGCAATTTCTAGGCATTTTGCCAAGGCACCCCTGAAAAAACCTGAATACACTCCAGGGTGCCTGGGCACCTGGTTGAAAAAGGCTGACCACCCCACACTCGAAACAGTAAATCCTAGTATTTTCTACACTGTAGCAATGCCAGAATTTGTGAATTTATTCTTGGTTCTAACCATACAAAAATCTTTGGGTGAGATAAAAATTAAAAATGGCGGTTTTAGTTTTCACTAGTCATAGCCACCAGCAGAGAAAACAGGCTGCAGAAGACATCTCAAACAGATGTCTGCATTTTAGGCTGGAAGCTGGAAATTTTAAGGCTTCCCTGCCATGGGTGCAGTCACACTGCATGCTCTGAACATTGATGTGCATGTCCAATGATCTTCTGAGACTCTGATCTTTCATGAAGGAACAAAGAAATTCATAATATGGGGTCTGTAATGTTTTTATGATCCTTGACCACACTTGGGATTTCATGCATCATTTAGACAATCATCAAAACAGGTTATTGAATGGCGCAAAGTGACTAAGCAGAATGAAGTAAGGAGCTTAAGCAATGAGTGTCAGCACAGAAAATGTTGAACTTGCAGGATCACCAGGTGAAATTAAAATGTAGGAACCAGTGAGCTGCAATATATTACATTTTTGTTCTTGGAGTTCAATACACTTTAACAACATAAAATAATTTTTACAGGCAGTTAATACTGTAATTTGACTAACAGCTAACAATGATTATAGACTTGCCACATATTTAAACTTTAAAAAATGGTCTTATTCATCTTAACACAAGAGTAATATGGCAAATATAAGCTTTAGGTTAGCATTTTAGCAAAAATAACATCCATAGGTGCAGACTATTGCATTAGGGTGCGCACCCCAAAACTCAAACACGCATGCCTTTTTCTGCAGCCTCAGCGGCACTGGACAATGAATGAATGGGACGTGCTCTCTACTGAGCAGCTTCCTGTTCATTCACAAATTGAAGCATAGTAAACAAAGTTCAATTATAAATGACTGCAGTGAGTGAGTGTATTTACTGTGTTCATTTAGAAAAGGAAGGGGCTGGGGAATTACATATTGACTAGCCCCATTACCCTGCTCTCCATCCTGAAACATTCCCGCAGCAGCCAGGGGGAGAGGAGAGCAGGGAAGCCAGCAGCACTGCGGGTGGGAGCGCAACACGGGGGGGGGGGCGAGGGCAGTAGGGGAAATTGGCACTGCACATAGTAATTAGGGTGTGCCCAGGCACACCCCCTGCACACGCCTATAATAACATCCTATGTAGAAGACACTAGTAGCACTAAAATAGGCTGACTGATCTCCATTAGCTCAACATAGTTAGGTAATGCAACAAACAGCACGATATATCCTCAAAAAATAAAACTGAGTTTCCTTTCCTGAGGTCAGCTAACTTTTCAACAGTCTGCACTATTTTATTATGTTGTTTATCAAGTAACTGGTCTGTGATCTCACTATATGGGTAGACTAGAGGCTTTCACAATTGCTGTGCAGCTAATCTTGCAGGTACAGCATGGTCCAAGTCTTTGCTAAAGTTAGGTAGATAAACCAACAGAAGTAAAGATGGTCGGACCAGCAGAGGCAAAAAAATCAGCTGATATTGATTAGATTAGAAGAATGAGGTTTTCTCCCTTGCTTTTGGCACCCCTCTATCACACCATTAACTGATGGACCTCAACTAATAAGTACACACTTCGGTGTTACTTGGGGTTTTACCCCAACCCTTTATACGTTTTGAATTATTGATTATCTTCATATTATTGTTACCTTAGACTACCACGTGCATGCTCCTGTTGAGTGGCGTGTCAGCCACGAAACGCGTAGAGCTATCTGATGCCGTGTTTCCATCTATACATACCCAGATCTTCAAGTTATGATGCTTTTTTTACCCCCAACAGGTTCAGTGAGGCCTTAGGTCCCGCAAATATTATCTCGCAATTATTATCTTACCCAACCTTGTTTTGGTAGAAATATTGAATTTTATTATAGTCCTATTCGTGACAATTTTGTTATCAACTAATTTATTGCTCTTTTACCATGTATAACCCTCTACCATTTGACACCAGTTGTCGCATCTTGAGACAATTGTATTATTATTATGGGCATTGTCGTCACTGTGTTTACCATTTACTTTGATACCAACAGTATGTGGATGTTTACACATGAACACATGAATAAAATTCCCTTGTTCAGCTCAATTACCTATTGGCTATCATGTGCTTCATATATAAAGTCCCAACTTCCTTGCTGCCCTCTTCTCAATATAACAAGGGATGGAAATACATGACCTTACCGGGTCATGATTTCATTTAAAGTCCCATAGGGATGGAAATACGTGACCTTACCAGGTCTAGGCTTCCTAAAAGTCCCTAAATTCCTCTTCTCTTTTCAACAGTTCTTACAGACTATCCATGAAAATACAGATAGTTGGCAATTCCTTATAGGCTGTCAATGAAAATACAGATAGTTGGCAACCCAGCACCCCTGACTTGAATATTGCTGAAAATCCGTGGGGAGGATCTTAAAGACGTAGTGCATGAAAGAAAACCTTTAAATATCTAAACTAGAAATGTCCACTAAGGAAGAATGTGGAAAAAGTTCAGCCATCCTATGATCATAAAAATCTGGGGATCAGGGAGAGGTCAAAAGATAAAATATTCTCTCTATTTATACACAATGAATAATAAAGAAAAGAATTTTGCTAAGTGAAGGCATTGATACTTGCCACCATGACAGGGTAATTATAAATAGGCAGACTGGGGATATGTCAGTATGCTGGGATATGTAAAGAATTCCCAAGTATAGAACTGATAATTTTATGTATTTGATATTTCTGTCATGGAAGGAAAGGATCTTTGTTGTGTTGTACTTTATTCACTTGCCCTTGAGAGAAAGATCTATAAAGGAAACCCGCCATGAGGAAAATGTGGGTTTGTCATTTCTGATCTTCTTGTAAAAATGTGAGTTGCCTGGACTTCATACTGATACATTGGCTTCAATACTGTCTGAGTCATTGACCCGGAAGGAGTATACCTCAAGGGATGTCAAAACTGATCTCAGAAAGTGCGGAAGCAGATCAGCAAGACAGAAGGTTATCATTTCCGAAGATAAAGAGGAAGAAAAGGCCACAGTGATCCAGTGCATAAACAGATACATACATTTATTATAAAAGCATAAATTGCACTCACAAATGCGTGAGAAGTATATCATCCATCTATCATAAATCAGAACCAGCAGAAACAAGGTGGCATCCCTTCATGGCCCACAGCAGGGCTGCAACAGTAAGACAAGAATTGTGTCCTGGATTTTTATGTGCTGAATGGCAGTGGACCCACCGAGAGGTGAAGGATGACTGGGGTGCCCATGTAGCTCCAAGAAACACTTCTAGGTTATGGGATCAATATGACAACTTGTTTTGGGGAATTCCTACCTTTTTCAAGCTTAAAGTGTTACTAAACCTACAACAGTAAAATCTGTCTGTATATGCAGAATAGTATGCTTGTTATACTCACTGTGAAACTTAAATGATTAATCGTTTGAATTTGTAAATAGGCTCTTTGATTCTGTATGCACAGATCCTCCCTCTCCTGCAGGGTCTCTCCAGGCAAGGCCAGATAAGACAGAGTCAGAGTGGTCCCCCTGCACATGCTCAGTTTGGTCTCTATTGCTGAAGAGGATATATCCTTGTTGAGCTGAGCTTTTCAGGTCACATGATATTGACATCACACGTGTGGGCGTGTATACAGATCCCAAATGACAGCCCAGTCCCTCCCTCCTCATCCATGCCCAGTAACTTAAAAAGAACACAGTGGGTGGGATGTCACATCTTAATTGATGGATGATCCACCTTCCATAACAGCATGATGACACAGGCTGTAGTGGAAATCCCCTCCTACCTGAACACTCAGCACGTGGGCAGACCCTGCAGTTTATCACATGACCATGGTATACAGATCAGCCAAAAAGGTATATAATGGCAGTATTTTAATGTAAAAAGAAGATTTATAATCTGTGGGGTGGGGGGGGTGGGCAGATGAACTATTTTCATATTACTGGGTTTAGCAACACTTTAACCATGGGCAAGCCTTAAAGGGCAAGTTCACCTTTACAGAAAAATCTGTAGGGTGAACTTACACAGGACCCCCTTCTCACAACCCACTCCCCCCCCCCCCAGTCCCATAGACCTGGATCGCAGCGATCTTCCATCCTGAGCCCCAGTATATCCGCGTCAGGGGTCGGGGGCTTTGAAATCCCCGCAGCTGAATGTCCAAAACGTACCATGTCAGGAGGGACGTTTCGGAGCATTCTAATTGGTCAGCGCCATCACGCCGCCCTGTCAGTGGGGAAGAAGAAACGTGAATGCCGAGGGGATTTCTAAGCCCCGGACCCCTGAAGCGGCTACACCGGGGCTCAGAACGGGAGATTGCCGCACAACAGTTCAGCGGGACTGGGGTCGATGAGGAGGGCGTCCTGAGTAAGTTCACCTTACAGATTTTTCTGTAAAGGTGAACTTACACTTTAATTAGTAGTGACTATGATTCACAGGAGCATGGCAGCATATATTGCAATAGCTGTACAAACTGTCCAAAAACCATCACTATAAATATAACTATAAATATGCAGCCCTAGTGCTACTATAGTACATTAATTCATCTACGTAACAGAGTTAATTCGTGTCCAGAAACTCTACCATACAACAAATTAACTGAATACTCTGCCCAAAACTGAAAGCATAAATTACAATAGTATGCAGTCCACTCCCTTGTGAAGGTGTCTCTGACATCACTATAAATCCAATTGCTCAAAAAAATCTTCCAAGCACAGCTTCGCCAAAATGTTCAGATAAAATTCCAGATTGCATACAATGCTCTTGCCGAGTATCAGATGTGCTTTTAGGACCCAGTGATAAGCCTAATACACACAATGAGATTATCGGACGAATGATCGTCCATTTTTTTTTTTTTGCATGCTAGTTTCATATTGAAAATGAAGAGTTTACTAAAGTGACGAGAATTCTCATACAACAGAATTTAAATTTGAAAGTGATGTAATGTGTTGTAGTGTATTTGTAGTGTGTTTTCGAACAACTGTACTGATTAAACGAAAATTGTATAAGAAAAATTTTCCTGCTTGTCTTATGGGATAATCTGATGATGAACTGTCGTACTAACAATCAGATTATCGTACGATCGCTTTGAAATCTGTATTTTTCTTAGGATTTTCTGATGGTATAAATGGGCCGTTAGCGAGGTGGTTCCAAAAATCATATGCTCAAAGATAAAGAATAATAATATCATAGTGCTTTCTGTAAAAATGTAGTAGGTGCCGAAACCAAAAATTCAGGATACACTTGGCCGAAACCGAAATGTAAGTTTAAAAAAATAAATAAATAAATATATATATACTGCTTGTTGCAATGTCAGGGCATATTTGGCAAACCATACCAAAAACACACCTCCCCACTGAAATGCATTGAAAATGCAGCAAGAACACATCAAAAATTAACCCATGTTGCGTTTTTGATTCATTTTTTGAGTCACATGACCATCACATGAAAAACACACCATAAGCAAGGTAAAATCGCAGCAAAATTGTGGTAAAATCGCAGCAAAATCGCAGGCGTTTTCGGCAGATATTATTGGCACTAATTTTGAAAACCCTATTTTCTGCTGATAGTTTTTTACGGCCTAAATTTTGGTGCATCACTACTCAATACCAAGCCACATTCCACCAAAAACTATGCACCCAAAATTCAAAGTGCTGTACCATGTAAACCATCACCAAAAAAACTCTGTGCCATCACACCCTCCTGGGTGTACTCTCACCCTATTGGCTTGGGAACTGAGATCTTGAGGTTAAAAACACACCTATTACACACAACTCCAATGATCACCCTTCTGGGAAATTCATCCCTTTTGATTACCAGTATGGGCATATTGTTGGAATCAAACATGAATGTTATATTTCTAAAGTTCTACACCTCTGAGAAATGTGGCCCCAAACAAGATCTGCATAGCAAAAGGAGTTATCTTCAGCCCACCTGGTGTGCATGAAGCTTCAAATAGATTGAGGACGAAGATAGCCTAGGGCACAGACTGCAGCAGGACAGTCATGGATTGTCATGGGAACAATGATTGGTGCAGCTAGGATTGGCAAGGGGGGGGGGTTTGAATGAGTGAGTTTTGTTAAAAGGAATTGTTGCACAGAACTCTGCCTCTGTGTCTCTCTGCCTTGCTCTCCGAACACAGCTGATGGTGATTCTATCCAAGCCTCATGGCTTGGCAGCCATGTTGAGGTTTTCATGGAGGGCCTTGTGATAAGTACCTTTGATATTCTTGTATTATGTGATTTGATTGTAAGCTTTGTGATATTGTAATGTCTTTTAATACTTTATGTTAGCATTCCTGATTCTTGGGAAATAAATAAGATAGTGTTTTACTAGCAGAAGTGTGTGTACTTTCATAACTAACTTTATATCAGTGTGCCTAGCAGGGTTTAATAGACCTGCTAACTAGTTGTATACTGCAGCGAATTCTACAAATGGCACCCGCAGACAGCATGTGGCAATCCTAAAAGCCACATAGAACCTACAGGACAGAAGTGCTCAGATACAAGGCAGCTGATAATGCCACAATAAGTGTGGTTAGTCTTTTCAATGGATAGGCAAAAGTTGTATTGTTTAGAATGATATCAAGTAAAAGTGATAATGAATGAAGAATCTTGAATGCTATGGGAGCGATTATTTTTTATTTGTTTCCCGGGAGTTGTAAAAGCTAAGGATAATTGGGTTTGGTTTAGTACTCAGTGCAGTGTTGGAACGTTAGTACAAATAGAAGTGTGGATTGTGTGCTTGTCAGAATGGAACTTGTGTATACACATGTTAAGAAGTACGCCTCTGCCAGTTATCATTCATGTGCAGATGAACCTCTTAAAAGCCAGTGTAATATACTAGTGTCTCAGTGTCAGCAACAGAATAGCAGATTACTGGGTAAACAGCTAAAAAAGAAAGCGAAGAAGGAAAAATTGGCTAATGAGATTGCAGTGTTGCTCAGAATTAAAGTTATATCTGAGCAAATGGGGGAGAAGTGGAAAGCAGAAAGGATACGTCTCGGGGAAGATATAGAGGAAATCAGTGGAAACCTTCTAAGGCTTGTAACAGCCTCCAGTAGTGAGATTGACAAATTGTGGGCAAAAGCCGCCGATTTGTCAGAAAAAAATAGTGACCTACGAGAACAGCTTCAGAGGTGCAGCATGGACTGCGTCATGAAGAGTAAACTTGTAGAGTCATTGCAAATAAAGTTATCAGAGATGGAAGAATTGGTTATGTCTTTAGAAAGGAAAGTAGCAAACGCACACTCCCAACTTCTTATTAAAGAACAGTGTATAATATCGCTCAATGAGCACAAAGCAACATGCCAATTGGCCGATATCTGCACAGTCAGTGAGGAAAAGAGCCGTGAGGAAACACAGTCTACTATTGCGCCTATAGCGTCAAAGCAGAATGACAGTTTGATTACAATCCAAGAGAGACTCACGTTATGCCAGATTCTGGGTGAATTTAATGCCCTGGAGTGACGCTGTCCAATAAGTTTGAGGCTCTAATCCGTAAATTCCAGTTGAGTAATGACGATGCATGCTCTCTTCTAAAAGCATGGCTACCAGGACCTTTGATAGGCCAGTTATCGGCACAGGTTAAGGATAATTTAGCAGATGCAGAGGGGCGGAGGAAAGAATTGCAGCGTCTTGTGGATAGTCGTGATAATGTTATGAGTGATTTGCAACGAATGAAATTTAGGAGAGGAGTTGACCCAATATTGTTCTGCAGTGAGTATCTTGCATTGTATACGAGAGTCTTCAACTGTCCTGACTTATTGGAGGATGATGCAAGTTTCATGTACTCGATGGCCAATAAGTGTTATGTAAGCTATCCCACTAGAATGGCTCTGAGGAATGCTAGGTCCTACCAGAATTTTGTCAATATCCTGCGAGATTTTTGTTAAGAGTCCAGTGATAACGAATATGGGTCAAAGGCCGGTGTATCCGTATTAAGCAGAAATACAGGAAGGCGGATGATGGGAATCGATGTTGGAGATGTAAATACAAGCGTGGTAACTGCGCTTGAAATTGATTCAGGAATTGAAATAGAAACTTCTGATGACTCCTCAGACGATGAAAGTGTAAAGTCTGTTAATTCCAATCACAGTAATATTATCCAGCAATGTGAATTTCCAGCACAAGATGTTAAAAAAAGGGCCTATGCAGGGGAACCAGAGCTAAAATGTTGTTTGTGTAAAAGGGGAGGTCACATCGCAAAGTATTGTTGGGCGAATAACGATATCAAAAAAAGATCATACCTGAAAACGACCCCAAGGCAGTATGAATGTTATTCGGCCAGGTGGGGTAGCAATCCAAAGCATGGAGCCCATAGTAAGCAAACCCAATTCCCCGTTAAGACCCAATTACGGAGTCTACAAACTGAAAAGCAATATGTAGGACAGTTGCATAAAATCAAAATGGAAGTAGCCGCATGGGTATTCAAACATAGCACTGGGGGAAGCAATGCTAGCAGCACTTAGTCAGCTGCAAGTATGTTAAAAATACTCTAATCAAAGTTTCCTTCCTATGAATAAGGTTTTAAGTATTTTTGGAATTTTTTTTTTATATAAGGTTTAATGTTTTATTAGTTTTATGAATTTTTATTAGTTTTTTTAATTTTCTTTATTATTAATTTTTTTTTTCATTAATTTTTTTAATTTTCATTTTTAATGTTTTATTTTTTTTTATTATGAATTATTTTTTTTCATATATTTTTTTTTTTTTTTTTCAATTTTCATTTTTTTTTTTTTTATTAATTTGTGTTTTAGTTTTAATGTTTGTAATTTTTATTTTTTTTGCTTGTAGGTGTTCCCCTAGCAGTACAATTAATGGGAAGAGGCTTGGGGCACTTAAAGTCAATTGTCATGATAATCGTGTTTAATCATTGTCTTTGTGTTCCTTTTCCAGAAATCAGGGAGAGAACAGGTTTGGATACTAAACATTTGTGTTTTGTTTGCAGGTCCATCAAAGTGAGACCAACACTGGGGTTAGGTTATTGTAAATGCATAATCGATTATCACATGGTACCATGAGCTCATTAATTAGTAATTGTTTGCAAACAATGAAAACATTTAAACAATAATCTGACAAAACTAAAGAGTTACAAATGAGGTAGCAAATGTTGTGATGAAGTTACAAATGTTTTTTTGTGTTGTTTTTTCCCATTAACTTATTGTCTTTCAGATATAAAAAAGAAACATGTACTCTTCTCAGGAGAAAATCCATGGATGTCTCTAATTAAAAGTTGAGTGTTAGTCATTGTTGTATGGTGGTTGTCTTGTCATGTTGTTGGGTGATAATGGCCAGACTTTTAATTTTAAATTTTTTTACATTTTTGTTTTTTTTTTTTGGAAAAAAAAAACATATTTTTTTTTGTTTTTGGGTATTGGCTTAGTCAGCTATTTTATTGTTGTTTTGTTCAGGTGTAAAAAGCTCCAAAAGGTTTAGGCTTTGTACACCTGAAAGGGGATTAGTGCATAGATCGTAAGATAAAGATAAATGCATTGGTTGTTTTTCTTTTTGCGTTTTTAAATTGAGAATTTTTGAGAAACAACAGTGACGTTCGTTTTTTACATTTTTGATCATACCATGGGGATCCATTTTAGAGTGGGTTTTGCCTAAAGAGGTCATGGTTGTGTTTGATAGTTTGGTCAAAGTTGCAGAAGCCAGGAATACTAAGTTCCTGGGTTCCAAGGAGGGAAATAGGAGTAAATATAGTAAGCAAGCAGATATTATGGATAAGAATTTGATTCTGCTCTTGTTTTTCAATTCCAGAATCCTGGTGGAGCGAGATTGGAAAGGTTCTGGAAAATGGATGACGGATGATCATCTGGTTGGCAGTTTGTCTGTGCCATGCCACGCCCCAAATTTATTCTACTAAATATCAGGAGAGATGGGACAAACAAAAAGATTCACTTTAACACTTTTCTTTTCCTATGGACGATCTGGTGCTGAATCTGAAAGACTGTGCCTATCAATAAGACTTGAAACATTTTTTTTTGCTGGACTCTCTCCTGATGAATGCAAACGTGTTATTAATATACGTACAATGGGTTGGAGGTTGGGGGAAGGAACATAACACATCCAATCCATCAGAACATGAAAATGTAAAATATATATGTTTTTGTTGGAGGGAGGAGTTGAAATAAGAAAAGTTGTGTAATGTATGACATGTATTGACGTAACGGAAGTTATATGGTGCAGGTACCCAGGAGGCGGGCACTTATGCATAATAAGGTGTCTGTTGGCCGGACTAGAGGGTGTCAAGTGACACATCAATGGGGTGAACATTTCCTTGTATGGGGGAGATGCGCCTGGTTGAGGTCTCACCTGAGAAGTTGAAACCCTGCACAGGGAATGCCAGTGTATACACACAGGAGCATGCTCCGATAGATAAAGGGAACAAACGCTGACTACCAGGGTACAGTATGCCTTCACCACATGGCGCTGCAACATCTCACAGTGGTTGATAAAACCTATTACCCTATATGTGCTGAGTATACGCTGAATCAAGTGCTGTCATCGTACCAGTGACTTACTCCCAGAGATGTGCGGACACAGAATAAGGTGCATGCAGGATGCTTATCTCTGAGGAGTAACCACAGGAGGAGGCGTGTATTCAGCACTATATTGGGGGAATAGGAGCTGGGATGGGTGTTGGTAATGGAGTAGACATCGGTATCCTGAGGAACAAACTCTCAGCCATAGCTTGAGCGGGACTTTGTTACTCAGAGAGATTGGTGGCGTCCTTAATAACATTCACAAAATACCCAGGGTCTCCAGATTTGGTGAACCATGTTGAGAGGTTGGTGGAGGGGGTGAGGGTACAGGATAGAAATTGGTCATGGGCTCTGGCGTACACGCAGTGGCAGGCGGAAGTGTCAACCAGCATCAAGCTGATTGTGAAATCTCTGTATAAAGGGCAGTGGCCTGATGAGTTAGCATCACCGCTCAGTAAGACTCTGCCACAACACGTCGCTTACACTAATCCAAAATGGTGGTCGGATGCCTGGATGGGCTGTACCAGTTTGGATGGTGAAAGGTGTTAGGCTGTATGATCCCATACACAGAAGTGCGGACTTGGTCTGTATATTTGGTGGCGTCAATGGGCTTACTGATTGGGGATTCTATTGCGTCGCATTTGAGGCTAAATCACCCACATGTGATCAGAGGAGATGGAAGCAGGTTGATACTTCCCTCGGTCGGAAGCCTGACCATGATGTCCTTTGTATGCCAGGTCAATACACCATGGTGGTGAACATAAAAATGTTGGGAAGTTATTTCAGGGATCATTGCTGGGGAGGAAGCACCTGGGTGTCGTTTGGGACATAGACGAGTTTATTTCTTTGTCCTAAAGAATACCGATGTAACGCTAGTCATAAAACTGGAAGGTTCCTTGAACCTAACCATAGGTAGAGGTGCATGGTATACCCTGGGCATGGTCTCTGAAATCCAGGCACAGGGATGGAATTGTGTGATTTTGTAATTTTTGCAAATTTATATGTGTGATTAAACTCAATATTTATATAGAAGGGTCTCCCATTTGGCTATGCAAGTTGAGGGACGAATTGACAGTAGAGTCTCTGTGTACGAATTAGAGACCTTGCTGCCAAGTCAGAGCCCTGCAATACCGCTGTGAGCAAGCCTGCCTAATCCCAACCCATATGTACAGTAAAGGGTTATAGGGTTGGGAGCGGGGTGCGTAAATGGACGGGACACATATATATGTATATAGTATGGTAATAAGTTGATTTATATTATGGTATAGTGTGACCTATGAGTATTGTAGGTTATTAATATGGGTGAATAAGGCCCTCCTCGAGACTTATCTAAATAATAGATCAGTATTTGAGAGCTGTGCCATATGTTGCTCTGAATGTGTACTGGTGAATGGTGAATGAATGGATACCCCTTGCCTGTATTGCATCCGTCCGGAAGATACCAAAGATACATAATGGCGACATGGAAGCTGTCGCTGAAGAAAGATGTGTCACTCAGTGGCAAAGCGGCACGTGTCGGGAAGCATAACACGGTAAGACCACAATGGACTGTTCCATAGGAGCTGTTTCTGCACACGTTGTAAAAATACAACACGTTAAGACGTTTAAAGGACTGTTCTATGGATACTGGTTTGGAAACGCATGTCAGGGACAAAACAGTTATGGACTGTTCAATAGGAGCTGCGTCTGAAGAAGGGTTTTTATGCGACTTTCAGTCGCAAAGCGGCATATGTTGGAATCAAACATGAATGTTATATTTCTAAAGTTCTACACCTCTGAGAAATGTGGCCCCAAACAAGATCTGCATAGCAAAAGGAGTTATCTTCAGCCCACCTGGTGTGCATGAAGCTTCAAATAGATTGAGGACGAAGATAGCCTAGGGCACAGACTGCAGCAGGACAGTAATGGATTGTCATGGGAACAATGATTGGTGCAGCTAGGATTGGCAAGGGGGGGGAGTTTGAATGAGTGAGTTTTGTTAAAAGGAATTGTTGCACAGAACTCTGCCTCTGTGTCTCTCTGCCTTGCTCATCGAACACAGCTGATGGTGATTCTATCCAAGCCTCATGGCTTGGCAGCCATGTTGAGGTTTTCATGGAGGGCCTTGTGATAAGTACCTTTGATATTCTTGTATTATGTGATTTGATTGTAAGCTTTGTGATATTGTAATGTCTTTTAATACTTTATGTTAGCATTCCTGATTCTTGGGAAATAAATAAGATAGTGTTTTACTAGCAGAAGTGTGTGTACTTTCATAACTAACTTTATATCAGTGTGCCTAGCAGGGTTTAATAGACCTGCTAGCTAGTTGTATACTGCAGCGAATTCTACACATATCATAAGGCAAATAACAAAAACCATCATGTGAACATTAAACATGATTAAAACCACTCACAAACAGTGAAACTAGGCAGACATTTTTAGATTATTCCTTTTGATAATTAATACTGGATCATAGATTATTCCTATTATGAATTAAACTATAGCGATCCCACCAACCTAAAAGTGTTGCTTGGAGCTACGTGGATGCTGCAGTCACCCTCTACCACTCGATGGGTCCGCCACCATTCAGTACACATTGATCAACAACATGTCAATTTACAATTCCTGGCTTACTGATGCAGCCCTGTTGTGGGACATGGAGGGTTGCCTGATTTCACCTTGTTGCTGCAGGCTCTGACAGGCGATATACTTCTGAAATATCTGTGAGCAAATGTATGCATTTGTCTACATGCACTAGATCGCTACACAGCCAATGGATTTCCCAAATATGTATATGCCTAAGGTCCTGCATAATCCTAAACAGTGGCGACTGGTGCTCAAAATTTTTTGGGGGGCGCAAACAAACAGAAAAATACTGAACCCCCCCCATCAATTGCAGCCTCACTGTGCCCATCAAATGCAGCCATTGTGTCCATCAAATGCAGCCATTGTGCCCATCATATGCAGCCACTGTGCCCATCATATGCAGCCACTGTGCCCATTCATATGCAGCCACTTGTGCCCATTCATATGCAGCCACTTGTGCCCATCAAACGCAGCCACTGTGCCCATCAAACGCAGCCACTGTGCCCATCAAACGCAGCCACTTGTGCCCATCATTTGCAGCCATTGTGCCCATCATATGCAGCCACATGTGCCCATTATATGCAGCCACTGTGCCCATCATATGCAGCCATTTGTGCCCATCATATGCTGCCACTTGTGCCCATCAAATGCAGCCACTTGTGCCCTTCATACGCAGCCACTTGTGCCCATCATATGCAGCCACTTGTGCCCATCATATGCAGCCATTGTGCCCATCATATGCAGCCATTGTGCCCATCAAATGCAGCCAGCTGTGCCCATCATATGCAGCCACTTGTGCCCGTCAAATGCAGCCACTTGTGCCCGTCAAATGCAGCCACTTGTGCCCAGTATTTGCAGCCACTTGTGCCCATCTTATGCAGCCACTGTGCCCACCGACCCCCCCCTCCCCCCTCTTACAGCACATCATGCCTACGTCCAATATCACACATCTTTGGCTACGTAATACATTGTCTATTGTTAGGTGACTTACCCAAAACACATTTTCTGAAGCTTCCTGAGACCCTGTAACATGTACTTCCATCCCCTCCACAAACGCCACATCTATCCAATGATCTGGCTGAATATAGCTTCCCATCACATCCTACTGGCTGTAGATAAAAAAAAGTACATGGAAACTGGGACATTAACTGAGTTAGTAAAAGTATTAACACAATAACAATAAATTTAAATCAATCATAGCTAGCAAAATAGAAATCTACCCAAAGTGTTTTATTGGGTTGGATAAAGAAGAGAAGTGTAATAAGCTATGTAGAGTTTTTATTGCTGTCTCTGTCCCCAAAAATCTAGCAGAGGTTCTAGCCTCTCCACTCTAAAACAATTGCTGGACTGGGACATTATATGGAAACATACAGAGATAAACTAAAAATACACAAAGCAATTTGTACAGAGTACAACATCAAGCTTTCTATAGTAAGCAAGCACCTCTTAATGTCCTTTGAACCCTTATAAATGTATTAATAGCAAACTGCTCTGCGCTTTGGGACCACTCAGGACAAGTCGACTCTATTAAGAAGAAAGCCTGTCTTGGAAAGTCACAGAAATCAATAAGTCAATATTGTATGTAGCCACAGAGACACTTTCAAATAGTTGATGGTCAAAGCCCAAAAACCTGTGCAATAAGACATTACAGCTTATTCTGTTTCCTTACTGAGTTTACAGAAGCGTAATTATAGCAATGCTTTGATCAGTCGTTGAGACATTTTCTAGAGCAAAACAGATTCCCAAGAAAAATGAAAACATTGGACAATACCTTGAACTGGAATGCATGTAAAGCAGGCCATAGACTGAACGATTTTACTTTCTGCAACCACGGGTTGCAGGAAAGAAAATTGCGCTGTTCCCCCATGATTACAGTCGGTGTCGATGGTGGAATCCTTCCCTCCCAGCAGTTCCATTGTGTTCTCCCAGCGGGGGGGGGGGGAACACAATGATGACTGCTAGCGGCTATAATAGCTAGCAATTATTGTATGTAAAAACTGACCCAAGTTTATCGATTGACCAACTTGAGTACATTCAGCCTGCCCATAGACATTTTGAATATTGTCCAAGATTCGAACCATCTATGGTCAGCTTAAAGGGGTTGCAATGAGGTGAAAAACCTCTTGTAGTGCAACAGCCCCCCGTTTTTTACTTACCTGAGCCCAATCGTTCCTGCACCAGGGGCGAGCACACCCGCTCCAGCCGGTGTCTTGGGACCTGATTGGATAGACTGATAGCAGCACCCTGCTGTCTGTGTTAATGGACGCAGCAGCAGGACACGGTAGCGCGCCCGCACAGGTGGAGGAGCCAGGAGCGCCGCTGAGGGAGCCCAGAAGAGGAGGATCAGGGCCACTCTGTGCAAAACCAACTGCACAGAGGAGGTAAGTATGACAATTGTTTAAAAAAAAAAAAAACTAACGTTTGCATCAATATTGACCACATTTGGTCAGCCATGTGCAGACAGATATCTTGACAGTGATTGAACATAGAGAAACCTATGTGATAGTTCTGCCAGATAATGTTGTAGTGGATCCAGGAACAAGGGGAAGGAGGCTTTTTCCAGCAGATCTTGCATATTTCATTGAAATTTATTTAATTTCTGTTCAATGATGGCCAACATAGGAGATGTTTCTTAAAACGGGGAAAATGGACATTTAGGAAGACACCAATCTAATATGACTATAACATCCATGTTTCTGAAAGCCTGGAAATTATCTTTGTAGTAAAACCTTTACATTATGCTGACAGGCCTTTATGGTCTTGCATTGAAGACTTATGCCTTATGCACACTGCAGCTCAAAAATGCCTGTTTAATGCCCCGTACACACGGTCGGAAATTCCCCGTACACACGGTCGGAAATAAGACCATGTTGACGGAAAATCCGACCGTGTGTGGGCTCCATCGGACTTTTTCCGTCAGAATTTCCGACGGAAAAAAATTTGAGATCCTGCTCTCAAATTTTCCGAGAACAAAATCTGATCTGACTTTTTCCGATCGTGTGTAGGGAATTCCGACGGACAAAGTGCCACGCATGCTTAAATCAAATTACGAGACGAAAGCTATTGGCTACTAGCCTCTACGTAGTTCCGTCGTATGCAATGAACGTCACCACGTTCAGAATGATCGGATTTTCCGACCGTGTGTATGCAACACCAGTGTCGGACAAAATCCGTCTGAAAAAAATCAGATGGATTTTGTGGTTGGAATTTCCGACCATGTGTACGGGGCATTACAGTACAGACGTTAGACATTTTTTTTTCTGCCTCTAAACGCCCCTCCATGTTAGCCCACATGTCCGTGCACACATGGGCATTCACAGGAGTTTTGAGGAGAGAAAAGATGATCCTCAAGAGGAGTGTTTTGGCTGAAAAAATGCAAAACAGGGGCCTAAACGCACTTAAGCACTAGGCATGTTTAGCGCTTGAGTCTTTACTTATTTGAAATGAATGAATGAATGAATGTCATATGCTTGACACGCCTAAACACATTGGCAAAAATGTGGCTAATGCCACGTACAAACGGTCGGAATTTCCGATGGAAACAGTCCGATGGGAGCTTCTCATCGGATTTTCCGACCGTGTGTATGCCCATCTGTCTTTTTCTGTCGGAATTTCCGACGGACTTTGGATTGAGAACCTGTTCTTAATTTGTCCGACGGAAAACCTGTCTATCGGATTTTCCGATCGTGTGTATGCAATTCCGACACGCAAAATTCCGACGCATGCTCGGAAACAATTTGACGCATGCTCAGAAGCATTAAACTTCCCTTTTATAGTGCAGTCGAACGTGTTGTATGCCGTGGTGTTATTAACCGTCGGAATTTGGTGTGACCGTGTGTAGGCAAGACAGTTTGAGTAAAATTCTGTCGGAATTCCGACAAGAAAACCATCAGAGCTTTTTCCGACGAGAATTCCCACCGTGTGTACGCGGCATTAGACTGGCCATACACCTTTAGATTATCTGCAGATTTTCTATGGTCAGATGGAAAAAGTGGGAGATTCCTTCATCCACAGTTTAGCGTACATGGAGAAATCTGTTGCACATTTTCCATCTAACCATAGAAAATCTGCTGATAATCTAAAGGTGTATGGCCAGCTTTAAGTCCCGTTTTTGAAGGTGCTTAGAAGAGTCCCAGTGTGAACAGGGCCTTAAATGTCACATTCTTTTTATTGCCAGTGAAATCTGGTTATTTGGCTTGACATCTTCAAATCAACCAAATCAATATCTGTTCCTTTCCTAACACTCATTAAGTGTTTAAAGGTAGATTGAGGACCCTCAAGCGTGTGCCTATATTTTTTGTTGACTTCTACAAATCTCAAACCAGTGTCAAACAGGGAGCTGCAAACCTTCTGTGGCTCCCTGTTGGACACTGCTGAAGCCCATCATGATGAAGAGCAAGCAATAAACTGTGGTAGGCAGGAAAGGGTGGGCTAGATTGGATGTTCTATGAGAGGTACATGAATAGTGCCTGCAGAGCAATTAAAGCAGCTAGTTTACTGAATGTTAGAGAAGAAAAGGGTTACTTTAAAAGAGTGGAAAATATTGTCCAACACTTGGTCCTGCCATGGCCGGCAGGGATCAGGTTTGACTTGAACCTCTTTTAATTTCAGAAGAAGATTCTTAACAATATCTGGCCAGTTAAAAAAAAAAAAAATCTAAAGCACACTTGCCTTTAGGAAATCACACCCCAGAATGTTTACAGGTGTAAGGCAAACAAAGTTCCTGTATTTTAAAAAGAAAGTATTAAAAAATTAGGAATTTCCTAATAATACGACATATATATGATAGCCACAGCCTCAGCGGTACCTCACATTTGCCGTTGATACAAACTCCCTGAAACGTCCTGTCTCTGCAGCTCGTCCCGTCGTGGGCTGGTACTAAGAGCTGACGCTCTCTGGTGGTGCTGGTGCACTGCAGATCACAGGGCTTGCTAGAAATACTTGTGTAATCATCTGATAGAGGAGAGAAGAAAAAAACGAATTTAGGCAGACAGCAGTTTCCAATATCTCCTTGAGATTCTGAACCCCAATCGAGCATGCAGCACCACTCCAGGCCCCATTAATTTAGTCACTCTGTGATTCAATCCCTGTCAGGAGCAGATCCTACAGGGTTTGTCTTGGTTGATTCTCAGGAACATACAAGGGAGATCTCTACGATTAGGTTCGGGAGGGGATGGAGCTGAAGCCTTCCAGTCACATTTGCAGTAAAGCGGCTTTTGGTGTGCGCTTCCATCTCTCCCTTGTAATGTCTCTGGGATTCTGGTTCCAAAATCTCTGCATTTGAGTTATTATGCTTGAACACCTACAATTCTATCACAAGAGGGCCCACTCACCTTTTGGATTTTTAATCTAAAATCATGGAGAATACAATGGGAAGAATTGGAACACTTAAAGATGAGCTGGATCACCATAAACCTCAATCCATAAAAATACAGAAAGAGCCAGACGAAAAGATGGATTAGAGTCAAAGGTAAATTTAAAGCGGTTGTAAAGGCATAACATTTTTTACTTTAATACATTCCATGAATTAACCACATGCCGACCGGGCCATAGCCCAAGGACAGCTACAGCACGGTCAGCTTATTCTGGGTGGACATCCGTGGGACGTCCTCCCAGAACCTTGCTCCCGTGTGCGCACTCGGGAACATCCGGATCACGGTAAACGGCCGCTGATAGCGGCCATTTACCACGTGATCGCTCCGGCAAATGATGGAGCGATCACATGTAAACAAACCGGCGTCACGTCATGACGCCAGTTCCTCCCTCACCTCTCTGTACCGATAGGTACAGTGAGAGGGGAGAAGCGGAGAGGGGGAGAGATGGCCACAGCGCTGTGGGCTGGATGTGTAGTGCCCACAGCGCTTCTCAGTGCCAGCACTGTGCAATACTCTGCCAGCACTATGCAATACTCTGCCAACACTGCAATACTCTGCCAATACTGTGCAACACTGCAATACTCTGCCAATACTCTGCAATAAATTTTAATAGAAACAAAGAATTTTTATTTATTTTTTTACCGAATTTTCATTCTTTTTTTATTTATAGCGCAAAAAATAAAAAACCCAGCGGTGATTAAATACCACCAAAAGAAAGCTCTATTTGTGTGAAAAAAAGAACAAAAAATGAATTTGGGTACAGTGTTGCATGACTGAGTAATTGTCATTCAAAGTGTGAGAGCACCGAAAGCTGAAAATTGGTCTGGTTAGGAAGGGGGTTTAAGTGCCCAGTGGGTAAGTGGTTTGCCGCGTACACACGTACGGACTTTTGCCGGCGGACCTAGTCCAGCGGACAATCCCGCGGGACTTTCCGGCTAGGTCCGCTGGACTTTCCGAGGGTGTGGACTTGCCCACACACGCACGGACTTCTCCAGCGGATAATCCGCCAGCCAAAAGTCCGCGGGACTTTTGAAAATGAACGGACTTGCCCACACACGGAGCAGTCCGTTCATTTCGAACGTAACTTCAGGTTACGTAGCTAGCGTAGGCAGTAAATGCCGCCGCGCTAGCTCCGCAAGCTGGCATGGATTTAAAGGGAATCCCCACGCCGAAAAAACGGCGTGGGGGTTCCCCCCAAATCCATGTCAGACCCTCATCCGAGCACGCAGCCTGGCAGGCCAGGAAAGGGGTGGGGACGAACGAGCGCCCCCCCCCCTCCTGAGCCGTACCAGGCCGCGTGCCCTCAACATGGGGGGTGCCCTGGGGAAAGGGGGGCCGTGCGGCCCCCCCACCCCAAAGCACCTTGTCCCCATGTTGATGAGGACAAGGGCCTCTTCCCGACAACCCTGGCCGTTGGTTGTCGGGGTCTGCGGGCGGGGGCTTATCGGAATCTGGGAACCCCCTTTAATAAGGGGGCCCCCAGATCCCGGCCCCCCACCCTATGTGAATGAGTATGGGGTACGATGTACCCCTACCCATTCACCTAAGGTGTAAAATGTAAAGTAAAAAAAAAAACACCCACACTTTTGAAAAAATAGTTTATTGCACTGCTCCGGGGGTCTTCTTCCGTCTTGGGGGTCTTCTCGCCGGACTCCCCCGCCATTTACCAAGCTCTTTTACCGAGCGGGGGAAGTCCGGCTACCTTCTTCGTCGTCGCCGCCGTCTGGGGGTCTCGATCCGCCTTCGGGGGTCTTCTTCCGTCTTGGGGGTCTTCTCGCCGGACTCCTCCCCTCTCTTCTGCTCTTTTACCTAGCTCTTTCACGAGGGGAGGAGTCCGGCTACCTTCTTCGTCGTCGCCGCCGTCGTCTGGGGGTCTCGATCCGCCTTCGGGGGTCTTCCGGGGGTCTCTTCTGTTCTTGCGGCGGTCGTCGTCTTCCGCGCCGCCGGCGCCTTCTTCTTCTTGTCCTCCTTCTTGTCCTTCTTGTTCTTCTTCTTCTTCCGATGTTGACCCGACGCTCTCTCTGCCCGGAATGCCTGTGCCGCTCTGCGCTCGGACTTATATAGGGACATGGGCGACAGGGTCACATGCACATGTCACATGGTGACCCCGCCCCCTTGTGTTGTCACAGTCCCGGAGGATGCTGGGACTGTGACATCGCAAGGGGGCGGGGTCACCATGTGACATGAACATGTGACCCTGTCGCCCATGTCCCTATATAAGTCCGAGCGCAGAGCGGCACAGGCATTCCGGGCAGAGAGAGCGTCGGGTCAACATCGGAAGAAGAAGAAGAACAAGAAGGACAAGAAGGAGGACAAGAAGAAGAAGGCGCCGGCGGCGCGGAAGACGACGACCGCCGCAAGAACAGAAGAGACCCCCGGAAGACCCCCGAAGGCGGATCGAGACCCCCAGACGACGGCGGCGACGACGAAGAAGGTAGCCGGACTCCTCCCCTCGTGAAAGAGCTAGGTAAAAGAGCAGAAGAGAGGGGAGGAGTCCGGCGAGAAGACCCCCAAGACGGAAGAAGACCCCCGAAGGCGGATCGAGACCCCCAGACGACGGCGGCGACGACGAAGAAGGTAGCCGGACTTCCCCCGCTCGGTAAAAGAGCTTGGTAAATGGCGGGGGAGTCCGGCGAGAAGACCCCCAAGACGGAAGAAGACCCCCGGAGCAGTGCAATAAACTATTTTTTCAAAAGTGTGGGTGTTTTTTTTTACTTTACATTTTACACCTTAGGTGAATGGGTAGGGGTACATCGTACCCCATACTCATTCACATAGGGTGGGGGGCCGGGATCTGGGGGCCCCCTTATTAAAGGGGGTTCCCAGATTCCGATAAGCCCCCGCCCGCAGACCCCGACAACCAACGGCCAGGGTTGTCGGGAAGAGGCCCTTGTCCTCATCAACATGGGGACAAGGTGCTTTGGGGTGGGGGGGCCGCACGGCCCCCCTTTCCCCAGGGCACCCCCCATGTTGAGGGCACGCGGCCTGGTACGGCTCAGGAGGGGGGGGGCGCTCGTTCGTCCCCACCCCTTTCCTGGCCTGCCAGGGCTGCGTGCTCGGATGAGGGTCTGACATGGATTTGGGGGGGAACCCTCACGCCGTTTTTTCGGCGTGGGGATTCCCTTTAAATCCATGCCAGGTCACGGAGCTAGCGCGGCGGCAGTAACTGCCTACGCTAGCTACGTAACCTGAAGTCACGTGCTAAATGAACGGACTTGCCGATGAGCGGCAAGTCCCTTCATTTCAAAAGTCCCGCGGACTTGCCCACTAACGGCGGGATTGTCCGCTGGACTTCCAAGTCCAGCGGATAATTTGAAAACAAAACCTGAAACTTTAGTCCGCCGTACTTTGGCGCCAAAAAGTCCGCCGGCGCCCACACACGAGGGGATTATCCGCTGGACTTCAGTCCAGAGGATAATCCCGCGGGATTGTCCCTTCGTGTGTACGCGGCAGTTAAGGTAAAAAATGCCCAAGTACTTGATCCAGCGCTCTGCCCGTCTGTAGCGACTCGCTCCTTTGTCTCTGCATTCACAGAACAGAGTGTCAGCAGCGGGACCCCTCCCGCTCCTGTCAATCAAATTCTGTGAATAGAGAGCAGGGCCAAGCCATACTCTGTGTGTCTATGGAAGCACACAGCCTGGCTCAAGAGTGAGCCCACACATGTGCCCCTATAGGAAGCAGCTTCCTATGGTGGTGTACAGGGAAGAGGAGGAGCCAAGAGCACCAGCAGGGGACCTCAAAAGAGAAGATTCTGGGACGCTCTGTGCAATACATTGCACAGAGCCGCTAGGTATAACATGTTTGGTATGTAAAAAAAATTGTTTAGCCTTTACAACCACTTTTATTGTTGGTAGATAGGTCATATAAATCCAAAGCATTTTGGGGGCCAAACTACTCCCCCTTCATCAGAGCTATATACATATAAAACATTATCATAATGCTGAAAAATTGTGTCCAAGTATACAGTGCATTTTTATAACATTGGTTTTATGTACATGAAAATTTTGGGGACCCAAGCCACTCCTGCTTTATCAGGGCTATTAGAACAAATATAAAACAGTTTTTATACCACAAATTGTGGAAAAAAAACTTAATGGCAACATGAAATTGGATTTAGGGATAAAATTCGAAAATGTATATGCATAGAATGACTAAAATGATGTATAAAATTGCAAATGAGTGTTGAGGAAAAAAATATATATATAAAATACCGTATATATATATGTGTGTGTATATATATATATATGTGTGTGTGTGTGAATATATATATATATATATATATATATATACTTTATATAATTGCATCAAAGATGAAATGTACATACAAATAATGCCTGAAAATGTTTATTTTTTTTAACGGCATGCTTGGACGGGGTTTTCCTTTTAATATGATTGTATTTTATATTTGTTCCTATAGCCCTGATGAAGGGGTATAGGTTTGGCCCCAAAATGCTTTGGCTGTAAATATGACCTATAAACTAACAGCTAAAATTAACTTAGGCCCATTCATTCGTCTTTAGGTCCGGTCTGCATTTCTATGGTTTGAGCTACTGTTGGGTCCTAATTAGGGGAAGCCTGGTTGTGTAAAATCTGCCTCTCCAGAGATAATAAACTTGTTTGAAGTTTTTCTGCAACTGACTGCAAGTTCAAGTTTGAATACTCTCAGCTCTTCTTTAAATATAGATTTCTGGAATATCAAAAACTTCAGGTTGAGTCAGCAACTTGCTGCCAAGGTTCTAGCAAAGCTTAGAAACATGCAGGGGATACTGCTCACCAGAGACTGACTATAAATTAAATATCACTCTTGAGCTTGACAGATCCTATAAACCAGGGGTCTCCAAACTGTGGCCCGAGGGCCAGATGTGTCCCTTTGCTAGCCTTTAGGGGCACTATTCCTCCCACTGATATGAGGCACTATTCCTCCCAACAATGGGGAACTATTTCTTCCACCAATACCAGTGATGAGATATATTCCTCTTACTAATAGGGACACTACTCCTAATCCTATTAACCACCAACCCTAAGGCCATATTTATTCTCACGCAAGGGACGTGTCATTTTCTGACCCTGCTGGCCACAATCCGGCCCTCCTCAAGTCTGAAGGACAATAAACTGGCCCTTTGTTTGAAAAGTTTGGAGACCCCTGCTATAAACAATCCCATTAAATCCTTTACATAGCTATAAAAACATTTATATTGTTGGACCTGACCAATCCTATTACAAATGGGTTCATACCAAACTAATTTGAGCATTTTATATATTTTGCGAATACATCACAATAACTGACCTGGATATAGAGGTACCCAGCGATGATACATTTTCCCAAAGGCCTTAGCATTAAAAGCTGAACATTGATACTGTTTAAAGCTTGCAGAGCCAGCAGGACAAAGCTGAAACAAGAAAGAATAGAAAATTGATTAATCGTATAATCAAACCTTCTCACACAGATACTGATGCTGTTAATAATACTAAGTTACTTTCTATCATAATATTAACTAATAATGTACAGCAGGGTTTCTCAATCACGGTTCCATGAAACCCTAGGGTTCCTTCAGAGGTTGCTAGGGGATCCTTGGGCAATAGGCAATTTCTGCCTCTTACATGAGTAACCACTCCACACCAATAATCTTTTAGCTATCCGTGTGTTGTTATGGCCAATTTTGTATATTGTCTTGATAGCAATAATATAGTTAGGTTTGGTAAGAGCATATTTTTACAGAGGCTCGTCCCCCTCCATTGCATTGATAAACTTCAGAAGTCTAAGCTTCCTTGGTTTTACCACAAGAACCTAATAGATAGACGCAAAGCATTACAATCTGTAAAGGGGGAAATCTTCACACTGACCATGATACTAATGTACTGTGAGCTATAGATATAATAATTATTAGCAGGGATTCCCTGAAGCCAAAAGGTTATTTCAAGGGTTCCTCTATTTTAAAAAGGTTAAGAAAGGCTGATGTACAGAATATTTCATAATTTATACAACAATTACATACCCTTATCCAGTTGCTTAAATCATGTTGTAATATAATATACACTATATTACCAAAAGTATTTGGACACCTGTCTTTATACGCACATGAACTTTAATGGCGTCCTAGTCTTAGTCCACAGATATAACAGCTTCAACTCTTCTGAGAAGGCTGTCCACAAGGTTTAGGAGTTTTTCTATGGGAATTTTTTATCATTCTTCCAGAAGTGCATTTGTGAGGTCAGGCACTAATGTGGACAAGAAGGGCTGGTTCGCAGCCTCCACACTAATTCATCCCAAAGGTGCTCTATTGAGGTCTGGACAGTCAAGTTCCTGCACCTTAAACTCATTCATCCATGTCTTTATGGACCTTGCTTTTGTGTCCCATTGGTGAGATTTCTCTTCACTTCCTGCCCCGTCGCCAAAACAGGAAGTGAGGAAAGATTTCCAATCTATAATTGCTCTGGTGACAACTCAAAATGTGAGATTTTCTTTTATTTTCACTTTTGGGTGAATCTCGCTAACAGGGGCACAGAGAACAATAAAAATCTGACAGGTGTTTCTAATCCTTCTCCACTCTATACAAAATGAAAAAAGTTTTGTCTTTAGTAATACTTTAAATAACTCCCTTGTTTTTTTTAGCACTACTAGAAATGTATCACTTGTGTCGCAAACAGGAATGCCACACACCAAGATGCAAAATAGTCTTCCATTATTAAAATAGCCAGCAAGTAAAAATTGTATTCTGACCTGTTTCACACTAGGCACAGCGCTTTCTCAAAGAATGACAAAGCAACTACACATACACATGAATTATTTCTACATAATCATTAAACCTCTTCATTATTTAAACACATTTAATTCCATCGTTAAAAAAAATTTAAAACATTATTACAATAAAAATAAATATCACAACATTTACATTGGAATGTATATTGTGCTAAATTAAAAAAAAAAGTATATAGAAATAAAATGTAACGTTCATGAGAAGCGATTGTGGAGTGTTGATTCTGATCTCTCCTGGTATAGCGTTTAAAATATTTGAGATCAGAAATGTACGACTCCCTACCTTCAAATTCCCTCCACTTTACTACCCCCCCCCCCCATGCAGGTCAGTGTTTTCCCAGAACAAGTTAGCACAGGTGATGTGTGCATCTTCCCGTGCCAGCGTCCTATTCATTTATATTAGGATACGCAGCTGCACGGACAAAGCCGCTGTGTCCTGATATGACATATGGGTGAATGTGGGTGCGGGTCCCCAAACCCATATAGGGTCATTAGAATGAATGGGACGCCGGCACGGGGATGCACAAAACACCTGTGCATCCGTGTTCCGGGAAAACACAGACCTGCACGTGAATGGACCCTAATGCCGCGTACACACGACCGGTTTTCCCATCGGAATAAACTCTGAAGGTTTTTTCCGACGGAATTCCGATGGAAATCCGCTCAAGCTGTCTTGCATACACACGGTCACATCAAATTCTGACTGCCAAGACTGCGGTGATGTACAACACATACGACGGCACTATAAAAAAGAAGTTCAATAGCCACTGTGCCACCCTTTGGGCTCCTTCTGCTAATCTTGTGTTTATCTCGTGCTAGTAGAAGTTTGGTGAGAGACGATTCGCGCTTTTCAGACTCGTGACTATAAAAAATTATTCTAAACTTTATTATGGAGATCTGGCTTTTAAAAAATAAAAGATTATTCATGAGATCACGAGAAATAATAAAGAAATACGTTTGTCAGAACTCTGTGTGAATATCAGCAGAAAAACAACTTTATTATTCTAGCATTATAAAGCACAAAAGAATGCGCTGCATTAAAAGATCACAGAATTTGCAGCGTGAGGTGTGTGCTAGCTCCAATACGAACTCTAGTTTTACCAGACCAAGCGCTTCTGTCTCATACTTGCTTCCGAGCATGCGTCATTTTTGGTACGTCGGAGCAGCATATAGACGAGCGTTTTTTCCAATAGGAATTTGTTCCATCGGAAAAATATAGAACATGTTCTCTATCTAAGTCCGTCTGAATTTTCGATGTAAAAAGTCTGATGGGGCATACACACGGTCAGAAAATAAGATGAAAAGCTCCCGTCTGACTTTTTCTGTCGGAAATTCCGACCATGTGTACACGGCATAACAGTCCACATTTTACCAGCAGGGCCACCTGCAGGTGAAATCTGGCCTTGCAGCTTTTCCATACTGAGAAAATTATAATCATAGTAGTTGAGTACATTTGACTGGACTTGTACTGTAATGTTGAAAACTTTTTGTAGCTTCTCCAACATCCTCAACAAATGAAGATGAATGTCACTAACTACCACTAGATATAAGATGACCTAGATAAATGAGACCCTCACAGATATAGTGGCAAAATTATACTTTTAGCCTGTTAAATTGTGTCATTTATAGCAGTATGAGAGGTATACTGGAAAGAAAGATAACATTTTCAATATATTGAGGAGACCAAAGTGACTAGTAGAGGGTTAAAACTGAAGGAACTCTTCTCAGTCAGAACTATTGCAAACAAGCTTTATCCAAGGAAAGGGTCACAAGGGGTAGATTGACTCCTTTAAAATCCATTCATATCCTGTACCAAAACTTCTGGGTGCCTATGACCGTGAATGAGTTAGCCATGGTTATTTATTGTCCACACTGACATACGAGTTAGGATTATATGTGGGTAATTACATGTTTAACATGAGAGTAATTACAGGGCAATGTGTGGATAATTATAGGATTGTACATTGGTTTTGTAGAGTTATGTACGGAGCATGAAGTGTAACCAGTCATATTAAATAAGCTTGTTTATTGTACAATCTTTTAAAAGAAAACAGATGCTAATTACTCTAGGTACCTGTTAAAGTAATAAACAATGTTTGAATATTTGTGTGTATTTAGGTATGTTATATATCTATGTGATAATGATGTCATACGTATTTTTATTTACTTGCTAATACTTCAGAACATTGTGGAAACATAGAAATAATTGTGTTTAGGTTGAAGTGGAATGCAGACGGCGCTATGTATAGCTTTTGTGTGGGTTGAAGAGGTCATAAAACAAAAATATCATACGTGATTTTTATACTGGTAACACATTTCAAATATATCTAAAGGGGGGTTCTCGTTAAAGAAAACCGTCCTTTCAAAAGCTGTACCGGGAACATGTTTCAGCCAGGTATTCCTCTGCTCATAAATCGTTCATAGTATCCTATGCCTTGGCTACCTTGTACTCCAGGTGCAAAGATGTAGAGCAGGGATCCTCAAACTACGGCCCTCCAGCTGTTGCAGAACTACACATCCCATGAGGCATTGTAAAACTCTGACATTCACTGACATGACCAGGCATGATGGGATATGTAGTTCCTGAACAACTGGAGGGCCGTAGTTTGAAGACCCCTGATGTAGAGCAACCATTCTCAACCAGGATTCCTCCACAAGTCACTAGAGGTTCCTTGAGCTGTGGCTGATTGATCTCCAATTTGATGGTGCCTGTATAGTTTCGAGGCCAACACCACTTGGCAAAGGCAGCAGCATAACATCAATTATCTATCTAGATGTCTGTAAGGAGGTCAGTTCACACTGACTCAGTTCAAATAAACGCTTTTAAATGCAAACGCGGCTAAACGCGCCATGCAAACGCGGTCAAACTGAAGTTTTTATACATGGGTTACTATCTGTCAATTTAAATAGTTCAGGAGAGGTTTTAAAACATCTCGTGCACATTAAGCCTAGGACTCAAACATTTTGGTTCGGGACTTCAGTTTCAGATTAAAATATTTCCTCCACAAACCAAGGTAATTGTGGTAACTCTTCATTGTTTGGAAAACATCCTACCTAATATCTGGATGCCCCACAGTGCAATTATCAGTATACTATTGTAAAAAAAAAAAAAAATACGTAAATATAAAACTAACAACCTATTTTATCTCAAGGTTCGAGCTCGTCAATTCACCTTTAAAGAAGATAATAGACATGGCAGGGGTTATAATCCCTCACCACTCCAACCCTATCTGAAAAACCAAATGACTTTAGAAATGGTTCAAAGTTGAAGAAAAGTCTAATGATGTACATTCTTAAAAACTTTCCCTCCCCTCCTACTTATCCTGCCTACCCTGTATAAAAAGGAATTGTATACTTACCTATTTTTAGTCCGCTTCGGTCTGGTCATGTGATTCTGCAGCTCTGGATGCCCTGTGCAAGTGATCGGCTGCCGCAGGGGAGAAGAGGGAGCTTCGACAACAGCTGGGCCATAGCAGCCTATAGCCTCGTACACACGATCGGATTGTTGGCCAACAAAACCATGAACTTTTGTCTGAAGGGCGTTGGCCCAAACTTGTCTTGCATACACACGGCCACACAATTGTTGGCCAACAAATACGAACGTAGTGACGTACTACTTTGTTTTTCAGCTCTTTAGCGCCACCCTTTGGGCTCCTTCTGCTAATTTCATGTTAGTAGAAGTTTGGTGAGTGTTGATTCGCACTTTTTATTTCACACTTTTCAGTTTGTTTCTGAAAGGCCGTTCGTCAACCAGCCATGTTGCGGAATCGGAGGAAATAAGTTGTTATTATATTTTCTATATTTTTGGATGCATAGAATGCACTTTTTGGTTCAGTTCTATTGGCAGATAGCATGTCTAATTGTATTTGTTTTCTTTTTTAAATGCACAATAAAAAAATTGTGGAGAATAATACTTCAAATGACAGTTTGGGAGTAGGCAGTTACATTTTAAAAAATACAATGAAAAATTAACAAGGGACACCAACATAGTTGTATCTTTGATCTTAAAAACTATGGGATAATGGTGATGTGGTAACTTGCCCAAATAAAAAAAAAAAAAAAGCATAATAATATTAATATCTAGTGATATTATTCTTGATATCACTAGAAAAAAAAGCCTTTGAAAAATCGAAGTATCACCAGCAAAGCAGCTTCATTATTATACCATTAAAGAAGAAGAGAATTTGCCATGTCACTAATGTTAATTATCCATTACGAACGCTAGTTTACAAGACCGACCGCTTCTGGCTCGTCCTTGCTTCCGAGCATGCGTGTTTGTACTTTGGACTTTGGTCTGACGGATGCTCGGAAAATCCAACAAAAGACATTTGTCCGCGGAAAATTTATAAACCTTCCATCCAACATTTGTCCATGGAAAGTTGGCCAACAATTGTCCGATGGAGCGTACACACGGTCAGATTTTTCACCAACAGCCTGTCATCACACATTTCCCTTCGGAAAATCTGATCGTGTGTACGAAGCTTAATAGTGCCATCACACTCCTGAAATTCAGAATCGTTGTTGAGTGTTCCATTGCACAGAGCTACAGGATCACATGACCAGACTGGAGCAAATTAAAAATAGGTAAGTATACATATCTTTTTTTTACAGGTTAGGCTGGATAGGTAGGAGAAGGGGGAATAGAATAGTTAGTTAATATCGTTAGGCTTTTCTTCCACTTTAAGGCAATGGGTTAGGACAGTGCACTTCTAAACTCCAACATGTGGCAGTGTGGCTCCACATTACAAAGAGTGTGGTGACTCCAAGGACCCATTATAAAGACACATAAAGTGGACTTCGAAAACCGTTGGTCTTAGTATCCTGTGGTTTTTCACCACACAGGTCTGAACATGACCTTAGAATGAATTCACAAGTATGTTGTCATCTCTCTATTAGCATTCTTTGTAACGGTAGTATAACATTGCATGTGTAAATCATCATAGTTACCTGCTTCTGACACAGCTGGTATTGCTTAGACTGTCCTCCGCATACAGTGTTATCAATTCCCAAAACAGTTTGGAGCCTGTGAGAGAGAGGACACTAAAATCAGGCAAGAAGGTGACCACTTTGTTTTTTTAGTGAACACAGATTTCTAACAATGAACTTTTCTTATTGGTTGCCTTTTGGTTTGTTACATATACATTTGAAAGTGTTTTGTTAGATTTATTCAATAAGTGCAAAAGAATACCCGTTGACCACGTCAGAAACTCAGAGCTGTCTTTTGCCCTGTGCACACTTCCTGTGTTGTGTCAGGTGGAGCAATTCGCCTTTCTAGTTCTTATCCTGGGACTACAGAATGATTAGTCTTTGTGTTGTATCAATGGAACGGTGAGAGGATTTGAGTAGTTTTTCAAAAGAAAACTCAGCCCACAAAAATACTGTATTTTGTCAGCCAACAACAGGAAGTGTCTTTCTGGCTTATCAACAGGTATGTATCTGTTCTTACAGGGTCCTTTATTTTTTGGATGTGGTTTACTACCGCTTCAAAGCATCTTTCCAATTTTGCAGTCAAATTTGAGAAAACCCCACTACATGTTCCTATTTCCACAGCATGCCTAAACTCAATTTTTTTTCATATTTCTTATCCTTTAGCTGTTTCTCTGGAGGAAGTGTCATGGCTGTTTGCAAGATTTTTTGAACAATGTTATAGGCAATTTATACATGAGTCAATTTTTGTTGTTTAACCGGTGAGTTAAAGAAAAAAAACTGACCCGATTCCCCCATCCACATTCAAGGTGGAAGGGGGGATCCTTCCTGCTGAGCTATTGTATACGGACAGTGGGGAGACTTCCCCACCATCAGAATACACTGATCAGAGCTGCAGGCTAAAGCCTGCAGTGCCGATCGAGCGGGGAAAATCTGACAGGGCAGTTGTACAGAAGTTGATTGGTAGCGCAACTTTTGTACAATCCCAGTGCCCATGCATGGATTGAAATTCCGCTGGTCCTTGCAGAACCAACAAAATTTCGATCCATGTATGGCCAGCTTTACAGTGAGCCTATCCTAAGTCTGTCCTCATTAACACGTAATGTAAGAAGCCCAGCCTCTACACCTTTAAAGTGGTTGTAAACCCTTACAAACCACTTTGACCTACAGGTAAGCCTAGATTAAGGCTTACCTGTAGGTCCAAGAAATATCTCCTAAACCTACACGGTTTAGGAGATATTTGCCAAAAGACAGGCACCGCTGTCCACGGCGCATGCACCGTAGACAGCGGTGTGCAGGCGCACTGAGCACGCCGCTGTTAACAGCGATATGCCGCGAGTGGCGGCTCCCGTGCGCATACGCAGGAGTGACGTCATCGCGGCTCCGTCGAATGACAGCGCCGGAGCAGCGAGACCCACCAAGAAGATGGAAGCTCCATACACAAGGGGACAGCGGTGACTTCGCTGGCTCCTGTGTCAGGTAAGTGACACATAATGGACTACTATGCGATGCAAGCTGCTTGGCGATGGACTTTTTTCCCTCACTGTATATGAATAGGGACATATAACAGATACAAAATAGGCATTTTCTCAATTAGGCTTCAAAAATAGAAATAAGCTTTACATTATTTCTGCCTACGTGGCGCATATATGTGGTCTCTCAGTGGGTGAGCTTTAATGTCAAGAGGCCACATATATTTGCGGCCCTATGTAAACACTTTTCTGTGCTGAGAGCGCGCACTCTGCTCACTCCTAGCAGAGACACCGACGGGGGCCAGAAAGCTTCCGATGCACACTTGCGATCGGGAACTTTCTGATCATGTGACCAATGTGAGCCAATCACATGACCTGAATGCCCGCCCCCACCTCCCTGCTTTTAGAAGCTCTTTAAAAGGCCCGGAGGTGGTGGCAGGAGGGGATTAAACGTGTCTTACTCTCTTATCCCCCTTATGGGAGGGGGGATTTGGTAGTTTTCTGAAGGAAGATAAAATTGTGCTGTGTTTTTTCAGCTCACAGGGTGACAGGGATGTTGCATTTCTGGCAAGATCAAAAGGTAGGTTCTGTACTTGCTATGTTCTTAGCCTGAAAACTGAAAACAAATGCTGCCACCACGTCTATAGAATGGACAGCTGCAATATATTATCTTTGAAGAATATATTTACTTATGTAAATCTATCTTTTATTACCCCATTCCTCCGGTACCACCACACCCGCAAGCAGTCAATTCAGGGCAGGTTAACACCATTACCGTCATGTTGAGCAGTAGTGCTAAATGCACTCACAAAGCTAATACAACAGAAAAAAAACTTTGCTTACCACATTTATAAAGCAGTGAATGCAACATTCGCCAAACGTTCACTGCAAGTGAATCAATTACTGTCGTTTAAAATGTATGCACTATGAAGATACACCTGCAGTCAGTGTTTGGTGAAGATCACATTCACTGCTTATAAATATACCCCTATGCATTGTGATAGAATATTAAACTTATGCCGCGTACACACGAGCGGATTTTCCGTAATGGAATTCTGCTCAAGTTTGGATTGCATACACACGGTCACACAAAAGTTTGCTAAACTTTCAACCATCAAGAACGCAGTGACGTACAACACTACGACAAGCCGAGAAAATTAAGTGCAATGCTTCCTAGCATGCGTCAAATTGTTTTTGAGCATGCATAGGAATTTTGCATGTCGGAATTGCTACAGATGATTGGAATTTACGATCGGAACTTTTTCCGACCGAAAAATTGAGAACCTGCTCTCAATCTTTTGCTGGCTGGAATTCGGCCAGAAAAAGTCAGATGAAACATACACACGGTCGCATTTTTCGACCAAAAGCTCTCATCTGGCTTTTGCTGGCTGAATTTCCGATCGTGTGTAAGCGGCATTAAAAAAGATGAAATACTGAATATGATACAACCTACTGTATGTAAGTGCAGGGAATATTTAAAGGGTTAGTCCACCTTTTTAACCCATTAGTGCCGGTCTTATGCATATATTCAATGTTACAGAGATGGGCCTTCTTCATAGGCGCCGCCATTTGTGCTGGAAGCACGTTACCAAAACAGAGACCAAGCCATTTCCTGACAGCTTCAGGTCTCAAACCAACCATCAGGAGGAGAAAGTACCAGCTCCCAGTCACATGATTGCTGTGACAGCTCTTGATTGGCTAACACAGTGATCACTTTGTAAAACCCACCTCTGAACTGTCTTTCTACTCTCCCCACTCTCTACTCTACGGATACAAACAACAAATAATAAACACGTATACAGTATCGCCACCAATGTCAGGAGCAAGAGGTTTTTGAGGATTTTTTTTTTTTTTAGTGGTGGGTTATGCTAATGTCAAGAAAAAGTTAAAGTTTAAACATTTTTTACTATTTTGTGCCAGGTTTCCTATGATTAAAAAAAAAAAAAATTAGGAGATATCCATTAACATTTACCAGCACAAAAAGGCAAATTTTATCCTAAAAAAACAGGTATAACTTACCTGGATAAGTAGTTGTGATAATATGTACAGTTCTACTAACACATGCCAAAGTTACAAAACTGTGTTTGAGCATTAATATTTGTTTTAATTTCAGGTATTAAGAGGTTAAAACACTATGCATTCACTATACACAACAGCATTACCGTATACTAAACTACACGTCCCATGAGGCATTGTAAAACTCTGACGTTCACAGACATGACTAGGAATGATGGGAATTGTAGTTCCTGAACAACTGGAGGGATGTAGTTTGGCCATAGTGATTGGCCACAGCCTGTATGGTACCTGCAGGATTTCAAATCCAAGGTGAAAAGGGATACGCCCTTGGGATAGATTAATTAACATTTTCCCTGGTTCAATCAATCATATTGATACTAAGGAAAGGAATACGGTTATCTTCAATGAAGGAAGTGTTTAGATGGCACGGCCCCTTTGAAGCTTACTACAAGTATATGAAATATACGTTTTAGGAGTGATATAATTATCAGCCTGTGAATTCCTTGACTTCTTATCACAACAGGGTGTGAATTTAGAGCTTATTTGCCCCCTTTATGGCACACTGATACCTCATTGGACCTCTTGGCAGGCCCTTTGGAACCTTGATCACGTTTGGGTGACATTGTATAAAGGTCCCACAAAAGCTCCAGAAGAAGCCATGATTATGGCGAAACATGTAGAGGCAACCAACTTTTGTATTGTGACCGCAAGACTTTTCATATTCTGGTTTTAAACTTTATTCATTTTTTAGCTATGTTTGTTTAAATAAAATTATCAAATTTGTATTGTGTTTCTTGGTGTTTCTCTGAATATATTTAGGGGAGGTGGTGCTTGTAGCGAACTCTCTGGTCTCTGGTACCGCATTTATTTTATCGCTGGATCTAGATGGACCTGGTAAGTATTAGGGGAGCTGAGGGGGGCTGCTGCACACAGAAGGCTTTTTATCTTAATGCATAGAATGCATTAAGATAAAAAAAATTTTTGCCTTTACAACCACTTTAAGTTTTAAAATCCAATTAGCTTAACATGAATCTATTGTGTATAGTGACTACACAGCGTTTTTTTTTTTTTTTAAAAAGGTGAATTAACCCATTTACCCATAGGGCAGGGTTAGGTAACCTCGGCACTTCAGCTGATTTTTTGTAGTTGCATCACATTTGGAGTGCCAAGAATGCCAACCCTGCCCTATGGGATCAGGTGGATCAGTTTAAACAGAACATCTCACAGCTGTACTGGAATTAAAGTGGTTGTAAACTCTCCCCCACAACTTTGTCCCATGTAAATTAGCATAAAAACCCTAATGAACACTGCTTGTAGATATCTCCTTACTTGCTATTGTTGTAATCCTTTTTGTTCTTTAGAATGATGTCACTGAGCATGCCCATATCTCCCCTGATTTACGGCACACTCTGTGTACTCTGTGTGTGCACTCTGTGTACTTATCTATCTATTATCAGGACTTCCTACGGCACACAACACTGAAATCCCAGGAGACTGCAGAATCATTCAGAGCTTCCTCCTACACCCCATGTGACCATGTGACATCACATGGAGTGTAAACCTGGGCATTGGACAGCATTACTGCAGTCTTATCAGCTGAAGCTGATAAGACTGACCCAGGCAAACATTAGATAATCGGCACAAGTAAATACTATGAAGTCAGCTATGAACAGGGAAGCAGGGTTGCCATCGAAACGTTGGATTGAGAAGGAGGCTTGGTTAACAGTACAGGAAGTGCTCAATGTAAGGGCGGAAATACACTCCACTGTGGACTCAGAGAACAATACTTAAGATGACGCTGCCTAACACCTGGAAACAAGTTTTTTAAAGTTTCTTTAAACAGTAAGTAATATGCAATTTGGGCTGGATTACAGTGGCTATAGTTTAATAATTGATAATCGACGCCCTCGAGAAGAAGTCGGAAATGACGAAACGCGCCAGGGCGTAGGTCAACAGGAAGTGACGTCAGACGTTGTGCGGTCCACGGTGCGCTCCAGGGCTTTCCGGACAGGAAGGACGCCGATCTCCCCATTAAAGGCATAGAAAGGCTCCATATCCGGCCAGAGCAGGCACAGTATACCGCTTACATTTACCCCAAATGCTACATAATTTATTGTTTTCGGTACGCAGAACCCACTAGGGGGAATTTTAATGTTAAAGGGAAAATTACCTCAATAAATAAATTTTAAGCAATATTACGCTATGTGGCCCAATATTTGTTCCCATACATGGTTTTAAAAATGACCGCGCTGATGATGATATGACCGATGCTGGAGGAAAAGGCTGTTTCTGGTTGTATTCACGCGCTGGGGGATTTTTGGCTGATGTTGGAAGAGAAGGTCCACATAACTTGTAACTACAGGCGTATATAAAGTATATCTCTGGTGAGTGTACCCCCAAAAGGGGATAATCTTCCCACACGGTGAAATCTATGGTGGAAGGCTTGGATGACTCACGGAATATCGGCACAGAATTATATTTTTACACGATTATAGAACTGTCACAATTATTGTCGCTATATTGCTATTTTTACCAGATTGGATGAACTTGTTGAACACGTGGACTTTCTAACATCCTTTGTTCTAGAGACACGCAGTGTTAATCATATTTATTGATTCATTCATTTTTTAATTTTTAATTTATTTATTAATTTATTTATTCACGTGCACATCTGATATTTATCATTTACTATTTATTTAGTAGTTTGTATAAATCTCATTAGAGGTGTACTCCGCTTAATATTTTCACATTAAGTTGAGAAAGTAACACATAGCGCTGCTACAAATATCTGGCGGACATAGCCCAAGGGCAGTCTGTCTGTCTAGCCTTTTATTTGTACTCTCCTAATAGTTTAATAATTACTTATAATGGACTAAATGAAAAGGATCAGAGTGGGAGAGTTTACTTTCTCTTTAACCACTTTACAACCGGCCCATAGCCGAATGACGGCTACAGGGCGGTTGCTTAACTCTGGGAGGGCGTCATATGACGTCCTCCCGGAATTCCCCTCTTGCGCGCCCCCTAGGGCGCGCACTCGAGAACATCCGTGATCATCGCGGCCGTTTACCACGTGATCGCGCCGTCAAATGACGGAGCGATCACATGTAAGCAAACCGGCGTCATTTGATGACGCCAGTTCCTCTCCCCTCCTCTCTCTGTACCGATCGGTACAGTGTGAGAGGAGAGGGGGAGGGATCGGTGGCAGCAGTGCTGTGGGCGGTATCTGTAGTGCCCACAGCCTGCTCTGCCACCACCGATCCATCCATCCATGCTCAGCCATCCCTCCTTACCCTGCAATACACAGCAATAGCCTGCAGTGTATTGCTGGGTATGGAGGGATGGCTGAGCATGGATGGATGGATACCCAGCAGTAATCTGCCATACCCTCCAATACTGTGCCTTACCCTGCTATATTCTGCCATTCCCTGCGATACTTTGCCATTACCTGCGATACTCTGCCATTACCTGCGATACTCTGCCATTACCTTCGATACTCTGCCATTACCTGCCATACCCTGCGATACTCTGCCATACCCTGCCATACCCTGCCATACCCTGCCATACCCTGCGATACTCTGCCATACCCTGCGATACTCTGCCATACCCTGCCATACCCTGCCATACCCTGCCATACTCTGCCATACCCTGCCATACCCTGCGATACTCTGCCATACCCTGCGATACTCTGCCATACTCTGCCATTACCTGCGATACCCTGCGATACTCTGCCATACCCTGCGATACTCTGCCATACCCTGCGATACTCTGCCATACCCTGCGATACTCTGCCATACCCTGCGATACCCTGCCATACCCTGCGATACCCTGCCATACCCTGCGATACCCTGCGATACTCTGCCATACCCTGCGATACTCTGCCATACCCTGCCATACCCTGCCCTACCCTGCCATGCTATACCCAGCCATACCCAGCCAAACCCAGCCATACCCTGCGATATTCTGCGATACCCTGCAATGCTCGCTACGATCAAAGCCAGGATCGTTTTTTTATTTTTATTTCAGGCTTTCCAGCCTAGAGGTGAGATGTGGGGTCTTATTGACCCCATATCTCACTGTAAAGAGGACCTGTCATGCCATATTCCTATTACAAGGGATGTTTACATTCCTTGTAATAGGAATAAAAGTGATCAAAAAAATTTTTGGGGGGGAAAAAAAGTGTCAAACTAAAATAAATAAAGTAAAATGAACAATAAAAAAAAAAAATTTTTTTTAAAGCGCCCCTGTCCCCGTGCGCTCACATGCAGAAGCGAACGCATATGTAAGTCCCGCCCACATATGAAAACGGTGTTCAAACCACACATGTGAGGTATCGCTGCGAACGTTGGAGCGAGAACAATAATTTTGGCCCTAGACCTCCTCTGTAACTCAAAACATGTAACCAGTAAAAAGTTTTAAAGCGCCGCCTATGGGGATTTTTAAGTAGCAAAGTTTGGCGCCATTCCACGAGCGCGTGCAATTTTGAAGGGTGACATGTTAGGTATCTATTTACTCGGCGTAACTTCATCTTTCACATTATGCAAAAACATTGGGCTATATTTACAGTTTTGTTTTTTGTAAAGCACAAAACTTTTTTTTCCCAAAAAAAACGCGTTCGAAAAATTGCTGCGCAAGTACCGTGCTAGATAAAAAGTTGCAACGACCGCCATTGTATTCTCTAGGGTCTTTTCTAAAAAAACATATATAATGTTTTGGGGTTCTATGTAATTTTCTAGCAAATAAATGATGATTTTTACATGTAGGAGAGAAATGTCAGAATTGGCCTGGGTGCTCCAGAACGCCTGATGGCGCTCCCTGCATGTTGGGCCTCTGTATGTGACCATGCTGTGTAAAAGTCTCACAGATGTGGTATCGCCGTACTCAGGAGTAATAGCAGAATGTGTTTTGGGGTGTAATTTGTGGTATGCATATGCTGTGTGTGAGAAATAACCTGCTAATATGACAATTTTGTGAAAAAAAAAAAAAGAAGAAAAAAAATCTTGATTTTGCAAAGAATTGTGGGAAAAAATTACAACTTCAAAAAACTCACCATGCCTCTTTCCAAATACCTTGGAATGTCTTCTTTCCAAAAAGGGGTCATTTGGGGGGTATTTGTACTTTTATGGCATGTTATGGACTCAAAAAATGAGATAGGCCGTCAGTACTTCAGGTGTGATCAATTTTCAGATATTGGCACCATAGCTTGTGGACTCTAAAACTTTCACAACGACCAAATAATATACCCCAATTTGTACTTATTTTTACCAAGGATATGTAGCAGTATAAATTTTGGCCAAAATTTATCAAGAAAAATGACAAAATTTGCTAAATTTTATAACAGAAACGAAGAAAATTTCATTTTTTTACCGAATTTTCAGTCTTTTTTCTTTTATAGCGCAAAAAATAAAAAACCCAACGGTGATTAAATACCACCAAAAGAAAGCTCTATTTGTGTGAATGAAATTTCATATGGGTACAGTGTTGTATGACTGAGTAATTGTCATTCAAAGTGTGAGAGCACCGAAAGCTGAAAATTGGTCTGGTTATTAAGGGTGTTTAAGTGCCCAGTGGTCAAGTGGTTAAATGGTCCCCGGACAGCAGACATAACCATAACCAAAACTGTGCTATGTTGACTCAAGTACACCAGCTCAGTGTAGAATTGGAGGTCTGTAAATGCAAAAGTTTAGGGCACAAATAGTCACAGTGCAGACCGTAAACCACTTACCTCTGGCGTAGGCAATGTCTTTCGCGAGACATCACTCCCCCTCCACAGGTTCGAGAACAAGTAGACCAGGAGCTCCATTCACCCCACCACTCAGTCACATCTTCATCCCACACCTCACTGCTGTCCTGACAAGACCAGAGAGCGTCAGCAAACAGCACAACACCTCAGCAGTAAAACAAAGGCAAATAAAAAATAAAGCGACTTGATGAAACTCAACCTTACAATATTATGTTAGAGAAATAGCCTGCATGTACATGTGAAAAAAAACACAAAAAAATAGGAATATAATAAAATCTATTAATGCATGTATTAACCACAAACATGTACCAGACCACGGGGGTCTTTAAAATGACACCCTGTTAATACAAAAAAAAATCACAAACAGGGCTACCTGTAACATAGGAGATCTAATACCTTTCTTGCTGGTAATCTACTCTGTTCAAGAGAAATCCTCTGCTCAAGTCTACTGGGAAACCAACACTTCAGTTAATATCGAACTCCTGCTGCGCTCAGTGATTACTCACCTCAGCGCTATTACAGGACACAGTTGTGATATGAAGGTCGTCAAGAAGAACCATTGAGCCCTGCAGGGGATCAAGGAAGATCAACACTCCCAGAAATGTTAGTTTCCCAGTGCTTGGGGCCCAGGTGATCGACACTACTGAAAGTGTTTGCTTCCCAGTGCACTTCACTGAAGGCTTTCTTTTGAATGGAGCCGCTTTTGGCAGTGGGAAAGGTGGGCACTCTTTTTTCAGGTAGCCTTGTCTTGGAATGTTTTTCTTTGCCCATTCAAAGCAAGGTGAAAGAATCACATGAAAGCTCATGCCCGTCATTTAGTGAAATTTTCCGTTGATGCGTAACATGGGTCTCTGCCAACCCTTTTCACTTGCTTTCGATCAACCTGACCTCCTACACAAATCCTCTCCTAACTGCTCTCTCCACCACATTACTGACCTACTAATGTCCATCACATTGATAACTTCAGCATAGGAGGTACCTGTTCTCAGGAATTTTGTTCCTATTAGTCTTGCTCCTACCTACAACATATTTAAACAGCGTCTCAAAATTATCTCTTCTGATCTGCATTTCCATCTATACCTTTAAGCTAGTCATTCACTACCCCGTAACTCCATTGCAACAGCCTCTACCATCTCCCCAACCTATGGTGCCCCCTACCTCTAAGGCCTTGCTCACAAAAATGTGTCGTCTTATATTTTCAAACAGTAAAATGCATGGGCAATCGAAAATCTATTGTTCTCAATAAGACCTGCTCACACCAGTACCTTGTACTGTCATGCTGCCAATCTTTGCTCAAAAATCTTCTGCATCTGAAACACTCAAAGGTGTTTTGAATGTATAGCCCCTGTTGCACACTGTGGTTCCAGCCATCTGCAACTACCTCATAAATGTATCCTGTAGTGACCTAGGGGTCAACAGATAAAACCATAGAACGCATAGCGGGATCAGGCACCTGACACTCCGCTGCCAGCGCTGATCAGATGCTATTTTTCCAGCATGTCCCTTCAACAAAAGTTGGACGTTAGATTGGCTTCTTGTGGACAGGCTGCTGTACACACTGACCAAATGCCGGATGGTTTCTCTTCAGCCGAATGGTATGAGGCCTGTGCTCTTTAACCAGTTGCCGACCAGCCACCACAGTTACACTGCAGCAAGTTGGCTTGGCTGCGCAAATCTACGTACTGGTACGTCAGTTTGTGCACTGGCTTTTGTGGGTGTGCACCCACTGACAGAGGCTCGATGTCCACCGGCCACCCACGGGAAAGAGAGGCAGAACAAGGATCTGTCTTTGTAAACAAGGCGGATCCCCATTTTGACAGGGGTGGAGAGCGATCAGCTGTTCCTAGCGATCAGGAACAGCAATTTCGCTCTACTCCCAGTGAGCACCTCCCCAGGGTACACATAACCCTTTGATCACCACTAGTGATCCCTGTTAGTGCCATTTATACGGTGATCAGTGCATTTTTATAGCACTGATCACTGTATTGGTGTCACTGGTCACCTGAAAGTGTCACTCAGGGTCAGATTTGTCCACTGCAATGTTGCAATTCCGCAAAAAATCGCAGATCACCACCATTATTAGTAAAAACAATAAAAAAAAAAAAAAGTCCCTAAATCTTTTCCCCATTTTGTAGGTGCTATAATCACTATACGCTTATTGCGATTTTATCAAAAATATGTAGCAGAATACATATTGGCATAAACTGATGAATACATTTGTTTTTTTTATATATTTTTTTTTGGATATGTATTATTATAGAAAGTAAAAAATATAGTTTTTTTTTTTTCAAAATTGTCGCTCTTTTTTTGTTTATAGCGCAAAAAATTAAAATCGCACAGGTGATCAAATACCACCTAAAGAAAGCTCTATTTGTGCGGAAAAAAAGACATCAATTTTAGCGTCATGCGACCGCGCAATTGTCAGTTAAAATAATGCAGTGGCCTGGTCAAGAACTGGATAAATCCTTTAGGGGCTGAAGTGGGTAAGAGAGTGAAGATTTGTGAAGAAGTGAAGAATGTTTTGTGGGACAGGCAAGTATGAATTATTTTTTTGTGCAGGTAACATCTTTTTTTGATTTGTTTTTTAAAATACCTTTTAGTCACTTTAAAGGCAACGGATGAAAACCTCAAAACATAACTGAACTTTCCATTGAAATCGATTATATACAGTACATTCTAGGTGCACAATGTCGCAAAGTTTGTTTTCTTTCTACAGCAACTAGCCTGAGTTAAAAAGTCAGTCCCCTGCCAGCAGCCACAGAGTATGACCCCGTGGTCTGTGGGTAGCGGTGGTCTCTCTACACTACAGAGACCCGATACATTCCCTACTGACTCAGATCAATAGCTCTACAATCAGTAAAGCTCATGTTCCCTGCAGATTGGACAACGCTGGCTCTGATTTAGCAGTGGGATGTGCTGGGCTTCTGCAGAGAGGCCACCACTTCCGCAAAGAGAACAATTGTCCCACTTTGCAGCTGCTACCAGGGGACTGTTTTGCTCTCAGGCTGTAGCTGCTTTAGAAAGAAAATAAATTGTAAATCTATGAGCGCCTTTTGTTTTAAGGCACCTAAAATGTATATAGTTTATTTAAACTGAAAGTTAAATTGGGCTTTCAGGATTTAGTATAGAAAAAAACACATCAAAAAGTTCTTACCCGCCAAGAAAATATTTAATACTTATTTGTTCCACACAACCTATCTTCGCTCTCTTGAAGAGCTAAGTTTGCTAAAGAGTCTTCGGCTTATGACTCTTCCAGGAGGGTTGGATGCGTGGTCCTCTTGGGCACACTATGGTTTCATCTGCCGGTCCCTAGGTCGCTACAGTTCGTAATTATGAGGTAGGGCAGATGGACATAACCACCATCGGTGGACCAGCATCCAAAGCATCTGTAAGTGTGTCAGATGCTGAAGATACTTCAGCAAGCCCATGTCTTCAAGAGAGTAAAAACTGGCATCATGGGCCACAAGATGTAGTAAATGCCAGGGTGTAGGCTTTTGTATTCAGGGTGTGGCTACTCTCTAAAAAAAATGAAATGTAAGACTTTAAACAAATTTTGTTTTAATGCACCTGGAATGTATTTAGCTGATTTAATCTGATACATCTTGGCGGTCGTGAGCTTTGCATACATTCAGCCCCTGGGAGTGTGTGTAAATCTAACAAGATGACTGTCAGATGGAAGCTGCACAGCTTTCACACACCCCTGTAAGTACTGCCCCCCATCCCCGCAATGTTTCCTGGGCTCCACGAAACATTGGCGGATAGACATGTTTGAAGTCAAAAGTTTGTAGACTTCACCTCCGTAACATCTCTAAAATTCGCCCCTTTTTAACAAATGACACCACCAAGCTCCTCATTCACTCCCTTGTTATCTCTCGCCTTGACTATTGCAACTCCCTTCTCATTGGCCTGCCTCTCCATAGGCTCTACCCTCTTCAGTCTATCATGAATGCTGCTGCAAGACTTATCCACCTTACCAACCGTTCAGTGTCTGCCAACCCTCTCCTCCAATCCCTACACTGGCTCCCAATCGCCCAGCGAATTAAATTCAAAATACTAACCACAACTTACAAAGCCATCCACAACTCTGCCCCGAGCTACATCACCAATCTTGTCTCCAAACATATCCCAAACCGTCCTCTCCGCTCTTCTCAAGATCTCCTCCTGTCAAGCTCTCTTGTTTCCTCCTCCCATGCTCGTCTCCAGGATTTCTCCAGAGCCTCTCCCATCCTCTGGAACTCGCTACCTCAACCTGTCCGGCTATCCCCTACTCTAGCTACCTTCAGGCGATCCCTGAAAACTCATCTCTTCAGGGAAGCCTATCATGTCTCCAACTAATCTTTTACCACTTCCATCAGCTCATTCCCCACAGTTACAACCTTTTGTATCACCTCCCCCACCCTATTAGATTGTAAGCTCTTCTGAGCAGGGCCCCCTTAATCCTCTTGTATTTTATTGTATTATAACTGTATTGTCTCCCTTTTAATATTGTAAAGCGCTGCGTAAACTGTTGGCGCTATATAAATCCTGTAATAAATAAAAAAAAAAAATAAATGTGCAATTCGTTTCGTTTTTTTTTGTTTTTCGTTTTTTTCGTTCGTTCGTTTTCATATGAACGAACGAATCATTCGAATCGAACGAATCCAAATAACAAATCGTTCGAATCGTACGAATCCGAATAACGAATCGTACGAATCCGATTAACAAATCATTCGAACCGAACGAATCCGAAAAGCAACGAAAATCCGAAAAACCAAACAACGAAAATCCAAAAAACGAAAAAAGGAACAACGAAAATGAACGAAAAAATTTGTACATTCGTAACTTTTTTTTTGTTGAATTGGTAATTTTCCGATTTGTAACTTTTTTTTTTCGATTCGTAACTATTTTATTTTTTTTTAGATTCGTAATGAATGGATTGAACAAAAAAAATCGTACATTCATAACTTGAACAAAAAAAATCGTACATTCATAACTTTTTTTTCGATTCGTAACTTTTTTTTTTCGATTCGTAACTTTTTTTTTCGATTCGTAAATTATTAAAATGTAATAATAGCATACACATTACATAAAATTATGAATTATGCTCCGATTACGAATGTTACGAATGTACGAATAACTACGAATGCGTCCGAATTTCGAATACGAATGAACGAAAATTAAACTAACGAAAAAAACGAATCAACGAAAAATAACTCTTACAAATGTACGAATCGTTACGAATACGAACAACGGCGACTTACGAATGTACGAATCGTTGCGAATACGAACAACGATGACTTACGAATGTACGAATCGTTACGAATCAACGGAAACGAAAAAAACGAAACAAAAAAAAAGGATTTTTTTCCGGAAACAAAAAAAACGAAACGAAAATAAACTAATTTTTTTGTTGTGCACATGTCTATTGGCGGATCTAAGACTGGCATTGCATGAGCTGCCAGGTAGAGGGGAGGGAGATCATTGCTCTCCCCTTTGTGATAATGACCCAGAAGTGACGTGTAAGACGATCTGCACTTCATTAGCTTTCTTGGACCCCTGATACCTCATGAAAAAGAACCTGTCTTCAAAGTCAGTAAAGAGGGACCCTCACCCCTGTACACACACCTCAGTGCACCTGCCATGTTTCCTGGGCTCCACGCACCCATCAATAGATCCAGGACTGTCATGGTGGGCACCGCTGGTTAGAGGGGAGGGAGATCGCTGATATCACTTTTCTGCTAATGACCCAAAAGTGACGTGTTAAACAATCAGCTCTCCATTCACTTAATTGGACCCCTGATGCCTCATTAATCACTTGACCTCCGGAACTGAGTTACTTTAACTGACAATTGCGTGTACATGCGATGCTGTACCCAAATAAAATTGACGTCCTTTTTTTCCACAAATGGAGCATTCTTTTGATCACCTCTGAGGTTTTTATTTTTTGTGCTATAAACAAAAAAGGCTGTCAATTTTTAAAAATGGCTATACAACAACCTGCTATACAACAAACTGCTATACAACAACCTAGCCAGTGCTTGTGTGCTGTGTGGGAGGTACTTTACTAAGGGAAGGCATAGATCCTTGTCCCTGCTTTGCAGAAACACAGGATCAATGCCTTACATACTGGCAGAACGTCAATCTGCCTTGTTTACATAGGCAGATAGCCATTCTGCCTGTGTACTGTACAATCAGCGGGTGCCAGGGGAAATCGAGTCCCCGGTACCTGTCGCTGGGCTCCCGATGTGTGTGATCACAGTGGGAGTGGGTTGCCAGTGGCACGTGCGCCATAGACCTGGAAGTGTCAGATCACATACTAGGTACGTAATCTGGTGCAAAGCGGCTGCCCTGCCGCAGTATATTTACGGTGGGCAGTCCGCAAATGGTTAAAGAGAACCTGCCACTGAAAAAGTCATTATATAGGGGACCGCCCCACCCCCATACACACAGATCAGTGTGGGAACAATAATTACAGAACTAATATTTACAGTTAACTGTAAACCGATGACCTTTAAAGGCTTTTATAACATTGCCTATGGAAAATATAAGGTACCAACGTTTTTCACCGTTTCACGGACACAGGCAATTTGAAACCTTGACATGTTGGGTATCTATTTACTTGGTGCAACTTCATCTTTTATATTTCACAAAAAAATTGGGTGATGTATTTATTTGTGTGCCCTGTAATTACCTGTAGTAGTACCATTTTATTCGCTGGGGTGTCTGCTTTCAGTAAAAATATAACGTTTGGGGGGATTAACTAATCTTCAGGCATAAAAGTATTTTTAAACGTGTGCAAAAAATGGCTCTGGCAGCAAAAGGGTTTAAACTGAAAGCTCAAATGGTCTTTACCATAACAGAAATTGCATCTAGGGGAAGGGAAAGGGATCACCGCTCCAGGTGGAAATATGGATATAGAACTCTCCTCGGAACTAGAACACCAGGTGTCAACTAAGCATATAGCAACATGAGGCAAAAAGGAAGTTCTGGACAGCCGCACTCCGGAATATAGCCTTTATTAGTAAAAAGTCCAACAGATATAAGCCGCAGCAAAAAATGGGACAAATGAACTGACGCGTTTCACACTTAACAGTGCTTAGTCATAGACTAAGCACTGTTAAGTGTGAAACGCGTCAACTCATTTGTCCCATTTTTTGCTGTGGCTTGTATCTGTTGGACTTTTTAGAAATTGCATCTACACGTGTTATTAAGCATTTCTGATATCAACCTAGTCTACCACTGTCAGCTCATTTTGGCAAGGGCATCTTCTCATCCCGTATCAGTTTTTGTACAGCATATGTGCAGTTTGTATTTGTACCCCATTATTATATAATACATATTATGTTAGGCTCAAATAATACCAGTGTGACCAACAGTCTGTGAGTAGGGCAATCCATTCATTTTGTATGTACTGCCCTACTGGCAGAAAAGCAGGTAAAGAAGTCCCAGTCCCTTTTTTTTTTAAATTGTGCCCTATGGAATCAGATGGCGCTGTGATATCAAGCAAACGTGGGCATTTTGCCAATGCATGCGGGTGCCATTAAGAATTACAAGTGTGAACCTAGCCATAATGCTTTATTTATAAAGAAGAATGATCATGATGAAAAGGGAAATGATGGATACGTTTGGTTATAGGACTTTTTATACTGTCATGGTTATTTCCCCAAGGTATCTAGTACCACGAATCCAGCAGATCTCCTGCTATAACACGCATAATTATTTTTGAAGAAAATATAAACTATTGACGATCGTAAGAAAATGAAGAGAGAAAGGCACTATTTGAAGTGTCAGCTTATCCAGTCTTTATTTCTGCAGCTCTTATAGAGAAGGGAACCACTATATCCACAAGACATGCAAAGAATTTAAAATACAGTTAGAGGGACTACAACAGGGAAAATTCAAAGTCGCAGCAACTAAAGAGCTTTAAGTATAAGATTGATCCTACAAAGGTAGGGAGAGATTCTGCTTGAGTGCAGGTCATTTGTCTTCCCCCTTCTTTCTTCTACACTACCCCCAGGCCTGGTGGTGTTAGAAGCTGTAAACCTCTCTTCTAGCTAAAGCGTTTGATCTCCTACTTAAAAGGGACGCCAGCAGTTAAGATGTTCCACCCCTTCACTGCTGGAGGGGCAAGAGCAGAAGGAAAGGATTAGGAAGATGGTGTGAAGTGATAAATGGGGGGATGAGGGAAATGAAGAAAGATGCTTTGTAAATGCTGACAGATGAAACAGACCATCCGCAAGCATAGTCTTCAATCTGGGATTTCTGAACTTTGAACGAATCCCTATATCTCAGGCAGGCATTGAAGGGCCTGGGCAGGAAGGGTTAACCTGGGTTGAATCCTATGGCAAAGTGGTCTTTAGCTGCATGGGGGCTTTAGAAAAAAAAAAAAAAAAACATGTGACTTCTATACTAAGGGTAACTTGAGGTCTTACAATTCAGAAACCACTGAATGTGCAAATTCCTCCCGATTTCGGCACATCAAGTAAGAATCAGAAAATTCTGAGAGCACATTATGTGACCCGGTAATACAGAACCTGGGATATGAGAATGTTCTTCCCCCAGGCCAGTCACTCTTTTCATATAATGATCTGGCTATGCGTGTTTTCCAAGGACTCATATTAGCACATACAGTACAAGCAAGATTAATGTTGTCATCTGAGGATAAGGTCCCATTAACTCTGTACTGCAACATGAGACTGAGAGGCATTACTCATCACTTCTCTGGAAGGTTTTAAAATGAACAGAGGAGCAAAATTAATTTGGTGGGGTGGTAAAGGGTATCTGCTGCAATTGGCATCCAATCGGAGTCTCAGATTTTTTTTAATAATCAAACCTGTACTAGAAACTGATTGGATGCTTTGGAAAACACCTCCACTATCTCGCTTTGAGAAAGACTTATTTACTATCTATGGGGGAGATTTACTAAAACTGGTGCACACAGAATCTCCCGTACCTTCTGTATTGAACTGTATTGTAATTGTACTTTCCCCCCTCTACATGGTAAAGCACTGCGCAAACTGTTGGCGCTATATAAATTATATATATAATAATAATAATAATCTGCTACATTTGTTCATACTAACCAATCAGCTTCCAGGTTTTCTTGGCAAATAAATTTGGCAATTTGTTGAACAAGCTGAAGTTAGAAGCTGATTGGTTACTATGCACAGCTGCACTAGATACTGACTCTGATTTACGAAAAGTGCAAAACCTGGTGCAGTTGTGCATGGTAGCCAATCAACTTCTAACGTCAGCTTGTCCAAATAAAGTGGTTGTAAAGTCAGAAGGTTTTTTTTTAATCTTAATGTACTATATGCATTAAGATAAAAAAACCTTCTGTGTGCAGCAGCCCCAGCCTCCCTAATACTTACCTGAGCCCCATCTTGATCCAGCGATGTGCACAAGTGCCTCAGGCATCCAGGACTCTTCCTCCTGATTGGCTGAGACACAGCAGTGGCACCATTGGCTCCCACTGCTGTCAATCAAAGTCAGTTAGCCAATGAGGAGAAAGAGGGGGTGGAGCAGAACCACGGCTCCGTGTCTGAATGGACATACAGAGCTGTGGCTCGGCTCGAATGCCCCCATAGCAAGCTGCTTGCTGTGGGGGCACTCAACAGGAGGGAGGGGCCAGGTGCACCGATGAGGGATCCGATAAGAGGAGGATCTGGGCTGCTCTGTGCAAAACCACTACATAGAGCAGGTATGTATAACATGTTTGTTTGGAATACACTGTATAAAAACTTTAATAAAAACATTGAAACATGTTTGTTATTTTTAAAGAAAAAAAAAACGAGACTTTAGTATCACTTTAAAGTGGTTGTAAACCCTCCCCAGTTACTTTTAACTATAGGTAAGCCTAGAATAGGTAGGCAGTAGAAATATCTCCTAAACGTGCGCTGTTTAGGAGATATTTCACTTGTAGTGCACCGATGATGCAATTGGCGCATGCGCTGTAAAGAAACGGACCTCCGTGCCGTTTCTTCCTCCAGGGTCATTACTGACGGCTCCCGCGCACATGCTTTGGAGTGACGTCACGCGTGACTGGCCGGAGTCCGCGGTCCCCGGAAGGAAGAGGGGCGAGGGACATCCATTACATGCATGCCTAGTAATGGACTACTATGCGATGCATAGTAGTCCATTATGCTTTACCTTTGCAGGGAAACAGGGTTTACTTCCTCTTTAAGGCTCTGTGCACACCTATGCAAATGCTTGTAATGCATTTCCACGTGTTGCAGTAACACACGTGTCAACGTGTGAATTCCCACAACACATAGATCAGCCCCTATAGTGGCAACGCATGCATGTTGCCTTAGTGCATTGGAAAGCTGATTAAAATAAATGGCACTGTAATACATCAAATCATGTATTGTGCGTTGTTGCGCACCGTGGTAATGTGCGTGTTAGCGTGTACATACGTGCAAAGCATGTGCGCGGGAGCCGTCAGTAATGACACACCCTGGGGGAAGAAACGGCACGGAGGTCCGTTTCTTTACAGCGCATGCGCCAATTACATCATCGGTGCACTACAAGTGAAATATATCCTAAACAGCGCACGTTTAGGAGATATTTCTACTACCTGCATCGCATAGTAGTCCATTATGTGTCACTTACCTGACACAGGAGCCAGTGAAGTCATGCCACTTGCGGCATATCGCCGTGAACAGCGGCGCGCTCAGTGCGCCTGCGTGACGCTGTCTACGGCGCATGCGCTGTAGACAGCGGTGCCTGTCTTTTGGCAAATATCTCCTAAAACGTGTAGGTTTAGGAGATATTTATTGGACCTACAGGTAAGCCTTAATCTAGGCTTACCTGTAGGTCAAAGTGGTTTGTAAGGGTTTACAACCACTTTAAATATAAAGATAAACATGCATGCCTAAGAATATATAAATCAGCTTTGCTAACACAATCTATACCGGGTATACCCTGGGGTGGATCACCTATTCTGCAGTATCCATCAATCTGTATATATTTATCACTAGCACTATTGTAAATGTTTTCTAAATAATTCCTAATTTCCTAAATAAGGTCAAATATTTACTCAGATGGATTTTATGATTTCTTTAACTCTAAACTGTTAGGATACTTTCACAAGCAGTAATACTCCCAGGTACAGGTAGAACAGCTTGATATAAACAATCCAACATGCATGACAGCGTCATTTCCGCATCCCAGATATACATGTTTATATACCCGGCAGTTCTTCCGTGTAACTATTTAGGCTGCAAAACAGAAAAAGATAATGACATGCAGCATGGCCCAGACAGGACAGCTATGCAGATACACATACGATATATAAAGAGAATGTACAGTTCTATACAAACAGACATATAATTATAGACACACGCAAGCTATGCAGACACATGGCTATTTAAAGTAAACCTGTAGAGAGAAAACTATGGGGGCTGCCATTGCTGAATGCTAGCTGCCTGGCTGTGATGATCATCGGACTTCCAATTTTCTCGGTCGCTGACCTCAAAAAATATATTGGAGCTATCTGAGCAAAGTCCTAATTTTTATATGACTACTTGTTGTAAGTCAGTGGGTTATGATGCCGATCCTCATTTGCCTGCTTGTTGCACAGTTGTGATGCTCATCCTCTGGCTTTGATACTTTTTGAGTCACTAACCCGGAAGAAGTACCAGGAAAGTCATAGTGCAATCAGAAATGCTTATATATATATATATATATATATATATATATATATAGGTAGAGAGAGACAGCACTTGCAACTATTGTAGCTGATGCACTCAACCAGAGTCCTGCTTCCCAGACTCAATATGTAGCGACAATACAACACAGGGGGGGGGGGGGGGGGGTTGGAATTGCAGCATACATTACATTTATTTAAATGTCCATCAGACAAAAAAGTTACAATTTGGCTACAGTTTTCGGACAATAAGACTTGGTTCACACAGGGGCAACCTGACTTACAGCGCGACTTTGCAAGGCGATTTGGAGGCGACTTTGCGCCACTTACAACGCGACTTAAAGTTGCTTCCAGGACAGGCGACTTTGGCTGTGGCCAATCACAGACTAATCAGCTCTGTGGGAGGGAGGGGGTTGCCTGGGTAAACATGGGAAGTACCTGTGTAAATTATTTTCTTTTTCCTGTAAAGTCGCTTCAATATAGATGGAGATCCGACTTGGGGGAAACTTCCATTGAAATATATGGGTACAAGTTGCCTAGAAGTCGCCTTGAAGTAGTACAGGAACATTTTCTGAAGTCGGAGCAACTTCAGTAGTGTGCATTAAGACGGCTCTCATTCACTTCAATGGCATTTCTTATGTCCAGCGACTTGGGGCAACTTGAGGTCTGACAAGTCGGATCCCAAGTTGCTGTAGTGTGAACCGGCACTAAGCCATTTTTTCTGCTCAAGAAAGACATCTGCATTTCTTGTACTTTTTTCTTGTCTGATGGACATTTAAATAAGATAGATAGATAAATAGATAGATAGATAGATAGATAGATATACTGCACTGTCATATGATGTATAATATATATATATATATATATATATATATATATATACACCGACTCTCATTTACTAAAACTGGAGAGTGCAAAATCTGGTGCAGCTGTGCATATGGTAGCCAATCAGCTTCTAACTTCAGCTTGTTCAGTTAAGCTTTGACAATAAAACCTGGAAGCTGATTGGTTTCTATGGACAGCTGCACTAGTTTCTATGCACGCTCCAGTTTTAGTAAATCCACCCCATAGTGCAATGTGATTTGTAGTGTAGTGTATACTGTCTTGTGCCATATGATGTGTACTATATATACAGTACATATTGTACTGTGCCATATGCTGTGTAACATACATTAATATGTAATATATATAGATAGATAGATAGATAGATAGATAGATAGATAGATAGATAGATACACACACACAGTATTATGCCATATGATGTGTAATGTATATATATGTATATATACTGTACATATACTGTAGTGAGCTATATACGTGTGTAATAGGATGTGTAATATATATATATATTGCAAATCATATGACACAGGACAGTATATAGTCCTTTACACACCTTATGGTGCAGTATATATATATATATATATATATATATATATATATATATATATATAATACACACATGATATGGCACAATACTATGTGAATATATATATATATATATATATATATATATATATATATATATATATATATATATATATATACTGCCCTGTATCATATGATGTGTAATCTTCAGAGTAGTGATGTGATGTACAGAGATGTGTATAGTGGGGTACATAGTAGATATAGTAGAAGTGGTGTTGTGGTGTCAGTCCCTTTCCTTGCTCCATATCAGTGGCTGGGCGGTCAGGTGGTTAACCCGTGCAGTGCCGGTGGGGTGCATGTTTCCTTAGTGCGGGAGGAAGAGGCAGGGTGCGTGTCCCCTTAGTGCGGGAGGCAGAGGCAGGGTGCGTGTTCCCTTAGTGCGGGAGGCAGAGGCAGGGTGCGTGTTCCCTTAGTGCGGGAGGCAGAGGCAGGGTGCGTGTCCCCTTAGTGCGGGAGGCAGAGGCAGGGTGCGTGTTCCCTTAGTGCGGGAGGCAGAGGCAGGGTGCGTGTCCCCTTAGTGCGGGAGGCAGGGTGCGTGTTACCTTTAGTGCGGGAGGCAGAGGCAGGGTGCGTGTTCCCTTAGTGCAGGAGGCAGAGGCAGGGTGCGTGTTACCTTAGTGCGGGAGGCAGAGGCAGGGTGCGTGTTACCTTAGTGCGGGAGGCAGAGGCAGGGTGCAGGCAGAGGCTGGCGATGAAGAGCAGGGTGAGCCCGGGGGGGCGGCAGAGAGACGCGCACATCCCTGTACTGCAGCTGCGGCAGGAAAAGCCTCGGGACCGGCTGGGGCAGCCCGCTCCCTCCCCGCATGGCCAAGTAATTACAGGCTGGGAGCTGTGTGAGGCTGGGGGAGCTCGGAGCCGGGACAGGGGGAGGGGGAGAGGGGGGCACAGGAGGGACAAGGAGAGATGATGGCTCAGGGGAGGGAGAGAGGTAGACAGGATGATGATGATAAGGGGGGAGGATCTGTAGTTTTGGGTGGATGAAGGGGGACATGGGGGAGAAGACACACCACAGGAGATCCATCCTGCTCTTGTCTCATCTAGGTGGCTGCATGGAGTTTGTACATTCATCACCTGACTGCCTGGGGGGATCCCTCCCACAGACCACAATAGAAAGTTTATTTAAAGGCAAAACTTTATTTTAAATCTGGATGGAGTGGGGAAGAGTTATACCCTCTGCCAAGTTTTTGCTATGCCTTCTCTTGGGCGATTCACCCTCTAATGCCGCATACACACGGTCGGAATTTCCGATGGAAACAGTCCGATGGGAGCTTTTCAACGGATTTTCCGACCGTGTGTATGCCCATCGGTCTTTTTCTGTCGGAATTTGGATTGAGAACCTGTTCTCAATTTTTCCGTCGGAAAACCTTTCTATCGGATTTTCCGATCGTGTGTATGCAATTCCGACACGCAAAATTCCGACGCATGGTCGGAAACAATTCGACGCATGCTCGGAAGCATTAAACTTCCCTTTTATAGTGCCGTCGAATGTGTTTTATGCCGCTGTGTTACTGACCGTTGGAATTTGGTGTGACCGTGTGTAGGCAAGACAGTTTGAGCGAAATTCCGATGGGAAAACCATCAGAGCTTTTTCCGACGAGAATTCCGACCGTGTGTACGAGGCATAAGTGTCTTTTGACCAGAAAGTCAAGGAAATCCTAAACTTGAGGCCCCATTCACACTTTTTTCGCACTTTTTTCGCGCATTCATTGCACAACAGCATAGGACACCCTATCAGTTGAAAGCACTGCCCTACGCAAGACAGATTTAAAAAATAAAAGGAGCTCCTGCACTTTATTTTGTGCGTCTCCTAGCCATGTTTGGGGTGTCATTAGGAAATAATGACACTGTATGCCCAAAGAAATGCTCGATAAATGGAGCCTTAGGCCCCTCGAGCAGACCGATCGGGTCCACCTGTCAGTTTTTTTGGCAGACCGGATCGGACCCTCCATTGTCATCTATAGAGCGCCAACATCCAATCCAATCCTCCAAAAACTGGAGTGCAGGGGTCTCCAATCTTTCTAAACAAAGGGCCAATTTACTGTCCTTCAGACTTTACTGTGGCCAGTGGAGTAGAAAATGCCCGGTGTCCGTGGAAGTAATTAATGCCCCACCATTGAGAAGATTGGGACAAGGAAACCTGTCCCCAACAGGTCACCAAGAAGGGGGAGAGAAGGAAGGACTATCACATGACTGTGAACAGAGTACACAATTTGTTATAAAAGAGGTATGTTTTATTACAATTTAGGATATATAATCCCAAAATAACATAAAAAGTTATACATTACATGTTCTAATGCCAATTTGAAGTATATACCAACATTACATATTAGATTGTAAGCTCTTCTGAGCAGGGCCCTCTTAATCCTCCTGTATTTTATTGTATTATAACTGTATTGTCTCCCTTTATATTGTAAAGCGCTGCGTAAACTGTTGGCGCTATATAAATCCTGTAATAAAATAAATTACATATGTGTCACTACTACTGGATGTTCTCCAAGGAGGGGAACAGAAGTATAGTGGATCCTCAGAAATCATGCATTACTCTTTCTCAACATGTTTCGTGGGATTTTACTGCTTCATCAGGAGAGTATTGTCTGTAGTGAGTTAACAAAAATATACATGGTAAACAAAAATCAACAGGTACATAGAAAGGCATTTGATTTACAAAAAGGAAACACGAGGCAAGAGATTTTTAAAAACTGCTGCTTACCGATGGATCTGTATCAACATTCCCCTACAGCGAATGTGGGGGGCACATGAAGCATGGACTTCAGTTAAAACTGTCATGAAGAATTTATATAGATATAATCACTTGTGAAATAACTGTCTGATAATCAAATAATCAATTAGGGAGGGAAAAGAAAAAGGGGGGAGTGGAATGGAAGTGGATGAAAAAATGGGGGGGGGGGGGAGAAGCGAGAAAAAGGGAGGGGGAGAGGAAGGGGGGAAAAAAGGAGTGGGGAGGGGAAAGGGGAAAACCAACGACTGACAGGTCAGAAAAAAAAATTAAGAGAAAAAAATAGAAAGAGGAAGAAAATTAAAAAGACCGAAAAAAAAAAAAAGAAAAAGGAAGAAAAGGGGGGTCATATTCAGTGGGCACTGCACGCAGTGAGGTGGTGCAGCATTTAGAGGATTATAAGAGGCAGTGAGGACATACCGCCTTCTTGCCGCCTGTCCAATGCCCTCAGGGGCAAGGCAGTCCTTTCACATTTGTAAACAGGCCCTATCTGTCTAAAAAAAAAAGAAAAAAAAAAGATAATACTCATTAGAGTACAGCGATGCATGGAGTAATTGTCAGTCAGTCAAAAAATGGGCTGGAAATGAAGGGGTATTACAGGCTGGTACCCAAGTGGTTAAAGAGGAGCTCAACTTATTAAAAAAAATGAATTCCTGATGGAAAAATTTGTTCCTCTTGGGTCTTCATTACTCTCTGTGTACCCATTTGTGAGATTGACCTTTATTTCTTGCAATGTCACAGTAAAGTAAGAAATATCTTTTCCCTACTCAATCGAAACCCAATGCCCCGTACACACGATCAGAAATTCTGCCAGCAAAAGTCCAATTTGAGCTTTTGGTTGGAAATTCCGACCGTGCGTATGCTCCATCAGACTTTTGCTGGCGGAATTTCCGCCAGCAAAATATTGAGAGCAGGTTCTCAATTTTTCGGTTGGAAAAAAATTCTGAATGTCTGTACCAATTCCGATGTGCAAAATTCCTACGCATGCTCGGAAACAATTTGACGCATGCTCGGAAGCATTGAACTTCATTTTCTTGGCTCGTCGTAGTGTTGTACGTCACCGCGTTCTTAACGGTCGAAAGTTCAGAGAACTTTTGTGTGACCGTGTGTATGCAAGCCAAGCTTGAGCGGAATTCCGTCGTAAAAACCATCCAAGTTTTTTCCCGACGGAAAATCTGATCGTGTGTACGCGGCATAACACTAGTTATGTTTTAAACAATATAATCTGTTTTAAAATGATGGTCGATTTACTTTTAATATTTGGACATTTTATTTCTGCTGCAAAACTGCTGTTGATTTTTTCTTTTTTCTGTCTTTATGCCATTACCAGTCATTATGATCACCCAGGCTACTTGTCATGTAGTACAGCCAGTTATAAGTAAGGAAATCAGCTGTGCCAACAATCTACTATGTATATGGATTCATTGGCTGAGATGTGGAGAAGTCTACAGCACAGACACAACAGAGCCCAATAAACATTGCATGGATGGTCTAATTTTGGATGGTCCCTGTTACTTAACCAGACCCTTTTCCTATTAAATAGATGACTGCTTTGCAGGAAAACACTTGTACCCTCCAGGAAATTGGGCTAATTTTCATCACGCTGCTTTTACTTGTTTAGACTACATTTGCTACAACTTCAAGAACTTTAACCACTTCAGCCCCGGAAGGATTTACCCCCTTTCTGACCAAGCCCTTTTTTGCGATACAGCACTGCGTCGCTTTAACTGACAATTGCGCTGTCGTGCGACATTGTACCCAAACAAAATTTACGTCCTTTTTTTTCCATAAATAGAGCTTTATTTTGGTGGTATTTGATCACCTCTGCGTTTTTTATTTTTTGCGTTATAAACAAAAAAAGAGCGACAATTTTGATAAAAAATATTTTTAACTTTTTGCTATAATAAATATCCCAAAAAAAGATATAAAAAAAAAAATGTCTTACCCAGTTTAGGCCAATATGTATTCTTTTACATATTTTTGGTAAAAAAAAATCGCAATAAGCTCATATTGATTGGTTTGCGCAAAAGTTATCGCGTCTACAAAATAGGGCATAGATTTATGGCATTTTTTATTATTTTTTTTTTTTTTTTATTAGTAATGGCGGTGATCTGCAGTTTTTATTGTGATTGTGACATTGCGGCGGACAGATCGGACACTTTTGACACTATTTTGGGACCATTGACACTTATACAGCAATCAGTGCTATAAAAATGAACTGATTACTGTGTAAGTGTCACTGGCAGGGAAGGGGTTAAACACTAGGGGGCGATCAAGGGGTTAAGTGTGTTCCCTCAGCGTGTTCTAACTGTAGGGGGGATGGGTTCACTAGAACATGACAGAGATCACTGCTCCCAATCACTGGGAGCAGTAGATCCCTGTCATGATGCTAGGCAGAACAGGGAAATGCCTTGTTTACCTAGGCATCTTCCCGTTCTGCCTCTCAGTGCCACGATCGCGGGCCACCGGCAGAAATCAAGTCCAGGGGTATGAAACCATGAATCAGACCAAGGCAGAAGTACAGTTAAATTACACTTTTTTAATAAAAAAGGTAAATAGAACAAACGTAGTCAAAACATAGCCAAAGTTCGGTAACCGGAACGGATAGTGAGACAAGCCAGAAAGTCAGGAAACCAGGGATCAGCGTAGTGGAACAGCAAGCAGGATCTGGAGCCAGAAGGAATGTCAGCCAAGCAAGTCTTTAACAGGAATGCATGTGATAATCTCTGTGATGTTGACCAAGGCGAAGGCAGAGATCATCTGGGCTGGATGGCTTAAGTAGGCAGGACTGACGAGCAGGAAATCATCGACAGATGAGTCACTGTGGATAGATAGGAGCTGGCAATTAGTCAACAGCTGAGCGGCAAGCTCAGAGAAGGAAGGGCTGAGCCCAGCCCTAACATATCCCTATTGTGGGGTCACCAGTACGGTATTTGTACATTGAAATCATATCCCTCTCAAGCATCCCTTCTCTAGAGAGAATAAGTTGCTTGTAGTCTTTTCCCATAGCTAAGATCCTCCAGTCCCTTTTATAAGCTTTGTTGCCCTTCTCTAGACCTTTACCAGCTCCAGCACATCCTACCTGAGGACTGGTGCCAGAACTGGACGGCATACTCCAGGTGCGGCCGGACCAGAGTCTTGAGTGGGAGAAGTATCGTTTTATCCAGAGCCATCTTTAATAGTGACTGGGCCCCCTCTTCCATGCAATTTCACTCTCCACATGCTCTAATACATACAATAAATAGTAGCTAGACTCAAAGATTCAGTTTACTGAATCAGATCAGGCAGCGATTGCAATTGGTTTCCGGAGGTTACAGTGTATCATTACCACTCACTGAATGGCTGCTAGAGGTTACAGCACAGATTATGGCTCACTGTTTATTTTCTAAAGGGTTACAGCACATGACTTCTGCTCGTTGATTGGTTGCTAGAGAATACTGTACATCACTACTGCTCACTAATTGGTTGCTAGAGGTTACTGCACATTATTACTGCTCACTGATTGGTTCCTAGAAGTTACTGCATATCCTTACCGTTCAATGATTGGTTGCAAGAGGTTAGTGCACAGCATTACTTCTCTCTGATTGATTGCTAAAGGTTACAGCACATCATCTTCTCACTGAATGCACACCATGAACTGGGGAGGTGAGGGGACCATTAATGACACCCTCATGCAACGACTATGATGTGCGTATTCACATACACCAAAATTCAGGTTGCTGTGGCACCATGTTTTTTTGAAGAAGGGTTCCACCTCCAATTTGCTTACCTTTGCAGAACAGGCTGATATTAGGCTGCATGACCACAGTTGTAGGCAGGACTTTCAAGCATGCTCTTTCACCTCCCCAGTGGACAGCAGGTTATTTACATGTAAACACAGGGTCTGCAGGTGAGTCACCTGTACATGGCAAAAGGGCAAGCTGGGAAGCAGCAACAGAACTTTACACTAAGATATAAGGACACAGCACGGGACTAAAACTTCAAGGGATAAGTGAATTTAAACTGGGATAGTTGGCAAGTATGAGGCAGCTGCTTTGGGCCCCACAACAATGACGGGGCCAGGGCAGCTGCCAATTTTGCCCTACCTTTAAAACGGTCCTGGTTTTATCTCTGGAGTTAATCCCCTTTTTAATGCATGCCAATATTCTGTTTGCTTTGCTAGCAGCAGCTTGGTGAGCCTGTCATCTACTAAGACCGCCAGGTCCTTTTCCATCCTAGATTCACCCAGAGGTTCTCCCCCTAGTAGATTGCATTCATATTTTTGGCTACCAAATGCATTATTTTAAATTTTTTAAATTGACACAATTGACATGTAGTTGGTCACCCCATTAATTTGTTTAGATCTTCTTGCAAGGTTTCCTGCGTAGAAGTTATTGCCCTGCTTAGCATAGTATCGTCCACAAATTGAGTTGAGAGATTGAGTTGTTTAGCCCATCCTTCAGATCGTTTATGAATAAATTAAATAGGATTGGTCCCATAACAGAACCCTGGGGGACCCCACTTTCCACACCAGACCATCCTGAGTACTCCCCATTTATCACTACCTTCTGGACTCGCCCCCGTAGCCAGTTTTCAATCCATGTACTCACCCTTTTGTCCATGCCAACAGACCTTAATTTGTACAGTAAGACCCCTTTCACACTGCCAGGCTTTTCAGGCATTTTAGCGCTAAAAATAGCACCTGTAAAGCGACTGAAAAGCGCCTCTCAAGCCACCACAGTGTGAAAGCCCGAGTGCTTTCACACTGGGGCGGTGCGCTTGCAGGACTGTAAAAAAGTCCTGCAAGCAGTGTATACACCGCTCCTCCACCACCCCTGCCCATTGAAATGAATGGGCAGCGCTGCCAAAGCACCTGCAAAGCGCTTCAGCAGGGCCGCAACACGGGCGCTATTAACCCTTTCTTCGGCTGCTAGTGGGAATTAAAAGTGCCCCGATAGAGGCGGAAAAGCACTGCTATAACAGCGGTAAAGCACCGCTAATACTAGCAGCGCTCTAATGCCCACACCGCCACAGTGTAAAAGGGGTCTAAACGTTTATGGGGAACTGTATCGAATGCCTTTGCAAAATCCAGATACACACCTTGTACCTTCCTTTATCTAGATGACAGCTCACCTCCTCATAGAGGGTTAATAGGTTGGTTTGGCAAGAACGATTCTTCATGAATCCATGCTGATTATTGCTAATAATACAGTTTTTATTACTAAAATCTTGTATATAGTCCCTTATAATCCCCTCCAAGAGCTTGCAAACTATTGATGTTAGGCTAACTGGTCTGTAGTTCCCAGGGATATATCTTGGCCCTTTTTTAAATATTGGTGCTACATTGGCTTTTCTCCAATCAGCTGGTACCATTCCAGTCAGTAGACTATTCAAAAAAATTAGGAACAATGGTCTGGCAATCACTTGACTGAGTTTCTTAAGGACCCTTGGGTGCAAGCCATCTGGTCCTGGTGACTTATTAACCACATACAATACTGGGCACTTAAGCCCCCTTCCTTCCCAGATCAATTTTCAGCTTTTAGCACTCTCGCACTTTCAATAAGAATTGCGCGGTCATGTAATGCTGTACCCAAATGAATTTTTTATCATTTTGTTCGCACAAATAGAGCTTTCTTTTGGTGGTATTTATTCACCACTTCGTTTTTAATTTTTTGCGAAAAATGCGGAAATTTGGAAAAAAAAAAACAATATTTTATTTATTCTATTTTAAGAGAAATCCAATAAAATCGAATTTTGTCATAAATTTAAGCCAAAATGTATTCTGCTACATGTTTTTGGTAAAACAAAATCCCGTTAAGTGTATAATAATTGGTTCGTGTGATCATCTACAGATGTGCGCAGGTGATCACGGACATATGTGTGCAAATGATCTTTGGGACATGTGATTTTACTGTTATATATGTGGGGGACATGTGTTTTGGGGATCATTACTATGTGGGGGACATGTGTTTTGGGGACATGTGTGTTTACTTTGTGTGTTTTACTGTGGTGTGTTGTGTGTTTTACTAGACTGGTGATCAATGAGTAAAAGGCTGTAAAAAACAGCTCATACTTACTGATCACCAGCCGGCTGCAAAGATCCGCTCTCCTCTCCTCAACGACAACTTCCGTGTGAGGAGAGCCGATCGCCTAGCAACCGGCTGTTTGTTTACATCACATGACGGCCATGATTGGACACGGCCGTCATGTGATCAGGAGGGCCAATCACAGAGCCCTCCTGCCGATCTAAGATGCGGCGTGTCCGGGTGATACGAGCGCATCGGGATCTTGCCGCTGCGCGGGAACGCGCAAGCGCGATCCTGCTCCTTCTCAGGGACGTTCCTGAATGTCCACTCAGAAGAAGAGAGCGCTCCCACAGCCGTACATGTGCAGTGGCCGCGTGGGAAGTGATTAATGTTGAGTTTTTCAAGTTTATTTCTAATTCTGTCCTCTGGTAGCCATGAGGGTGCTTCCTGTGACATTTCATGAGGCTAAACTTTGCAGTCACTTCTGCTTGCAGCAAAGGGGTTCTTGGTTGAAATTCTGGCCAGGAAACTATCAGCATGGAATTTGCTTGTTCTCCTTGTGCTTATATGGTTTTATGGAGCCGAGAATAGCCGAACTCGGATTTCTTTATGTTGTCGGCGCTCGGCTCCTCTCGCAATCAGTGGAGGTGGGCGGGACTGCGAGAGGAGCCGAGACTAGACGAAAATACACGCGGCTTTTGGTATATCGGCTACGCTCTCTCCCCTCTTAAAAATCAGCGGGAGATCGGCAGGGATAGGCGTATAACACACACCCACGATTTCCCCCTGATTTTAAGGGGGGAAAAGTGTGTGTTATACGCTGATAAATACGGTAAATGCTGCATAAAATCACCTGCACGTACTCAGGACATCCACAGCTAGAAATGCTAGGGTGATGTGTTTTTTAAGTGATTTTTAATGATTAGTGGTTTCTCATGGAGACATTGATGGATGGGGAAGTTTGCGCTGAATATTAAAAATGAATTAAACAGCTTTTTTGGTTTGTGGTGCTCAGATGCAATATAGTTCCACTTTACAGTTTAACTCTAGGCAAACCTGGTAATAACAAATTTGGGACACATCTAAAGCTGTTTTGCATGCTTTAGGAATTGTAATTACATAGATGGTAAGGTTGAACACCACCAGTCCATCCAGTTCAACCCGTGTGCATATGTCCGTACCATATCCCTGTATATTGCATTTGCTTAGATGCTCATCTAAGTGTTTTTTTAAATATCAACACTCCCCATTGACACCACTAACTGTGGAAGGTAGTTCCACATCCATACTGCTCTGACAGTAAAGAACGTCCTACGCAGTTTAAGGTAAAACCACTTCTTGTCCAACTGCATTGAGTAGCCATGTACCCTCTACATCTAGACTCTCTACATCTTGACTCATTAGACTCTACATCCAAGCTGATGACCTGACTCCTGCAGTTATGCAATAAAGCTAGATTACCTCCCTACCCCCAACCTGTGATTGAACATTAATTACCAGTTCATGCCTATACTCTTACTGCTCCCTCTCAATTTTTTATAAATGCATAATTGTATTAACAGTTTTTTTTTATATTTGCTTGAAGTTCAGATTTCAAAACTCACATACTGTAGGTTTTAAGTCACATGCATAGGGATGTTTACACCTAGTTCACAAGGGCATACTGCAATTGACATGAATGGAACCTACTGCACGAAGATGCACGGAACACCTGTGCATCCCCATGAGAACACGGCCTCCACATGGGTTTATGCCGTAGTACACCCATGTGAACAAGGCCTTAGTAGCTCCAAAAGTCCTCAAGCCTAACATTCCTGGCATTTTCACTGAATGTAAGACTCGTGTTTTAAGGATATATGCAGTACAAAAATTGCACAAAGACAAAAGAGGGCCCACCAGCCTCGTGTGTTAACCAAGACACCATTTATTTAGAAGATAAAAATAGGTAATACACTCACAAATGGTCATCAACAAAAGGCTCATCTCAAATCTCAAGAAAGGAACAACTAGAACCACTGTGCATGCCTCCAGGATGAACTGGGAAGATGTCACAAGGGCCTGCAGACACTGATGCATTTCGAGGGGCCCCCTCTTCCTCAGAGCTGAATCTCTGCTGCACAATGTGCGTTCTTTTATACCACAGAGTGCAGCAGACTTTCAGTTCTGAAGAATTGGGGGCACTCTTGAAACTCATCAGCGTGCCTTTCTGACATCTTCCCAGTCCATCTGGTGGCATGTACAGTAGTTCTGGTTATTATTTTCTTGAGACTTGAAATTAACCTTTTTTTAATGACCATTTGTGAGTATATTAAATATGTTTATCATAAATGGTGTCTTGGTTAACACACAAGGCTGGTGTGCCCTCTTTTGTCTTTCTGCATGTAGTGCTTATGAATGAGGGCAGCAAGGCCTAGTGGATGACTGAGGACCAAAGCCATGTTTCAACCAGGGTGCCTTCAGGTTTCGTCAGGGATGCCTTGGCAAAATGCCTAAAATTGCAAAAAAATTGTGTATAAGCCAGTGCGTGGGTCAGCCGCCAGTGTCCTAACAATCAATGACATCATCGGTTGATAAGGAGGATGTTGGATGTAGTATCCTTGTTTGCTCCACCCCTGCCCCTCTCCATCAGCACTGGGGTCACATTAGCTTAGAGTTAGGGAGAGAAACTTAGGGAGAAGAGAAACATTGGAATACTAGTCAGTATCAGTGTGCAAAGGTGTATTTGCTTTGGAAAAATAAATCAACTCTAATGATGGGTGTCTTATGTCTGTGGATGTTGCTGCATTATGTAAAACTATTATGCCATGTACACATGAGCGGAATTTCCAACAGAAAAAGTCAGATGGGAGATTTTCATCATATATTCCGATCGTGTGTATGCCCCATCGGACTTTTTATGCTGAAAATTCTGACGGACCATAGAAAGAGAACATGTTCAAAATTTTTCAGACGGAACCAATTCCTATTGGGAAAACCGCTCGTCTGTATGCTGTTCCAACGTATCAAAAACGACACATGCTCTGAAGCAAGTACGAGATGGAAGCTATTGGCTACTGGCTATTGCACTTCCTTTTTCTAGTCCCGTCGTACGTGTTGTACGTCACCGCTTTCTAGACGGTCGGACCTTGGTGTGACCGTGTGTAGGCAAGACCGCTTGAGCGTAATTCCGTCGGAATTCCGTCGAAGAAACCTTCAGTTTATTGCGACCGGCAAAACCACTCCCGTCGAATGGGGTGTCTCTAAACTGCTGAATTTTAAAGGGTGCCTTGACTGAAAAAAGGTTGAGAAACACAGAAGTAAGTAGAGAGTATCTTCCCACAGTATTGGTGCAACACTTAGACCGCTTTCACGCTAAAAACAGTGCCTAAAAAGCTCACGAAAACGTATTTCCATTAAAATCAATGAACGCTTTCACACTGGGGCAGTGTGCTGGCAGCGCTGCGAAAAACTCCCCTCCCCATTGAAATGAATGGAAAGCTCTTCAAAACGCCTGAAAAGCTCTTCAAAAGCGCCTGAAAAGCTCTTCAAAAGCACTCTGTTTTTACTGGCAGTTTAGACGCGATTCAGTGTGAAAGTGGCCTTAGGCTGGATTCACATCTATGCATTTTTAGTGCTTTTTGATTTTGCAGATTTGCACTGCAGTCCATTTAACATGGTTTCCTATGGAACACGTTCTGTAGTGGAAATCTGCAAAATGCAAAAAGCACTAAAAATGCATAGGTGTGAATCCAGCCTTAGCGCAGAAAATTTGTTGTTATTTGTTGTTGCTTCATGCACATGTAAACGCTGATGTGCAGAACATCAGCAGTTACAGAACAGTCGCATCTAGTCATTCACTGTACGTCCCACCTAAGGAGGTTTTACACTTTAAGCTACTAAATGCCATATACTTTCTGTATTCTCTTTTCTTAAAAAAGGCATAAACACTACATGAATATAACCTAGAACTATAATTATTTATCATGGAATAAATGTGTTCTTTATTCTGTAAATAAGGTGTAGTATATATGACAGAATACTTGTTCATACCTGGTTGCATATCTCTGTAAATTCACTGAAGCAACATTCACTGTGCAGGGGAATAGACCACACATCAAAGCCAATGGACATTCAATCTGGTTCCCTTTATTGACATACATTGGCTCAGTTCATAAGCTTTAGCACATGGATAGGTATCATTATTTCAACCATGTGACTGTAATTTTTACAACTTGTTGAACTGAACCTTTTTTTTTTCTTAAGGATTATTATCCTGGTGAGTTAGCTTTGGGAGTTGAGCCTTTTATTACTCTGAGTAATTTTCAAATATACGTTGATGCTTTACTTTTTAAGTCTCCCCTTGATGTGCAGTCATTTATTATATTAACCTTAATAATGCCTGTGTTATGCATTACCTTCAAGAGAATCTGTCACTTTGCTCATTTAGCCTCCAAAACTGTCACTTGGTGGTGCGGAGAAGGTCAGTAACCCTGTGTAACCTCAAACAGGACAATGGGGAAATTTGGTGAAGATAAGTATCGGTGGATGGTGGAGGAAAGGGAAGATCCTGTCACTTTACCTGAATAAAATATTTTAAACATTGCTTACCTTGTTTCTTTAATCTCTTCTTTCATTCTTGTTTTTAAATGTTTTAATTAAAATGCAATTTAAAAAAATCACATTAAAAATCAACATTATAACAAGGGGTGGATGGCTCGTGATTTCAATGTATGTTTCTTAGTATATATAAGCTATGCACTGTTGATCTCAAAGCCAAATCTCTATTTTGTATTGCTGAAAAACTTAATAAAAACTATTGAAAAAAAAAAAAATCATGTATTTGGCTATGAGAAATAAATAAATCTGGACCCTGAGTAGAGAAATTGGGGAGTGTGACCTCATAAAACAGCTCCAGCTACTTATGATTAAGTATGAATACAATTTAAAAAATCACATAAAAAAATCAACATTACATATGTACTTGGCTAGGAGAAATAAACAAATTTGGACCCTGAGTAGAGAAGCAGTGTGACCTCATAAAACAACTACAACTACTTTAGGATAAGTAGGGGGTTGTTCACACCATAATGACCCTTATTATAATGCACTTTATAGTAATGCATGCTAACACACCGTAGATAGTTAAGTGGAGCTAATTGCTCGCCAATGCACATCAACAGTTGATTGCATTGCTGTAGTATGAATGTCTTACCTGAAGAACTGTTTATGCTAGATTGAGCCCTTGTAGTAGTTATTGTTACATTGCTAATGGTGGGCTAAAACATACTGTACATCCTCACATTTATATTAAAAAAATAAATAAAAAATAAGCATAAAAAGGAATAGAAGCTTGTGCAAATGTGAATTTCATATCAAAAATTATGTAAGGTAAACCCTAAAAACAACAATAAAAAATGTGCTAACTGAAAATGCACTGCAAATATCCAGAGCTCCTAAGTTTTACCATATTGCTAAGCTTCATAAAATCCGAAAGGGCTTACATTTGACTTAAAGCCCTATAATGCTATCCACTCTCCACTGAACACTGCAGGGTGTATTGTGCCTGCATTCATAAAATGCAAGGAGCAGTGTGGGATCTGTAGTGCCCATCAGAGTGCTCTCTGAATAAAACTGCAGGGAACACTTAATAATAGGAGAAGAGCTTGGTCATATGACCGAGCTCCTCCATCCAACACTTTTGTCCCATTCATTAAAACCCTGATGGGTTTACTTCCTCTTTGTTTCCCTGCAAAGGTAAAGCATAATGGGCTACTATGCATCACATAGTAGACCATTATGTGTGACTTACCTGACACAGGAGCCAGCGATGTCACCGCTGTCCCCTCTATCACGGAACGTCCATCTTCATTCCGGGCATCTGTGACTGGCCGGAGCCACGATGACGCCACTCCCGCGCACGGGAGCCGCCACTAGCGGCATATCGCCGTTATCAGCAGCGTGCTCAGTGCGCCTGAGTGCCTGTCTTTTTACAAATATCTCCTAAACCGTGTAGGTTTAGGAGATATTTCCTGGACCTACAGGTAAGCCTTAATCTAGGCTTACCTGTAGGTCAAAGTGGTCTGTAAGGGTTTACAACCACTTTAAGCTTAACAAAAGAATATGGCACTGCAATGGGGGAAAGATTAATTCCTAAATATGCATTGGAACCTTCTATTGGCAAATACAGTGGGGCAAAAAAGTATTTTAGTCAGCCACCAATTGTGCAAGTTCTCCCACTTAAAAAGATGAGAGAGGCCTGTAATTGTCACCATACTTATACCTCAACCATGAGAGACAAAATGTAGAAACAAATCCAGACAATCACATTGTCTGAGTTTTGAAAGAATTTATTTGCAAATTATGGTGGAAAATAAGTATTTGGTCACCTACAAACAAGCAAGATTTCTGGCTCTCACAGACCTGTATCTTATTTAGGAGGGTCCTCTGTCCTCCGCTCATTACCTGTATTAATGGCACCTGTTTGAACTTGTTATCAGTATAAAAGACACCTGTCCACAACCTCAAACAGTCACACTCCAAACTCCACTATGGTGAAGACCAAAGAGCTGTCGAAGGACACCAGAAACAAAATTGTAGACATGCACCAGGCTGGGAAGACTAAATCTACAATAGGCAAGCAGCTTGGTGTGAAGAAATCAACTGTGGGAGCAATAATTAGAAAATGGAAGACATACAAGATCACTGATAATCTCCCTCGATCTGGGGCTCCACGCAAGATCTCACCCCGTGGGGTCAAAATTATCACAAGAACGGAGAGCAAAAATCCCAGAACCACACGGGGTGACTTAGTAAATGACCTGCAGAGAGCTGGGACCAATGTAACAAAGGCTAACACAAAACGCCGCCAGGGACTCAGATCCTGCAGTGCCAGACGTGTCCCCCTGCTTAAGCCAGTACATGTCCGGGTCGTCGGAGGTTTGCTAGAGAGCATTTGGATGATCCAGAAGAGGATTGGGAGAATGTCATATAGTCAGATGAAACCAAAGTAGAACTGTTTGGTAGAAACAAAACTCATCTTGTTTGGAGGAGAGAGAATGCTGAGTTGCAACGAAAGAACACCATACCTACTGTGAAGCATGGGGGTGGCAACATCATGCTTTGGGGTTGTTTCTATGCAAAGGGAACAGGACGACTGATCCGTGTACATGAAAGAATGAATGGAGCCATGTATCGTGAGATTATGAGTGCAAACCTCCTCCCATCAGCAAGGGCATTGAAGAAACGTGGCTGGGTCTTTCAGCATGACAATGATCCCAAACACACCGCCCAGGCAATGAAGGAGTGGCTTTGTAAGAAGCATTTCAAGGTCCTGGAGTGGCCTAGCCAGTCTCCAGATTTCAACCCCATAGAAAACCTTTTAAGAGAGATGAAAATCCGTGTTGCCCAGCAACAGCCCCAAAACATCACTGCTCTAGAGGAGATCTGCATGGAGGAATGGGCCAACATACCAGCAACAGTGTGTGACAACCTTGTGAAGACTTACAGAAAATGTTTGACCTCTGTCATTGCCAACAAAGCATATATAACAAAGTATTGATATGCCTAGACAATCATTTTCACTTATGTTCTGATTTTTAATGTCAAAGGAAAAGACCCATAAGCCGCACATCATTAGGCAGACCCATGTCTATGAAGTGAGGTGAATCGCAGCCTCGGCCCAGACTCCAGCTAGGCCATGCCCCCAACGTGTTTTGCTCCACCCAACTGGAGCTTAACCCCCATGATTAGGCTCCAAGGACTGGAGCAAAACACGTTGGGGGCATGGCCTGGCTGGAGTCTGGGCTGAGGCTGCCATTCATCTAATTTCATGCACATGGGTCTGCTTCATGAAGTGCGGCTTATTTATCTTTTCCTTTGACATTGTTGCAGCTTGGTACTAGGATGAGCTCCCTGTCCTTGCCTGTATTCACAGCAGTCTAGTTGGACTTTACCTGTGCAGAAACCTAAATTTTGTCTTTTTGGGTTACTCTGATTTTTAATGTTTGGACTTAGAAATACATTTTGAGGATCGGAAGACTAAAACCAAAACACAATTACATTTGTTAGCTGGAAATAAATATCTTAACGTGCATCTATGGAAAGAGTAATGAAGGATTAGGACCACTGCCAGATTTTTATTGAGGCCTGTAATCCCCACTAGGGAGATGCACTCTCTCTACTTGTCCTTGAGACCACTGTCATCTGTACTGATGTGAAGGAAAATTAAAATTGTAAATTGTCAAATGCAAAGCCCACTCACACGCAAATTGGGATCTCTGTCTTTGATGCGCTCATAGAGAGAAGTCCAATAAGACCTCTGATGTCTTCATTAAGGCCTCATTCAGACGAGGCGGATCCGCTTGCACGGTGTACGCCTCTGTCCGCCGGCTTACCGGGAGATTTCTCCGTTGATTTTTGCTCAGCCGGCGGATGACAGGTCCCTCTCTGCTCACTGAGCGGGGAGGGGCTTGTCGAGCGCCGCTGGATCCTATGGAGAGATCGGATGAAAACGGACAGCATGTCCGTTTTCATCAGATCTCACCCGATCCGATCTGCCAGTGACGGATCCGGACGTAGGGCCATCCACCTGCTTTTGGCGGATCGGACCGGGTCGGATGTCAGCGGACATCCGTCGCTCCATAGACTAGCATGGATCGCCTGTTCAGGTCCGCCGTCAAAACTGACAGGTGGACCTGAATGGTCCGACAGTGTGAAAGGGGCCTAAGAGGATATGTCACCACAATAAAAAAAGAAAAATACCATGAATAAAAACATGTATGCTATTTAGACTTTTCCATCCCTATTACAAAACTGACCATCCTAAACACATCCTAAACATTCCTGACCATCCTAAACACAAGAAACATAAACTAATGTGGTCAGGAGTATGTTATACATTAAATCTTGTCATACAGTAAATCTTACTAAGTGGTATTATTAAGAGTATGTAGCATAGATTGCATAGAGTGATGTGGTCAGGACAGTTAGTCTAGATCACTCGGCGAGACTCGTAGAGTGGATTGGGATTAGCATAGTTTGTCTGCTACTATTGTGGTGCTCCCTACTTAAAGATGGTGAGATCTGTGGAGCGGATGGGGACTAGGCTCCCTTTTCAAAGATGGTGAACGCTAGTGCTATCGCTCAAGGCTCAGACAAAGGCGTGGTTTTTGTACATATATCGCAGTGAGTCAGCACACCACCCGTGCCCCAGGACAACGTGATATTGTGACAAAAAGCATAAGGGGAGAGATATGCTGACGTCACCGCGCTGTCTGATATCCCGGAAGGACTGGTGTTTGATATAGCCGGGCAAGGTTTTTACGATATTTTGCCTGCACATTCTATTTTTGATATAAGTGCATTACATTTTATCCATTAAATGTCAAGTTTGGTTTTACTCTATGGTGAGTATCTCTTTTTTCGGATTGCCATGAATACGGTGTCTGAGTGAGGATCCTTGAATCCAGGGGAAGGATACGATCATCTGTTTTGCCTATGTGCTGTGAAAGTTCATCTGGTTTGATTTGCCATCTGCTCGCCATCCGTGTAGGAAAAGGCACTGGCTGGGTATTAGCCACAAGCGATTCAGCTTGTACAAGCTGGTAAGCGCGACATTCATGTGGTGGTGGATAGTCACTTTGTTTATCGTGTGATTTGCTATCATCATGGGGAGGATTCCCATTCAATGACTATTTTCACCTTTGTTTGCACAGGAGATGTGATGTCATTATTTGCTACCTGTTAAAAAAAAAAATTCTAGCCTATACTGGTTCTTGTGGACTATTAAGATCATGATTTGACATTACTGGCTCATATGACATGGGCATTAAGTGGTTTATCATTACTACTTATGGTATTTCCTATCACTTTTTTTTAATGTTATTAGCACTATGGTTTGTTATTTGTCACTCATTGCTACAAATTAGTTGAGAGAGCGCAGCTCTATTCTTATCACCATCCGGTCAGGAGTGGAATTTACAGTAGGGGGTACAGAGTGGTGTAGTCAGAAGTATGTAATGAACAGCACAGCCTAGAAAGTGGGAAGGTCAGGAGTATGTATTGCACAGTAAAGCCTAGAATGTGGGTAGGTAAGGGATATATAACCAATACTATATTGTACAGAGTAGAGAAGTCAGGTGTATGTATTGTGCAGCACAACACAAAAAGGAGTATAGTTAGATGTACATACAGTGCAGCATACAGAATAGTGTGGTCAAGAGCATGTTAAATACAGTACTGCATAAAGAGTGGTGGGGGTCAGGAATATGTAATGTACATACAGCATACAGAGTAGTGTGGTCAGGAATAAGTAACGTACAGTGTAAGGTACAGTGTGGGGCTGTGAGGAAATAAGGTAAGGTATAGTACAGCATATACAGTGGTGTGGCCATGAGTATGTAATATACAGTCCAGTGTACAAAGTGGGGAGGTCAGGAGTATGTAATGTACTGTGTATTATATTAAGCTGAGTGATCTGGAGTATGTAACAGTATAGTACAACATACAGAGTAATACCAGTTAGTGGTCTTTTAATATTGGCTTCCATACGTACAGTGGGAAAATAATTATATGATCCCCTGCAGATTTTGTAAGTTTGACCACTTAAAAAGAAATGAAGGGTCTATAATTTGTATCATATGTGTATTTTACATGATAGAGACAGAATATCAACCAAATATCCAGAAAAAACACACGATACAAATGTTATAAATTGAGTTGCAGTTCAGTGAGTAAAATAAGTATTTGATCCCATACCAACCAACAATAATTCTGGCTCACACAGACTGGCTACAGTATGTGCTTATGTGGTACACAGATTAGTCCTGTCAATTTAAGAAAGTGCTCCTAACGACAACTCGTTATGTGTAAAAAAAGACACCTGTCCACAGAATTTTTTTCTCCCATTCAAAACTCACCATCATGGGCTAGACCAAAGAGCTGTCAAAGGACGTCAGAGACAAGTTTGTAGATCTGCACAAGGCTGGAATGCGTTACAAGACCATCAGCAAGAAGCTTGGTGAGAAGGAGACAACTGTTGGTGCGATTATTCGCAAATGGAAGAAATGCAAAATAACCACCAATCGCCCTCAGTCTGGAGCTCCATGCAAGATTTCACCTCACGGGGTAGGGATAATCATGAGAAAAGTGAGGGATCAGCCCAGAACTACATGGGATGAGCTTGTAAATGATCTCAAGGAAGTCTGGACCACAGTCCTGTGGTCAGATGGGACCAAAATTGAGCTCTTTGGCATTAAATCGACTCGCTGAGTTTGGGGAAGAAAAATGCTCACTATGACCCCAAGAACATACCTACAGTCAAGCACAGAGGTGGAAAAATTATGCTTTGGGTATGTTTCTCTGCTAAAGGCTGACTTTTGCTGCAATGAGGGGCCAATGGATGGGGCCATGTATTGTAAAATCTTGGATGAGAACCTTCTTCCCTCTGTCAGAACACTGAAGATGGGTTGTGGATGGGTCTTCAAGCATGACAATGACCCAAAATATACCGCCAAGACAACAAAGGAGTGTCTCAAGAAGAAACACATTAAGGTCATGGAGTGGCCCAGCTAGTCTCCAGACCTTAATTTTATAGAAAATTTATGGAGGGAGCCGAAACTTCGACTTGCCAAGCGACAGCCAAGAAACCTTAAGGATTAAGATCTGTAAAGAAGAGTGGACCAAAATCCCTTCTGAGATGTGTGCAAACCTGGTAACCAACTACAAGAAACGTCTTATCTCTATGCTTACCAACAATGGTTTCTCCATCAAATATAACATCATGTTTTGCTTAGGGATCAAATATTTATTTTACTGATTTGCAACTCAAGTTATAACATTTGTGTCATGTGTTTTTTTCTGAATTTTTGATATTCTGTTTCTATCGTTTAAAATACACCTATGATAAAAATTACAGACTCTTCATTCCTTTGTAAGTGGGCAAACGTCCAAAATCGGCAGGGGATCAAATAATTATTTTCCCCACTGTATGTTGCAAGTAATGATTTAGCATTTTGTGAGCAGTAGTTTAGGCCCTGTTGGGCATTTTGTATAAAACAAGTAGTCACATGATCCTGTTATTGTATTCTTTTCCTGAAGGTAGGGCATTAAAAATGCTTGTTAGCACTTAGTTTTCACTAGCCATAGTCTGAAGTGGTGAGGTTAAAATGGAATTTGTCCCAAGCTATTCACAAGTGTGCCCTAAATATTGGTGTGTGCACTATATACATTTAAAAGATTCTCTGATTGGACAAGGTGGAGAGGAGGGGCAGTGGAATCATTGAAAAAAATACAGGGCCAAACAAGCAACCCTGTTGCATGTTCAATGGGCAGAGGGAAAGCCACTCAAACAGGTCTCTGAAGATCACAGCTCTCAATGTTTGCAGCACAGGCTATTACAGTGATTTACAGCATCTCCCAAGGGCATTGCTGGTATAGTAAATGACACGGGGAACCTTTTGGCACCCAAAAGAGAATAGTGGGCAGTGGCGGCCCGTGCATTCAATGCACGGGCGCCGCCTCCCCTAACACCTCCACCGCCCTCCCTATCTATGTGCCTGGCTTTCAGGATGCCGGGCACATGAATTCCTATGATGGGGTGGGCAGGGGTGTGTTTTTTGAAGCACCTGATCAGAGCCAGAAGCCCTAATGTGGGCAGCACAGTGGAGTAGTTGTTAGCATAGGGTGACCAGACATCCCCGGTTTCCGGGGACAGTCCCCAGATTGAGGATACTGTCCCCGCCCAAGTCTGTCCCCGGTTTTGTCCCCGGATTGGAATTTGAACAGGGGCTGGGGCAATTTCAAAGACAGCCCGTGCAGAATAAAAAAAAAAAAAAAAATCGGAAAATCAACCCCCCCCCTCCTCTGCCGCTAGTAATAGCTTATGGGGGTTTATTTTTTTACATTATTTGTGCCCCTTTCTGATGATCATGTTCTGGTCGGAGCGGAGGGAATATTTCTTCTGTTTCGGGCGCATGCTCATTCAGCTCCGCTCGCATGTTCTTCTGCCTTGGCTCAAGTCCCGGCCAGCCGCCTGCCTGTTTATCTCCTTGCCTTCTCTGGTGGAGTGATCTTCCTCTGCTCCCCACCCAGTAGTACCTGGGGCCCGGAGAGTAAGACTTGACAGGCTGTGAGGCAGGCGGCGGTGGCGGAGATGGGCAAAAAGTCGCCGATTGCTGCCATTACTAGTCCAAAAAAAATATGTCCCCGGATTTAATTAAAAAAATCTGGTCACCTTAGGTTAGCACCTTCACCTAGCTTCAAAAAGGGTCGCTGGTTCGAATCCCGATCACGACACCATCTGCCTAGAGTTTGTATGTTCTCCCTGTGCCTGTGTGAGTTTACACTGGGTACTCTGGTTTCCTCCCACACTCTAAAGACATGTTGGTAGGTTAATCGGATCCTGTCTAAAATTGGCCCTAATATGTCTGAATGTGTGTTAGAGACTCCTTGAGGGTAGGGACTGATGTGAATGTACAGCGTATATGTAAAGCGCTGTGTAAATTGATGGCGCTATATAAGCACCTGTGATAAATAAATAATAATAGGCTTCAAAATAGGGTGGGCTCAGCAAAGAGAGTGTGCCCTGATCCCACCCAATTGTGTGACCATAGCAAATTAATTTTCACTATTTTCACACTGAGGTTACTCCGCGCCAATCAGGAGGCAGGTCAGTGAGAACTGTTTTGCGATTGGCCAAAGCGCCAGGTGATCCTATTGGATGCCTAGTGCTGTGGAAGAAGAAACACGCCAGAGCCAGACCCGCTGCTGCCGCTGCCTGGAGGACACAGCAGGAGAGGAGGACACAGCTCGCCGCATTGTAAGTGCCGGACCTCCGGGGGGGGGCTGGCTGACAGCGCCGTGCCCCCCGCAGTACCTTTTTAACAACCAGCTGTTGATACAATGAACAATTGGTCAGATGTATGTTGTACAGTATAGTGTATATAGTGATGGATTCTGTAAGGCACCCCTGAGTGTAGGAGTTAGTAATAAGTAATACACAGAGTACAGGGGTCAGAAGTATGTAATGCACAGTGTGCTGTGCTGAGTGTTGGGTTTAGGAGGACATAAAGGCACAAAGTAAAGGGATCAGGAATACGTAACGCATAAAGTGTAGGGGTCAGGAGTGTAATGTGCAGAGTGTAGGGGTCAGGAGAGTGCACAATTCCCCCTGCAAGCAATATTCTCTCCCACTTTCCCCACTTAGCAAAAATCCCCCCCCAAAAAAAAAAAATCATGCACTGAGCTGAATGCTCATCTTCCCCAACAGAAATTCCCTCTGAAAGCAAAACATTCTCCCTGAATAAAAATGCAATACTTACCACCTCTTGCCAGTACAAATACCCCCCCCCCCCAAATTCCACCTCCCAGCAATTCCCCCTGCCAGCACAAATCCTCTTTCCCTCATATATTCCCTCCTAGCACAAAGCCCCCCCCCTTAAATTCCTAGTCCCAACACCTCCACCCATCTCATCTCAGTGTAAATGTGCTACCTCCCCAAAATCTCCCCTCCCAACCAAATCCTCACAGCACAAATCATCATCCCACCCAAATCCCCATTCCTAGCACAAAATCTCTCCCCTCAGACACTCATTTTTGTTATCCCCCAGGTCATTTTGACACCCACAGAACAATGTCCTCTCCCGTTTTAGGGTCTCAGGACACACTTCCTGTTTAGCCGGGAGGAGAAGCAACTGATGACAGGCAGAGCTACAGCTGGATCAGGTGCAGGCAAGATCAGACAGTCCAGGTCAGCAACTAGCAGGCAGATCAGACACAGGCGGCAGGCAGAAGAGTAGTCAGAAGTCAGGTCGGTGTCAGTAACAAATAGGCAGATGAGTAGACAAATAGGGCAGAAACGTAGTCCAGGGGCAAGCCAGGGGTCAGTGCAGGCAGAGTTCAGGCAAAGTCATGAGCAGATTGGGTCAGCAATGGGTAAGCAATACAGGAACAGATACACAGATGCTTCAGGAGCATAATAAACCGAACGGCACTGACGCATGTCACTAGTGCAATTTAAATAGTCTGGTGCCATTGAGCATGTATGCATACCTGTGTGCGCACACACGCACCTGCTAAACGGCCACGAACAGGGCTTACAGGAACCATGTGCCTGTGCACATGCATGCGGTGTCAGGGACTTGGAGCATCCCACAGTAGATGTGGGGAACATGCCCTGGAGGCCTGATGCTAGTGACACCACTGTCACCAGATATGGATTCTTATATATTGAGCCAAGATGGCCCAATGTAAGTATGTGAAAAATATCATTCCTGAATTTCAGCTTTAAGCAGACTTTTTGACTTTAGCACATTATCAGTACTTATTAAATTGCATAAGGGCCTATTCGCACCACTGAGCTGTGGTAATGCATACTACACGTTGGTGCACTGCAGTGCCATTTATTGTACCATTTACTGCTTTCCAACTCACTGGTGTTGTAGCGCATTGCAAAGCACTGTATCATTAAATGCACAACAGACTGCTCTGGTGAGAATAGGCCTTCTTACGCATTGATTTAACTTGTTGTATGGAATTGTTTGTTAAAAATTAAGTTCAAAGAGCAATGACAAAATGTCAACTGCAATACCGATATGAGATTTGAGTTCAGTCTACTCAGACCAGTGAAAGATGAATTCTTATTGGTTGCCATGAATTTCTAAACTTTACTTTTTGCTTTCCTAAATAAATCCATATACACCGTGTAGGAAAACGTGCTAATCTTTAAACATTTATGCATTACGAGATGCACGGACAGATGTTTATTGAAGTCCCCTGAATGTTCCAGGATATATGATCTACAAGTGTATGGTTTTTGGGTTAGGAATCCCAATGCTCCCTCCTCCCCCAGGTTTTCCAGTCTGTCTTTAAGCCCCCAGGTCTTCTGTTTCCCCTCTTCTGCTTTTTCCCAGGCTCAGTATTAGCAAAACGAGAATGAGGGGGCCGCTGATGTGACTTCCCTATGGGAAGCTTCCTGAGGAAAAGGACAAGTCTCTAAATGTGATTGCTAAGAGATGTCATAGGCATAGTCATCTGGGACCTACTGGGTTAACCATTTTCAAAGCAAGTAGTATCCCCTATTGTCAACCTAAGAAGGGGATAGAGGCTTCCCTTCAGATGGCAGGCACTCCCCCCTTTAATCCTTTACAAGTACATAGGACTTGTCAGGAGAGGGAGCCCCCTGGTAGCAATTTTCCCATCCACCTCCCTTTTGACCGTGGAATTATTTAAAGTGGAATCAGGTGGCTGACACTAAGCCGGGAAGGGAGGTCTGTACAGCACATGTGTACAGCTGATCTGCCACTCTCACAAAGAGGTCTCACTCTCCCCTGCAGATAACTCTCTTCAGATGTTCAGCTGCTGGCATCTGTCCTGGGCCCACTTCAACGTCGTTACAGATTTTCTACAGTTCTGTACAAAGTCAATACCATTTCCTACATGCAGAGGATTTGTGTTTTATCAGAGCACATGTGTTGCATCATTATTTAAAACATAAAGGTATTGCTTATTAAAACATAGATTTTGCTTATTTTCATTGCATTGCTATGACAGCCGTCACAAAGCCGGTCTGATCTCTTACCTCATAATAAAGAAGTTAGCCAATTTTTTTTTTATTATTAATAATTAAATGCTTGCATTCAAAGCAAATCCATCATCAGAATGAGATAACATGCTCAGCTCAGCTAACCGCTCAGAATCTGCCAACCCTCTCCTCCAATCCCTACACTGGCTCCCAATCACCCAGCGAATTAAATTCAAAATACTAACCACAACATACAAAGCCATTCAAAACTCTGCCCCGAGCTACATCACCAATCTTGTCTCTAAATATCACCCAAATCGTCCTCTCCGCTCTTCTCAAGACCTCCTACTCTTAACCTCCCTGGCGGTATTCCCGAGTCTGGCTCGGGTTGAGTTTTTTCTACCAGGAGCGGTAACCCCGAGCCAGACTCGGGCTGCGTTGCAGGATACAGGGGGAAGTTACTTACCTTTTCCCCTGGATCCTGCGAAGTCTCCCCGCTGTGTGTGCGAGCCGTCCGCTCGCTCAATTCACACAGTGCCCGAATCCCGCGGATCTCCGTTCCCTGCGACGTTACAACGCACGGGAGCGGAGATCGGCGCCAAATTCAAAAAAGTTGAAAAACACAATACACATACAGTACTGTAATCTTACAGATTACAGTACTGTATACAAAAAAATACACATCCCCTTTGTCCCTAGTGGTCTGCCCAGTGCCCTGCATGTCATTTTATATAATAAAAACATTTTTTCTGCCTGGAAACTGGAGATTGTCCATAGCAACCAAAAAGTGTCCCTTTATGTCAAAAGTGGTTTTAGACCAGCTAGAAAACACTGATAAAAAATTAGAATCACAATTTATCATCAAACAATAAATTTAATGACAGCGACTATTCTGCAACTGACAAATTTCTGTGTTTTTGATTTGATTACATTATTGAATTATTTTTATATATATTTTTATTATATTATAATTTATGATTTTGTGTTTCAAACTTTATCATACCCGGGATGTCTACTAGACTCTGGTTCGACAGATTTAAGTGAGTTATTCATAAGAATTGCATGCCTACAATATAAAAACGCCAAATTTCCATGCAAAATAATTGTACCGCTTTCAGCACTAAATTCCGGACAGAATCATACCGCCAGGGAGGTTAAGCTCTCTCGTCTCCTCCTCTCATGCTCTTCTCCAGGATTTCTCCAGAGCCTCTCCCATCCTCTGGAACTCGCTACCTCCACCTGTCCGGCTATCCCCTACTCTTGCTACCTTCAGGCGATCCCTGAAAACTCATCTCTTCAGGAAAGCCTATCACGTCTCCAACTAATCTTCTACCACTTCCATCAGCTCATTCCCCACAGTTACAACCTTTTGTACCACCCGCCCCACCCTATTAGACCGTAAGCTCTTCGGAGCAGGGCCCTCTTAATCCTCTTGTATTTTATTGTATTATAACTGTGTATATATTATTCTCCCTTTTATATTGTAAAGCGCTGCGTAAACTGTTGTCGCTATATAAATCCTGTATAATAATAATAATGTTGCCCTGCTCATGCAGGTATGTTCTTTATTGTATACTTACATTGGTACAACTTGAAATAATTTACAAATGCACATTTCATACCTAAGGGGCTGCTGGGGAAGTGGACTGTATTTGGAGCTACTACAGCTATAGCCACAATGCTTACCCTCTGCACACTGATCACAAGGGGTTGCCTGCTTGACACTGTCACCATTCACTCCAAGCTAAGTGGAAATCCAGGCCAAGCAGAACTCCAGATAGGATTCCAATCTGGAGAAGCTGTGAAGATCAGCTGAAGTTTTTCATTTTCAAAGCCTAAACAAGCTAAAGATAAAAGATGATTGGTTGCCATGCAAAACTGCTCCAGGTTCTGTCTGCTCAGGTCTTGATAAATGTCACTCCTTGTATCTTTTCAATGAATACATGGCCTTCTCTGATTAGACAAGGTGGAGAGGAGGGACATCATGATCATCACCTTCACCAATCACCTTGCATTCACTAAAAAAATACAAGGTGTTTTATGAATGGCAGCAGTACCAAGCAAGTGACCCCCTGTGGTCAGTGTGCAAACAGGAACTTGAATATCACAGCTATCAGCGTAGTAGTTTCAACTACTACAGTGATTATCAGCTTCCCCAAAGGCCCTTCAGATATGAAATATGCATACTTAGAATGTGTGCAAAATTAGGTTTGCCGCAGTGACAATTAATAGAAATATAATGCGACAATATATAAAAATGACATCAATTGTGACGAAACACGTAGGGCGGAGTTCACGCTCATGACTTCGGATCCAAGGACCGGTATTTTTCAATACATGCTTGATTTTACGATTAACGTGAGTAATTGTGCTTACTTGTTTTTAATAAATATACTATTCAGTTTTACACTATGTGGATATCTTTGATTCATTTTCTATGCATGATATGATGGAGCAATTCCCACCATTACTTGTGATATCACTCTAACCAGAGAGGAGGAAAAGAGGTTTCTATCCCAAGTGAAATGTATTCACATAGCGCTTTTGACTCTTTTGTTTGAGAGTCCACAATTTCTGGTAAGAAGACACTTTTTATCCTTTGGTGGAGGTGCACTTGGGTGATTCACTTTTTGGCTTGTCATCTATGCCAATATTGGACACACTTGTTGGGTGTATAAAGGCATTGGAGCCTTCACATTTGGAACTTTCATGAGATGTTATAACTGACTGTTTTATCACATGGTACTCACCTTTTGACACATTTTGATCTTTTATATACGTATTGTCACATTATATTTTTTTTTGCCAGCAGCTTGTTTCATTTACCAGCACAATCATTTAAATTTTTTGATATACTTACAATGTGCCAAGCTGTAAGCAATAAAGATCGGATTGGAGTTCAGATTAAGGTTTCAGTCCGGCCAGGGCACCCCTACAAATAATACCCCCCCCCCCCACCCCCCCACTTCCCCAGCTAGTCACTACAGCATTAAAAGAAAAAATAAAGAAAGAAAGAAACTAAAAGCCCCAAATACTCACCTAAATCCACTGCCACAAGACAAGTCTTATATCATCTGGACTGCAGTGTGCTGTTGTAAAAGGCAGCAAAGAGGCTGGTCGGAGGTGGACTGGACTTCAAAACTGTTTCACTGGTCTACATTCCTGAAAGAGGCACAACTGAGAGACACATGATAGCAGCAAAGGTACATGACCTTTTTTTTTTTAAATTGATGAATAGATGGTAGGTGCTGGTGAGCTTTCACAGAGATTAGCTGTAAAGGATACAAAAGCCCAAGCACTAAAATCTCATATAAGTTTTAATATGTTCAATATAATTAAATCTGTAGTGATCATTAAATACCTGGAGATTCTGCCATGAAGGTCCTTTGTTCAGGCACTTCCTTTTATACTATAACAAAGCTCTGTCCCTGTCTTCTAACTGTTCTCCTGCGTTGTTACACGGGCTTCTGATGAACAGTACAAGTGACTGTTTCAACACACTTTATACAGGTATGGTTGACTGTGTCACTATCAGCTAATCCACTCTGAGAAATGGCATGTAGGCATTGAATATATATTACATATAAATAGGAAGTGGCTTTAAAAGAGGCTGTAAGAGATCAAAAGCGCAGAAATACAACAAAGGAAGCGAAAAGGTGAAAACCAATATTTCTTTATGTAAAAAAAAAAAATCAATGATACACAGTGATTTAGCTAACTACATATCAGTTATTTTTAACATCTATTGTTAAAATCTATTTGTAGGCAGGTGCAATCTACTTTCTCCACTGCAGGTGGCGCTCAACCGCAGCGGCATTGTAGGGGAGAGGAAGTCAGGAGGAACATGATTCCTCTATCTGGGTAGGGTAGGGACAGGTCACCTGTCTGACAAGGACAGTGATTAGTGGCAGCAGAGGTTCTTGACAAGTAGGGAAAGGATAGGGACACACCATCCTACCTGGAGACCTCCCCACGCTAGGTCGCATTCCAGCCTTCAATGCTGTGTGTCAGCACATCTGAGACCTGCTCTGCTACGTGTTGATGTTACATGCCATGAGTGTTCCTGGTCGGGTGCCTTCCCGCTGGGTCTGTTGTGAATTATTGGATTCTGCATTATTACAAGTTCTGTTCTCTGCAACCGAAGTCTGTATAATTACTGCCGCTGCACCATGCTGCACCTCCCCACATACATTAAAGCGGGGTTTCACCTTACAAAAATTTTTTTTTAAAAGTCAGCAGCTAAAAAAAAAGTAGCTGCTGACTTTTAAAAAGTACACTTACCCTCCCAGGGCGCCCGCGATGTCCGTCGTGGAGGACGAGCTGTCCCTCGGCGATTCGGTTCCAGCGCCGCCATCCTCGGTAAGGGAAACGGCTTCACGTTTCCTACTGCGCATGCGCGAGTCGGCGTGCGGCCGACTGCGCATGCGCGAGTCGGCGCGCGGCCTACTGCGCATGCGCGACTCTAATTTGCGAATGGGGAACGCGATGTGTTGTGGGACATAGTTCCCATAACACATCGCGCCCCATTCAACAGAAGACGGAAGAAGAGAAGATCACCGCGGAGCAACAGCCATTTCTGGTAAGTAAAAAAAAAAAAATTTTATTTTTTTTTTCATTTTAAATGGTTACTAACATATTTTTAAGTTTTTGTTTTCAGGGTGTCCCCCCACTTTAAAGAAAAAGGCATACAAAATATTCAGTTAGGGTTAACATTTATTTCAAACAAACATTGTAACAACATTCCCTCAGATGATGTCGTGATGACGAAACATGTCAGGGTGGGGCCATACAACGACCAACATTGACGTCAGTGCGCCAACTGAGGAGACTAGCAGCGCGAGAGAGCAATAAGTGTATGGTAGGAGACATCTGCTGGATCTTCACTGGCACACTGATTGCATATTTTCAAATGCTTTTTATTTGCTTATGTTTTTATACAGGGGGTGGCGTATTTCAATAAACCTTTGTTAACGTGATTACGCTATGGATCTGTATTCTTTGCCTTTTTTGGGACAAGTCCAATAGTGTCTGATGCACTTACCCTGATTACCTTACAGTCTGGTCCGTGGAGAGCTTGTCTGAGTAAGATCTAGTGTTAATGCCCTCGGTCTAGCAGGATCTGGTAAGAGTGTACTCTAGAGGGAGCTGTATCCACTCATGGAGGTGTTGGTGAAAGCTTTCCTGCATCCTTGTGAACTTGAATGCACTGTGGATTGATACAGACTCACTGCAGTGTTGACATATTTGAGAGACTGTGATGATTGGACTCTTGCTACTCAATATTTGATTCTGTTTTAGTGTCTGTGTTTTATGACAAATGGAGTTTATTCACCATTTTTAAGCGGTGCTTTTCATGTTTTTTTATTGTTTAAGAATACTTACATTCGGTGGGTTATATACGGCAGCATCTTTAACCTAGCGGTTATTGATTTACAAAATGTTTTCGTTATTAACTATTTTTAATAGTTCACTGGAGGTCCATAAGTGCTTGATTATTGGAGGGCTAGGTTTATTGTGTTTTAAAATTGTAACAACATTTCTGAAATATGTAGGTAGCAGAGGTTGTGGTTGTAACAGAGCCACTGCTTCTGGTGAGACTATAGGCCTATCTAGGCATATACAATGGCCCTTCCCTTTGCTATTACCTTGAGAAGGTCCCTGCTCTTTTAGAAGAGGAGACATATTGTGCAAGAAGTAAAGGGAGGCAGAGGTGAGTGGGGTTACATGCTCAAGAGGAGTTATAGGTGTTAAGGGTTTCAGGCACAGGAAATAGTGGAGAGGAGTTGATAATGTTACATCTAGTGCAGTGGGTACGTAGCTGAAGCTGGGGGGGGGGGGGGGGGGGGGGGGGGGGGGGGGGGGGGTTGCCCATATCATATACAAGGGCCCAGATGTGTTAAGCAAAATCAGGACTTCTGCTAAAATTAGTAAATTTAAAGCCCAAATTTGGGATCCCCTTTCCTGCAACCAAGTGCTCCCTCCTACCCTCCTGGATGCCTCCCACTGTATATTATACTTATGTTTTTGTATGTGCCTTTTCCAGATGTCTTCTGGCTGGTCATGTAACACATAGGGTCCTCTTTAGATCAGCCGTGAGCAGTCTATAATGTTGCATGGAGTTATGTCAGGACTGCTTGGTGTATCATTGTGAGTTCAGGGCACCATGATATCTTCCTCCCAGGAAGCTGTTCCATGAGGCTCTGCATTCAAAAGATGTCCTCAGTCTTTTTTTTTACATGACATTGGGTGCCATTCAATCAGGAAGACTGAGGCAATCTAGTGGTGGAATTAGGAAAAAGTAGTTCATATGACAGGGGGTGTGGTTGCCATCATCCCTATTGTTGTAACCACATTGAAATTCCTCTTTTTATGAGGTTTTACGGGCAACCAATATACACAGAATTCTACATAAAAAATGGATTCATTCTTTATTATTGCCTTTAGTCTTTAAAATAATTTCATAAAAACATTCTATTTTGCTCAAGTATAGTACATATTGTGACCACGATGCTGTCACCACCATAATTGGACAGGATTTTCAGAAGTTGGGGATAACGTTTCAAGATTTTCAAAAAATCTTCTTCAGGGATTTAATACCACTATAATATGCTATAATTTTTTGGACCAAAGTGTTCACCCACAGCGCCACATATCCAACCAATGCTAGGGATTATATCCATGGCACACAAGGAGCTTGGGAGAATGGCCCATAGTGGTTGGCATAAAGATCAAAAAGCTGCCATAAAGGGGTACAAAGATGTCTCTCAATGTTGGTCTTGAGTGCCACCTCTTGTATAGTTGTGGGGTGTACAGTACCTTGAAAAAGTATTCACACCCCTTCAAATTTTCCACATTTTGTCATGTTACAACAAAAAAACATACAGTGGTGTGAAAAAGTGTTTGCCCCCTTCCTCATTTCCTGTTCCTTTGCATGTTTGTCACACTTAAGTGTTTCGGAACATCAAACCAATTTAAACAATAGTCAAGGACAACACAAGTAAACACAAAATGCAATTTGTAAATGAAGGTGTTTATTATTAAAGGTGAAAAAAAATCCAAACCATCATGGCCCTGTGTGAAAAAGTGATTGCCCCCTAAACCTAATAACTGGTTGGGCCACCCTTAGCAGCAACAACTGCAACCAAGCGTTTGCGATAACGTGCAATGAGGCTTTTACAGCGTCCTGGAGGAATTTTGGCCCACTCATCTTTGCAGAATTGTCCTAATTCAGTTACATTAGAGGGTTTTCGAGCATGAACGGCCTTTTTAAGGTCATACCACAACATCTCAATAGGATTCAGGTCAGGACTTTGGCTAGGCCACTCCAAAGTCTTCATTTTGTTTTTCTTCAGCCATTCGGTGGTGGACTTGCTGGTGTGTTTAGGATCATTGCCCTGCTGCAGAACCCAAGTTCGTTTCAGCTTGAGTACACGAACAGATGGTCGGACATTCTCCTTCAGGATCTCTTGGTAGACAGCAGAATTCATAGTTCCTTTTATCACGGCAAGTCTTCCAGGTCCTGAAGCAGCAAAACAGCCCCAGACCATCACACTACCACCACCATATTTTACTGTTGGTATAATGTTCTTTTTCTGAAATGCAGTGTTCCTTCTACGCCAGATATACTTGGACACACACCTTCCAAAGAGTTCCACTTTTGTCTCATCGGTCCACAGAATGTTGTCCCAAAAGTCTTGGGGATCATCAAGATGTGTTGTGGAGAAATTGAGACGAGCTTTGATGTTCTTTTTGCTCAGCAGTGGTTTTCTCCTTGGAACTCTGCCATGCAGGCCATTTTTGCCCAGTCTTTTCCTGATGGTGGAGGCATGAACGCTGACCTTAACTGAGGCAAGTGAGGCCTGCAGTTCCTTGGACGTTGTTGTGGGGTCTTTTGTGACCTCTTGGATGAGTCGTCGCTGCGCTCTTGGGGTAATTTTGGGCGGCCGGCCACTCCTGGGAAGGTTCACCACTGTTCCATGTCTTCGCCATTTGTGGATAATGGCTCTCACTGTGGTTCGCTGGATTCCCAAAGCTTTGGAAATGGCTTTATAACCCTTTCCAGACTGATAGATCTCAATTACTTTCTTTCTCAATTGTTCCTGAATTTCTTTGGGTCTCGGCATGATGTGTAGCTTTTAAGGATCTTCTGGTGGACCTTACTGTGTCAAGCAGCTCCTATTTAAGTGATGCCTTGATTGTGAACAGGTGTGGCAATAATCAGGCCTGGGTGTGGCTAGAGAAATTGAACTCAGGTGTGGACAACCACAGTTATAGTATGTTTTAACAAGGGGGGCAATCACTTTTTCACACAGGGCCATGATGGTTTGGATTTTTTTTCACCTTTAATAATAAACACCTTCATTTACAAATTGCATTTTGTGTTTACTTGTGTTGTCCTTGACTATTGTTTAAATTGGTTTGATGTTCCGAAACACTTAAGTGTGACAAACATGCAAAGGAACAGGAAATGAGGAAGGGGGCAAACACTTTTTCACACCACTGTAAATGTATTGTATTGGGATTTTATGTGATAGAGCAACACAAAGTGGCACATAATTGGGAAGTGGAAGGAAACATCATAAATGGTTTTCAACATTTTTTACAAATAAATATGTGAAAAGTGTGGCGTGCATTTGTATTCAGCCAATACTTTGTAGAACCACCTTTCTCTACAATTACAGCTGCAAGTCTTTTTGGGTATGTCTCTACCAGCTTTGCACATCTAGGAGTGAAATTTTTCCCCATTCTTTTTTCTTTGCAAAATAGCTCAAGCTCTGTCAGATTGGATGGAGAGCGTCTGTGAACAGCAATTTTCAAGTCTTGCCACAGATTCTCAATTGGATTTAGGTCTGGACTTTGACTGGGCCATTCTAACACATGAATGTGCTTTGATGGAAACTATTCCATTGTAGCTCTGGCTGTGTGTTTAGGGTCGTTGTCCTGCTGGAAGATGAACATCCACCCCAGTCTCAAGTCTTTTTCAGACTCTAAAGCCCCATACACACGGTCAGACTTTTTCATGGATTCTGTCCGATCGGACAATGTTGTTGAAAAATCAGACCGTGTGTATGCACCATCGGACAGTGTACGTCGGATTGTCCGACGGACAAAGTCTTATCTCCTGCTGGAAAGATTTGCCGACAACACATCACATCACACCAAATCCGATCGTGTGTACGGTTGTCCGACCGGACAAAGTGCTACGCATGCTCACATCACATTACAAGACCAAAGCTATTGGCTACTAGCCTCTACGTAGTTCCGTCGTAGGCAACAAACGTCACCACGTTCAGAATGATCGGATTTTCCGACAACTTTGTCCGACCGTGTGTACGCAAAACCAACATCAGACAAAGTATGACGGACAGGATCCGACCGACCTGGTCCGCGGATTGTCCGACCGTGTGTATGGGGCTTAACAGGTGTTCTTCTAAGATTGCCCAGTATTTGCCTCCATCCATCTTCCCACAACCTGATGCTGCCACCACCATGTTTCACTGTAGGGATGGTGTGTTCAGGGTGATGTGCAGTATTAGTTTTCCATCACACATAGCATTTTGCTTTTAGGCTGAAAAGTTACATTTTGGTCTCATCTGACCAGAGCACCTACTTCCGCATGTTTGCTGTGTCCCCCCACATGGCTTCTCACAAACTGCAAAGGGGACTTTTTATATATATTTTTTTTTAACAATGGCTTTCTTCTTTCCACTATTCCATAAAGGCCAGATTTGTGGAGTGTACAACTAATAGTGTGGACAGATTTTCCAACCTGAGCTCTCTGCATCTCCTTCAGAGTTATCATGGGCTTCCTGGCTGCTTCTCTGATTAACGCTCTGCCTCCCCAGCCTGTCAGTTTAGGTGGACGGCCATGTCTTGTTAGGTTTGCAGTTGTGCGATACTCTTTCCATTTTTGGATGATGGATTGAACAGTGCTCCATGAGATGTTCAAAGCATGGGATATTTTTTTATAACCTAACCTTGCTTTAAACTTCTCCACAACTTTATCCCTGACCTGTCTGGTGTGTTCCTTGGTCTTCATGATGATGTTTGTTCAAAAATGTTCTCTAACAAACCTCTGAGGGCTTCATAGAACAGCTGTATTTATACTGAGATTAAATTACACACATGTAGACTCTATTTACTAATTAGGTGACTTCTGAAGGCAATTGGTTGCACTAGATTTTAGTTAGGGGTATCAGAGTAAAGGGGGCTGAATACAAATGCAGGCCATACTTTTCAGATATTTATTTGTAAAAAATTTGGTAAAACCATTTATCATTTTCCTTCCACTTCACAATTATGTGCCACTTTGAGTTGGTCGTTCACATAAAATCCCAATAAAATACAAATACGTTTTTGGTTGTAACATGAGAAAATATGGAAAATTTCAAGGGGTATGAATACTTTTTCAAGCCACTGTATTATAGTGGTATTTAATCTGTGAAAATTTTTTAAATATTTTGAAATGCATCGGATATCCCCAATTTCTTAAAATCAACGGTCCAATTATGGTGATGGCATGTAACAGCAAGTAGCTGGGGAATATCACTTCTTTTACTTTGCATCTGCTATCATGTTGCATATACTTGATGTCACTTAAAGCATTGTGGTCACAAAATGTACTATTGAAGATATACACAATAGAATGTTTCTATAAAAATATTTTAAAGGCTAAAAGCAATTATAAAGAATCAATTCATTTTTAAGTGGAAATTTGTGCATATTGGTTGCCTGTAAAATCCTATAAAAAGAGGACTTTTTAATGTGGATCCAGTGGTGGAAAGTAATTACTGTGGGGAAAAACCACACAGACTGCTGTGGGCTGTTTAATTGATTGCTGTGGCCAGAACAGAGAGTCTCAAAATAGGCCTATGTTGGCAAAAGTGATGACAGGTTTTAAAAGGGGATGTGATGATAATGAAGTTTGTCCAGAATATGAACTGTTAAAGCTGGTCTGCTGGTCTTCTCCTAATGACGGCCCTTTCTGATTGGCTGAAACGCACCGGAGCTTGAACGCGTCACTGTTACATCACTTCCGCCCTTGAGACACCCGGAGTCTAGTTGAGCTGTAGTTTGCAGCACATATTACATGCTGTCTGGAGCGAACTATAGAAAACCATGCTGTACACACCGGATTCCAGGTTTTAGGCATCATAAAATGTGAGTGTTCTTTACCTTTTGTTTCTTACCTATTTTTAATAAATCCTATGGTTTTATGCTATGTGGAATTCCCCCATTGTGTTTTTTCCTGCATAATCCATTTCTGAGGCCCCATTCAGCGAGGTGTTTTGCCATAGAGGATCCTATATAGGGCTGAATCCCTTACAAATACAATAGATCCCAATAGCAATAGGAAACCTATAGATGTGTAAATAGGACACTGAAACAGCCCACTCTACTCTATGGGTCCTCCGATCCACCCTGACAGAAGGGGATTGATCCCCTTCTGTTTTTTTTTTTTTTAGGCCGAATCAGAGGTGAATGGAGGGTCCGATTGGTTTGGACCGATTGTGTGAAAGGGGCCTTTTTACACTAATGGAGCGCAATGCACCTGTGTCTTTCCTGCGGGTTAGCTACACTTTGCCATTGACTTCTACTATATCCTGCAGGTGTGGTGCACTTTCGGAAAGCACACCAAACCCGCAGGTAATAACAGAAGTCTATGCTTCAGTGCAGGTAACCTGAAGATGCACTGCACCTGTAGATCAGTTTGAAAGCAGCACAGTAATTACTGCGCAGATAGGCCCATATATACACTGCAATTTTAGTAATAAACTGACCTTTAATAACAGTCTTCCATTCAGGTATCACCGTTGCTGTCCCCGGCAGAGTGCATTTGGTATCACTCCGCCTGTGGCAAGAGACGGTGCTATACAGGAAGCATCAGCTTATACAGCTCTGCTCCACAGCTGCTTGCTTTGCCGGCTTCATTAACAACACGGATGCTCCAGGATGGCGGGCCTGCAACCTATGATCTGGGTTTGCCAATCTGCCATCCCACAAAAGCAGGTCGCGGGCCACATTAGAGGGCTCCGCGGGCCACATGTGGCCCCCGGGCCACTGGTTGGGCACCCCTGATCTAGAACATCACCCAGGAGTGGATTCCCCACAGGCGCAAGTGACCATACTAGAAATAGTTGGTCCACATCCGGGGTGAGTGAACAGTCATGTGGGGCACTTGAACTGAGCACTAGTGGGGCACCTGTCTATTTTGAAGTTTATAAGCATGAGCACTTTAATCACTTTATGGGACTTGTATACTTATATAAGTGTAGCACTAACCCCCAAAGGAGCTGCTGGTTTTATTTGGGCTTACCATTACCTCACCTGCTTGCTTCTCCGTCTTGGGGATCCCATGGAAAATGGCCCAAAGAATCTTGGGGATCCCATGGAAAATGGCCCAAAGAATGTTGAAACTGACACTAAATCCTCTTTTGGGTTTTTATTTATTTAGAAATCAGGGGTGCCCAACCAGTGGCCCGCGGAGCCCTCTGATGTGGCCCGCGACCTCCTGCTCTGGGATAAAATAGAATAGAGTACTGTTATTAAAGGTCAGTTTTATTAATAAAATCACTGGGTATATATGGGGATATCTATTCTGCAGTGGTTACTGGGCTGCTTTCAAACTGATCCGCAGGTATAGAGCAGTGCACCTGCGGGTTACCTGCACTAATAGACTGCTGTTATTACCTTCGAGTTTAGTGAGCTTTCTGAAAGTGCACCAAACCTGCCTATTGCAAAGTGCAGGAAAACCAAAGGTACACTGCGTTGCACCAGCGGTGCAGGTAAACTGAAGCGCATCTGTGTGAAAGCAGCCTTGGGCCCCTTTCACACAGTCAGTCTGACCCAATTGGACCCTCCATTCACCTCTAAGGAGTAGCAAATGTAAACCGACTTGTGTCCTACCTCCAATCCAATCCAGAAAAAAAAACAGTATTAGTGGGCTGTGTCCGTGTCCGTTCTGCATATACAGAGCAGACACGGACCTGCCATCCACCCGCTCCGCTCATTGTGGCCCGCGACCGGTTACCAAGTAGCTTAAGTGGCCCTCGTGCTCCAAAAGGTTGGGCTATAGATTAACCCTTTGAGAGAGTCACAATCTAGAACATCACCCAGGAGTAAATTCCCCACAGGCGCAAGTGACCATACTAGAAATAGTTGGTCCACATCCGGGGTGTGCACAGTCATGTGGGGCACTTGAACTGAGCACTAGTGGAGCACCTGTCTATTTTGAAGATTATAAGCATGAGCACTTTAATCACTTTACGGGACTTGTATACTTATATAAGTGGCTTTATTTAGATTTTTAGACTGAAGTAGTATATGGATATTCTAGCGTGATATATGATCATGTTTACTATTGAGTTTTGCAGATCAGCTTACGTTAGCATCGCAGCTGGTGTGAACTTTTTTCTATGCTCACCAGTGCTGGGGCAAGGTCATCCAGCGCCCAGGGCAAAGATGCCAAACTATGCCCCCCCCCATTCATAATGTGCAAGATTAGGGGATTCTACAGGTAAGGCATCCCCATCCCTACATTACCATTGCGCCCAGGGCAATCGTCCCTCCTGACCCTGATGCTCACCACTATCACCGCATCTCTGACTTGGAAACCAAAGGGAGAGGCTCTACCACTGGTGTTCCTAAGGGAAATTCTGCTTTGTTTTAGATTCAAGCATGCTTAGCAATGTGAGGAGAAGGAGTGGCCATGGGTAAGTTCTAACATGGACTTTCCACAGATAGGACTGCCGGTTATATTATGCTATTGCTCAGGTGCCAATAGTGCTTAGGATCTAGGGCACAGAATGAAATCAAATTCAATACTAAAGGAAAGTTTCACTGGTATTAAAGATTAATGTCATTTAAATAATTGGTATTCAAGTGATTTTGCAATTGTTGTTAAAAAAAAAAATTTCCTTTTTCAATCTACAACCAGCCACAATTTTTCCCAAAGATTTTTCATCAAGTTACAGTAACAGTCAGGCGCACAAACAAATGTACTCCTTCATATCTTTATTGAACACTATGTTATATTCACAGTCCAGGATAAAAAATCTTTGTGAACCCTTGCATTCAGTAATACGTAGACCATCCCGTAGCATTAATAATCTCCACCAAATGTTTTCTATAACTGCCAAGCCTAATGGGAGGAATTTTAGACCATTTCTCCAAACCTGTTTTAGTTCACTGATATTTCTGGGAATCCTTCTGTGAACAGCTGTCTCAGGTCAACCACAGCCCTCAATTTGGTTGAGGTCTGGACTCTAATTTGGCCAATCTGGAATACAAACATTTACAGTTTAAGCTATTCTGTTGTTGATTTACTCCTGGTTTCGGGACATTGTCTTATTGCATCACCCAATTTTTACAATTCTACAGGTGAAAGAACCTCACTCTGACCAATCTCTTTTAACATTCATTGACAATGTAAAAATGTGCTTTCTATTTTTTAAAGAGAACCGTTTTATTTGCACTGGTATTGATGAAGATCATACCATGTTTTACAAGTCATTCATGTGCAAACCCAAATCATTCCAAAGGGTTCAGAAACGGTTTCTTGCAACCATAAAAATCCATGCAAGACCTACCGTATTTATTGGCGTATTACATGCACCCCAAGTTTAGGAGGGAATATTAAGGAAAAAAACTTCAAGGAGGGAAGTTTAAGGAAAAAAAACTTACATTTAAATGCCCATCATTGCAGCCTTGTCCAGTGTCCATCTGCAGCCTTGTCCATCCTTGCAGCTTTGCCCGGTGCAGCCTTGTCCATCCTTGCAGCCTTGCCCAGTGCAGCCGTGTCCATCCTTGCAGCCTTGCCCAGTGCAGCCTTGCCCAGTGCCTTTGCAGCCTTGCCCAGTGCAGCCTTGTCCAGTGCTATTGCAGCCTTGCCCAGTGCAGCCTTGCCCAGTGCCTTTGCAAGCTTGCCCAGTATTTAAAATTGGCGCTGAGTGGGGAGGACGAGCGCCGCGTGACATATCGAAAGCCGCGTGTATTTTCGGCTATTTTCGGCTCCTCTCGCAGTCCCGCCCACCTCCACTGATTGCGAGAGGAGCCGAGCGCTGACAACATACAGAAATCCGAGTTCGGCTAGTCTCGGCTCTGCTCGCAGACAGGGGCAGGACTGCGAGAGGAGCCGAAAATAGCCGAACTCGGATTTCTTTATGTTGTCGGCGCTCGGCTCCTCTCGCAATCAGTGGAGGTGGGCGGGACTGCGAGAGGAGCCGAAAATAGCCGAAAATAGCCGAAAATACACGCGGCTTTCAGAATATTGGCTCCGCTCGCTCCCCTAAAGAAAAAAATCAGCGGGAGATCGGCGGGTATCGGCGTATAACACGCACCCACGATTTTCCCCTGATTTTAAGGGGAAAAAAGTGCGTGTTATACACCGATAAATACGGTAATTACTGCAAGTAACGCGTTAAATTGTTAGTTCACTTTTACCAAAAAACTGCCCATGAGGGTAAGGGGTGCCTCTAGGGGTATCCAACCTTTTGACCTTCCTGGGCCACATTGATAGAAGAAGTCTTGCGCCACACACACAATACATTAACAATAAGGATAGTGGATGAGCAGAAACAGTCAAGCAGATTACAAGTTATCGATTACTGATATAGATAATGTACCTAAAAGAGTAGTAAAACTTCATCTTTTTATAATATTTTTTATTATAAAACAAAAAGAGGGCAACATAAATCTTCTGCGTTTTCGATAAACTAAAGCATCAATATCTGGTTGGATGGATGTAGCAGCAATTCTCAATGAATTCTCAAGGTGCTCATCGGATATTTTGGTTCTAATTTTGCCCTATGCATGCTTCATTCTTGAAAATAGTTGCTCACAAATATAGGTGCTGCTGAAAACTGAAGACATGAATAAGGTGTGATTGTGAAGAGTGGGAGATTTTTCTTTGGGAAGATAAAACTTATAAAAGTCCAGTAAGGAGACACTGTCGATTTCTTAGCTGCATGTGTTTTCTAACATAGATTAAAAAACTGTGCAGTTTTCACCAAAATGAACTAATGTCCTTATTATAGGTGTAATCCATTTACATACCTTTTGAAACCTGGTGAAAAAACTCAAAGAAATGGCATCATTCTACCCTGCCTTGTTTCTAGGATGTTGCTAAGACACTCCCAGCCAATTCAAACCCCTTTGCATGCACTCTCCCTTCTCTGTCACAGTAGCTCTGAGTTTAACAATGCTGTGACAAAGGAGATAGTGGACAACACATGTGCAGGAATTTGAGCACTCAATCATGGATGGCTGGGTGTGCAACGTCCTAGAAACAGGGAAGGGCACAATGATGCCATCTCTGGGAGTTTTTCAGCCAGACTGCACAGTTTGTTTTTATATATAGGTGCCCCTTCCCTACATAAGCAGTTTTTTGTTGAAGGTGAACCACCCCTATAAATTTCATACCTACTCTCATCTGTCTGCATGTGGTAGCTTATGGAATATGTGGGGTGCAGTTATGAATTCCCATGTATCTCATTAAGGCCACATGCTTCTCTGGACAAGATTTCTCCTGGCATGAGAATAGTTGATTTAAAAATACTGTAAAAAAAAAAGCCATGTTTTCAAACGCTCCTCTCCTGTTTTTTTGTCTTCTACCTTATAACGTTTATCAGTCCATTGCCTAGACATTGCAAATCTAATCAACTGCATTTTACCCTCCAGAATAATTTTTATTTTCTTTAATACGGATTGATGTGAATGTAGATTATGAGGATACATTGGTGCTGAGACCAGTACAATATTATATAATTAGATTTGCAACAAAACTGTGCCATGAGCTCTTTTTTTTTCAAAGCTCATGACTAAAGCCTAGTATACACAATCAGCAAATTGGAGGAAAAATACCTCTTTTGAAGCGATCGTACGATAATTTGATCATTAGCACACAACTTTCGAGAGCTGATCCGAAAGTATCCGAAGGGACATTTTTCTGGTACAATACCAGATCATACAAATTTTAATTTAATCAGTACAGTATTCCTTCGGAAAAAAATTTGGACCATGCATGCTTGGAAACAAAAGAATACATAGAATTCTCTTCATTTTTAATATGAGACTAGCATGCAAAAAAAATAACGGACAATCATTCGTCCGATATTCTCATTGTATGTACAAGGCTTTTTAGAGTATCCTGAGAAGTAAGCTAATACATACATTACACTAAAAATCTTGAAAAACGTTCTGCTTCAGACAGACCCCTTGTTATAGATTCAATAACCCATACCCAGAGGCCCGCTGTGGACTGGGCATGGTTCTCTAAAAAATGGCGTGGCACACTATGTTCGTCACAACCCACCTCCACAAACCTGCGATGTTTACCAAACCGCTGAGTGGACGAATGGTGCGACCAACATATAACATCTTACAAGGACATATCAAGCAGTAGACTACATAATCGCTAGAACAGTTGTTCAATTTATCAAAATGATAGACTTTATCTTTATGAGTGAAACTCTTTTGTCCATGATTGACAAAAGGGCAAGTCTTACATAGAGACTTATTACACTGAAGGGCACTGAAAGGTGCCACTGATAGCTGGCACTGATGGGTGACCGTGACTGGCACTGGTAGGTTAGACTGATAGGCAGCACTGCTAGCTGGCACTGATTGGCACCACTGGTGGGTATTGATAGGTGGCACTGATTGGTGGTGCTAATATGCACTGGTGGGCACTGGCAGATGGCACTGATATGCACTGGTGGGCACTGGCAGGTAGCACTGCCAGGGGGAACTGGTGGGCACAGGTGAGGTGGCTGCACCTCTTCCTCTTCGGGACTGATGTCTCTTTCACAGAAGCCGTTGATCTGCCTTTTTTCTTCTCACACTGTTAGCATGAGGAGAAAAAAAACGATTACTGATCTTCTGTTTACATCACGTGATCAGCTGTTATTGGCTGACAGCTGATCAAGTGGTAAGGGGCTAGGATCGACCCCTTACTCCGATCTGTGATCACCTAAGTCTCATTGACTCTGTGATCACAGAGCGCGCCATGCATGCCTCACAGGGGGCGCGCAGGGAACATGTAAGGGAGAGGTTGACTACTGACAGCCTCCCGGCAATGTAGGTCCGCGCTGTAGCCATCATTTGGCTATAGCGCGGACGGGAAAGGGTTAAAGAGGAATTATGTCTTGCGACCTCAGAATTTGAAAGTAGAATCTGACAAGCAATCTTCATGAAGGTGGGGTGATGTTATGAATTGATGGATCCCTCTGTGTCTGTCTGTCTGATTCTATATACCATTTTGGACTATAGGCTCATAAAAATTATAATAAGCCTAGCCCAGAAGGTGTAACTTCGTTTTCATTGGTTGAAAGATCTATTGATTACCTTTTTCTAGATTTAGGTAATACCACTTTCAACCACTAAGCGTGTCCAAGGGCAGCAATACTTGCTCTTTTAAGTAATATGTTCAATCTTCATAATGTGTATCTGCTTGTATAGTGGTGTTGAGATATATATATATATATAATATTTAGGAATTCTGGTAACCAGTACAATGTGAGACTAAAAAATGAGGCCAAGAGGGTGGGACTTTGAATGAAACACATAGCAGCAACCGAGTATTGGGTGGACATGTAAAAAAAAAATTTTTGGTACAAAACACTGATAATATATATATAGAGAAAAGTAGGGAAATGAATCCCACATAGTAACCATGATAACAATATGGATATCAATTGTATGACATAATAAATCACTAGAATCCACTAAATTTGATATGTATACAACATCATTTCAAGATAATGCCTGCATGGCCCATGGCCCTGCTATTCCCAGTAAATTTGATATAGATATGCCGTATATACTCGAGTATCAGCTGAGTTTTTCAGCACATTTTTTCTTTCCCTCATTTTGTGTACCATATTGATAGGGATGGAAGCACGTGGCCTTACCAGGCCACAGCTTCATTTAACGTTCCATATTTCCGTTTTCATTCTAATATCAGTACAATGTACAATTTGAGGGTACAATTTTTCTCATCAATATCACATAAAATTATTGAATATGGATAAAAAATGTGTTACTCTTGTAGAGTAGATATTTCTATGAGTTACTTAACATGGATTTTGGATAATCTGACTGATTATTTAGCCAGTTCAACTGGATAAACAACTCTTGGAGTCTTCACAATAGTTTCTGTCCACACAGGGATTCAATCAGTCAAGTGTTTTTATGGTCGACTCATAGTGGTATCAGGTCTTTTTATCTAACAAACCCGAAAATGTAAATATCTTTGGTTTCTAGCTTTGAAAACAATTTCGTTTATAGTGTTTAAGAATAGGTGATTCATTAAAAGTTTGGAAACAGTTGAAGTCATTGTGACCTTTTATTCACGTTTCCCTCATGGGGCTCATGACAAAGATATTATTATTTCTTCTCAAAAGGTCTAACAATGTCTTCTATTAGATAGTTTGGACTACAAAAACTTCCACGCCTATTAGGAAGCTATGAAGTGCTCTCTGTGCACAAATAAAGTGAAAGTGCTCTCTCAAATGCATAAAAAAAAGATAATAACACTGGCATTGGAGAGCACAGAGCTCCTATTAATAGGAACATGGCAAACTCAAATAAGTTTGTTATAATATGTAAGTTTGAGGGACATACTTGCACAGCATGGCAAGTGCTGCCTCCGCACTCCCAGCCCTCAGTTCGAGCTGCAGTCATGAGCCAAGTAACTTTTTTTCTAACAGTGGTGTTAAATAAAGTAAAAGAGATCAGAATAGCTAAATAGCCGCTGAATCACTTTTACATGTGGCGGAAGGGAGCCCCCTTACCGCATTCCACCAGGGAGCACGGGACTGAAGCTTGCATTTCTGCCAGCTCACCATAGAGATGACTGAGGACAGAAACTTCCCTGATCATCGATGTGGTCTAAGAAACTGGAGGATTTTGTCACTTCCGGTTTCACTCTGATGAAAACAAGCTGTTACTGGCTTGTGAAAGCATATGATCAAACCAATCTTGGTTTGATCAGATGTTTTTAAGGGCAAAGGAGAGATCTGGGGTCTAGTCACTGCCCATCCTATCACAAGGGATGTTGTTCATCCACTATGATAGCAATAAAAGTTATAAAACAAAATTAAGGGCACTGATAGGCGGCACTGATGGGCACTGATAGGTGGCACTGATGGGCATTGATAGGTGGCACTGGTATGCGGCACTGATGGGCACTCAGGTGGCACTGATGGGCACTCATAGGCGGCACTGACGGGCACTCATAGGCGGCACTGACGGGCACTCATAGGCGGCACTGATGCACACATATAGGTGGCACTGATAGGTGGCATGGATGGGCACTGATAGGTGGGCATGGGTGGGCACAGATGGGCACTGATAGGTGGCACTGATGGACGCTGATGAGTGGCACTGATGGGTGGCATTGCTGGGCATCCCTTTTTGCATCCCTTTTTTTTAACTTTTTTTTTTAATTAAATATGATGTGCCAATCAGTGCCCATCTGTGGGCACTGATTGGCATATTTTTGGCATTTTTTTTTTTAACATGTGGATGGCCATGGGGGATGTACCTGGCCATCCACATGCTGGGGGCTTCCCTGGTGGTATTGGGGGCTTCCCTGGTGGTCCTGGGGGCTTACCTGATGGTCTAGTGTGGGCATCTGAGGGGGGCTGCGCTGATAAACAATCAGCGCATACCCCCCCTGTCAGGAGAGCCGCCGATCGGCTCTCCTCTACTCGCGTCTATCAGACGCGAGTGAGGAAAAGCCGATCAACGGCTCTTCCTGTGTACATCGTGATCAGCCGTGATTGGACACGGCTGATCACGTGGTAAAGAGCCTCCGCCGGAGGCTCTTTACCGAGATCAGTGTAGCGGTGTGTCAGACTGACACACCGCTCCACCGATCGCCGCGATGCGCGCCCCCACGGGCGCGCGGCGGCTGTTATAGTTAAATAACCATTGTCCCACTGTGCTCACGTGCACATAGGTCGCACATGCATATGTAAACAGTGTTCACACCACATATGTGAGGTATCTCCACAAGCGGTAGAGCAAGAGCAATAATTCTAGCACCAGACCTCATGTGTAACGCTAAACTGGTAACCTGTAAAGGCTTTTAAAGCATGTCACGCTTCAAAATTGCACGCGCTCGTGGAATGGCGCCAAACTTTGGTATTTAAAAATCCCCATAGGCGACGCTTTAACATTTTTTACTGGTTACATGTTTTGAGTTACAGAGAAGGTCTAGGGCTAGAATTATTGCTCTCGCTCTAACGTTCGCGGCGATACCTCACATGTGTGGTTTGAACACCGTTTTTCATATGTGGGCGGGGCTTACTTCTGCGTACGAGCTCACGGGGACAGGGGCGCTTTAAAAAAAAATTTTTTTTTTTATTATTGTTAATTTGACATTTTTTTGACATTTAAAAAAAAAAAATAAATTGATTACTTTTATTCCTATTACAAGGAATGTAAACATCCCTTGTAATAGGAATATACCTGATCGGACCTATTAACAGTGAGATATGGGGTCAATAAGACCCCACATCTCACCTCTAGGCTGGAAAGCCTAAAATTAAAAAAAAAGTTACATCAAATATTTTTTTAGTTACCGTAGTTTGTCGCCATTCCATGAGCATGCACAATTTTGAAGCATTACATGTTAAGTATCTATTTACTTGATGTAACATCATCTTTTATATTTTACCAAACAATTGGGTATTATATTTTGTGCATTCAAATTCAAAGTGTATTTTTTCCAAAGAAATTCCATTTGAAAAACCGTTGCACAAATACTGTGTGACATAAAAAAAATGCAACACCCACCATTGTATTCTCTAGGGCCTCTGCTTAATATATATATATATATATATATATATATATATATATATATATATATATATAATATAATGTTTGGGGGTTCTGAGTATTTTCTTGCAAAAAATTCAGACTTTTACATGTACCCTGTTTCCCCGAAAATAAGACCTAGCGTGATTGTCGGTGATGGCTGCAATATAAGCCCTACCCCCCAAATAAGCCCTACCCTGTTTCCCCAAAAATAAGCCCTACCCTGAAAATAAGACCTACAAGGACTTTAACTAGGGCTTATTTGGGGGGTAGGGCTTATGTTGCAGCCATCACCGACACTCACGCTAGGTCTTATTTTCGGGGAAACAGGGTAGGAGAGGAATGTCAGAATTGGCCTGAAGGCACATGGTTAAGGGGCTTCCACTTCCAATCAAGGATTTGGAAAACCCTTCATCAGCAAATACTGTAATGTCTGGGAAGATTTGTGATGCCTGTATCACTGATCATCAGCTTGTTTAAACAGAGTCACGAAGTAGCTCTGTGGCTTTTACTGCTCTGAACTGCTTGGAGCTTTCTAGTGTGCATCCCAACATTGCAAACCCATTGAAAGGAGCCAGGTTACCAAGGCTAGGATGCAACTGACTAGCATAGCGTTCAAGCAATGCAACCCACAGTGAGCATGGACGATATCCTTCTTATAAACTACAGGTAAATACCTTACATAGTTACATAGTTGGTAAGGTTGAATAAAGACAACAGTCCATCCAGTTCAACCTGCGGTGGTGTGTGTGTGTGTGTGTGTGTATGTGTAGAAAATAATTTCCTGTATCCCTGTATATTGTTTTCGCTAAGATGCATGTCCAGGAGTCTTTTAAAACGATCTATACTTTCTGCTGACACCACCGATTGTGGAAGAGAGTTCCACATCCTTACGGCCTTGACAGTGAAAAAACCCCACGCAGCTTAAGATTAAACCAGTCTCGTGTGACCCCGTGTCCTCTTACACCCCATGGGACTGAAAAGTTTCATACTTAAGCTGGGATCCCCGTTGAGATATTTGTACATCATATCTCCACTCAAGCGTCTCTTCTCCAGGGAGAATAAATTTAGCACTTGTAGATGTTCCTCATAATTGAGGTCTTCCAGTCCCCATATTATTTTAGTTGCCCTTCTCTGGACTCTCTTCAGTTCCAACGCAATCTTTTCTAAGGATTGATGACCAGAACTGGACAGAATACTCCAGATGCGGCCGAACCAGAGTTTTATAAAGGGGCAGGATTATCATTTTATCTCTGGAGTAAATTCCCTTTTTAATGCATGCTAATATTCTGCTGTCAGGTTGTCAGGTTTAGTGATTTTAGCCGCTTCTCCTATCTTGTTTTTTGTACTAAGAATGGGGTTCTTCTTTATTGTTAAGGAAAAATACTAATAGGAATTTACATAAAAGATATTTGTGTTTCACATTTTTTTGCCCATTCTTCTTAACAAAGTTATTTATTTCAAAGAGTCTCTTCCCTTAGGTTGTCTCTTGTTGAAGATATCTCTTCCTGAGCTTCTGTCTCCAGATGGCCATTGCTCCAACACCAGATGTTTCTGTGTGACTGAGAAGCATCATCATCTCCCCATGTTCAGCTCTTGTAACACAGCTGATAAATCCATCATTAGATTGTGAGCTGGGATCTTGCTGTTGATAGCTTCTCCATGTGTGGTCCAGGAAACTGTCTGCAAAGCTGTAGGAAAGTGTGATCTGCAGTACTTTCTACACATCACATCCATGGTGTGCATAGACTACAGGAAATTAAACAGTGTTTTACACCGAGATACAAGGTTGTAGCCAACTGGCAAATTTGTTAATGGCGGGTATATTCACAGTCATAACCAACAATGTTTTCGCAGTGGGGAGTAACACCAAAGAGGGCCCATTGTAGACAGATTACAATTTGAAATATTTATGGAAATATTGCAATTGGTGAACTCTAAATTGTGTATTACATGCTGTTTATACTCACTCAGTCACTATGAGATTCGTTTTTGTATTCTGTGGTGGTAACCGTGCACATGCTCAGTTTTCACTGAGCCCCCCCCCCCCCCCCCCCCTAATCCATGTGCCCGGCCCCTAATCTACAAGCAGGGCGCCGGACACATGGATTCCAATAGGGTTTTTCTTTTTTGAAGCACATGATTAAAGCCTGAGGCTCTAATTGGCTTGAAAAAAGGGTGGGCTCAGGGCGCAGAGCACTGTGCCCTGAGCCCACCCAGTTGTGTGACAATAGCAAATTAATATTTGCTATTGTCTTTCAGATTCTCCTCCCTGAAAATCAGGAAGCTGGTCCTCAGGCCCCACTTCCTGTTCAGCCAGGAGTAGAAGCCCCGACTCTTCCCTCGTCAAGCTCATCTCTTCATCTCGGCTCGGCTCCCATCTGTCTCCTTACGGTAAGGCTTCCGATTGCGGCCTCCCATCCATCTTCTGCGGTGGAAGGGGGAGAACACATACTCCTGTCTGTCTCCCTGCGGGGGGGTGGTCGTGCGAGTGAGTGGGGGTTTGTTTGCCACCCCCCCACCAAAATATTGAGCACCAGCCACCACTGGCCCACTCCCTCCCTCCTTCTCCATGCTCACTAACTAATCAAACACAATGGGGATGGGATATTAGACTTCACCTCCCTCTTATTCTAAGACACAGGCTGGAGCGGCATGACACAGCCTGTGACTGGCAGAAATCTACCCACGCCATGTTGTTGCCACAAAATAATAAAGATTTAATTTCAAATATATATTTGTATGCCAATTTAAAACAGTTTTGATATTAAATAATTATAATTTTTACTCTGTTTTTTTTTTTTTCTTCGAACATGTAACCAGCAGTAGAGGACTAGAAGCTCCTCCTGCTTATGTTTCCCTGTAGACAGGCTGGGAAAGAGCTGGGTCATGTGACAGCTGTATATCGATTATGAAAAAGGTACTTAGATGTTTTTTTTTTAACTAAAATAAATACAGTGTCATCATCCATGTAGAAATGGAGGGGACAATGTCAATTAAACAGATAGTGTTTAGTATCACCTAAATTCTGATAGAAAATTTTAAACTATTTAATTGTTATTAGACTCTAGATATAAAGAGCAAGAATCAATAATGCATTTAACTGAGGTGCTAAAATAAGCTACAAGTCTATTAACTGTACCTTATGAGCCTTTGAAACAATAATTGGCATGGGTTCAACTAGCTATTAAGCTACTCAATTCTACAAAATATAATGATGCTGATACAATTTCTAAAAATTTGGGACAAAGTAGGCTTTAACATAAAATTATTGCTAATTATGACATTCAACTCTCTAGAGAACCAATTGTATTAAATATGAATACTGATATAATCGAGCTTGAAAGAAATGTATTTGTTTTTCTCATCACAGCTGCTAAACTTTAGATACTCGGGTATTGGAGCCAACCATTGTATCATAGTTTTAAAGAATTGATTGAAGAATCTATTTTTCTTGAAACATGAAAGAAAAAGATTTATTGCTGTGCTAAAAAAAAAAAAAAAATTCCAAGCATTTTGGTCTCTGGGGATCTAACTGAAAAAAGTATCTATAGAAACCCTCAACCTGAAGTAGAACAAAAGTATATTTTTTTAAATTCAAGCATTTTGAAAGTGTTAGTTACAAATTGTGTGTGCATGCATAAACCTGTGTTACTTTTTTTAGTATCCATTTTTCATAATATTCAAATGCCATCTTGTCTAGTTTGTTCAACAGCATTAGTGGGAGGTGATGAAGGGGTGCTTTCTTGCGGGAAGTTCCTTTGAAAGAATATTTTTTTTATTCTTTACTAGGAACTGGTTGTGCAATAATACAGTTCTATACCCACCCTCTCAATCAATATTAGGGCCCTTTTCACACTGAGGAGTTTTTCAAGTGCTTTTGCATTTAAAAAAAGACCCTGAAAAGCTCAAGAAAAATGCTTCCCTTTAACTACTTCAATACCGGGCACTTACACCCCCTTCCTGCCCAAGCCAATTTTCAGCTTTCAGTGCTGCCGCTGTTTAAATGACAATTGCGTGGTCATACTACACTGTACCCAAGCAGAATTTTTATCATTTTGTTCTCACAAATAGAGCTTTCGTTTGGTGGTATTTGATCACCTCTGCGTTTTTTATTTTTTGCTAAACAAATAAAAAAAAAAGTTATCCTTTTGTTTCTGTTATAAAATTTTGTAAATAAGTACGTTTTCTCCTTCACTGATGGGCACTGATAAGGCGGCACTGACGGGTACCGATGAGGTGGCACTGGTAGGCGGCACTGATGGTCACTCATGGGTGGCACTGATGGGCACTGATAGGTGACACTGCTGGGCAATGAAAGGCTGCACTGATGGGTACTTATGGGTGGCACTGATAGGCAGCACTGCTGGGCACTGATACGTAGCACTGATAGATGGCATTAATAGGCATCACTGATGGCACTGGCAGTCATTGGGGATGGGCACTTATTGGCATTTCCCTGGTGGTCTAGGGTGGCATACCTGGTGGTCCAGTGTGATGGCATCCCTGGTGGTCCTGGCAGCATCCTGGTGGTCCTGGGTGGGCATCCGAGGGGGGGGAGCAGCCGATCGGCTCTCCTCTACTCGCGTCTGTCAGACGCTAGTGAGGAAAAGCCGATCAATGGCTCTTCCTGTTTACATCGTGATCAGCCATGATTGGACACGGCTGATCACGTGGTAAAGAGCCTCCGTCAGAGGCTCTTTACCAAGATCGGTGAAGCGGTGTGTCAGACTGACACACAGCACCACCGATTGCCGCGATGCAAGCCCCCCCTGGGCGCGCAAGAGCGGTCGTTCTGGAGGGCCGCCATATGACGTCCACCCAGAATGAGAGCCGCGCCGCGCCGCCCAGCCGTCATTTGTTGGCCGGGAAGTCGGACGGGAAGTGGTTAAAATCAATGAAGGTGTTCACAATGCTGTGGTGCGCTTCTGCTGCCATGAAAAAAAAAATCCTGCTTGCAGCATCTTTGGAGAATGTTTAAGGAGCTAACAAAAAAAACACGCCGTCCCTTTGAAAGCAATAGAAAACAGTAAAAATGCGGCAAAAATTTGCCTACAATGCGTTTCTTGTGCGGTTTTTGAGTCACATGTCCTTTAAAAACCACACCACAAATGCAGCGTTTTTGCAGCGGATTAGTGTGAAAGTGCCCTTACCTATTAATCCCTATGCTGCTACCATTTGGAAATAGATATTACATTTTCTTGTTTTAATTTTTTTTTTTTTTACATTATTTCTTCAGTTGCTTCCTTGTTTCTGGCCTAGGCCAAAATAAGGCCAAAATAATCATATGTCCCAGGAGTCTTTATGGGCTTTTTTTTATCTCATCTGGAGGAGGAGAGGAGGATCATTCTCACCTAAGCACACCCTCTGGCCAGCATGCCGGAGCTAAGAGAAAATGGATTACAGGAAGCAAATGCTACATGAATTATCTGCCCTTACTCATCATGGCCATGGCTAGTAATGTTAGGGGGGTGATTTCAAAGTGGTTTCTTAACAAACTAAAGGATGGAGACATAGAAGGATTGGGCGAACTTGCTTAAAATATAAAAAATAAATAGCGTTTTTTTAAGTTTGTGGTGCTCAGATACAGTTTAGTTCAGCTTTAACACCACCTGCCAACCGCCTAACATACATGTACTGCAGCAGGTCAGCTCTACCTGTATGTCATTTCGTGCAACAGCCACTGTGTGGCGCGCTGATTGGGTAGAGGGGGAGCCAATCATCTGGTCAGGATCATCCGCGATCGCTCCCGAGAGAGGCAGAACAGCAATCTACCTATGCAAACAAGGCAGATCACCGTTCTGACAGGGTAGAAGATAGCGATCTTGTGTTCCTGCTTAGCAGGAACACGGATCTCTGTCTTCACCCAGTCAGAGCAACCCCCACATAGTTAGCAAGCACCTCCTAGGGACACATTCAACCCTTTGATCGCCCTGGTGTTAACCCCTTTCCTGCCAGTGTCATTAGTACAGTAAGTGCATATTTTTAGCACTGATAATAATGTCACTGGTCCCCAAAAAAAGTGTCAAAAGTGTCAGTTAGGTGTCCGATTTGTCCGCCACAATTTCACAGTCCCACTAAAAAATGCCACCATTACTTGTAAAAAAAACGCCATAAAAATACCCCATAGTTTGTAGATGTGATAACTTTTGCGCAAACCAATCAATATACACTTATTGGGATTTCTTTACCAAAAATATGTAGCAGAATACATATTTACCTAAATTAATGAAGAAATTATATTTTTTTATCGGACGTGTTTTATAGCAGGAAGTAAAAAATGTTGTTTTTTTTTTTTTAAATTGTCGCTCTTTTTTTGTATATAGTGCAAAAAAAAAAAAAACGCAGAGGTGATCAAATACCACCCAAAGAAAGCTCTATTTGTGGGGAAAAAAAAGGACATCAATTTTATTTTGGTACAGCATCACACGTCCATGCAATTGTCAGCTAAAATAACGCAGTGCCGTATCGCAAAAAATGGCCTGGTCATTAAAGGGGTAAAACCTTCCGGGGCTGAAGTGGTTAAATAATTTGTTACTTGTCTTATAAATTTTAGCTGTCACACAGCCACTATACTGTGCAAGTGTGCAGTAATGTTCTCTGCCCCTTATGCAAAGTAGGATGACATAACTAAGAGGAAGGTGTGGAAAGTCTATGACCTCTGGGCTGTGAGGCTTGCAGAGTAAAAGCAAATAGGTCACAGATAATCCCAGGTCCTGCCCTGTGCCTGCAAAGCAGTTTGGAGCAGTGGCGGCCTGTCCATTAGGGGCGCACGGGTGCCGCCCCCCCCATCCATGTGTCCGGCCCCCTAATCTACATGCAGAGCGCCAGATGCATGGATTCCAATGGGGGGGGGGGGGGTTAAGCAGGTGATCTAATAGGCTTCAAAAAATGGTGGGCTTGGGGTGCAGAGAACTGCTCTCCAAGTCCACCCAGTAATGTGAGAATAGCGAATGAATATTCGCTATTCTCACACTGATCCTCCTCCTGGCTAATCAGGAAGCTGGTCGTGAGACCGTTTCTCGATTGGTCGGAAGGAGAAGCCATCCTATTGACCTTTGAGGAGTAGGAGAGAGGAGATATATGGCCGAGGAGACGCAAGGGAAGCCCGGGACATGGAGGAGCCTGGAGGATGAAGCCACCGCCGCTGGGACTTGGAAGGAGCCTGGGGAATGAAGCCGCTGTTGCCACATCCACCTGTCAGCACAGGGTGAGTGAGCTGGCGACGGGGGGGTGTGTTTGGGTATGGTGCATGGTGCGGCCTGAAGCGACGGGGGGGGGGCAGTGGTCAAGTCCGTCTGATGCCCCCTCGACCGATGGAGCACCTGTCACCACTGGTTGGAGACATTCTTGAAAAGCCACACGATGCATAGTTTTGTAAGTGTACATGCATGAACTTATTTTAATTTGCAATTTCTTCAAAAAGGAACCAGGACCAGGTTCTGAACCCACAACTTCTCGTGTGTTCAGCAGTGGCTCTTCATGCTGAGCCACCTGAGGTGAACCACATTTTTTCTGCAGTAGAACAACAAACCCCAAACATACAGCCAATGTCATTAAGAACTACAGTCACAGCCATAAAATATTGTCAGCCCTGCATTTCCGTCAGACAATTCACCACGTTGCCCAGAAAATTGTTGCAATTGCAAATGTTTAGGCATTCTCATGTTTATTCCTTATGTTTGTATTGGTATGACACAAAAAAGTGGAGAAACAAAAAGCCAAATCTGACACATTCCACGCAAAACTCCAAAAATGGGCTGGACAAAATTATTGGTGCCTTCTCAAAATTGTAAGAAATAATTGCATTCCAAGTTTGTGTGGCTCCTGTAAGTTGTACTTAAACTCACCTGTATCAATAAACAGGTGCTGACATTATAGAAATCACACCGGCAACCAGTTGGAATGGTGAAAATTTGACTCAACCTTTCTGTTGTGTGTCTCTGTGTGCCACACAGAGCATGGAGAAGACAAAGAGCAGCAAAGAATTGTCTGAGGATTTGAAAATCGTGGAAAAGCATGGACAATCTCAAGGTTACAAGTCCATCTCAAGAGATCTTAATGTTCATGTGTCCACAGGAACACCGAACAAGGAGTGCTGAAAGTGATGGTTTGGCCCCCACAAAGTCCTAAACTCAACATCGAGTCTGTCTGGGATTACATGAAGAGACAGATGGATTTGAGGCATCTTACATCCACAGAAAATGTGTGTATAGTTCTCCAAGATGTTTGGAACAACCTACCTGCCGAGTTCCTTCAAAAACTGTGTGCAAGTGTACCAAGAAGAATTGATGCTTCTTTAAAGGCAAAGGGTGGTCACACCAAATATTGATTTGATATGGATTTCTCTTCTATTCCTTTATTTTCCATTTTGTTAATTGATAAATATAAACTACTAGCACTTCTATTTCTGAAAGCATTAATAATTTACAGCATTTCACACCTGCCTAAAACATTTGCACAGTAATGTATATGCATTACTTTGTTAGTAAAGATAATGTTATTCTTGAATGAACAGATTCATAGCAAAATGTCAAAATTTAGTTGATCCATAGTGGTTGTACAGGTGTAAGAGCTGAAATAATGAATTACCCACATTTTGCATGTCGTTTTTTTTTTTTGAGGGGGGAGCGGGTACCTAGTTTTGACAGGTACCCAGCTACCACTTGCACTGGGGCAGCCTAGGCTACTCCTCCTCTCCCCCCTCGCCGCAAGCTGTCACAGCCTGGTGCCCACACTAGTGATACCGGCGCCGGGGAGAGGCAGGGGACAAAAAAAGGGCTTCGGGCAGCAGCACCGCTGGATCATGGGACAGGTGAGTGTGTGTTTATTAAAAGTCAGCAGCTACACTTTTTGTAGCTGCTGACTTCTAATAAACACAGAAAAGGCTGGAACTCCGCTTTAACCACCTGAGTCCCAGTATACGTCATATGACGTCTTTTTGTTCTCCGGGGTATATCTGAATGATGCCTGTAGCTACAGACATCATTCAGATATTGCCGTTTTCAGCCGGCGATTCCCTGCACCATAAGAACGATCATAGCGGCTGTCCCGCCGCTTGATCGTTCTTACGGGCGTCGGGAGGGGACGCCGTCCCCTCCCGCCACCCTCCGGTGCTTCTACCGACTCACCGCTTCCATCGGTGAGTAAGACACAGGATCCGCCGGCCACGGATGGTGATCATAGAGATTTCGGGCAGACCAGATGGTCGCCGGAGTCTCTATGATCGTTCGGAGGTGAGATGTGGGGTCTTTTTGACCCCCCATATCTCAGTGTAAATAGGTCCGATCATGTAATATTCCTATTACAAGGGATGTTTACATTCCTTGTAATAGAAATAAAAGTAATCAAATATATATATATATTTTTTTAAAGGTGTTGAACTAAAAAAATAAAGTAAAATTAACAATAAAAAGAAAAAAAAAAAAATTTAAAGCGCCCTGTCCCCGCGAGCTCGTACGCAGAAGCGAACGCATACGTAGGTCCCGCCCACATATGAAAACGGCGTTCAAACCCCACATGTGAGGTATTGCCGCGAACGTTAGTGTGAGAGCAATAATTCTAGCCCTAAACCTCCTCTGTAACTCAAAATATGTAACCAGTAAAAAATGTTAAAGCGTCGACTATGGGGATTTTTAAATACCAAAGTTTGGCGCCATTCCACAAGCGCATGCAATTTTGAAGCGTGACATGTTGGGTATCTATTTACTCGTCGTATCTTCATCTTTCACATTATGCAAAAAAATTGGGCTAACTTTACCGTTTTGTTTTTTTTAAAGCAGGAAACTGTTTTTTTTCTGAAAAAAACACGTTCGAAAAATTGCTGCGCAAATACCGTGCGAGATAAAAAGTTGCAACGGCCACCATTGTATTCTTTAGGGTCTTTGCTAAAAAAATATATATAATGTTTGGGGGTTCTATGTAATTTTCTAGCAAAAAAATTTGGAATTTTACATGTAGGAGAAAAATTTCAGAATTGGCCTGGATCTCAGGTGGTTAACAAACTACAGTGTAAAATGTATTAAAAAATATACTCACTGCTCCCTCTTGTGGTGATATTTAATTATACATCACTTTAGGTAAAGCAATTTATGGATGTCCTTGGTTTTTAACCACTTCAGCTCCGGAAAAATTTACCCCCTTACTGACCAGGCCCTTTTTTGCCATACGGCACTGCGTCGCTTTAACTGACAATTGCGCGGTGGTGCGACGTTGTACCCAAACAAAATTGATGTCCTTTTTTTCCTACAAATAGAGCTTTCTTTTCGTGGCATTTTATCACCTCTGCGGTTTTTATTTTTTGCGCTTTAAACAAAAAAATAATGACAATTTTGAAAAAAAAAGCAATATTTTTTACTTTTTGCTATAATAAACATCCCCAAAAGCGTATATTGATTGGTTTGTGCAAAAGTTATCGCGTCTACAAAATAGGAAATAGATTTATGGCATTTCTATTATTAATTTTTTTTTTATTAGTAATGGCGGCTATCTGCAATTTTTATTTGACTGCGACATTGCGGCAGACAGATCGGACACGCTTGACACTATTTTGGGACCAGTGGCATTTATACAGCGATCAGTGCTGTACAATGCACCGATTACTGTGTAAATGTCACTGCTAGGGAAGGGGTTAAACACTAGGGGGCAATCAAGGGGTTAAGTGTGTTCCCTCAGTATGTTCTAACTGTAGGGGGGATGGACTAGAACATGACAGAGATCACTGCTCCTGATCAATGGGAGCAGTAGATCCCTATCATGTTGCTAGGCAGAGCAGGGAAATGCCTTGTTTAAATAGGCATCTCTCTATTCTGCCTCTCCGTGCCACGATCGCGGGCCACCGGTGGACTACGTCCGTGGGACCCGTGGTCACACTACTGCGGAGGGCAAGCTAGCCGCGGCTGTCACAGCGACATACGGGATTGTCGTTTTGCGCACCCGTGCCACTTTGCCGATGTATATTGGCGTTAGCCGGTCAGCAAGTGGTAAAAAGCATAGAGGAAGGAAAGACATCTGTGTGTGCAATGGTTCCATTCTAGGGTTAGAACTGAAATCAAGATTCTGGTCTAAGCAACAAAGACATTTTCAAGTTTGCAAACAGGCCAACTTTCGGTTTTTGAAACTGCCAGACCCGACTACAGGAATTTCCATTACTGAAAACTAGTTTTCTCATCTATGTGGTGTCTATCAATATCACTATTATATTTGACTTCAGATGGATCATGGACCACCAACCAACTTACATTTAGGGCAACAACATGGGTTTGTGCTAGGGCACCATGTAAACTTGCAGGGTAGGCAGGTGGTACCGCCTCCATGTTTCCCTCCTTGTTGGGCTCCAAGTGTGAGCCATATACAGTAGGAGGCCTATGCCCAGGTGGGTTCTTTTGGGCTACATTAGGCACCTTGGATAGAGTCACTGCCTTACACGTGGGGTGCCTTTACTTGAGTCATGCTCACCAATGCCCTGGGACAGGGTGGAGGCCGATTTCAGGGATAACTCAACCTTAACCACTTGCTTACCGTGCACTTAAACCCCCCTCCTATCCAGACTAATTTTCAGCTTTTGGTGCTCTCACACTTTGAATGACAATTACTCAGTCATGCAACACTGTACCCAAATTAATTTTTTGTCCCACAAATAGAGCTTTATTAATTTTTCTTCATAAATTTTGGCCACAATTTATACTGCCACATATCTTTGGTTACTATTATACTACAGTATTCAGTTTTCCACGTGCATGCTCCTGAAGAGTGGATGAATCCACAAAATGCATAGAGCTATTATATGCCATGTTTTATGTCAACTATATGTTTTACTTATTCAATGATCACTTGTAACATGCGATTTGTATTATTAGTGGTCAATTGTCATTGCTGTATGTCTATCTATTGAATGGAATATATTGGTGTACTCATGATTACCATCATGCAACTTACCACTGGTTTTCCAATAAATGTAAATGTTTTACACCTGCCTGCTTCATTCAAAGTCCCAACCCCCAGTCGTCCTGTTTGTTTCAATTAGATAGGGATGGAGGCAACTGACCTTACCCGGTCACCGCCTCATTTAAAGTCCCAACGTTCTCCTTACCAACCACTTGTGTCTTCATACCCCAATGTGTTTCAACGGACACAAGCTGTAGACTGTGTGTCGGTTACTTACATAAACTCCTTTAGTAACTTCAGACCAGGCAAGTTTAAAAAAGCTTTACTGGATACTCTCAGCATAACAGTTCCAAAACAAAGTGCACGGCCTTTCCCTTTATCCCTAACTCAGGTTTGTGGCTGCCCCAGTGTACCTACAACGGAAAGAGTCCATAACTGGTTGAGTCCATCTTGGCAGTATGCAGCAGCTGGTGTTCTTCAGGGTGGACTGCAAGTCTCAGCAATCCCCCTACATGTGAAAGGTTCCTATAGGCAGGCAAGGCTCTCTTCGACACCTGCAGCAGCTCTGTAATGTGGTTGAGGATAACATGCTGTATTTTGACTGTGTCTCTTCCCATGCAGACTGAGTCTGTCTGGGCAGAGCCCTCCCCCTTTTTATTAACAGCACAGGGAGAAGGGCAGAGCTCAGCAAACAGTGCAGGAAATTAGGTTAACCCTGCGGGAGCATCTCAATAGCCACCATTTTAACCTGCTTACAAATTAGGTAGGAGCTCATTAGTAAGTAAAAGGAAGCATTTTTTCATAGGAAATTGATTGCCTTCTGAGGCATTTGAGGCATCAAAGAATATAGGCAATTTATTTGCATTATTTGCCAACATGCACAGCAATGTATTGGCAATAATCTTACCTAAACACTCATTTAAATCATACTTCAAACATTGCATTTCAAATTTTTTCTTATAAATACATATAAGAGGTGAAACAAGCACATAGGGGGTTATTTATGAAAGGCAAATCCACTTTGCACAAGTGCACTTGAAAGTGCAGTCGCTGTAAATCTGAGGGGGACATGCAAGGAAAATAAAAAACAGCATTTTAGCTTGCACAGGATTGGCAGATTACCAAAATTTATCACTAAAAAAGAAAAATGCTCCAAATCGTGTAATACGGTTTTAACAGGGGGTTTAAAAAATAAAAATAATAAAATAAATTAAACAGGGGGTTTATTAATGCTTGTAGCTCAAGCGGGTAAAAAAGACTCCAACGAGTCACAGACATTTCTTTTTTGGTGATACATTTTGGAAATCTGCTGTAAGTGACCATCCAAGGAATAAGAGACACCTGGGACACCCGGAAGTTCATGATAATCTCTGGCACCTGGACATCTTCAGGGAAATCTGTGATCCGATTCGCGTTGTCTGACCCCCCATAATAAGGGAGTCACCTGGGATCTGGTAAGCCTCCATCTTATAATTGGTGATTAGAGGTGACGGGTTCTACGTGGTCAAATGGAATGATTTTAACTATCAAGTCACATCATATCATATAATTTTTATATACACATTTTTTTTTATATATATATGGACACTTTATTTACACATGAACTTTATGTAAGTTGATTGATTTTTTATCACATTTTTTTCACAGTTTTTTCAAGGCATATCTTCACAGATTCTGCGGTTTATATATACATTTATTTTGTGCAACCAATTGTTATTTAGCTTTGCACATTTTCAATCACTTCAATATCTATCATTATATATAGTTTGAGCGCTGCACTTTTTTCTTCTCTTATGCCGCGTACACACGGTTGGAAAACAGTCCGATGGGAGCTTTTCATCGGATTTTCCGACCGTGTGTATGCCCATCGGTCTTTTTCTGTCGGAATTTCCGACGGACTTTGGATTGAGAACCTGTTCTTAATTTTTCCGACGGAAAACCTTTCTATCGGATTTTCCGATCGTGTGTATGCAATTCCGACACGCAAAATTCTGACGCATGCTCGGAAACAATTCGACGCATGCTCAGAAGCATTAAACTTCCCTTTTATAGTGCAGTCGAACGTTTTTTAAGGCATGGTGTTATTGACCGTCGGAATTTGGTGTGACCGTGTGTAGGCAAGACAGTTTGAGCGAAATTCCGTTGGAATTCCGACGGGAAAACCAGCTTTTTCCGACGAGAATTCCGACCGTGTGTACGCAGCATTATAGTTTTTGTGCCCAGTATCTGGGTTATGGTGTTCAGCTGCTTGTGTTACATAGAGGTTTACTAAGCGAGGATTTATTCTTTTTCTTGTATTTTTAGTTTATATTTACTAAAATAATAAAATTTCCATGGTTTGTGTACTGTTGGAGACCTGATATAGTGATTGCAGGGTCCAGGGTTTAGGAAGACTTTCATTTGGTAGCAAATGTGTGTGTATGTGTATGTATGTATGTATATATATATATATATATATATAGATATATATATATATATACATACACACAGTGGCGAAAATAATTACTTGATCTCCTGTGGATTTTGTAAGTTGGCCCACTTACATAGAAATGAAGAGTCTATCATATGTGTATTTTAAATGATAGAGACAGAATATCAACCAAAAATCCAGAAAAAAACACGATACAAATGTTATAAATTGAGTTGCAGTTCAGTGAGTAAAATAAGTATTTGATCCCCAAGCAAAACACGACTAAGGGTCAGTTCACACTGGGAGGACTTGTCAGGCGACTTAGCTGCCTGACAAGTTGCGTCCCGTTCTGTACTATGGAACCAGACACAAGTTGCTCCGACTTAGAAAAAAAGGTTCCTGTACGACTTTGGGGGCGACTTGAATTGACTTCTATAGAGGTCGTTTTGCAAGTCGCCGCAGCTGTCGTGTCCGGGTCGCCTGAGGCAGTCGCGCTGTAAGTTGTGCTGCCTCAGTGTGAACAGACACTTAGTACTTAGTAGAGAAACCCTTGTTGGCAAGCACAGAGGTCAGATGTTTCTTATAGTTGGAGACCAGGATTGCACACATCTCAGGAGGGATTTTGGTCCACTTTTCTTTACAGATCTTCTCTAAATCCTTAAGGTTTCTTGGCTGTTTCTTGGTAACTCGAAGTTTCAGTGTCCTCCATACATTTTTTATAGGATGAAGGTCTGAAACTGACTAGGCCACTCCATGACCGTAATGTGCTTCTTCTTGAGTCACTCCTTTGTTGCCTTGGCGGTATGTTTTGAGTCATTGCCATGCTGGAAGACCCACCCATCAGCATTGGTTAATTTAATCCTCATGCTGCTAGCATTAGTAAATAGATAGGAAAATATATCATATTTACTTGTTTTAAACATTTTTTTTTTATTTCTTCAGCTACTTCCTGATTTCTTGCCTAGGGAAATGATGTCATACATCCCAGAAGAGTCTTCAGAAGGGGAGGGGTTTTCTCAGCTGAGCACACTCTCTCCTACATCCATGCTTGAGCTAAGGGCAGATGGATTCCAGGACATAAATGCTACATGAATCATCTGCCCGTACTCAAGATGGCCACAGTCAGAAATGCTAGGGGGGTGTTTTTCAAAGTGATTTCTCTGCAAAATAAAACATGGAGACGTGGATGGATGGGGGAGTTTGCTCTGAATATTACAAATTAAAGTGGAAGTAAACCCCCCTATCGTTTTCAGCCAAGGAAGCTGCCATCTTTGCCTCTGTTTAATCTTCAACTGCCACAGTGCTGCACATGTGATCCGTTATGACACCAGCCATTGGATGGTTTGACTGTTTGGTTGAGAGCACAGCCAATGTGCAGTTAGCATTCCCGGCATGCCTTTTTTTTTTAAACTGTTAAATCGATGGGTTTACTTCCGCTTTAATTAAATAGTGTTTTCGGTTTGTGGTGCTCAGATGCAGTGAAGTATATCCGAACCCTTACCTTGTAAAACAACCCATTTAGTGTAAAATAGAAATGAAAGGAAAACTTTAATGTATAGATATACAAACATTATAAATACCCTTTTTTCCACAAGTTATCACATCATTTCTGTTATCAGTTGCATAAGTGACTTGGAGAGTGGAGAAATAGACATACACTAATCTTCCCAGTAAATGGTTGTGCAGGAGAGGGGTGTCAGTAGAGGTCGACCAATATGGGTTTTTCTCTGGCCGATGCCGATATTTAGAGATTGCGGCGGCCGATATATGATGCCGATTTTTTTGGGCCGATATGTTAGGCCGATTTTTATTTTTATTTTATTTTTTTGTCTTCATCTCATAAAATCTAACAGTTAAAAATTTTCACGCTGGGGCGTTTTTGGACTAAAAATAGCGCCTGTAAAGTGCCTGCAAAATGGCTCTCCTGCAGTCCGTGTGAAAGCAGCATCTTTGGAGCGATGTATACCGCTCCTACGCCACTCCTGCACATTGAAATGAATGGGCACCGCTGCCGAAGCGCCTGCAATGCGATTTTAAATGCGCTTCACGGGCGCATTTAACCCCTTCCTTGGCCGCTAGCTGGGTTATAAGCGTCCTGCTAGCGGCTGAATAGCACCGCTAAAATGACGGTAAATCGCCACTAAAATGTGCAGTGTTTTACCGTCAATGTCTGCCCGCTCCAGTGTGTAAGCAGCCTTAAGTAATAAGTGATACAGAAAATTTCTTACATTTTATTAAACAAAAAAAATTTCCAATCAGTTCACTAGTATGTATAATTTAGATAAAAAAAATAAATAAAAAAAAAAACGATATCTTAAATATTAAATACACAAAAACAGGTAATCAAAACTTTTGGACAAAAAAAAAAAAATGGGCTAACTTTACTGTTTTTTTTTTTTTATCATTAGTGTATTTTTTTCCCCAAAAAATGCGTTTAAAAGACCGCTGCGCAAATACCATGTGACATAAAATATTGCAACAACCGCTATCTTATTCCCTAGGGTCTCTGCTAAAAAAAATATATATATAATTTTTGGGGGTTCTAAGTGATTTTCTAGCAGAAAATACAGGATTTGTACTTGTAAGCAACAAGTGTCAGAAAAGATTTAGTCTTTAAATGGTTAAACTGAGAACTTCTCCACAGGAGTTCAGTCTATTGATAAGAAGAAACATTGTATCTTTTTGGTCTTTTCTTGGCAGACTGCCCAGAGAGGAGACAAGTCGCTCCAGGGGAAGACTCAGGCAACTTGCATTGACTTCTATTACAGAAGTCATTTGCAAGTCGGGGCTGAAGTTATAATCTGCCTTTTTATCAGCACAATCGGCCGATGCCGATTAAATAAAAAACGTCAAATATCGTCCGGCCGCTATATCGGTCGACCTCTAGGTGTCAGCACAAGTTTGACCATTGGTGGACAGGCAGGCTGTTCTGCCAGCACAGCCAATAAACTGACCATGCTGGGAAGGATGTGCCCTCATGCCTAGTGAGGTTAGTTTGAAATAGGAAAGCAGAGGGACTGCAAAGATCAACAAGTATTTCACACAAAGGAAGCAATACAGAGAGAACAGTATACTTTTGAACACAAGTACATGCTACAGCAGACACATATCTGGAATATGAAATGTTGGGGTAACAAATTCTTTAAAGTGACATTAAAGGTACATTTAAAAACAAAAACAAAAATGTGTTATACTTATCAGTTCTGTGCAGTGGTTTTGCAGACACACTTCCCTGTTCTGACAGGAGTGACAGATTGTGGTTCCTAGCTAATAAGAACACACTATCAGTCACTTCCTCTAGTCAGTCCCCTACCCCTTCAGTTAGAATCACCTCCCAGGGAACACAGTTAACCCCTTGATCGCCCCCTAGTGTTAACCCCTTCACTGCAAGTGACATTTTTACAGTAATCAATGCATTTTTATAGCATTGATCGCTGTATTAATGGCAATGGTCCCAAAAATGTGTCAAAATTGTCCGATGTGTCCGCCATAATGTCGCAGTCACAATAAAAATCGCGAATCGCCGCCATTACTAGTAAAAAAATAATAATAAAAATGCTATAAATCTATCCCCTATTTTGTAGATGCTATAACTTTTGCGCAAACTAATCAATGTACGCTTATTGCGATTTTTTTTAACAAAAATATGTAGAAGAATACCTATCGGCCTAAACTGAGAAATTGCTTTTTTTTAAATGGGGATATTTATTATAGGAAAAAAGTACAAAATAGCGTTTTATTTTTTTGTTTATAGCGCAAAAAATAAAAACCGCAGAGGCGATCAAATACCACCAAAAGAAAGCTCTATTTGTGGGAAAAAAGGACGTCAATTTTGTTTGGGTTCAATTAGGGGTCAGCAATAGGTCAATCATGGCATTATGATGGGTAGATCACATCCAGGTTTTTCTATCTATATTATCCCGCTTGCAGAAGTAGAGACGGCAACCTCTGATAGGTGCTGGGGCAGCAAGCAAAGGTAGGGGAAGAGAAAAGAGCCAGCAGTAGGTGCAGGCTGCTCTCTCCTTCTCCAGGAAGGCTGTTATTATTGGAGGGAGGGAAAGGAATAAGCCTGTGGCTATGTGTATCAGGAGTAAAGGCGGTAAGACCATCCTTACTTTTTAATGCGGTCTTGCTATTTTATCTCCTTAGAAAAAGGCTTGCTGTGAGCCATTCAGGTGCTTTGAATTAGCCCTTAAGTATTCAATTCTCCGGCTTGGATTGCCCATTTTTCATATTTTCACATTGATATTTTTATTTTTTTGTTACTACATCATATGACTTAAAGCAGGCCCCGACAAACCCCGGTCGCCCGGGCGCAATTGCGCCTAGAATTGGGGTCCTGGCGCCTGGGGCGACACAGCTGCGGTACCGTGTCAACCTGTGGACACCGACCCCCGCCGCGCGATTGCATCGGGCCGCGCCGGCCAGAAATTTAGGGCGCGGCTTTGCGGCCTTCTGAAATCTTTCTATGGCGCCATCTTGTGGTGGCCGTTGGTATTGCAACACCTCTAACACTGCTAATGCAATGTTAACCACTGGGCACTTTTCAGCTTTCGGTGCTCTCACACTTTGAATGACAATTTCTCAGTCATGTAATGCTGTACCCAAATTAATTTTTTGTCCTTTTTTTTCACTCAAATAGAGCTTTCTTTTGGTGGTATTTAATCACCACCGCTATCGGCGTCCGTTTACCGCGATGCACCGGGTCCTCGGGACCTGGCGGTCACGGATGTTCCCGAGTCCAGGGGGCGCGCAGGAGCAAAGTTCTGGGAGGACGTCCTACGGTGCCCAGTGCCACCTGTCAGTCGTTGTCGTTAAAAAAAAAAAAAAAAACCTGGCTCCTAACTTTTTTAGCTGGCTCCTAGATTCCAAGCAAATTTGTCAAGCCCTGACTTAAAGAGTAGTAACCATTAAAACAAAAAAAATTAAAGTCAGCAGCTACAAATACTGCAGCTGCTGACTGTTAATAATCGGACACTTACCTGTCCCAGGGTCCAGCGATGCGAGGGATCGAAGCCCAGCTCATCCTCCCCTTCGTTCGGCGGCGCCGGCATTGTAACTGTGGGCACCGGGCTGTGGCTTCACAGCCAGGAACCCACTGCGCATGCACAAGCGGCGCCGCGCGCCGTAAATGGCCACGCAGTCATCTGGGACCTGTCACGTTTCCCAGATGACTGACAGGAGGGAGGGGGCAGAGCTGAGCCCTTCCTGCGCCGAGGGAAGTGATGTCACCAGCCCAGGCATTGAAGGAGGCAGACTACGAGGGACACCCTAGCAACAGGCATTTAGAGGTGAGTTAAAAAAAAAAATTTCCAAATGTTTTTATTTTAATTTTTTTAAGGAATTTTTATGATTTTTTGTTTTTTTGTGTGCTACCCCACTTTAAACCTTTAGATGTATGTAGCACTTATCACCAGTGCCTTATCTGTGGGCCTTCTTTGTTATTTTTACCACCTGTAATTACCTGTAATTTAAATCAAAGAACGACTATGGTAATTTAAAACCTTTTTTTTTTAATTAAATGTTAAAACAGAAAAGGCTTTCTGCACCCTGGTGATCTTTGATCTCTTTCATGTTGTTCAGATAGATCTCTCCACGGTTGCCAATCTGTGACTTATGCCGCATACACACACACACGAGCAGAAAGAGTCTGATGGGAGCTTTTCATCGTATGTTCCGACCGTGTGTATGCCCCATTGGACTTTTTCCATCAAAAATTCAGACGGATTTAGATAGAGAACATGTTCTATATTTTTCAGACGGCAAAAAATTACTATCAGAAAAAACGCTTGTCTGTATGCTGTTCCGACGCACCAAAAACAACGCATGCTCTGAAGCAAGTACGAGACGGAAGCTATTGGCTACTGGCTATTGAACTTCCTTTTTCTAGTCCTGTCGTACGTGTTGCACGTCACCGCAGTCTTGACGGTCGGACTTTGGGGTGACCGTGTGTAGGCAAGACATCTTGAGCGGAACTCCTGTTCCTTACGGTTTTGCAGTCGGAATAAACTCTGTCGTGTGTACAGGGCATTAGACACATGGATATACAAAAACCATATAAAAAGTTGTCACTAGAGGGCAGCATCTGCTACACACAGTTGTAATGAATAACCAAACTGTTATTTTATTGCTACTTTGTAGTAGTTTGTATTTGCAAATACTGTAGAAATAATTGTTTAAAGTGGATAAAATATTGCCAAGAATAAAAATATAACTATAGGTATCTTCATTTTGAGACACGATGGACAGGCTAACCACTGTGAAAATCGCTTTCTCTGGATATAGTTCATTAAAACTTTAACCTAATAGGAAGTTAGTTGTGGAATTTTTTGTTGCAATATAATGTGTTTTTACATTTGTTTTAACCACTTCTGGACCAAGCCTGTTTTTGACAATTGTTTACAAGTCAAGATCAATATTTTTTGCTAGATTTACTTAGTTTGAACCCCAAAACATTATATATACATATTTTAGCAAAGAGTCTGGAGAATAAAATGACGGTCGTTGCAATATTTTATATCACACGGTATTTGCGCAGCGGTCTTTCATACGCAATTTTTTAGTAAAAAATAAGTTTCACTGAAATTAAAAAAAACTAAACAGTAAAGTTAGCCCAATTTTTTGGTATATTATGAAAGATATTACACCCAGTAAATAGATACCTAACATGTTACAGTTTAAAATTGCGCACACTCGTGGAATGGCGACAAACTACATTACTTAAACATTTTCATAGGCGACTCTTTAAAAATTGTTAACGGTTACCAGTTACAGAGAAGGTCTTTTGCTAGAATTATTGCTCTTGCTCCAATAATTATGGCAATATCTCACATGTGCAATTTGAACACCGTTTACATTTGTGGGCGCAACTTATGTATGCGTTTTCTTTGGTGTACGAGCAAGCGGGGATGGGTTTTTTAAGCGACAGTGTAAAAATATAGAAGCATACAAAAATAATTGGGTGGACTGCGCTTAGTCCCCTCAAACAAAATTTTGTAGGAGCGCTATTATTGAGATTTCTCAAATTAATGTGAAAAATCGATGTATACCCTCTAAATGAAGTGACCATATGCTAAAATAAATAAATATATATAAGTTATATATATATAAAATAAATAAGTATATGGGCCAGGTGAGCGTGATAAAAAACAATAAGTGAATCAATAAATAAATTAAAAATTAATAAAAGTGAACCATACATGTGGTGAAAAAATAAATATATAAAATATAAATATAAATATGGAAATTCGTGTCTTAAGTCCACATATATAAAGTGCTTGCCAATCTGATCAAGCAAGTTGCAGGAATACAAAAAGTGACAGTTCCCGGTTGGTGTAGATAACAGTTCTAAATTGATAATCCTTGAGTGATCCGACCACCATACACTTTCACCTCGTGAGGGAATCGTCCCCTTATGGGGCTGCACTCACCAGAAATCAACTTTTAGTAAGCCTGTAGTTAAACCAATTTGGGCCTTCTCCTCCAACATCAGACCATTAATCTCCACCAGCGCGGTTGTAAGACCAGAATTTCAGACCTTCAATCCTGTATCCCTTGATCAGCACTCCACCAGCGCGGTTGCATAATGTGTGAAAGACAAATGGAGGGCCACATAGTGTAATACTGCTAAAAGATTTTTATTGAAACAATTTCCCTTTAAAAAACAACGATCCCCCTAATAATATCTGCGTACCAAACAATCAAAAGCAATGAGCATTGGTTAAATGTAAAGATCTACTGTGCCTGGGTTCCTTTCACCTAGCAGGATATGGATCAACGAGTTCCGCTGTGTATGCTGGCGGCGTCTCTCCTTCCTGGTGTCTGTGGAACGCACAGTGGACCGCAAGCGTAGTGACGTCACTTCCTGTTGACCTACGCCCTGACGCGTTTCGTCATTTCCGACTTCTTCTCGAGGGCGTAGGTCATCAGGCAGGAAGTGACATATATATGCACTGACTGATGGGGTGGTCGTCCAATGAGGAGGCTAGAATGCTCACACACTAGACGGCGACACCGTAGACCGGGCCTGCAGACACTAGAGGTCTAAAGCAGACTTTATTATAAAACTTATAGCAAGCGGCACCGGTATCAGTGCATTTGTAGCAATGAAAGCACATCTTAATAAACGTTTATCATAACATTATCAGGCACTGAAGTGTCAAGATGATACTCATGACCTGGATATTATTATTTAAATGTTAATATTTGCAGGGTGGTTATAAACTATACCATATACCATATTACCGCTGAATATGCGGATGGGTAGATACTATTGCGTGCTCTACCTCACAAGATGTGAGGAATACACCAAGAGCGATATATCCACAATACAATTAGTAATAATCACCCATATTTCCCCATAAAATATATTAGATTTAATATTCAAGGAACGTGAATCTGAATATCTGAAATGGGAACTCAGGTAAATAAATAGTCTATCTGCAATTATAAATATACATAAATTACGGATAAATATAGTGCCTTTTAAAACCTAGTTCTTAAAAGGGGGGTGCATATACCCGGGAATAAAATCAAAAATTCCCATATAAAATATAAGATAAGTTAAAATTGAATAAATGGCTTATATTGGGATAAATATATATATAAAAAATATATATATATAAAAAAAATGATATATATAAAAATATATATATAAAAGTATTAAGAATAAAAGCCTCTACGGATGTAGATATTAGATGTATTAAAACTAATTAGCGTTTATTTATTTGGAGGTGGACAAGGATATAATAAATAGATTAAAAGTCGATTAAGATGTTAGATTATTAACATTTATTAATAAGGATTAGGGATGAGCCGAACACCCCCCCGTTCGGCTCGCACCAGAACCCGCGAACGGACCTAAAGTCCGTGCGAGCTTTAGAACCCTATTAGTTATAATGGATGCGAACGTTCGAAATTAAAAGTGCTCATTTTAAAGGCTAATATGCATGTTAATGTCATAAAAAGTGTTTGGGGACCTGGGTCCTGCCCCAGGGGACATGTATCAATGCAAAAAATTTTTTTAAAAACGGCCGTTTTTTCAGGAGCAGTGATTTTAATAATGCTTAAATTGAAACAATAAAAGTGTAATATTCCTTTAAATTTCGTACCTGGGGGGTGTCTATAGTATGCCTGTAAAGGGGCGCATGTTTCCCGTGTTTAGAACTGTCTCTGCGCAAAGTGTCATTTTTGAAAGTAAAAAAGCTATTTAAAATCACTCGCGGCTAATGTTAATTCACGGCTCCCGTAACACAGAGAACAGTGATTCATTGAAACTCATTCATAAAAAAAAGTCATTGATAAAAAAAAAAAAAAAAAAAAAATGAAAAAAAAAAAAGCGTAGGGGTCCCCCCAAATTCAATAACCAGGCCCTTCAGGTCTGGGATGGATATTAAGGGGGATCCCAGCCAAAAAAAAAAAAAAAAAATGGCGTAGGGTCCCCCTCAAAATCCATACCAGACCCTTGAGGTCTGGTATGGATTTTAAGGGGAACCCTAGCCAAAAAAAATGGCGTGGGGTCCCCCTCAAAATCCATACCAGACCCTTATCCGAGCACGCAACCTGGCAGGCCGCAGGAAAAGAGGGGGGGACGAGAGCGGCCCCCCCTCTCGCCTGAACCGTACCAGGCCACATGCCCTCAACATTGGGAGGATGCTTTGGGGGTCTAAGACCCCTAAAGCACCTTGTCCCCATGTTGATTAGGACAAGGGCCTCTTCCCCACAACCCTGGCCGGTGGTTGTGGGGGTCTGCGGGCGGGGGGCTTATCGGAATCTGGAAGCCCCCTTTAACAAGGGGACCCCCAGATCCCGGCCCCCCCCCTGTGTGAAATGGTAAGGGGGTACAAAAGTACCCCTACCATTTCACCAAAAAAGTGGCAAAAATGGTAAAAATGACAGGAGACAGTCTTTGACAATTCCTTTATTAAAATCTTCTTTCTTCTTTCTTCATCCTTCGGATTCTTCATCTTCTCCTTCCTTCATCTTCTTCCATCTTCTTCTTCCATTTTCTTCTTCCTCCGATCCGCTTCTTCTTGCGCTGGTCTTCTCGTCCTTCTCGTCCGGCATCTTCTTCCGTCGGCGTCGGTGTCGGTGTCTTCTTGGGCCGCTCCGCGCAATGGGAGGCTCCCGCTGTGTGAGGCTCCGCTCCATCTGACAGGTCTTTTAAAACGGAGGGCACCTGGTGACCCCGCCCCCCTCTGACGTCATGGGGAAAGCCATCATGGAATTCCCCATGACGTCCCTGTGCGTCAGAGGGGGCGGGGTCACCAGGTGCCCTCCATTATAAAAGACCTGTCAGACAGAGCGGAGCCTCACACAGCGGGAGCCTCCCATTGCGCGGAGCGGCCCAAGAAGAGACAGAGACACCGACGCCGACGCCGACGGAAGAAGATGCCGGACGAGAAGGACGAGAAGACCAGCGCAAGAAGAAGCGGATCGGAGGAAGAAGAAAATAGAAGAAGAAGGAGGAAGAAGAAAATAGAAGAAGAAGATGGAAGAAGATGAAGGAAGGAGAAGATGAAGAATCCGAAGGATGAAGAAAGAAGAAAGAAGATTTTAATAAAGGAATTGTCAAAGACTGTCTCCTGTCATTTTTACCATTTTTGCCACTTTTTTGGTGAAATGGTAGGGGTACTTTTGTACCCCCTTACCATTTCACACAGGGGGGGGGCCGGGATCTGGGGGTCCCCTTGTTAAAGGGGGCTTCCAGATTCCGATAAGCCCCCCGCCCGCAGACCCCCACAACCACCGGCCAGGGTTGTGGGGAAGAGGCCCTTGTCCTAATCAACATGGGGACAAGGTGCTTTAGGGGTCTTAGACCCCCAAAGCATCCTCCCAATGTTGAGGGCATGTGGCCTGGTACGGTTCAGGCGAGAGGGGGGGCCGCTCTCGTCCCCCCCTCTTTTCCTGCGGCCTGCCAGGTTGCGTGCTCGGATAAGGGTCTGGTATGGATTTTGAGGGGGACCCCACGCCATTTTTTTTGGCTAGGGTTCCCCTTAAAATCCATACCAGACCTCAAGGGTCTGGTATGGATTTTGAGGGGGACCCTACGCCATTTTTTTTTTTTTTTTTTTGGCTGGGATCCCCCTCAATATCCATCCCAGACCTGAAGGGCCTGGTTATTGAATTTGGGGGGACCCCTACGCTTTTTTTTTTGTTTTTTATTAATGAATGACAGCTCTCTGTGTTACAGGAGCCATCAATTCATTAGCCGCGAGTGATTTAAATAGCTTTCTTCCTGCAAAAATGACACTTTTTTGCAGGGAAAGTTCTAAGCACAGGAAACCTGCCTCCTTCACAGGCTACCTATAGACACCCCCCAGATGTGATACTGCAATGCTGTTCTAACAGCATGCACACACATATCCCCAGAAATAAAGCACATATTGTTGTCAGCAGTCAGCAGCACACTGACACGCTGACACTGTGAGTGAAACATAATATGCGAGGCCGCCGCCGCGGCGGCCTCTTATACCGTGGGGCGTGTATTAAAGCCCCTGAGCTATAATTGGCTACAGGCATCCTGCCTGTAGCCAATTATGGCTCTCCTCGCTGCCGGCGCTGTGATTGGCCAAGCATGCGGGGTCACAGTGCATGCTTGGCCAATCATCAGCCAGCATTGCACTGCGCGGGCCGCAATGCATTGCGGGGCCGCTCGCATCACACGAATTTGATGCGAGCGGCCCCAATAGTTCTGGGCTCGCCGAGCGAGCGAACACCCGGTGTTCGATTCGAACATGGGTTCGAATCGAACACCGGGCTCATCCTTAATAAGGATGTAATAAATAGATAAAAGTCGATATATAATATGAGTAACTCTATAATATATATACAAAGGGGGGAACAATGGGCTACAGCAGCACAGGTGGGTAGCCACACACTTATTGTTACAACCAGAGTGTGTAAAGTCTCGCTATCTCAAATTCATGTTCCTTGAATATGTACATATGACAAGCAAAATAAATTCAATCAATAAATGTCATTGACATAGAGATATCTGGTAACGTTTGTATAGGGACTACGGTGTATAGTGTGTTCCTCCTGAGAGCAATTTATAACTAGCTCAATGTTTAATCCTTTAGGCGAGAGGACGTCAACTAGATATATCCATTTAGTTTCTTGCTTTGAAAGTTCCCGAACAATATGCATACCTCTCCAATGAGGTTGTATTTGTTCAATTCCCCAGAATTGTAGTCCTTTAGGATCCTTGTCATGCTTGAGTTTAAAGTGCAATGAGACGTTATGGTCCTTAAAACCAATTTTTATATTGTGTATATGCTCAGCAATTCGAACTCGTAGTAGCCTTTTTGTACGGCCAATATATATTAACCACTTTAAGACCAGCCTCGTTTTGGATTTTAGGTGTTTACATGTTTAAAACAGTTTTTTTTGCTAGAAAAAAACTTAGAACCCCCAAACATTATATATTGTTTTTTTTCTAACACCCTAGAGAATAAAATGGCGGTCGTTGCAATACTTTTTTTCACACCATATTTGCGCAGCGGTCTTGCAAGCGCACTTTTTTTGGAAAAAATTCACTTTTTTGAATAAAAAAATAAGACAACAGTAAAGTTAGTCCAATTTTTTTATATATTGTGAAAGATAATGTTACGCCGAGTAAATTGATACCTAACATGTCACGCTTCAAAATTGCGCCCGCTCGTGGAATGGCATCAAACTTTTACCCTCAAAAATCTCCATAGGCGACGTTTAAAAAATTCTACAGGTTGCATATTTTGCGTTACAGAGGAGGTCTACAGCTATAATTATTGCTCTCGCTCTACCGATCGCGGCGATACCTCACATGTGTGGTTTGACCACCGTTTTCATATGCGGGCGCTACTCACGTATGCGTTCGCTTCTGCGCACGAGCTCGTCGGGACGGGGCGCTTTAAAAAAAATTTTTTTTGTTTTTCTTATTTATTTTTCTTGATTTTATTTATTTTTACACTGTTTTTAAAAAAAAATTTAATTGGCTCACTTTTATAAAGCATGACAGGTCCTCTTAAATATGAGATCTGGGGTCAAAAAGTCCTCAGATCTCATATTTGGACTTCAATGAAAAAAAAAAAAAAAATGGCATTTAAAAAAATGACATTTGAAAATTCCTCTTTAAGAGGTATGGGCGGAAGTGACATTTTTGACGTCGCTTCCGCCCTCCTATGGTATAGAGATGAGTGGCGGCCATCTTAGCGTCACTCATCTCTATGCCCAGCAGGAGAAAGGACCCGATCGCCTCCGCCGCTGCCGACGGTTCCGGTAAGCGGCGGGAGGGGGGGCACCTCTCCCGTCGCCGATAACGGTGATCTCGCGGCGAATCCGCCGCGATGACCACCATTATCGGACAGCCGACCGGCGCCTGAAGAGATGGATATCTCGGTTGTGGCAGCAGCTGCTGCCGTTACCGAGATATCCCTCTTCAAAATCAGGACGTATATCGTCGTGCGAAGACGTAAGACGTGCCAGTGTTTTTTGAAGATTTGCTCTACCTCTTGGTACTGTGCATGGTAACCCGATATGAAAGACCATTCTAGGTTTTGTTTGCTGGTAGGTGTGCATAACTTCTTTTTTTCTTCTAAAATAGTAGACCTAGGTATTAGATTAACTTCTTCCACTATTTTCTGTAATCTCACAGGGTCATATCCTCTTCTAGCCTCCTCATTGGACGACCACCCCATCAGTCAGTGCATATATATGTAACTTCCTGCCTGATGACCTACGCCCTCGAGAAGAAGTCGGAAATGACGAAACGCGTCAGGGCGTAGGTCAACAGGAAGTGACGTCACTACGCTTGCGGTCCACTGTGCGTTCCACAGACACCAGGAAGGAGAGACGCCGCCAGCATACACAGCGGAACTCGTTGATCCATATCCTGCTAGGTGAAAGGAACCCAGGCACAGTAGATCTTTACATTTAACCAATGCTCATTGCTTTTGATTGTTTGGTACGCAGATATTATTAGGGGGATCGTTGTTTTTTAAAGGGAAAGTGTTTCAATAAAAATCTTTTAGCAGTATTACACTATGAGGCCCTCCATTTGTCTTTCACACATTATGTAACCGCGCTGGTGGAGTGCTGATCAAGGGATGCAGGATTGAAGGTCTGAAATTCTGGTCTTACAACCGCGCTGGTGGAGATTAATGGTCTGATGTTGGAGGAGAAGGCCCAAATTGGTTTAACTACAGGCTTACTAAAAGTTGATTTCTGGTGAGTGCAGCCCCATAAGGGGACGATTCCCTCACGAGGTGAAAGTGTATGGTGGTCGGATCACTCAAGGATTATCAATTTAGAACTGTTATCTACACCAACCGGGAACTGTCACTTTTTGTATTCCTGCAACTTGCTTGATCAGATTGGCAAGCACTTTATATATGTGGACTTTAGACACGAATTTCCATATTTATATTTATATTTTATTTATTTATTTTTTCACCACATGTATGGTTCACTTTTATTAATTTATTAATTGATTCACTTATTGTTTTTTATCACGCTCACCTGGCCCATATACTTATTTATTTTATATATATATAACTTATATATATTTATTTATTTTAGCATATGGTCACTTCATTTAGAGTGTATACATCGATTTTTCACATTAATTTGAGAAATCTCAATAATAGCGCTGCTACAAAATTTTGTTTGAGGGGACTAAGCGCAGTCCACCCAATGATTTTTGTATGCTTCTATATTTCTAAGCAGCAGCTGTTAATAATGTATGTATGACCACTGTACATTCACATTATACCAAGATTATTTTTGCACACCACAAATATAATTTTTCCACATCTATGCACATATACATATATCTATATCAGTTTATTTATTGATTTTTTTATATAGCATTTTTGCACATATATATATTTATTTATTTATTTATATATTTAACAAATCTACACACTACCATTTATAGGACAGGTCCATCAAAGACCAGTCCAGTGTTTTGCCAGGAACACATCCTTGTAGCGCAGAGCGGTGTTTATTTTAGGAGGGCGGTATTACTAAACATCATTATCCGACAGTGTAAAAATAAAAAACATTTAATGTGCCCCATCCCATCATGCACAAAGGTAAATACAGGCATTGGTTTTGCACGCACGCAAACACGGAACATCCCACACATGTGAGGTATCACTACGAACGTCAGATCATGGAAAGTAATTCTAGCACCACACCTTCTGTGTAAATCTAAAGTGGCAACCTGTAAAAGCTTTTAAAGTGTTGCTTATGGAGTCAAAAAAACGCTGCACGAATACTGTGCGACTGTGGGGGTTCTAAGAAATTTTCTGACAAAAAATACTGTTATTGTAAACAATACTTTAACCACTTGAAGACCAGGCCTTTTCTGACACTTTTTTAACAGAATAGGACAACCAGACTAGGCAATGTTAATCCTATTAGATTTTCTTAATTGTTTCCCCATAGCTCCACTTTTCCACTTCATGGTGTGTGTAAAATGTGTGCGTGTGTGTGTGTGTGTGTGTGTGTGTGCGCGCGCGTGTGTGTGGTGGGATCAGTGTTAAAGTGGGATGCCCCTTAAAAAAAAAAAAATTAAAGTCAGCAGAAACAAATACTGCAGCTGCTGACTTTTAATAATCAGACACTTACCTGTCCCGGGGTCCAGCTCTGCGGTGCCGGCATTCTTACTGTGGGCACGCGCGAGCGGCACCGCACACCGTGATACGATGCGCAGTCATCTGGGACCTGTCACATGTCCCAGATAACTGACTGCGCCGAGGGGAAGTGATGTCACCAGCCCGGGCACTGAAGGAGGCAGACTACGAGGGACCCCCTAGCAACAGGCATTTAGAGGCAAGTTAAAAAAAAAAAATCAAATGTTTTTTTTTTTTTTTTTTTTTTTTAGGAATTTTAATCATATTTTTTTTTTGGGGGGGGGGGGGGGGGGGGGGGGGGGGGGGGGGGGGGGGGCGGAAACACCACTTTAATTTTGGCAGCAAATTTCAATTTAGTTTTAATCTTAGTCTTAGTGGCATTTTAGTTTTAGTCCCATTTTCTAACTGGAGACTAAATCTCCATTACATTTTAGTCGACTAAAACTAATTTTAGTCATCTAAAATCTAATGGGTGTAATTAAATTGTAATGCATTAGTTAACATTTCTCTACAATTTCCAAACTTATTATATACTGCTGGAGTGAAAAATCTCATATATTATTTAAGGTATTCAGGTATGAACATGCACTACAGACCAGTGTTAATTTTGAAGTCAAATTTCAATTTAGTTTTAGTCTTTTGACTAAAATGCCATTTTTAGTTTTAGTCATCTCAATTGTTTTATTTTTAGTCGTATTTTAGTTGACTAAAATAGTATTCATTTAGTTGACTAAATGTTTTAGTCGACAAAATTAACACTGGTTGGGATAGCAGAGTTGTGCCTACATACTTTTTGCTACAAGGTGTCCCTTTTTCCCCCACCTCAGAAAGTTAGGAGGTGTGCATTTCTTTTGGACAGGTGCAAACAAAAGACAAGTATTACCTACAAACATATCCATCTGAAAGAAGAAATATGTGATCAGATTGAAATAGTGTTCAAATTTAAAATGTATAAGATACAAGCGGTTTACAACAATGTAATTTATTTTACAGCTTTTGGTCTGTCTCCTATATCATTAAATATCTTCTTGATGGTAAAATATGACAATTATTTTTTCTAAATAAAATCATATAAAAGTTCTGGGCAATAAATCAAATAGGAACTTTAAAAATGTAATAGTGTGTGATTTGAATGCCACATCCGCATCCTGAATTCCACTTTCATTAGAAGTCAAACTGGTCAATTCGATGCTACTATAGTGGTTTGCAAGGTATAGGTTACAACAGATGGGCTTCCATTTTAGGTGACAGTCTTTAAAAAAATAAAAATAAGGCACAATCGTATTAAAAGAATATCCCAGTACAGTATATGGGAATAAGGTACGTTAATCAATGAAAGTCTTTCAGTTCTGATTAGTGCAACATTGCATATTGTCTTCAGCAATCTTTTATTCTAATCTCATTCATGATCAAAAGGACAGTTGCCAGCTTCTATTCTTTTGACTGGAAGTACAGGCAGAACAAGGTGAGAAATACGGCTCCACACCCCACTCAGCTTATCACTATCCATCTCCTGATGTGATCTAATGGTGCCAGAGCGAATAAACTGCTGCCACAGAAAGTCCCGGACTTTTTCTTCCAACTCTGTGAGAGGAGTGTCTGGTTCAAGTGATGAATCCTCCAGTAATACAGTGAACACTAGTGCCACGTTCTTGTATGCAGCATTTTCGTGATCACAGTACTTGTAAAGGATGAGCAAGGAGCCAGGAGGCAAAGTTTCTAAACGATCTAATACTGCTGCACGATGTTCAGTCTCGAATCCTGAGCTTAGTCGTTCATCTATATTGAATTTGGCAGTACTGGCATCATATTGGGCTTGAGATGGACCATGGATCAACAACCAACTGGAATTGAGGGCAACAGCATAGGTTTGTGCTAGACCACTACCTAGACATAGTAAAGTGCGTTTGGCATCTTGGGCTGCAGTAAGGATGATCATAGCGGGTTCATCAGGATGAGATTTGTTGAGATGATTTGTCAGCATTTTTCCACTTCTTAACCACAAGTTGTGATTCTGTTCAGGAAAATCTGTCTGGAGTCTTTTAAACTCATCCTGAAAAATCTGAAGTGCTGATCTGGAGTCTGAAGTCTGTGTTTCGCTGAATCGATTGGCATATAGAGCAAAGCCAATAGCAATAAGAAGGACAGCTGCACCGACTGCAATAGAAATAAAAACACACCATGAAACCAGTGCTGCAACAAATAGACAACACAATTCCCTATAGGTCCTATAATAAGGCTGGATGGAGAGAATTATATATTAAAAAATGTAGACTAGTGTCTCAGTTCATTACAAAGTAATGAAATAGGACTGGTCATCTTTTGAAATAGAACTTTTTACATAGTAAGAAAGACCCAGTATTTTTTATTTTTTTTTAATCTTGAACATAAAACCACATAATGCCAGTGAAAGTTGTATCTAATATGTTCATTATGTGGGCAGAGTTAGGCCCCTTTCACACGGGCAGTCAGGTCCGCCTGTCCATTTTTCAGAGGGACCCAACCGCACCCCACATCCTCCTCCAAGAGTAGCCAGATGTAAACTGACTTTTGTCCATTTACACCCGGCTGCCTACGATCCAGCAAAAATAAAACAGGAGTCTGCCAGATCGGATCAGAGGGCAGTCGGGTGTAAACAGACAGCCGATACATTTACATTCAACTGTCTATAGAAGAGAGTGGGCTGTGTCCATTCTGCATAAGCGGAGTAGACAGGAACATGTCATCCGCCTTCTGAGCGGAGGATCAGCAGACAAATCCCCTGTTGAGCAAGCAAATCGCATCCGGAGTCCCCCCTATGTGAAAGGGGCCTTAAATACTCTGTATTCCTTCTCACTTTAAATAGTATTCCAGAGAACGACTTCTGTTCAGAAAAACAGTTGTTGTAAAATACAAAAAAAATGCTCCTGTATGACAGTCTAACCCAGGTTTTCCCCATCGGGATTCCGCAGCGATCTAACTGTCAGTTGCATGCATCCCCCGTGCTCTGCTCCCATGTAAAGTGCTCTGCCCTCATGTTACGCGCTCTGCCCTCATGTTACGTGCTCTGCCCTCATGTTACGTGCTCTGCCCTCATGTAACGTATCCTGCTCCCACATAGTGTGCCCTGTTCCCATCCCATGTACTGTGCCCTCCTGACCCCCTGTATACTGTTTATCTCCAGTTGGATCCAGAAGTGAGCACAGATAAAACAACACAAGTTTCACATTAAATAGGTACGTTTTAATATTGATTCCATTATTTAATTCCATTTATAAAAATAATGGTTGTTATATCAACAGCTCGCTGAACACACATATTTTCCGTGAGCTGTAGATGTGAACATTATTTCAGAAGTTCCCCTAGACAAGGGTTCCTCCAAGGTAAAAAGGTTGAGAAGCCCTGGTCTAACCAAATCCAGTTACTATCTGATGCCAAGTTTTAAAAAGTAAACAAAAAAGTCTTCCTTTACTGCCCACTGAATTAGCCAAATCCTCCTTCATTTGTATCTCACATGTTCCCAAAACACTGCAGATCATAGAGGGAGGGTTACAGGAACAGATGCAGTGCTGTCAATCCAGAAAGTGGGCAGGACTAGGTATGGCCGGGTACTGATTAACAAGCTACAGGTTGGTGACTCAGCAGTGACTATGCTGATAGATAAATAATCTCAACTCACTGTAGTGCAAGCAGCACAGCCTACATGAGAGTGGCAGCTCTGCTCTGAATTAAAAAGTAGTGCAGCACTGTTGACACACTATCTAAGGAAGGTGCATTGGGTGGTCTTTACTGGCAGCTTCAAAAGGTATTTGAGGGACTTTTTTTAGTGGTTAAAGTGGCTGTAAACCATCACATATACCCAGTGAAGTGAACAGCCTCAGATGATACAAATCTCCCTACATAAGTTTTACATGTATATCTGCTGCCTTCAGCTCTATATAGTTTAGAAAGTGCATGTCAATGTTAGAATTTTCTCTCCCTGTTCCAGCAGGGGGAGGGGAGTCTTGCCATACACTGTGAGACAGCTGATTGGAGGAAAGGCACACACCCCCCCTCCACATAGGCAGAGAGACTTGCAAAGCTGTGCTGTGAATTGACCAGCTGTCTGCCAATCTATTTATAGCACTCGCTCTGACACAAATTTCAGGCTGATTTCATCACGTGTCAGAGAACTTGTCAGAAGTTATCATGCTAATAACAGAAGAACGGAGCAGGAGAACGCCACTTAATTTAGGGCTTTGGAGAGAGATGAGAAAACACTACAGATTTATGTGCCCAGCTCAAATTTCATGAAATCGGGTTTACATCCGCTTTGAGGTAAAACTGCAAAGTGAAAATTCACTTATAATTAAGTGCTGCAGCACATTTTTCTTTTTTTGAGTCCATAATTATACTTTATTATCATTTTACTGTATCATTAGCAACTATTACTAGCAACATAACTGAATTCATAATATAAACTGAACAAAACGTATACTTTTACCTCGTGTCCACAGCTGCTCCACCACTGCATGCTCTGTCCCCTCTGGCAACGCACTCTTCCCTGCTTTCTCTGGCAACGCACTCTTCCCTGCTTTCTCTGGCAACGCACTCTTCCCTGCTTTCTCTGGCAACGCACTCTTCCCTGCTTTCTCTGGCAACGCACTCTTCCCTGCTTCCTCTGGCAACGCACTCTTCCCTGCTTTCTCTGGCAACGCACTCTTCCCTGCTTTCTCTGGCAACGCACTCTTCCCTGCTTTCTCTGGCAACGCACTCTTCCCTGCTTTCTCTGGCAACGCACTCTTCCCTGCTTCCTCTGGCAACGCACTCTTCCCTGCTTCCTCTGGCAACGCACTCTTCCCTGCTTCCTCTGGCAACGCACTCTTCCCTGCTTCCTCTGGCAACGCACTCTTCCCTGCTTCCTCTGGCAACGCACTCTTCTCTGTCTCCTCTGGCAATGCACTCTTCCCTGCTTCCTCTGGCAATGCACTCTTCTCTGTCTCCTCTGGCAACGCACTTTTCTCCATCTCCTCTGGCAACGCACTCTTCCCTGCTTCCTCTGGCAATGCACTCTTCTCTGTCTCCTCTGGCAACGCACTCTTCCCTGCTTCCTCTGGCAATGCACTCTTCTCTGTCTCCTCTGAGAATGGGCTTTGCTTTAACTCCTCTGGCAACGCACTCTTCCCTGCTTCCTCTGGCAATGCACACTTCTCTGTCTCTTCCGACAATGGGCTTTGCTTTGCCTCCTCTGGCAACGCACTCTTCTCTGTCTCCTCTGACAATGCGCTTTGCTTTGCTTCCTCTGGCAATGCACTCTTCTCTGTCTCCTCTGACAATGCGCTTTGCTTTGCCTCCTCTGGCAATGCACTCTTCTCTGTCTCCTCTGACAATGCACTTTGCTTTAACTCCTCTGGCAACGCACTCTTCCCTGCTTCCTCTGGCAATGCACTCTTCTCTGTCTCCTCTGACAATGGGCTTTGCTTTGCTTCCTCTGGCAATGCACTCTTCTCTGTCTCCTCTGACAATGGGCTTTGCTTTGCCTCCTCTGGCAACGCACTCTTACCCATTTCCTCTGGCAATGCACTCTTCTCTGTCTCCTCCAGCAACATTCTCATTTCAGCTTCCTTTGGCAATGGACTCTTCTCTGCCTCCCCCCAAGACAACGCACTCTTTTCCACTGCGCTCTGCTGATCCACACTTGGCTCCAAGTCTACCCCTGTGTCCTCCTTTGGCTCATTTGGGTCTTCCCTCGACTGATCTACTGTAGACTTCTGCCAATTCTGTTCCACCCTCTGTTGTTGTCTCTTCTTTTCTTCTTTGGAAGGGTCATTGTCTTTTAATTCTGCATTGATGCTGGATTCTGAATGGACATTTTCGCTGTCCACAATTTGCGATGTTTTGTTTTGTTGTTTTTGGTCAGACATACTGAAAGATTAATGTGTCACAGCTGAGAATCCTATGTGGATTTGTTTCTGAACTGAGTTAGTGGATTCATTAGATGTTCGATTCGAGCTTAGTGATTATTCTTAATGTTATTCGCATTTAAACTTATCTTTTTTCCAAAAATCTTTGATTACATTACTGAAAGGCACTTTCTGGAGGTTGTGTTTATTCTACAAGTTCCAAGAACAACTTAAAAGGTTTAGGTTCTGTATGGTTTCTCTGATCTGGGTGATCCTCGTGTGGGTAAAATCAATCATACACCGATCAATATCTGTTAGGGAAAACAATGAAAGCTTCATGTGAGGCAATGTAGTGATAAGAATTCATGATAGATTATAGTCTAGTGCAATAATAGCATACTGTACACTGACTACCATAAGGTTACAACGGTTTGCAACTCTCCGACACAATAGAGTTGATTTACTAAAACTGGAGAGTGCAAAATCTGGTGCAACTCAGAAGAGAAACCAATTAGTTTCCAGTTTTTTTTTTTTTTTTCTGAAGTTAGAAGCGGATTGGCTACCATGAACAGCTGCACCAGATTTAGCATTTTCCAGTTTTAGTAAACCAACCACAATGTTTTTTTGTTTGTTTGTTTTATTTTACAGTTAAATTCTAAAATAAAAAAAATAAAAAGTTAAAATAAAAATTATAAATAATTGTCATAGCTAAATAAAATAAACAAAGTATGTAAGGCTGTCCAAAAAGTTGAGATAATTGTTGCCCTCTCATGGTAATCTCATGTCTAAGGCCCCTTTCACACTTATACGACTTGTCCCACGATTTGGGACTGCAAAGTAGCATGACAAGTCATTCCCAATGATTTCCAATGACAGCCATTCATATTAGTACGACTTTTTAACTTCAAAGTAGTCCCTGCACTACTTTGGTCCGATTTTGATGCCACTTGCACGGGCATTCCTAGAAATCGCGGCAAAAATCGCTGTAAAGTCGCACAAGTGTGAAAGGGGCCTAAGGGGCCAGGCAGACACCCCCCAGCTAAACACTCTTAGACCTATTACACGCTATTAGATTTACTGCAGATTCTTGTCTTCAGATTTACCAAAACCATGTAGTGCAAGGGCCTGCCTGATTGCATACAAATTGAAACTCTTGAGGTTTGACCTCATATTATATGGTTTTGGTAAACCTGAGGACAAAAATCGGCAGAAAACCTAATAGTGTGTATGGGGCCTTAAGCTTGATATACACTATACAATTCTCTGTAGATTTTTTCCTTCAGATTTACCAAAACCATATAATATGAGGTCAAACCTTAAGAGTTTCAATTTGTATGCAATCAGGCAGGCCCTTGCACTACATGGTTTTGGTAAATCTAAAGGAAATCAGATAACAAAATTGTATAGTGTGTATGGGGTCTTAAGCCAAGAATAAAGAGTTCAAAATTTTTGCCGATTTTCAGGAACCTACCAAAATTGGATCTTTGGGTGTCCCCCTCCCTGTTCAACAGAAATCAATCATTAGACTGACCTCTAAATTCATCAAAATGTGGCGCTAAATCTTAAAATAATTCAATATATGCGAGTAATCCACTAATAAATGTGAAAACAACATATAATTATAAAAATAACCTTTTTCAATGCCTGTGTTAATAAAAGTGAGCAATTATGAAAAAAATAAGTGTTAAAAATCCCAAAAGAATGTGAGAAAACCATATGAGGTCAATATAAAATCCGTTCACCGTCCATATGATTCCACAAGAATGTGCATCCACCACCCAGTGACACTCTTTAGGGAGCCTCATACCAGATGCTGTGGACCATTGGGATACAAATGGCCAAATACGCCATGTTCCCAGCTGGATTTCTCCACCGATAAATATAGATATGCCTTCTGGAACATTGTCACACGTCATTGGCTATGACGTCAGGTTACTTTTTGCACATCATTTTACATGTGGTGGCCTGTGACACAGGACACTGTAAGTGACGTTTTACGGCGCAAGTTCGCTGCTCGTTTTTGGATACATTGCATAAACAGTTTTTAACCCAATGTAAGTACCTGACTTTTTGTTTTATGTTGAATAAACATCACTGAGTTTAAAACATACTACACCAGAGAGCCTCTTCTGTATTTCTCTACCCTTTTGGTTTGACACATTTGGAGCTACCACCTTGCTGTTTACCCAGCTCTGGAGGAAGCCTTAACCCCTTAGGCACCACACACTTTGGAAAATCCCTCAGGAAGAAACAAACAGGAAAGCGCCCTCCTGCCCCAGAAGTGACCCCCCTGTTTTCTTTGAATGCTGCTTACCTTGCAGCTGTAAGGTAAAAAGCTAGTACACCTGCAGGTGTCATTTGCACCGAAGTTTCACCTAAAAGTCACTTTGCCACTTATGTCATTTAGCATCGCACCTGCGATCAGCACTTCTATTGACCTGCGTTTTTGCACCCTATTGATTTGCACTTTGCACCTGTCTTTTCGGCTGGAAGATTGTAATACTTCCAGACTGAGCTACATTTGCACTTTTTGCACCCTTCATACTTGAACATTTTTGGAGCACCATTTATTACTCAGTTTTTAATACTGTGATTTTTATTACTATCCATACACTACAGTCACCTTTATGTGCATAACTTTGCATTTTTATGTATTCAGATTATTGTTGAATTTATTGTGATTTTTTTGTATTTATACACTGCAGTCACTTTATTTGCTTCCTTTGCACATTATTGCATCACTGGTTCACCTATTCAAATTTTATCTTGTACACACGCTTGATGTATAGTGATAGTTAATATTTTTAAGTATGGTAATTTCACATTACTAATATGGATTATATTTGTATGTGAATGTTAAATCAGTGGTTTGATTTTTATTTTTATTATACAAAAAGGGATTGATAGTGTGTGTGTATGTGTGTATATATAAGAAGGATTGTGTTTTTGGGTGTGCACTGATAATACTACATATGTAGTGTTCTTTATTTTTTTTTATCATACACAGTGCTAAGGATACTTCTGGCACCCCTATGGGATAGGACTGGGTGCCTGCGCACAAAGAGGCAGATAGTCAAGTCTCATTCTATATATCAGCAAATAAGTATTTTCCTTTCACCCCCAGCAGCCTAATAGAGTACCAAGAGAGCTGGAGGAAGGCAAGTACATTTCTCTTGTGGGAAAGCCATTAACACAAACTAGTGGTTTTGCCTTACCTTAACCACTTGAAGAGCAAGACTTTTCTGGCACTTTTTGTTTACATGTTTGAATCAGTATTTTTTGCTAGAAAATTACTTTCGCTGATAGCGGCCGTTTACCACGTGATCGCTCCGTCAAATGATGGAGCGATCACATGTAAACAAACGGGCGTCACGTCATGACGCCGGTTCCTCCCTCCCCTCTCTGTACCAATCGGTACAGTGAGAGGGGAGAAGCAGAGAGGGGGAGAGATGGCAGCAGCGCTGTGGGCTGGATGTGTAGTGCCCACAGCGCTGGTCAGTGACAGCTGCTCTGCCAGCACTGTGCAATACTCTGCCAGCACTGTATTACTCTGCCAATACTCGCCAATAAATTTTAATAGAAACAAAGAATTTTATTTGTTTACTGAATTTTCAGTCTTTTTTGATTTATATTGCAAAAAATAAAAAAAAACAGCAGTGATTAAATACCACTAAAAGAAAGCTCTATTTGTGTGAAAAAAAAGGACAAAAAAATTAATTTGTCATTCAAAGTGTGAGAGCACCGAAAGCTGAAAATTGGTCTGGTTAGGAAGGGGGTTTAAGTGCCCAGTGGGTAAACCCCAAATTTATATTATATATATATATATACACACACATACACATAAAAAAAATCTCCAAGGCCATAGAGGCAAACAGAGATGATCTGGTGTCCGTTAGCCTCTGTGATGTTTCTCGAATGGGGCAGTGAAAACAGTAAGCCCGAGAAACACCGGCAAGCAACAGGAGGGGGGACATCCCCTCCTGGCACTTCTGAAAGCAATCCAGGGGCTAATGAGCAGCTCGGACCACTTTCATGAGAAAGCCAGCCACCATAAAAAAAAAGAAAAAAAAAAAAAAAGGGTTATGGTAAATTACTTCAGCCATAACCCCGGTAAACCACAACATATACATACGTATCGTGGTCGGAAAGTGGTTAAAGCATGCTAAATCAGTAAACCACAGCAAATGTCAGCAAACTAAAAATATGATTGGTTGCTGTAGGTTACTGCACCTTGCAATTCAGATTTTCGCCTTTGAACCATTATATAACAATAAAGCTGGTCTAATTTCAACTATAACAGACATCACCTTGCAGGGTGTAGTTATGTGCCCTGGATGTCAGCGATAAACAGACTTTGCTCCCCTTATCTCCAACATGTAGCACACTCTGAGGGTCATAGTCTTTTAAAGACCAATTTCACCTGTGTATATGTACATGATTTTTCCGGTAAAAACATGAATTATTTTTTTTTATAGGAGCCTGAAAAGCACTGTACCCGTAATCATGGGTGCAATATCAGGCTCCAGCACAGTCTTCCTCCAGCTTTGGTTTCCAATCTCTGTATGAGGCGTTGTCTGTTACAAAGCTACAGGAAGCCAGAATGATCTATGGGCGTGCTGATTAGCGCGCTTGCAATTTATTGATACTAGAAGTCCGTCTGCTGCAGTGGCCCATTCTCTGTGAATGAATGACAAGGCGAAACCCCACCCACTGCTTAAAGCAGAGTTCCATCCAAAAGTGGTGGGGGGTGCAGATACTTGTATAAGACAGGTATACTTCCCATCCTCGTGTCCCCCCCCCCCGCCTGCTGGGAGACAGCAGGGACCATTCTGGGCGACTCGCGCATGCACAGTAGGGAACCAGGATTCCTGATTCCCTTACCGAAAATTGTGGCGGCAGCATCCGGTTCGGCCTTGGGTGCCGACATCACGGGCGCCCTGGACAGGTAAGTGTCCTTATTTTAAGCTTCTGACTTTAAAAAAATGTATTGGGCGGACCTCCGCTTTAACAGTAACATGTTACACCCTAAATATGGGTGTAACATATGACATGTTGTTACCAAAGGTGAACTAATCCTCTATCTTTTTCTGCATACTTTAAAATGCAACTCTGATATCTATATGGGTTAGTGATCTCCCAGTTGAAACATAAAGGTGACAGCGGTTAATAAAGATCTAAACCCAATCACTAAAATCTTCACAGACGGGTGTGCGCTGCGTGTCCTGAATGGCTGGGCAATCTCCCGGCACCTGTGATGTATCCCAGAAGATTGCAGGGAGGGGGGAGAGGAGAACTTCCGCTCAGGGTACCGTGGGAGCTGAGTACCTGTCAAAACTAGGTTGCCGCCCCCCGCCCCCTCCCCCCCCAAAAAAAAAATGACATCCGGCCACCGCTAATTTAACCTTAGAGGCGCTATCGCCAGAGCCAGGGTTTTTTAGAGGCGCTATCGCCAGGCCAGGTTTTTAGCCAGAGAGCCCTTCTGGCAGAGTTTGCCAGGGCCGCTGATCTGGCTGACATGCGGACTGATTCCGCCGAGGCGTCTGCAATATATGCGACACCTCTTAGGATCGTGGGGAAAGAAGACAATATAGTTTCTTTGGCCGTACCAGCCTCAATGTGCTGCTGAATCTGGGACAGCCAATGCTCCAGGTTGCGGGCTACCACCGTAACAGCCATTTCAGGCTTTAGGTTGCCTACAGTAGACTCCCACGTATTTTTGAGTAAGGAGTCCATACGCTTGTCCATGACATCGGACAAGGCACCCATATCCTCAAATGCCAGGTCCGTATGTCTAGACACCTGCGAGAAGGCGGCATCCAATTTGGGGATCTTATTCCAAATGGCCGTAGGGTCCTCTGAGAAGGGGAACCTTCTCTTTAGGGAGCCAGAAAAAAAGGGTCTCTTCTCAGGGTCCTGCCACTCCTTCTTAATGGTTTCTATCAGAAAATCATGGACTGGGAAAACCTCTCTTCTGTTCCCCTAAGCCCCTGTACATTCTATCATGGAGGGATAGGGGTCTCCTCTCCTCCTGTATCCCGAGGGTTGTGTAAATGGCCCCTAGAAGGTCTTCGACTTCGTCTAGGGACAATTTATACCTAGAAGGCCTTCTGGATTCCCCATCCAGGCCCTCTCCCTCTGACTCCTCCTGAGAGTCAGAGGTGCCACTATCTGGCTGCCTAAGCTCCACCTCGGAAGGGCCTGAGATTTCCTCTGCCATAGCTGTGAGTGCAGGTCTGGCAGGTGCAAACTTTTCAAACAGGGCCTTAAATGAAGAAAAGGTAGAAGAAAGCTCCTTAACCGAGGCTGCCAAACCAGACTCCTGCTCAGATTCCCTCTCTCTGACCAGGGAGTCTACACAGTCCCTGCAAATGACTCTAGTCCATGATTCCCCCAAAATTTCTCTGCAAGAGGCACACTTCCTCTTAGAGCTATGGGTAGACCTTGTCTTTTCCGTAGCTTTCTGAAATACATGCAGGAAGATAGGCTGGAGGTGGTGTCACTGTGTGCTGTAGCATCTGCCTCAGACATGACTGCAGGTGGTTGCTTCCCAGGGAGTCTCACGCAGCCTGTGTGCGATCCGGACTCTCTCCAGCCTGAGCCCGGCCCTTTATCCGCTCCGTGACCCGGAACCGGAAGTCACAGGTCACAGGCTCCCCCCCCCCCCGACCACTCGTCGACCCGGCTGGTCCCCCCCCCCCCCGGACTGCTGCCTTGCTGCGCCCATGTGGAAATCCTAGATAGAGAGGACCCTTCCCCAGGGAACTCATACCTTAGGAAGGCTGGAGGTGGTGTCTCTGTGTGCTGGAATGATAAATGGGACATGCCAGGGGGTCAGGATATCCACTTTTGGGTGGAACTCCGCTTTAAATATCTTAATGTTACTTCAAAAGTTGCTTTGAGTTGTTTTAAATCTGCAGCTTTCATCCATACTGCTATGAAGATCTTTGTTAAGGCACTTCCTAGTATGGGGTGACAACTGTCTGCTAAATGTGCTCCTGTGCCGTCAACATGTGACTTTCAGCCCAGTTGAAAACACAAACAGTTATGCTGACATGCATTGCTCAGGCACAACCCACTGTGGTTTATTACTGGAAGCCAGTCCAGAGCAATAATCTACAGCCAATGTATGTAGAAAAGGATGAAAATACACGTAAAACCATATTCTATTCTATGGTACACAATGCTTTTGCCAACTAAAAGGTCATCTAGCTAGGATTTAGATCTACTTTAAAGTCCAGATGAACGTTCAGTTCAAATTGGCCAATTATGTTCTAGGCGCAAAATAGGAAAAAGTGTACAAAGTCTTACAGCTCATTTTCTTTAGAAAGCAGCCACTGAAATTTGGACTGAAAAGTTCAGCTGGACTTAAAGGTAGATCTAAACGTAGCTAGATGACCTTTAGTCTGAGCAGAAAATTCTGTTTCCTGCTAGTTGAGTCAGACCTTAGCACAGGGGTAGGCAACCTCTGCCCTCCAGCTGTGATGAAACTAGACATCCCATAATGCCTCTAGGAGGCATGCATGTGATTGTTAGGGTCTTGCAATGTCTCATGGGACTTGTAGTTTCACCACAGCTGGAGGGTCGAGGTGCCTACCCCTGCCTTAGAGTGTCACTAACCCGCATCATAAAGAACTATCAATAAATGGTGTATTACATGCTGTTCATACTCAGTCACTATGAGATACGTTTTCTGTATTCTGCAAAAAACCTGGTTGATCCTGCTGCTCTCTATCTCCACCTTCTGTTCATGTCCCCAATTCAGCTAGGAATTTTCCAGCTTTGGTGGCAACTCTGCACATGCTCAGTTTTCAGTGAGTTTCTATGCTGAGCATTTCCTCCCTGTCACATCTGAGCAGCCCATGTAACTATAGAGTCACACATGTGGAGGTATACGCAGTGTTAACTCCTCCTCCTCCTCCCTAAAAACAATAGGTCCGAGATATTACATGTAGATTCACCTCCCTTTTATTCCAAGACACGGGATGGGGGGGGGGGGGGGGGGGGGCGTGACAGCAGAAATCCGCCCACACAATGTTATTGACAAAAAGTTTATTGATATAAATTATTTTTACTCTGTATACCAATGGCAGTTTTTTTATTTTGAACATGTGACCAGTAACAGAGGACTAGAAGCTCCTCCTGCTTATGTTTCCCTGCAGACAGGCTGGGAAAGACCTGGGTCATGTGACAGCTGTATATTGATTAGGAAAAAGATACTTAGGCGTTTTATTCTACTTAAAGTGGTTGTAAACCCCCACATAAACCCAGTGAAGTGAACAGCCTCAGATGATACACAGAGATGAAACAAATCCTCCAACATTAGTTTTACTTGTTTATCTGCAGTCTTCCACATGCTACACCAGGGGTAGGCAACCTTAAAGAGGTGGAGGTCTACCTGAACAACATCAGAGAATTCAAAGAGCCCTGGGCACAGTGTCGCCATCTCACACCTTAAACCTCCAAGTGCCATAATACCATGCCGCAATCATGCGTTTAAATTAGGTAAGGCAGCAGCCAAAAGGTGTACAAATGCTGCAGCAGGAATTAAACCCCCTGCTGCTTTGGTGGTTGCTACTGCCTACCAATCGCGACCCAGTCAAGTAAATAGGGCTACTCTGCTGCTGACAGACACAAGGTTACATGGCATTTACAGAGTTTGTTTGGGGTTCCAAGTAATTTTCTAGCAAAAAAAATACTGATTCTAACTGGTAAGCAACAAATGACAGAAAAAAGCCTGGTCTTCAAGTGGTTAAAAATCTTTCTGTCAGCAGCAGAGAAGAGGCTGCAGTTACACTGTGTGAGAGCTGATTGGAGGAAAGGGACACACCCCCTTCACACACAGAGGAATGAGGTAACATACAGAGCTGTATTCTGAATAGACTTAGAATTTTTAGCTCACGTTATCTCATGTATCAGAAAACTTGTCAGAAGTGACTTATGCTGATAACAGAGGAACGAAGCACCAGAGAGAAACCACACTTAGAGCTTTGAAGAGAGACAAGTAAACACTACAGATATATGTGCTTTGCTCAAAATCCATGACTTGGGGTATCATTCACATACAGACATAGAAGGGACAATGTAAATGAAACAGTGTGTGTTTAGTATCACTTTAACTTTAATCGGTAAAGCTCATGCTTCCTGATGATTGGAGATTGCCATCTGCACCACAGGTTCCTCTTTCCTTAATTGCTCGGATAGTCCCAGAAGCTCTATCAAAAGAAGGGGAAGAGCAGCGGGGAGTTCAAATTCCTGGAGCCTTACACTGGTTGCGTGGGCATCTACAGCTCATCACCCACAGAGGTAAGTACAGCAGAGTTTGGGGGGGGGGGGGGGTCAGAGGGGAGCGAAAGTATAGAGTGTGTTAGTTAAGCTTTTATTTTTTTTTAAGAAAAGGTGAACCTATACTTTTAAGCAGCAAAGTAAGATCCATGACTGGACAGGAACCAGTCAAGTAGCTGACAGATTATGACTGGCCTCTATTTTTACTCTACTCTCATTAACTTGTATTGCACACTCCCAAATCCGGTGGAGAAATGCACATTTGAAAAGTACCTCACTGTGTTTTAGAAATGTGTACAATCCTGGCTGTGCCTCTGCAGCAAAAGGTCACTAATAATATTAGTACACAGATAGTTCCATATCACTGAGTAGAAAAATGATTATTATACCATTTATCAGGAAAAAGGGTTAAAGTTTATAGGTTGTTCTCCAACTGGTACAATGAGCCACACTGTGTGAATCATCACATTGCTTGTCTTTTTACCATTTCAAATCATACACAGGCAGCCCAGTGCCACGTGGGGCCTGTTCTGAAAGATTGTGACATTATGCACCTAAATGAAGTCTAGACGAGAAACAGCAAAACACAAAGCCTGCCTGGGAAATGATACAGCTCATGTTGCAAAAACATGAAAACAAAGAGATTCAAATGTAAACCTCTCCTCTATACATTACTGTGATTAAAGCTATATTAAACCCAAATGCAAACATTTATTATATTGCAGCTTACCAATGTAATGTGATATCTGCATTCATTTTCTTTTTTAGGCTTTTTTTCCTTCTCTACTTTTAGTAAGTGTTGTTTTTCAACAGAACAAGCTCTTCAGCGGAATGTATCAGTTACAGAGATGGGACAAACCATTTAACACTGACAGGGGTGCATAGTGCATACAATGATGAGGTTTTATTTATGTAAAACCTTTATCCCAAAATGGAAAAAAAACGGTTTGCTGTAACTGCTTATAAAATGTTAGCTGGCGTTTGGTTTTAATTTGTTAGTGTTTTTTAAATCTACTAGTACATATTTGATAAACAAACAGAAACCTTGGTTGAAATTTATTGAAAAAGGGTACAAAAGAGAAACATTAGTAAGGGTTAAGGAACAAGTTAAAAAGGTGAGAAGGGAAGAATTACTGGAGACAAAACACAGGGAAGGAATAAACAATGAAATTTATTTTAGTACGGATTTCAATAAACAATACAGACAGGTAGAAAAGGCCATATTAAAATATTGGCCCGTACTAAAAAAAAAGGACCCAATACTGTCAAAAATACTTCCCGAAAGGCCACAATGAATTTATAGAAGACCACATACCCTCAGGAATAAATTGGTAAGAAATGTACCTGACACCCTCCCAAAAAAAATACAGCTACCTTTCTAGATGTAGGTTTTTTCAGTTGTGGAAGATGTCTAACGCCACGTACACACGATCGGAAATTCAGCCAGCAAAAGACCGATGAGAGCTTTTGGTCAGAAAATGCGATCGTGTGTATGCTCCATCGGACTTTTGCTGGCCAAATTCCAGCCAGCAAAAGATTTAGAGCAGGTTCTCAATTTTTCGGAGAGAGAGAGAGAGAGAGAGTATGCAGAGAGAGAGAGAGGAGAGAGAGGAGAGAGAGAGAGAGAGAGAGAGAGAGAGAGAGAGAGAGAGAGAGAGAGAGAGAGACGAGAGAGAGAGAGTGAGACCTGAGAGAGAGAGAGAGAGAGAGAGCCTAGGCTTTTTTCCAGACAAGAAACAGGAAGTGGGCTGTATAAGATATTTACTGGCAGAATAAAAATGTTTTACTATCCAAAGTTAAAACGGATAGGCTAAAAGGGCAGAAGATTTAATAGATGGAAAGATGAAAAAAAATTACTGACGTTCCACTTTAATAAATACGTTTATTATTTTACAAGATTTTAGGCATGTATCGCGTCACAATAGCATTTTAGTAGTAGATATATGAAGGTTTCTTGGGTGTACTAAGATGGTGGACTGAATAGGAGATGAAGCTTTGTACATCCAGGATGGACGAGAACAGGAAGCAGATATTGCGTCACGATATAGGAAGTGTGAAAGCCAAGATTGATTTAGGGATTAGGTGTGGGAGGGAGGAGTATCACGCTATAAATTCATACAACACATCACCCGAGGGTATCCTTTGATAATGCCCTGTGGGAGGGGTGAAAGTCATCAGCTGACCGAGAGTGCTGACGTCATTTACAGCCTGTGAGTCTTTTTTCTGATTGTTCCCTATACCATGTGAGTGGATATGTATTAAACTATTTGGTTTTATAACAAAATGGAATTACACTATGTGGATATTTCTCTGCCAGTTGAGTGCCTGTGTGCTGTGAGTGCCTTTGTATTACATTGTTGGGTATTAGTGTCAGGAAGCTAGTTGTTAGTTAATTTGAACAGGATATAATCTCCATTAACTTAGTGGGTGTGGAGGTGCGATGTGGCATGTATGCGTTCCTTGATCATTCGATCGAGGGTGAATACTGCAGTGCAAAATGTAGGCATGTTGTTTCCCTGGAAGCCCAAATTCTAAATCTGGGGAAGTAACTGTCAGCACTGAGAAGACCCTCCATACTAAAAGAGAGTTGGGATCATACCAGGCAGGTGCCAGAACAGAACAGAGGTGGGTGGAGACAAAGAGGGGCAGGCACCAGAGCAGAGTAGATGGGTGACAGTCAGGAAGGGTAGAGGGGAAAGTGCCAGGGAGGCCGATCCCGGGCTGGAGCACCCCAATAAGTACGGCTAATCACTGGCAGAGAGACATTTCCTGATCTGTGCAGCTGAGGACTGGGACATGTCTCAATGCCTATGATTAGCCGTGTGTAGTGTCGGCATCCTGGTGGGATTTCGAACACACTCGAGCCCATCTCTACTTGGAAGACAATCTGATCAATCGCACACGTTCCTGGTAGATATGGCTCATAAAATGGTGGGTGCTGCAGCGATTACCAGTTGGGTCCTGGAAACATCAAACAAGTGTACATATTCGCCAGCACATCATAGATCGCCAATTTTCATCCAAGAAGTTTTAATGAAAAAGATCGCATAGCAACGTTTCAGAGGACCCCTTCGTCAGGCATGTGATGACGAAGGGGTCCTGCGCCCCTCCGAAACATTGCACCTTCCTTTGTGATCTTTTTCATTAGAACTTCTTGGATGAAAATTGCCGATCCATGGTGTGCTGGCAAATATGTACGCTTACTTGGAAGACAAGTCACACCTGAAGTTGCAAAAAGCAGTGCAGGAACTTCTTTCACAATCAATGTAACTACAACGGAGTCGCACTGATTTGACTGCGGACAACAGGGTGCAATGTGACCAGGGGCTGAATCCCCAATCATGTGAGGGAAATGTAAAATATAAATAAACCAGGATTCTTGCTGGAACATGACAAGCTGACTGAAGTAAAGCTCCTCGGTACAAAGCTCAGGGAAGAGTCTACTCCATTAGTAAAGAACTTCCTTGTCTCCTTGGACAGATTTAGAAAACAACAGAAGCTGAGAAACGAAACTGAAAGCTACTTTTCCCATGACCCCCCCCATTAGAATACACCCTGTGTCTGTCCTCTGTGCAATCTTCTCTCTAATATCTCTAGATGACAAGGACAGAACATGAAGCTGGGACACTCACCTCAGCTGTAGAGGGGAGAGCTCTTCTCCTCCAACACTCCTCTGTCACAGTTCAGACTTCTCCCTTCCCTGTGCAGCACAATAAGCCTTCCCCCGGAAATATGACCCACTATGGAACGTTCTGCTTGCAGCAATAGTACAAGGAATGCAGGGCGGGTCCAGCAGGAAGAACACTGCCACCTGCAGGTGACTATTCTAAGCCTCTCTACAGTGTGACTCCAACCATTTAGAATACTTTGCTTTTGATACATAATTAAATTGCTTTAAACTGTTGGGAGTTGTTTTAAGTACATAAAGAGCTCATTTAGACTTGCAAAGAAATTTTAGCACCTATTAACACCCCTAATGTGTTAACCACTTCAATACCGGAGACTCCCCCCCCCCCCTTCCTGCCCAAGGCAATTTTCAGCTTTCTGCGCTGTCGCTATTTAAATGACATATGCGCGGTCATGCTACACTGTACCCAAACTACATTGTTATAATTTTGTTCTCACAAATAGAGCTTTCTTTTGGTGGTATTTGATCACCTCTGCGGTTCTTATTTTTTGCTAAACAAATAAAAAAATAGGGTTGGATGTCTACCGAAGCCACATTTTAACTTTTTTGCGCAAATGTTTTTAAAACCGTTTTATCCAATAAATGCCAATTGGGAAATTGGTTTCACACTATGAGGAGTTGCTTCTCTGTCTCTGTTTCCTCCTCTACCTGAGCTGCTGTGGATAAGGATCCCCCAGAGAAGTTTTACCACTGCTTACTTTTTAAATCCGGCACTTCCATCAAGCTGCAGGTAAGCGACTGCATTGATACCTGGAGGAACGGTCCAGTGAGATTCAGCAGACCGCAACAGATCCATTATCTACCCGGTGTATCCGGTATAAGCCTTGTCGACTCACTCTGAGAGGGGTGAGTCCATCAGCTCTGGTAAGAGTACCCACCTTTACCGTTTTCCTTTAGAGCTTGTTAAAGCGGTTCTGCACTCTGAAATTTTTTTTTTTTTTTTTTGGGCTATATGCCTAGGGCATATAGCTCAATTGGGGGACTTACCTGTTCCATGTTCCATCTCGATCGCCGCCGGTTTTCGTCTTCATCTTCTTCTTGTCTTCTTCTTGTCTGCTGGGGTCCATCTTGCCTGTGGGCATGTGAAACCCCACAGGCAGTGTTGATGGCCCAGCATGCACCGCCGTTACTCGCGCGTGCGCAGTAACGGCACATCTGCCGACATCTCACGAGATTTCGGCAGATGCGGCCGAAATCTCGGGAGATTTCGGAAGATGTGGCCGAAATCTCGCGAGATTTCGGAAGATGCCCGCACTGACTCCTGGGATCAATGACACCAGATCCCAGGAGACAGTGCGGCGTGACGACGATCGACGCAGAGACCCCGCCCGCCGCCGCAGAGGGAGAAGACCGGAAGTCTTCAATTACAAGGTAAGTAAAAAAAAAAAAAAAAAAAAAAAAACATTTCATTTAGTACTCTTTGCCTGATTTGGAAGGCAAAGAGATTTACTAAATGAAATGAGTGCCAAACCGCTTTAAGCCGACCACATACCCTGAATACCTCCAGTGATATACCTACATCTAGTGAAGACACTGCAAATTGAACAGTTTTTTGTCTTTTCTGTCATTTTACCTACACTAACAGGACTATTTGCATATTGTCGTATGAGTAGACCGTTTTTTGAATAGATGGTGGATGTAGGTATGCGTTGAAGGGGGCTAATTTCCATGTCAGTACAGGGGGTTATTCTTTCCTTTTTTGTTCACTGTTTTGGTTATATGGTCAGACAAGTTATATATCAAATGTTTGGTTTAGCTTGGCTGCCCACTGTTTAGCAGTGTATGCCCTCACTTATGGGAGTGTATGTAACATTTGCCTAAGGGTCAGTATTATATAATCCCCTTCTCCATCTGTTACATTCCTATTACATCCCCCAGAGAGCTGTTGTTACATTTTTTACCACACTAATAGTCTGTGTTACACAAAGCTGTGACTCCTGAAGGAGACCAAATAGGAGCTTGCTTTAACCTGGGGTGGATTTGTCCTCTGTCCACGGGGAATAGGGGTTTAAATACCCAGCACCACCCCCCTCCCTCCTTCTCCCACATGATATAATTTTCACATCTATTATTGTTGTTTCATTTTTATTTGTATTATTCAATGCAATCTTCAATCACTTGAATTTTAGTACATACCAGCAGAGTAATCTAGCTGGCACCCTCACCCACAGGGTTAACTATTATACTCCTGGCTCACAACAGTTCCCACAGGCTGTTTCACTCCAGCGGGACCTCATGTGAAAATCAGGGACACTTGTTTATCTATTTCAGCGCTGCACTCGTATATATTTAAATAAAAAAATACCCCAAATTTTGAAAAAAAAAAATTTTCTTCGTTTCTGTTCTAAAATTTTGTAAATAAGTACGTTTTCTCCTTCACTGATGAGCGCTGATGAGGCTGCAGTGACAGGCACTGATAAGTTGGCACTGAAAAGCACGGATGAGGTAGCACCGATATGCGACACTGATGGGCACTCATAGGAGGCACAGATGGGCACTGAGGCTGCACTGATGGGTACTTATTGGTGGCACTGATAGGTGACACTGAGTGGCACTGATTTATGGGCATCACTGATTAGGAGGCACCAGCAGGTATTGCTGGTGGGCACTGATTGGCATGCATGGGCACACATTGCCACCAGGGCTCTTCCCATTTACATCGTGATCAGCCGTTCATGTGGTAAAGTCTCTGTCAGAGACTCTTTACCTAGATCGGAGTTGCAGTGTTTCAGAGTGACATGCCGCAAGAATGATGGACGCGCAGCGGCTTGGTATCCTGACCACGTCATATGATGTCCGATCAGGATAACACAACCACTTTGCTATATGGCGGATGGCAAGTGGTTGTAAACTTGAATATTTGACTGGTACCTACAGATAAACCTTATTATAGACTTACCTATAGGTACTGGAACTATATTTACTATATCGCAATAAGCGTATATTGATTGGTTTGCACAAAAGTTATAGCATCTACAAAATAGAGGTTAGATGTATAGCATTTTTTATTATTTTTAACTAGTGATGGCGGCGATCTGCGATTTTTAATCATGACTGCGATATTGCGGCGGACATATCGGACACTTTTGACACATTTTTGGGACCATTCACATTTATACAGCGATCTGTGCTATAAAAATGCATTGATTACTGTATAAATGTGACTGGCAGGGAAGGGGTTAACCACTAGGGGGCGCTGAAGGGGTTACTATGTTCCCTAGGAGTGATTCCAACTGTGGGGGGAGGGGACTCACAAGGGGAGGAGACCGATCGGTGTTCCTCTGTACTGAGAACACACCATCGGCTCCTCTCCTCTGACAGGACCATGGATCTGTGTGTGTTTACACACACAGATCCACGGTCCCGCCGTGTTACCAGGCAATCGCGGGAGCCCAGCGGACATCGTGGCCGCTGGGCATGCGCATCGGGTGCCCAGTGACACAGCAGGCGCTCGCACGCTCCCTGGAGGGCCGGGAAGGGGAGGACGTCATATGATGCCCTCCCGCCCTGAGAGCTATGCCGCCTGGCCATCAATTGACAGCCGGCGGTCAGCTACTGGTTAAGGGGGTGTGGCAGGAGGTGTGTCCTATGCCTACATACGTTTGCTAGTAGGTGTCCCTCATTTCCATCTTAAAATGTTGGGAGGTATAGATAATTGGCCCTATCGATAATCGATTGATCCCTAATCTGAATACTGAACCTTTGGAAGAGTCACACCTGAAACAATAGCGCTCCTCTTTTTGCTATAAAAGAAAACCTGGGTCAGAGCAGCAGGAGCAAGAACAACCAACCCACTTTGCAGAAGTGGGTCTTACGAGTACGGAGGTTGTTGCATAACAGTAAGCACTTCATTATGGAATGAATCCCTTCAGAATCAGAATACCATGTGGCTTCAGTTTAGGGCAGTCAACACAAAACCTTGTCGTGGTGCCGCTGTAAACTTTTCCATAGGGCACACTAGAATTCCTGCTCCTCTAAAGGTGGAAACACGGAGACAACATCAACCCCTTGGGAATGCTAAACAAGGCCCAGCCTGATGCAGAATACAACCCCACAATGGGGCCTCACAACCTTGACTGGCACCTGTCCCTTCACCTTGCTTGCGCTACACTTTACATAATCGCCACACCTGATGGAGTGAGAGCAATGATTCTAGGATAACTATTTGCAAGTAACTCACTCTGATTACATGTAGGGGGTTACTGAGGTTCATTGTTGTTTTGCAGGCCCACAAGTTTTAAGTGGTTATAAACTCTTATGCCGCGTACACACGAGCGGAATTTCCGTCTGAAAAATCTTGGATGTTTTTTCCGACGGAATTCCGCTCAAGCTTGGTTTGCATACACACAGTCACACAAAAGTTCGCTGAACTTTTGACCGTCAAGAACGCGGTGACGTACAACACAACGACAAGCTGAGAAAATAAAGTTCAATGCTTCCGAGCATGCATGTTTTTTTTGCGTGTCGGAATTGCATACAAACGGAATTTCCGCTAGGAACCTTTTCTGACGGAAAACTAAAGAACCTGCTCTCAATCTTTTGGAAATTCCACCAGCAAAAGTCCAAAGGAGCATACACATGGTCGGAATTTCTGACCAAAAGCTCACATCGGACTTTTGCTGGCGGAATTTCCACTCGTGTGTACGGGACATAACGCATAACCAGCAAAGTGACTGGCCTCCAGTGATGCACAGAGATGAAACAAATCCTACATAAGTTTTTCCTGTTTATCTGCAGTCTTCTCTTCTCTACATGACTTCAAAGTCCGGAATTTATAAAGTGTGTGTGAGATTTCAGAAAGTAGGTGGCAAGGAACTGAAATTACACACTGCAGAGCTCTGCGAAGATAGCTCAGAAAGCAGATTGGAAGGAAGGGACACACCCCCTTTACACAGCATACAGAAACAAAGCTAAGACTGTCAATCACAGGCTGTGTGCTAGAGATCCCTCCCCTATCACCTTTTTACCTCTTGGTGTCAGGAAAACAACTTGGAAGCAGCGTCTCAAGTAGATAGCAGAGGAGCAAGGTAGCAAAGGACAAATTAGAGCTCTGGACTGAGACAAGTACATGCTATAGAGCACTGATGGAGAACCTGGGCACCCCAGATGTTTTGGAACTACATTTCCCATGATGCTCAACTACACTGCAGAGTGCATGAGCATCATGGGAAATGTAGTTCCAAACATGTGGAGTGCCAAGGTTCGCCATCACTGCTATAGAGGGATAGTGTTTGTTCATATTTCAGGGACGAGGTTTACAACCACTTCACCGCTTGTCATTCTGGGTATCCATTTACTCAGCACAACACGTTTTTTTGTATTGTTCCAAAAATTGGGTAATATTTAGAATTTTTCTGGCAAAAAAATTACCATAAGTGTATTTTTTACTGAAACCGTGCTTAACAGACAATACTGTATTGCATAAAAATTTGTAACAAAATTAATATAGGAGTAGAAAAAGTTGCTCTACTGATCCCTACGTCTCAGGGAGGATCAGCAATTCTCTGACATTAAATATTATTATGCAATTCACCTTAGACCTGTAATGTTGTGGTCTACCCCTTAAATGGACAGAGATTGAAAAGCTATCGTTAGCACAAATTCATTGTAACTAATATGAGGACCGTCAGCTACATGTGAGGTCTAGATCTTCTTCATCCTATTTACACAAGGAATCAGGAACACTCATAAGTTCACCTGGAGTCTTCACCGTGTCCATTGACCTCCTTTCTCTACACTCCAGTCCCACCTAATAGCCTTACACAGCACATGATGGTACTACTGTGGAATCTATACATAGTTAGTAAGGTTGAATAAATACACCAGTTCAACCTGTATGGGTGTGTGCGTCTTTCAACCTTTGCAATATACAAGGTGTGTCCAGAAAGTAATGAGAATTACATTTTAAAAACTGTTACAATTGAACAGTGTCTCCTTCAAAGGGTGCACCCTGCGAGTGTACACAATACTCCCAGCATTTTCCATTCTTCACAGCATCCCTGGAAGTCTTTAAGTGGGCTTGGCGTTCAGATCCTGCATAATGGTGGCTCTTTGGATATTATCCACACTGCCCAAAATGGGGTCCCTTCTCATGTTCAGATCCTGAGTTTCCTCTGCAAAGATTCTGATGGTGAGCCGCTTTGCTACTTTAACAGCTTCAGGACCACCCTATAGCAGTTTTACTGCTAGAGGGCAGCCGCTGTGTGCAGGATCACATACACATACATATATATATATATATACACATATATATATATATATATATATATATATATATATATATATATATATATATATATATATATATATATATATATATATATATATATATATATATATATATATATATATATATATATATACATACACATACACACACACACACACACACACACACACATACATACACACACACACACACAGTGCCTAGCGAAAGTATTCGGCCCCCTTGAACTTTTCAACCTTTTGCCACATTTCAGGCTTCAAACATAAAGATATAAAATTTTAATTTATTGTAAAGAATCACCAACAAGGGACACAATTGTGAAGTGGAACGAAATCTATTGGATATTTTAAACTTTTTTAGCAAATAAAAAACTGAAAAGTGGTGCGTGCAAAATTATTCGGCCCCTTTACTTTCAGTGCAGCAAACTCACTCCAGAAGTTCAGCGAGGATCTCTGAATGATCCAATGTTGTCCTAAATGACTGATGGTGATAAATAGAATCCACCTGTGTGTAATTAAGTCTCTGTATAAATGCACCTGCTCTGTGATAGTCTCAGGGTTCTGTTGAAAGCTCAGAGAGCATCATGAAGACCAAGGAACACACCAAGCAGGTCCGTAATACTGTTGTGGAGAAGTTTAAAGCCGGATTTGGATACAAAAAGATTTCCCAAGCTTTAAACATCCCAAGGAGCACTGTGCAAGCGATCATTTTGAAATGGAAGGAGTATCAGACCACTGCAAATCTACCAAGACCTGGCTGTCCCTCTAAACTTTCAGCTCAGACAAGGAGAAGACTGATCAGAGATGCAGCCAAGAGGCCCATGATCACTCTGGATGAACTGCAGAGAACTACAGCTGAGGTGGGAGAGTCTGTCCATAGGACAACAATCAGTCATACACTGCACAAATCTGGCCTTTATGGAAGAGTGACAAGAAGAAAGCCATTTCTCAAAGATATCCATAAAAAGTCTTGTCTAAAGTTTGCCACAAGCCACCTGGGAGACACACCAAACATGTGGAAGAAGGTGCTCTGGTCCGATGAAACCAAAATCGAACTTTTTGGCCACAATGCAAAACGATATGTTTGGCGTAAAAGCAACACAGCTCATCACCCTCAACACACCATCACCACTGTCAAACATGGTGGTGGCAGCATCATGGTTTGGGCCTGCTTTTCTTCAGCAGGGACAGGGAAGATGGTTAAAATTGAGGGGAAGATGGATGCAGCCAAATACAGGACCATTCTGGATGAAAACCTGTTGGAGTCTGCAAAAGACCTGAGACTGGGACTGAGATTTATCTTCCAACAAGACAATGATCCCAAACATACAGCAAAAATCTACAAAGGAATGGTTCACAAATAAACGTATCCAGGTGTTGGAATGGCCAAGTCAAAGTCCAGACCTGAATCCAATCGAGAATCTGTGGAAAGAGCTGAAAACTGCTGTTCACAAACGCTCTCCATCCAACCTCACTGAGCTCGAGCTGTTTTGCAAGGAAGAATGGGCAAGAATTTCAGTCTCTCGATGTGCAAAACTGATAGAGACATACCCCAAGCGGCTTGCAGCTGTAATCTCAGCAAAAGGTGGCTCTACAAAGTATTAACACAAGGGGGCCGAATAATTTTGCATGCCCCACTTTTCATTAGTTAAAAAAGGTTTCAAAAATCCAATAGATTTCGTTCCACTTCACAATTGTGTCCCACTTGTTGGTGATTCTTCACAAAAAATTAAAATTTTATATCTTTATGTTTGAAGCCTGAAATGTGGCAAAAGTTTGAAAAGTTCAAGGGGGCCGAATACTTTCGGAAGGCACTTATATACACATACACATACACATATACACACACACACACACACACCTCAAAATTTCAAGTCCTGAGCTACTAGCCAGGCCTCAAGGGTTACTCACCACCAGTTGCCCCGCCCAACCCCCTACCCTGCCCCTAAACACGCCCTCATAAATTATCTCATGAAATGATACTTAAATGATTTATGCAGAATTAAGTTGTAAAAATAAATATTAACAACAACTTTGTCCACCAATGCATGTGTTCCCCCCCCCCCCCGTGCAGCCTGTGTCCATCTCCCCCAAGTGCAGCCTGTGTCTCCCCCCCCCCCCCCGTGCAGCCTGTGTTCACCCCCCCCACCCCAAGTGCAGCCTGTGTCGTCGCCCCCCCCCCCCCCCCAAGTGCAGCCTGTGTACACCCCCCCCCCCCAGTGCAGTCTGTGTCCCCAATGCAGCCTACCTGTGCAGGGGAGAAGAGCCGCCGCTGCCGCCTGTTTGATTAGAACGGCAGGGGAACAATAACAGCTTTCGTTTCAATGTGTTCCCTGACGCGCGCCGTCATATGCAGCCCCTCCCCCTTGTCCGAGTCACATTGATAGACAGCTCACCCATCCAATCCTGGGTCAGGATAGATAGAGATTATATATATATATATATATATATATATATATATATATATATATATATATATATATATATATATATATATATATATATATACACACATACATATATATATATATATATATACACACACACACACACACATATATACACACACACACATATATATATATATTGTGGAGATGCGCCCCATCTCACAGGTGCAGATAAGCCATATATATGCCTGATTTTAGCAGGAATACTAACTGCACACCTGTGGGCTGGGTTCATAAACATCCCAGGAAGAGGAGTGAGTGCTCAAACTTGGAGACGGCTCTGCCCAGCAGACAGGAAGTCTGGCTAGGAGGTCAGGAGAGTTCCAGGAGGTCTCGGAGCCTAAGACTGCAGGTGACAGTCTGTGCGTACGTTTGAAGCAGGCAGGTGTAGCCTGCGACTAAAGCAGCACGAAGCTGACAATGAGTAAGCCAGGAGGCTATTGTTTTGGAGTACAGTGATGGTGGAACCCCCTGCGAGGGAAGATTTTGGTTTGTTTGAACTTTT